>OZ030018.1:37019886-37642941 GCA_964023405.1 Apodemus agrarius
TGAGCCTTCTTTATTACATTGTGAGATATTTTATATTTTTGAAATATGAGAAAACACATAGATTTCTTTACCCCATCCCATTTTCATCGCTTTCTGCTTTGTTTTTCTTTGTTTTTACTGGAGACAGGTTCAGATGGATCACAGTTTGGTCTAAAACTCTCTATAAAGAACTTAAATCTATATAGAGAATATATAGAGAAACGAGCCTGAAATTTGTGTTCTACATGGCTCACCTTCCAAGTATTAGATTTACAGATATGTGCCATGTATCATACAATTCTTTAGATCTAACCCAGAGCACTATGCATGCTGGACAAGTACACATTACTTATGCCTATTATCTTCTCTTATTTCTAAGAGGCATAAAGTTCAGTCAATTTCCTTAAGGAGTATGCTCATACTTTCTGTTTACCTATGGTTTATTTTCAGAGATGTAATTAAGCCTTAGCTCCACTGAATTGTTAATATATTAGTTTTCAGAATTCTAAATGATTGATTCATAGTATATTAATTTCATTTTTAATTTTGTAGGGTAGTTTTTATTTATATTGTCAAAATTACACTAATAAAAATAATGCTAAAATCTGCTACTGACCTACTACAGAGATATGCTATATAATTCCCTGCTGTTGTCATATGAGTCTTTCATTATTTTTAATATTTACATGTATTATGAACTCCAAATATATTGTGCAGTCAGTATCTATGACTAATTAGCTAACAAAACAGAAATTCAAAAAATAATATTCTAAACTGCAATATATTGCTGCCACATTGCTCAAAAGAAATTAGTACAATTTAGACAGTTGATTTCTATAACAGAATTTGTCATTGAGACATATTGGGGATTCATCAGATTCAATAGTGACTGTCATCAAGGTTACCACCACTTCATGTTCATTGTTAGTGAGGAGAAACTAATGTGTTCTCTATTCTATCCTCCTTTATGAGCTTAGGTAGCTATGTGCTAAAATTTACCTTGAATATGTTTAAATCATCGCCATTGAAAAATACATTTGTTGTATTTGAATTTTATATATTTTTAAGCAGACAATAATTAAGGGAATAAAAATTTCCAAACTTGAGAGATGGTTTGCTGAGAAAGACTATGAAATGAAATTATGACTTCAGATGACTTCATCCCTGTGGTGAGTGGAAACAGAATAGCTGGGGTTTGATTGTTTTCCCAGCAGCTTTGCCTATTCTGCTTTACTTTTGTCAAAGAAGTAAGTTGGAAATTGGAAGAACAGGGCACCTGATTTTCTCCTCTTAGCTCTTTAGCATACGAATATAAACATTAGCACACACATGCAATTATATGACACACTGACACTCATACATATACAGACACAGACCTTCAAAGAACCTAACAATTCCCTTAACTTTGGCCCAGATCATAGAGTCAAAAAAAAGATATGGCACTTTAATGGGAATTGTTTAGAAATACTGCCTTCAAAGAAGAATGCAGGTCACAAAATCAATTATAGACATTTGACATCACTTGATAATCCACCAAATGGTCAACTTAAATATTTGTTTATCCTTAATTGAGTCAATTCAGTTTCTATAAGTATCTCCTTCTGAAAACCTATTGAATGGATCATTAATGATGAATTCTGATTTTAGCACATTTATTTTCATAAAATGTACTATTAAATTCAGCACATTCTTGGTGATGTTCCTGTTAAAGGAAACTAAGATTTAATACAACATAAAATAATGAAGATTAAAAGATAGAAACAGAGGAAAACTTCCTGAACAGAACACCAATGGCTTATAGTCTAAGAACAAGAATTGACAAATGGTCGTTCATACAATTGCAAATCTTCTGTAAGGCAAAGGACACTGTCAACAGGACAAAACTATACCCAACTGATTAGGAAAAGATATTTACCAATCCTATACCCAGGATAGGGCTAATATCCAATATATACAAAGAACTCAAGAAATTAGACCCCAGACAGTCAAATGACCCTATTAAAATGGGGTATAGAGCTAAACAACGAATTCTCAACTGAGGAATATCGAATGGCTGAGAAGCACCTAAAGAAATGTTCAACGTCCTTAGTTATCAGGGAAATGTAAATCAAAACAACCCTGAGATTCTACCTCAGACCAGTCTGAATGGCTAAAATCAAAAATTCAGGTGACAGAAGATGCTGGTGAGGATGTGGAGAAAAAAAAAAACACTCCTCCATTGCTGGTGGGATTTGCAACCTGGATATCAGTCTGGTGGTTCCTCAGAAAATTGGACATAGTACTAGCTAAGGACTCATGCCACTCCTGGACATATACCTAGAAGATGCTCCAACATGTAATAAGAACACATACTCCACTATGTTCATAGCAGCCTTATATATAATAGCCAGAAGCTGGAAAGAACACAGATGTCCTTCAACAGAGGAATGGTTATAGAAAATATAGTATATTTACCCAATGAAGTACAACTCAGCTATTAAAAACAATGAACTCATGAAATTCTTAGGCAAATGGATGGAACTAGAAAATATCCTGAGTGTGGTGACCCAATCACAAAAGAACTCACATGATATGCACACACTTATAAGTGGATATTAGCCCAAAAACTGAACACCCAAAATACAATTCACAGACCACATGAAGCTCAAGTAGAAGGAAGATCAAAGTGTAGGTGCTTTGGTTCTTCTGAGAAGGGAAACAAAATATCCACAGGTACAAATATGGAGAAAAATTATAGAGCAGAGACTGAAGGAAAAGCCATCCAGAGACTGTCCCACCTGGTGACTCATCCATATACAGTCGCCAAACCTGGACACTATTGTGGATACCAAGAAATTCTTGCTGAAATGACCCTGGTATGGTTGTCTCCTCAGAGGCCTTGCCAGAGCCGGAGAAATAAAGCAGTGGATGCTTACAGCCAACCATTGACCTGAACACGCAGCTACCAATAGGATCCCCAATCTAGGAGTTAGAGTAAGGATGGTAGGAGCTGAAGGGGTTTGCAATATCATAGGAAGAACAACAATATCCACCAACCAGACCCTTAGAGCTCCCAGGGACTAAGCCATCAACCAAGAGGTACACAGGGCTCCAGCTGCATATGTAGCAGAGGATTTCCTTATCAGAAATCAATGGGAGGAGTGCAATGAAGGCTCTATAGATGCCCCAGTGTAGGGGAATTGAGGGCAGGGAGGTCTGAGTGGAAGAGTGAAGGAACATCCTCATTTATGGAAGCAGGGGGAGGGAGGATGGGATAGGGGGTTTCCGGGAAGTGGGGAGGAACCAGGAAAAGGGATAACATTTGAAATATAAAGAAAATATCCAATTTAAAAACACATTAAAAATCAAAGCAACCATCAAATAATGTTTCATGTGAGAAGCAGTTATTGACTTAATAGTCACTTATAGGACAAATCAGGTGACTTATAGGAAACATAAGGTACCCTATGCAGACCTGAAGTTTCAACATCTTTAAGAGCAATAAAGTATTTTTAATTTTCACTGCATTTCCTCTTTTACTCCCTGATACGTTATTGTATTAAAACTCCTACAACACTGGAATATAAATTCCTTGTGAAGAGTCATAACTACTTTTTACAGTGTTCAAAAATGCTTTGGAAGAAATTTAGAGCATGCAAAATGATACAAAAATAAGGCATTCCTCTTCCAAGGTGCATGGATCGTGCTAGAAGATGGAATTGAAAGTAAGGATGAGTGAGAGGCCAAGGGCAACTGCAAGGAAAGAGCATCTTCCAGATGCAGCGAGGAAGATGCACATATAAACAGACTGCTATTGTCACAATATGCACGAAATCCAGGCTTCCCCATGCTAGACAGTGTCCTAGAATGAAGTAGAGAGCGGGATACAAGTCCCTACCTACTAGCAATTGATAGCTGCTAGGAGAGGGAGAGGCAGTTTTCTCTATGAACGTGGACCTTCTTGAGTCAAGGCTTCTGCACTTAAGATCATACAACCAAGAATACCCATGTGCAGAATGTAGTCTTGTAAAATAAAGAAAATGGAAAGGCATGAGGTAAGCAAGAAAAGGACTTAAATCAAGAAGGAATTGGAGGGCAAAGGATTACAATCCAAACATTGTATAAAAATCCCACACAACTAACCAAAGCCTTCCTTTAATATTGGAAATAGATTAATCTGAGCCAGAATTTTAACTTTATATTATTATGCATTCATTTTCCCTGAAGATTACAATAATTAAACTCAGATAATTTCCACATTTCCCATTCACCTGAAGCTATTCCTATCAGTCGTTCATATTGAGCTCAGGGAGTTATAATTATTAAATGATATAACACTGTACAATTATTTAAGATATTTCCTTAAATTCTTTGATAATTCTTTGAAGCTTATGGAATTTACTTAGAATTCTCTTTATTCTAAAATTTAAAAACTGGAACGTGAATAAAAGTATATTTAATATTACTCACTTTAGAAACTTCTTTTCTAAAAATAAAACATTTAAAAATTAAAAACATAATAAACATGGTAACACTGCAACGGTTCACCTGATAACATTATCAGTCTTTTTTCTGGCATTATTTTTCTCTTTGATTTTTGCTCTTTGTGGTTGTTTTACACGTATATTTGTACTTAGTGAAAAAATTTATATAACCCATCCTAAAACCATCTGCTAAGCAGAACAGGACTGTTTTATTGAATCTCACTGACTAAATGTCTGTGAAACAGATATGCACTATTCTAGATAAATCACAATCTGAGAATGGCAAATTACCAGAAACAAAATCAGAAAAAAGTGAAATCATTGCTTTTTAAATTAATTTTCTTCTCTTGAAATGATAATATTATATGTTACGTTGCTTAAAAAGCTTACATAATGTAATCATTAGAAATAATTTTAAGTGATGATAATAAAGGAAGAGGAACTTGCAAGAAATTATCTCTAAAATTTTCTCATTTTCCATTGACATCTATAAATGGAACTTGGAATGCGAAATATTTTTTCTCTTGCCAAATAAAAACATTCCTGATTATTACAAATTTCCACTCCAAGATATAGTAATTGCCTTTGTAAATAAATGCTGAAATATGATTATTGGATTTTAGCAAATGACTCTCAAAATAATCTGTTAGAAAGTTTTATTTTAATCTCTTAAAATAAAAAAAAATCTTAAATTACATCTTAAAATGCAAAATATGATCTTAAAATGCATACTGAACCGGTGACTGAAATCCCCACTTCCCAGTTAGATGATGAAAAGAACGCCTTGCCACTCCATCAAGACTAATTTCACAAGAGAATTCTAAGCTGCACTGCAGCGAAGAGCTGAATAAATAATCCATACAAAAATCTATAATCGTCCAGTACATAGAAAATGACCCAGGTGAAACTGTAGTCAATGCAAGTCAAGATGAAAATTTGGTCACTCTTCGTACGCACACACATGTACAGGTGCATAATTATTAGCGTAGGACATACAGAATGCTTTCAGGATCTTAAAATTACTAAAAAACACATTTTAGGTTGAAAGTTTTATTGGTAGCTTTGTGTCCCTTCACTGCGAGTTCTTGCCTGCCTACAAGAGGTGGCCTCTTCAGGTACCTCATTCCCACTAATAAGGTTAATCCCTAGCCAAGGAAGCCTCCCACATCCCAGGTCTCTGAGATTTCCTAGAGGCTCTCTCCTTCTGAGCACCCCAGGCAGCTGCAGATTTCCATTCATTCTCTTGGCCCTCTGCTGTCTCTCCCCACACCTGATCCCGCCTCCTTCCTTTAGTCCACCCCCCCTCTCCCATTTATTTCTCTCCCTCCCTCTGTTTCCTGTGACTGTTTTGTTTTTCCTTTTAAATATGATTCAAGCATCGCGCGCTTTGGCCTTACTTCTTTAACTCCTTTGTGTCTGTGGGAAATATGATGGGTATTCTGTAATTTATGGACCCCAAATTTGTCATGTCTAAAAGAAATACAGTAATGGAGCAGTGGCTGAAGGAAAGATCAACTGATAATTGTCCATCCCATGGGCAAGAACTAGTTCCCGAGATTATTTAAGATGCTCCATTATGCTTACAAGAGGGACCTCAGATAATTGTTCTCTGAGAAACTCTACACAGTAGCTGATTGAAACACATGCAGATACCCACAGCCAAACATTGGACAAAGGTCAGGGGCATTGATGGAAGAGTTGGGGGAAGGATTGAAGACCCTGAATGGGAAGGGAACCCCAGGGAAGACCAACAGAGTCAGAGACTGAGCCACCAACCAAAGAACATACCTGGCTGTACTGAGGCCCCCAGCACATATGAAGCAGACGTGCATCTCAGTCTCCATGACTGCCTTCTCAGGCCTCATTGGGAGAGAAGGCACCTAATCTGACAGAGACTTAATGTAGCAGTGGGGAGGGGGATACCCAGAGGGGTCCTACCCTATCAGATGAGAAGGGAATTGTAGGGGGAGTAACTCTCTGAGGGAGGGACCAGGAAGGGGAGCAGCATTTGGGAAGTAAATAAATAAATTAAATAGTTAAAAAATAATAAAAACATAGTAGTTCCTTTCTACCCATGCTGGTCCCTGTGTCTTGTCCTGAACCCTAAGACTGAATTGACTGACTTTGTAGTCCCATACACTGGCTATATAAACAAACAGAAATAGAAGGGATGAAATGTTGGATTGTGACTGGTTGATTTTCTTAATATTGTAAAGGCTCAAACAGAGGGGGTATGAGTAGATCAGTAAGTATTTGTGAATGTGTAAGAAACTTAAAATTCATGCCACTTTAAAACCTAAGCCCAGTGATGGACATTTAGAGTACTATCATTTGAATCTTGAGTCTCAAGAAAAATGTTTCTAGTATGCATACATTCATATAACTATTGCTGATGTGATTAATTTGAGGGTGTCAATGTGGAATTAAATTGCTTAGAAATGTGATTCCTCCTTTTTCCTTAGGCTCATCTTCACTGTTTTCCCTGCAGTTCATTCAGATAGGAACAATTCTGGTTCAGAGTTTTTGACTGTGGGATGGCAATCCACTCCCTCCCTCGATGCTCTGTCTTTCTGCTGGAGGTAGGCTCTATAAGCTTCCTCTCCTTACTGTTGGGCATTTCATTTAAGGTCCCTCCCTTTGAGTCCTGAGATTCTCTCACCTACCAGGCCTCTGGTAAATTCTAGAGGCCCACGGCCCCCAACACCTCATACCTACCAAGGTTGCCTGTGACAGGCCTAAATTGGGACCCAGCTCACTTGGAGACCCCAAGGGCTGACACTATTACTGGGTCTATGGAGTGCTCACAAAAAGGGACCTATCATTTCTGCCTTCTGAAAGACCCAACAAGCATTGGAAAGAATTAGATGCAGATACTTGTACCTAACAAATGGACAGAAACTACTGACCCCTGTGGTTGAATTAGGGAAAAGCTGGAAGAAGCTGAGGAGAAGGGACACCCTGTAGGAAGACTGGTAGTTTCAGTTAGCCTGTACCCCCAAGATCTCTCAGACACTGGACCACCAATCAGGGAGCCTAATCAGCTTACATAAGGTCTCTCAGATATTTACAGCAGAAGGCTGCTAGGTCTGGAGTCAATCAGAGAAGATGCACCTAACCCTCAAGATTCTGAAGACACATGGAGTAGGGATGTCTGGTAGGGTAGAGTTGGGAAGGACATTCTCCTGGAGACAGGGGGATAGGAGGAGGTATGTGGAACAGTCAAAGGGTGGACCAGAAAGGGGATAATATCTGAATTTTAAATAAATAATAAATTTAAAAAAAAAGAAATGCGGTTACTCTAATTTTAAATACTCAGTAAATTTCTAGACCTTTCTAAGCTGCTGTACCCTTTGAAAAAACAATCTCACTATCATTGTGTGGATGTTTTCATTACTTGCCATATTTATCTAGATTTTTTTGTCCAGATTTTTAAACTAAAGCCACATTAGCTACCATGAAGTTATCACTCATTGTATGTTTATTTGTATATACTCAACACATATGAGGAAAGTTATCTGCAAATATCTATTAGTGATTTCCATATCTTTTTAGAGACATGTATACAGATGTTTTTTTATTTATTATTGAACTGTTACTGAACTTTAAAAGTGCTTTATATTTGCTTTTGTGTGAAGGTGTGTGGGTGAGGGTGTGCATTTTTATGTTAGTATGGAGTCAAGCCTACCAAGGGCATTGGAGTGTGCAAGGGTATTGTGAACTGCTAAATGAAGGTGTTGACAATCAAACCTGGTTGCTTTGAAATACTGTCAACAACTGTTAGCTGCTGCAGCAAATTGTTAGCTTCTTTTTTTCCATTTTTTTTAATCCCTAGAAATAATAGCTCTTCTATGGAATTTTCTCTAAAATTCTGTTTCTATTCTAATTCTTATTCACATGACTAAAAATCATAGAGGGAAGGTATTGCTTAAGTTAAAGAAAAGCTATTAATTTTATAAAGTACAATTTGACCAGACAAATATCTGACTAGTAAGAAAAAATAGATAAAATTCATATGACAGACACAAAAGCTGGAGATAGAAAATGGCCAAGGGCTTGAACATATTTATCCATTAGGATAGATGGGGTCAGAAATAGAATTCCATTTCCTCAGAAATGAGGCCGAATCATTGGAGAGAACTTGTGCTGCAATACTGCTGAACAAAAACAAAACAAAACAAAACAAAACAAACAAACAAACAAAAAACCAGAAAATATCGAACTTCTCTCTTAATTACAAAATTGTACCTGGATTTTACTCTACACTTACAGATTTGTATATCTCCTTTGATGTAGGTGAGTTCATTGCTCAATGCTTCCAGCATAGCTTTCGGTAAGTTCACACACTTCTTTAACACATCGCATTGTCATTTATGTCAATTATCTGGTTATGAACTAGGATGGTCTGAGTTACTATTAACAATCCCTAAATACCAATGATAGAATACCCTTCAACCTCAAACTCACAGGATTAAAAAGTTCACCCACCAGTTTCTTTGCACTTTCAAAAATAATTCTATAAAATCTGTTTTCTAATGGAAATACCATCAGAGGAATAAATTTTCTGTGCCATTCAGTGGTAAAAATTCTTCTCAGTGCATTTCTGGTGTTTTACTAGGGTTTTCTTAGATCCTTAATTAGCTGAGTTCAGTCTTTTTCCCAATGCAACTTACTCAAGTTAAATTACTAAAAGTGACAAAGAGTGGTTTAAAAAAGCCAGCTTCAAGAACATTCTGGAAAGTTCCTCAAAACACCTTGCTTTGCCAATTTAATAGCCCATGAAACTAGTCCTAATCTGTGACTTGGCTTCATTCTTTAAGCTTAGAAAAATAATGGTTGCAGAAAATTAGGTTCACTTGTACACGATACTGTGTCAGAGAGTAGAAATTTTTTAAAAATTCATTATTTGTTTTTAGTTGTGAATGTGGGATGATAATATAAGCCCTAAAATTGAGTTGACCATATACCATATTAAAAGACAGGAGCCTAAAGACAGTCTAATGACAAACACTCAAAGATATTAGTGGACAATGTACCTGCATGATTGAAAATAAGTCATAAATATCTTTTGTGGGTGTTAGTATAATGTTAAGCTCAGGAGTTCCTGTGACTTGACGATATGATTCTTGCATATCAGACAAATGTATAGAAATAGATCATCATTACTAAAACAGATATAGTTGTCACAATAGCAACATGATTGAAGACACACCGAGAATCATTGTCTTAGTGAGGGTTGCCGTTGCTGTGAAAAGGCACCATGAGCAAAGCAACTCTTGTAAAAAACATTTAATTGGGGCTTGCTTACTGGTTCCAAGGTTCAGTCTGTTATTATCAAGGCATTAGCATGGCCCTGTCTAGAAAATTGTGCTGGTGGAGGAGATGTAAGTTCTTTATCGTCATCCAAAGGCAGACAAGAGAAGATTGACTTCCATGTGGTTATGAGGAGGATCTCATTACTTACCCCCACAATGGCACATTTCTTCCAACAAGGCCACTCCTACTCCAGCAAGTCCTCACCTCCTAATAGTGACACTTTCTGGGCCAAGCATATTCAAGCCACCACAATCATCATCAGTGATCCTTAACAATAGCAAATTTCTTTGACATAACTAAAAATGTTATAATAAGAATCTACTTGGCATCTGAAAACACAGTTGCAGTAAAACAAAATCAAGTGCAAGTAGAAATAAAAATTTTTCTTTCTTTAAAAGCAATGGGAAACACTACTCCCCTTGTTTCTAAATTAAAGTCATTTCTCAGACATAGCAATAATATTTTCATGAGAAAGACATAGACACTTAAAGGATACAGCTATAGTAATTACCACAATTGTAGTAATTACTACAATTCACTTTTACAGAGGGCTGATTATCTAACAGCTTACTAATTATAAATTGAATGAAATGAAATGATTCTTCCAAGACTTTGGGAGTTGGGATGTATAGCACAATAATCAAAACTATCATCAAGAATTGATCATGGATTGGTTCATTGTCTTTGCACATCTAGTCTGTGCCACAATAGAGACAATAAATATCAGTGATTAGAAGAAGAGTGCAACATAGAGAAATTTTATTAAACCTGACACTATATCTACTGCATCGGCTGTTTAATCTTGTTACATTAGGAAAAATGAAATCAATTATTTTATTTAATGCAGAAAATATACTAAATTCGCAAATGATAATTTACTTCATTAGGCAACAGCTAAGAGTAACATGATATTGGTTGATTTCAAAGAATATTAGTTTTACATTAAATTTATTAGTAACAATTGAACTTTTAACAACAAATCTTCTGGATAAACCAGAGTTTTAGTAATATTTCTTAATAAATAAGTCACCTTTCTAAAAATTAATAAAGTCTGACTAATGAATTAATGAAGTATTTAGTGCCAATCTTGCAAATTATATAATTTTTCTCTGTTACATTCCCTACTATATTCATTATAGTTTACTAAATGTGCAATCAAATAATATAACAACTTTGTTGAATTATTCCCTGTTTCTGATTATTGCTTTGCAACTTGCCTTCAATTTTCATTAAAAATTTCACTTTTTTGTTTTATGCTATCTTTGTTATGAGGTAGTGTGTGTTTTATTTCAGAAATGCCACATATGTCTGAAATTCTTCTGATATTTTGCTCAGCTTTCTCTGCTTTTGGAGGGTTTGTGTTCTTAACACACTCCTTTTTCAAAAATTACTGAATCATTTAGATCTTAAAGGGTCTTGAGTACTATTATTGTACTGTAACCCTGCCACATTGAGGTGTAAAGAATAATATGACACAAGCAAAATAATTAAATCATAGTTTTATTTCTCTCTAAACACTATTCCAAAGTTTTAGTGGTTAGATATCTTTTTGGATACAGCGCTTTCCTGGTTCTCTCTGTTCTTTGTTGAAATGAAACACTTGCATAGATGAAGAATCTCTCCCCGTGGTTAGAAAGTTTCTTCTATGAATTTTTTTTCCTTTGGAAAGTGTGGTTGCATTTAAAACTATCATTTTCATATATTTCAGAAAAGCTACACTTTCTTTAACGCATCTGGTATATCTTTCTACATTATCAGAGAGATGGTGGGAACTTACTGTATCTATATCTATATGAAACTTTTACGAGTCTTTCAAGCAGCACTCTAAAGCTGTGGGAAGCATTCAAAACCTCCACACACCTTTGACTTCAAAGTTTCTAAAATACTGCACATTCAGACTCCACCTTAAGAATTATCTGTTCATAATCTCTTCCTAGTTTATTATTATACAGCTTTTGCTCCATGGCAGGAATTTCAACTCTGAATGCAGATACACCTGTCTCTTCAGATTTCAGAGTAGTGGTTTACTGTGCAAATTGAATTCTTTGATCAGTTAAGAAGAGTCACTGATTTTCAGTTCATCTCAATTTCTAATGTCATGAATATATCGTAAACACTTTCTAGCTTGTATTATTGACAGAAGGTAAAAGGAAGTTCCACTATTTTTATACAACTAATAATAGTTATCACTATGAAAGCAATAATATTGACACTATAATAAGATTCAGATGCTATAAAATTTTGTAATTCTGAGAGGCTTCTCTGCATGAAATTAAAATTCTGAATCTTCATCCAAATAATACATATGATTCTTTTAAAGTACCTCCAGTGAAAGTTACTAGGGATAATTAAAGTAAAAAGTTAAGATATAACGAGAGTCAGGCTTGTAACTGAAAATGTTTCATGTACCACCACCATCAGCTGTAGTGATTTGATTTGCTATGAGACAGGGTAACCAAAAGTTAATTTATGTTGTCCCCATGTTTGTCTCAAAATTATATTGCTTGTATTAATTCCTAAACTGAAATCAAATATCCATTTTGATTTTTTGTCATCAATTGTTGTATTGCTTTGAATCAGATATGTTTCCCTTCATATTGGGGCTTGTACAGTTGGAAACAGTTGATGACATCATTTGAGGAGATTTAGGAAGTCCAGCATCACGAAAGGAAATTTATTACTAGAGCTCTACTTTGAGCAACAAGCCTAAAAACATTTCTCTTGACTGTTTCTGATTAGGACGAGTGCTTTTAAAATTTAAGCTCTTAGTTTCTTGCTCCAGCTTCCATGGCACCTGCTGCCATGCTATTTCCAAAGTTATGAATGTTGATCCACAGTTTCTGTCTGGAGTTACTACTCTAATCATGAAGGAGTTCATTGAGTTGACTATTTTTGAGTCTGGTTAGTCTCTCTTCCACCCCTCTCTATGTCTCTCTCTCCTTCTGTCTCTCTGCCTCTGTCTATCTTTTCCTCTCTCTGTATGTGTAATAATTGTATATAGTAAAGTTTAAAATAAATTTACAAAGAACTCAGAAAATATGCCAAAATATGTCGCAATGGCTGGTCTCAAAGTCTTAGGAAAGAATGATAATGGTGGACTTTATTCATCAAAAATTTGAAAACATTTTATTTTTAAAATTTTAAATACTTATTTGATTTTAACTGTGTGTGTGTGTGTGTGTGTGTGTGTGTGTGTGTGTGTGTGCGTGCATTTTATGTTTCATTTTGTGCTGGTGCCTTTGAAGCACAGAGTTTGCCTGGAATTAGTGCCACTGGAGTTTGGGAGTCACCAGATAAGGGTTCTCAAGAATGAACTCACATTCTGTTCAAAAGCTACAAGTGTTCTGAGCTGCTGATTATGACTCCAGCTACTGTAAATATTTAAAAGAAATATTAATAACTTTATGGAAAGATAAATAAGTTTAAAATGTAACATATTTATCTTACTTTTCCTGATTAATTTGGAAATATCAATTTACTCTTGTTCTTATTTATGTCTAGTACTTAAAAATATTTTATGACTACTCGGACATGATTTGAAAGTGAATAAACTATCATAAATATCATTCCTAATTTTAAACAAGTGCATATTACATGAAAGTATTTATCAATATTAAATTGTTAAAATTCACCTGATATTTTCAAGATGATTTGTTGACTAGCACAAAATGTTTTGTCTTTATCATGTTTGTAGTCCAAAACTCACAGTAGTTATTTATCTTTATTGTTTATAAAAAAGATTATTATGCAAAACTTCAAGATTCTAAAAATCACAAATTTATTGATAAGTTAAAGTACAGTTTGAATGTTTTGTCTAGATTTTATTTAATTTTTTAACCTTTAAAACATTAAACACAGAAATATAGTTTTTATATGTAGTTACTTAATTGCACCAAGATAATACATATGTAAAGGTCTGGAACATTTATCAAATAGCAAAATATCTTATAAAAACTTAAAACTTCAACTTTTATATTACCTGGAAACCCTTCTATATTTCTTTTGCAAAAAATATAATAATTTACCTGGTAAAAAGGAATATAACCCCACACACATAATTATTAAGTATTTTTGTCATTTTTAATTTAAGTATTCATGTTATTTTTAATTGGACATGTTGATGTTTAGATAAAACATTTTCCTATACCCAATGTCCATAAAAATAAAGCCAGAATAAAGAAATGATGCCTGCCCATCTTAACATTTTTTCTTTCATTTATATTTATTGGTATACTCCTATAATGAACTCAAAATATGTTCTTTAAGTATGTTAGTAGAAACATTTGAATATAATTACATATCTCCTTATATAAAGTTAGCTTTCATTCTTAATTTTGATTATTTACCATGAATAAACTTCATTCAAAGTATTTCCCTCTAATTTACAGTTTACAGCTATAATTTAGCAATATGTATAATTGTATATTATGTAAAAGTATCATTACATAAAATTATGAGAATAATGTCACATATATTTAAAGAAATGCATAGTTATAGTAAGATATCCCCACATACTTATTTATATGTAAAGTTAATTGTGTATTTTAAACACTATAAACGTATCTTTTTACTGTATATAAATGATACCTATAAAGGCTTTTGTTCTATCATTTGAGCAAAAGTTCCCACTACTGGCAGTCTCTGAGATAAATGGCTGGTGAGAAAATACTGTGAACCAAGGAAGTGAGACCGAAGGCAAATGCTTCCTTCACTTTTAAACTTCTTTGACGTTTCTGATCAGACAAATTTGTTACATACTTTTTACATACCCACAGTGATTCCCAATTACTGGTATAAATTAATACAGAACTTAAATATAGTCTGTCTAGTATCCAAGATACTTTCCATTATTTTATGTAAGACAATAAAATAATAACTATAGATAGGATAATAGAAAAATTTATCTGGATTACCACATTTTCTGTTGAAGAATTGCTTATATTTAACAGACTGATTTTTTCATATGTTTGTGTATTTTTATTTAAATTTCCATATTATATATGTTGGCCATTTTCTTTTTTCATCTATGAACTCTTCCTCAAATATCCCCTTCTTTATGCACCTAAATTCATAAATTTTTCTCTTACAAGTAAATAAAAACAAAGCAAACTCCCCAATAATACAAAAATTTTAAAACAACAACAACAACAACAAAAACAAATTGAAAGCACATGGAACAAAAAAATCAAACAACCACCATCTAAATAAACGAAAATCCACAAATCATGGGGTCAATTTTGTGTTGACTAACTACTCTTGGATAGAGACATGACCTGACCTAGACTGTTGTTAGTTCACCCACTGATACATTGAGAACATACATTGGTTTCCTGACTAGTAGTGGTAATTTTTGTCCACTTCTCCTTCACAATATGAGCATTTTTGTTGGATTTGAACCTGTACAGATCTTGTGCTTTCTGTCTCTGAGAGTTAATGTGTGTACACATGCTGTTGGAACTCGGAAACAGTTTCCTTGGACTCATACATCATTCTTCCCTCTAACAATCTTTTTCTTCCTTTTCACGATATCTCACTGAGCCCCTGGGGAGAGTTTTAATAATCCTCATCATCGTCTTATTTAAGAGTAAGTACTCAAAAGACTCATATTTTTGTACAATATCCAGTCATGAGTCTCTGAGTTAATTATCATTTAAGCAAGAAGACTGTCTGATAATGGTTGGGTGATGATATAAGGATATACCAATATGTCATAAGATATCCTTTTATTGTTACTTTCCTTTAACAAGATAATAATAATATCTATATTGTGCAAAATAATTTCAAGTACAATGAATGCCAGTCAATATTGGTCTATCTCCTCATTGGAACCAGCTTAATATTACTATTTTTGAGGACATAAGTAAGTTCTTAAGCAAGAGGGCCTAAATATCTGACTGTGTAGAGTAACCAATCAACTTGGATTATGGGTGGAAGTGTGTGCCATCCCTTTGTCCAACTACGCAATAAGTTCTAAACTGTTCCTGACACTGCATATTCTACTTCGTGGCATAAGAACTCCAGAAGATGCATCATCATCTGAATTATATAGTGAGTTTATTTATGCTCCTTTCATATCTATATATATTAAAACTACTACTAATGTAGTAACTACTACATTAGTAGTAGTTTTAATATAGTTTTTCAAAAGGCCTGTCAGTGTTAGTTGTCTCTATCCATATTCCCTCCTTTGCCTTCTTCTTCCTAATTTAATTCACTGACTCTAGTTTTCCCTTTACCTTTCTCTATAGCACAATGTTCTACTTCTCCTTCCATGAAAGATCCCCTCATCCTCTCTGATCTCAAAGTATTTTCCTAAGCTCTGTGGTTATTTGAGTTGAAAATCATTTCTGATGTTAAAAAACTAACAGCTACATATCAAAGAAATTGTATAATAATTACCTTGTGGGGTCTAGAAGGATGATTGGTTCTATATTCATTGATTTACTTGCAAATTTCATAATTTAAACTTTCTCTTTGTTATTATAGTCTTTATTTTTAAAATAATTTTAACTTTAAATATATTTTAATAATATTCTTTCTCTCCCACAACTTTTTCCTAATCTTCTTTTCCTCTCTACTCACAGAATTTTAAGTTATTTCTCAAGAAATAAAACAGAAATTCAGTAGAATAAAATCTACCCACACCAAAAACAAAACGAAACAAAAACAAAAACAAGTGAAAGCCTAACTCCCCAAACTGTATAATCAAATAACAACACAGAAATTACGTGCACACAAACATGTGTGCATGCACATAAGCACAAACACATACACAGACAAACACACACACACACACACACACACACACACACACACGTTGGGAGATTATTTTTGTGCACTGTAAAGATGTTTTTCTGCACTTCTTCAACTGCCTTAGGTATTCTCTGTTTGGTTTAATAAAGAGTTGAATGGCCAGTAACTAGGCAGGAGAAAATAGGTGGAACTTCTCAGCAGAGACAGGAACTCTTGGAAAGAATTAAGCAAGATGATTTTCCAACCCAACCCAACATGGAGGAAGTTGGAGATATGAAACTGAAAAGAAGTAGCAAGCCAAGGAGCAGAACAGAGATTACAATACACGGGTTAGTAGGTGTAAGAGAGAGTTGGGAATAAGCCTAGTCTTAGGTTGAGTGTTCATAAATAATTACAGGTGTCCATGTCATCACTTCGATGTCATATTTCATGTTTCAATATAGTAAATTATAATATGATGAAACAAGAGCCAGCACACAGAATTTGGAAAAGGTAGAACAACAGAAGGTAAAGAGGGCAAGAGAAGGCACAAGCATCATGGTCATACTTGTTGGACCACTCAGGAGTCCCAAAATACACAAAATAAAAAGCCATAATACATTGGAAGAGGGTCTGATGATGGTGGATGCGAGCCCTGTACTTGCTGCTTCTGCTTCTGTGAGTTTATATGAGTTATGTTTGTGTTAATATAGACAGTCTTATTTTCTTGCTATTTTCCATCCTCTCTGGACCTATATGCATTCTCTACCACACATACCCTGATCTCAGAGAAGAGATAATTGATGGAGAAATTACATTTATGACTGAATGTTCCAAGTTCTCTTCATATTATCTAACTGTGTGTGTCTGGATTTGTTCCCGTCTGCTAAAGGAGGAGACTTCTCTGATGATCACTGAGTGAGGCACTGATCTGTGAGTATCACAGAATATCATTAAGAGCTATCTGATCTCTACATTTTTTAAGACCTGTATTGTTTGGATTTTCTCTAGGTCCTGGGCTATCTAGTTTCAGCTTTCTGGTCACCCAAGCAGTGTTAGTAGTGTGTTCTATCTCATGGAGTTTTCCTTAAGCCATACCAGTTTTCTACTCCCACAAGTTTGTTTGTTTGTTTGTTTGTGCTCATTGAAAAAAAACATTGACCTGAAGCAGTAGGCGATTAATGTTCCTTATATTGCCCGGCTGCAGCACTTCATATTCCTTGCTACCCACCCCAATATTCTGGATTTACAAATAATGAAAGACACACAAGCAGCTTTATATCTTAATATGCCCTAAGCAGCTCAATGGTGGGGTCACTCCTACACATTCATAGGCTAACACCCTCTCCCTTCAGATATTCCTTAATTATTTCTTACTAATACCTATATTCCATCCTGGCCACCATAGATCCAGTCCTATAGCCCTTCTTGGCCATGATCCCTGACCCTTACATGTTGGCTTTCTATCCTGCACTTCTCAGGCCTGATCCTTCTGCTTTCCAGGCCTGGCGGTTCTACTTCCTCCTTCTCTTGGTCCTGTGAGAGGTTCTACCCAGCAGAAACCCACAGTTCTCAAAGCCTAAATCCCTGCCTCTGTCTCCCTGCACCGACATTGGCCACTGGCAATTTTACTTCCCATTCAGAACCAACTCAGTCAGGAGCCCCTCCAGTCTTATTTGTTGGATCCTCCTGCAATTTTGGGGGAAGCCAATTAGCATAATACAAGTGTTAAACCACAATACTGATCCTCATCCTGGTCCCTGCTCACAGAGTCATGGTCCCTCTGTCATGCCCATCTCCTCTGAAAGCATAGGACTCCTTGGCACATCAGCTAAGCACATCCTCTCTCACTGAAGCCAGACAATGCAGCCATGATGGGGAACAGATTTCATAGTCAGGCTACAGCTTTAGGAAGAGACATATCTCCAGTTGTTGTGGGCCCCACACGAAGAATGAGAGATAGGTCTGTTTTGTATGTGCCAGGGGCCTTGCTCTAACCCTTGTGTGGTTTTTGGTTGGTGGCTCAATCTCAAAGATCCCAGCAGTCCAGGTTAACTAAGGACTGTGTTAGTCCTTTTCTGAAATTCCTTTCACTTTGAGGCTTTCAATCCTTTCCCGACCCCTTCCAAAAGAGTCCCCAAACCTCTGCCCAATGTTTGGCTGTGGGTATCTGTGTTTGTTGCAGTCAGCTGCTTGTAGGGCCTCTCAAAGGAAAGTTATGCTAGAATTCTGATAGCTCTACATTTATATTTAGAGCTGTAATTTATATTATATTACATTTCCCTCCAGCACCTTTTAATATTCTTTCTTTGTTCTATTCATTTATTGTTTTGAATGTTATATGGTAGGAGGATTTATTTCCTGGTTTAGTCTATTTGGTTTTCTGTAGGCTTCTTGTACCTTTATAATAGCCATCACTTCTCTACATTAGGGAAGTTTTCTACTATACATTTTCTTCTGACCCTCTGATCTGGAATCCTTACCATCTTCTATTCATATTAGTCTTTTCGTAGTGTTTTCATAGTCTCCCAAATTCCCTGGATGTTTTGAATTAGGAACTTTTTACATAGACATTTTCTTTAACCAAGGTATCAGTTTCTTCTATGATATCTTTTTTAAAATTTTTTATTTGATATATTAATTTAGATTTCATATGATTTTCCCCTTTCCAGGCGCCCCCCTCCCTGCAAGTCCCATAAACCCTCTTCCCTCCCCCTGCTTCCCCCATTCACTCCTACCTTCTTTCCTGTTCTGGTATTTTCCTACACTACTGCATTAAGCCTTTCCAGAGTCAATGGCCCTTCCTTCCTTCTTCTTGGACATCATTTGATATGTGGATTGTGTCTTCTAGGCTAATATGTGCTTATCAGTGAGTGCATACCTTGAGTGTTCTTTTGAGACTGGGTTACCTCACTTAGGATGATGTTCTCCAGCTCCATCCATTTGTCTAAGAAGTTCATGAATTTATTGTTTCTAATGGCTGAATAGTATATATATATATATATATATATATATATATATATATATATATATATACCACATTTTTGTATCCATTCCTCTGTTGAGGGACATCTGAGTTCTTTCCAGCTTCTGGCTATTATAAATAAGGCTGCTATGAACATAGTGGAGCATGTAACCCTATTACATGCTGGGGAATCCCCTGGGTATATTCCCAGGAGTGGTATAGCAGGGTGCTCTGGAAGTGTTGTGCCCAGTTTTCTGAGGAACCGCCAGACTGATCTCCAGAGTGGTTGTACCAACTTGCAATCCTACCAGCAGTGGAGGAGTGTTCCTCTTTCTCCACATCCTTGCCAACACCTGCTGTCTCCTGAGTTTTTACTCTTAGCCATTCTTACTGGTATGAGGTGAAATCTCAGGGTTGTTTTGATTTGCATTTCTCTAATGACTAATGATGTTGATCACTTCTTAAGATGCTTGTACTAAGCTCAACTCCAAGTGGATCAAGGACCTCCACATAAAACAAAACACACTGAAACTAATAGAAAAGAAACTGGCGAAGACTCTTGAGGACATGGGCACAGGGGAAAAGTTTCTGAATAGAACACCAATAGCTTATGCTCTAAGATCAAGAATTGACAAATGGAACCTCATAAAATTACAAAGTTTCTGTAAAGCAAAGAACACTGTCAAGCAGACAAAATGGCAACCAACAAATTGGGAAAGGATCTTCACCAACCCTACATCTGACAGAGGGCTAATATCCAATATACACAAAGAACTAAAGAAGTTAGACTCCAGAGAGCCAAACAACCCTATTAAAAATGGGGTACAGAGCTAAACAAAGAATTTTCACCTATGATATCTTCGACTCCTGAAATTCTCTCTTCCATCTCTCATATTGTGCTGGTGATGTTTGTATGTATAGTTCTTGGATGCTTTCCTAGATTTTCCATCTCCAGAGTTGCTTCCATTTGTGATTCCTTTACTGCTTCTATTTTCATTTTTTAGGTCTTTGGCCATATTATTGATTCCCTTCTCCTGTTTGTATTTTCTATATTTCTTTAAAGGATTTATTTGTTTCCCTCTTTAGAAGCTTTTACCTGTTTGGTTGTGTTGTTGTTGTTTATTTCTTTATGGTAACTATATCCTTTTAAACAGCTTCTAGCATATTCATGAGATGAGATTTAAGATCATAGTCTTGCTCTTCATGTGTGTTAGGATATGCAGAAATTGCTGTAATGGGATAGCTGGATTCTGATGGTGCCTTAACATTACTAGGTTATTAGGCTTGCATTTTGCTTCCTGGTTTTGTCTTAGGATGGCTGGTCTGGTAGCCCATATGCGTTCCTGGTTGGAGCAGGATTCCCAGTATGTAGGCAGAGCCATGTATCCTGGATTGTAGCAGGACTCCTGGGGGCAAGCTGAGATGTGGCTGGGGAATGGTTTGCTGATCAGAGATTGCATGTGGAGGTATGGTATGAAAGGGGGTGGAGCTGTTACAGGGCCGGAAAGAGCTCATGACTGCTGGGTTTACTGGAGTCCCAGCAGGTGTGGATATTCAGATGTGGGTGTCCCTCCTGTATATCCTGTGTCAGAGCAGGCCTCCTGGGTGTCAGTGGAGTGGGGAGTGCTGTGGCCCTCACATAAGTTTTATAGCTGGCTTATGGATATTTTTTATGAAAAATATTCCATTTTATAAATATACCAAATTTTAATTATTCATTCCTCAGTTGAAAGACATCTAGTCTGTTTCCACATTTTTGCTATTGTGCATTGAGCAGTAATAGATTTGGATGAATGAATATCTCGGTAATAAGATATAAAATTCTGCTTGTATATACTCAAGAATGCTATACTAAGATTTTATGTAAGACTGATTTTTAGTTTTTTGAGGAACATGCACACATTTTTCTTTAGTATATACACCATACTGGGCTCTCTCTCACCAGCAGTGAGCAAGTATTCTGCTCTCCCTGTATTTATACAAGTGTAATCTCTGTTTTGGGTTTTTTTTTTATTTTCTAATTGATTTTTCAACCATGACTTGGATAAAATGAAATCACAAATTATTTTTATTTCATTTAACCTGATGGCTAAAGATGATGAAAAATTTAAAACTCTTTCTTAACCATTAGTATTTTATCATTTGAGAACTCTTTGTTAATTTTAACATGTGATTTTAAAAGAGAATTATTTTTTCTCAATGTTCAGTTTATATTTTTAGTTCTTTATTATGTACACTAACCCTCTTTAAGATATAATTGGTAACAGATTTTCTTATGGTCTAGCCTGCTGCTTTGTTCAATGATTTTGTCCTTTGCTTTGCAAGAATATTTTAGCAGTAAGATGACTTGTTTATTAATTGTTGGTTTTAATGTCTGTGCTGACAATATCTTGTTCAGAAGTTCCTTCCATATGCCAGTAAGATTTTAAAAAATAAAATTCTTATATTTAATGCTAGATTCATGGTATATGGTATTTGATCCTTGATCCACTTGGAGTTTATCTTTTTTGCTGAGTGATAGATAAGGATTCGCTTTCATTCTTCTACATGTAACTCTCTAGTTTGACCAGCACTATTTAGCAACATTATTTTCAACAAGCACAACATTCAATAAATATATCAAGTTAGATATTATTAATCTATTTTAAAATAATGTAAGTTGTTTATTTTAGTAATTTTGCATGTTGTGATTCAATGTAATAATACATAATGAGATGTGTACAACTGTATTTACCTGTATGTTTAAGAAGTTTCCTTTTCATTCAATGTTTACTTCATACAATATTTTGTAGTATGAATTATTTAAAATGGACACTAGTTGATATGATGAACAAGTATGTAATTTCACATAAGAAAAAATGATATATGGGAGCAAAGAAATTGGAAATACTTGGATTATCACATATAACTCATTGCATGCAAATGCAAGATATTTCCAATAAAAGTCAGGCAAGTAGATACAAACACATGAAGCAGACACAATTTCAGCATAGATAATTCACTTCTTTAAAAATTGATCAGTTTTTTATATATTGGATATTAGTCTTCTATCAGATGTAGTTGCTCTATCTGTTGCTTGCTGCTTTGTCCTATTGACAGTGTCCTTTGCCTTACAGAAGCTTTATAATTTTATGAGGTCCCATTTGTCAATTCTTAATCTTAGAGCATAAGCGATTGGTGTGCTGTTCAGGAAAATTTCCCCTGTGCCCATGTGTTCAAGGCTCTTCCCCACTTTTTCCTCTATAAGTTTCAGTGTATCTGGTTTTATGTGGGGGTAATTTATCTACTTGGCCTTGAGCTTTTAACAAGGAGATAAGAATGGGTTGATTTACATTTTTCTACATGCTGACCACCTGTTGGTACAAAGCTAAACAAAGAATTTTCAACTGAAGAATATCAAATGGCTGAGATTCACTTAAGAAAATGTTCAACATCCATAGTTATCAGAAAATATGCAAATCAAAACAATCTTGAGATTCCACCTCATACCAATCAGAAAGGCTAAAATCAAAAACTCAGGTAACAGTAGATGCTATCAAGGATGTGGAGAAAGAGTAATACTTCTCCATTGCTGGTGAGATTGCAAGCTGGTACAACCACTCTGGAAATCAGTTTGACAATTTCTCAGAACATTAGAAATAGTTCTACCTGAGGACCCAGCTATACCATTCCTGGGCATATACCCAGAAGATGCTCCAACATGTTACAAGGATACATGTTCCACTATGTTAATAGCAGCCTTATTTATCATAGCCAGATGCTGGAAAGAACCCAGATGTTCTTCAACAGAGGAATGGATACAGGAAATATGATATATTTACACAATGGAGTACTACTTGGCTATTAAAAATGATGAATTCATGAAATTCTAGGACAAATAGTTGGAACTAGAAAATAATCATCCTGAGAGAGACAACCCAATCACAAAAGAACACACATGGTATGCACTCATTAATAAGTGTATTTTAACCCAAAAGCTTTGAATACCCAAGATATAATTTCCAGACCACAAGAAACTCAAGTAGAAGGTACACCAAAGTGTGGGTGCTTAGTCCCTCTGAAAAGGGGAACAAAATACTCAAAGGAGCAAATATGGAGATAAAGTGTGGAGCAGAGTCTATCCTATCTGTGGATTTATCCCATAAACAGTCACTAAATCTGACACTATTATAGATGACAGGAAATGCTTTCTGAGAGAAGCCTGATATTGCTATCTCCTGGGAAACTCTGCCAGAGCCTTACAAATACAGAAGTGGATGTTCACAGCCAACCAATGGACTGAGTGTCAGGTACCTAATGGAGGAGTTAGAAAAAGGACTGAAGGAGCTCAATGGGTTTGTAACCTCATAAGAAGAACAACATCAACCAACCAGAAGCCTCAGAGCTCCCAGGGTTTAAGCCATCAACGTTGGGGTACACATGGCTCCAGCTGCATTTGTAGCAGAGGATTGCCCTTTCAGGCATCTGTGGAAAGAGAGGTTCTTGGTCCTATGAAGGCTCAATAGATGCTCCAACATAAGGGAAGTCTGAAATTCTAGAACTCTGAAATTTTCCCCATCTTCTGTTAGAGCTTAAAAACAATCCACAATTATGTCTTCAGATGACAGTAGTCTCTTATCTATTCACATGTCTTACATACCTCTTTCCTCTCTTCCATATTTTTCTAGCCATATTTATTCTTGTGCTTAAAAGGCAAGTGTTTGCTGCCTAACAACAGAGACTCTTGCTATTCTGCCTACATACTTTCCCCTGCTCCAAATACATTTGGCCTATCTTTTATTATCTCCTTCCAAGGGAACAATTTAAGTTAGGGGTTGCAGATAACTCACCATGAGAGTTAATGTCAACCTTCTTGAAGCAAATGAAGTCAAGAAATAAAAGATAACATTGAGGAAAGGGTGTTAGGTCTTTGTGGTTAATTTTTAGAAATATATGTTTTTTTTAATATTTGAAATTATAAATATATGATTTTCCCTTCAATTTCCTCTATCCAAATAACATACATCCCTCCTTGCCATCTTCATGTTCATAACCTTTTTTCCATTAATGGTTACATATGTATGTATGTGCATGTACATGCATAAACAAACCTACTCATCTGTATTATGTAACATATAAGTATGTTTTCAGGGCTGATGATTTGATAATAGATGGCTAATTTTTGTGTTCTTCTCTGGGGATATTTCTCCTGAATTTAGCATTCCTTAGTTGCTTACAGTAGGGCTTTGTGTAGGTCTGAAACCTTACAGACCTTCCTCTATTTATATCATGTGGAAATAAATTAATATCTCCACAAATATGCTCCATGTTTTACTGTATATGTCCTATTAGGAGGATCCCAAAGTAAAAATGAATTAAGCAATTACAATTTTACTTGGCTTACAAGATTAATAACTTTCTGGTAGGAAAAAATAGTGATCATGCCTAACTAAAAATGCCTAAGTACAGAATTTGCACAAGATCAGGGATCCTTCTGCTCAAAATCAGTCACTGTTTACTGTAGTTTCTGATAAGGCAAAAAGGGATTTTATAAATAAAGTAGAAAAAAATAATGAAGGGAATTCATATAATTTCTTAGGCAATATAGAATATTTATGTATATAAATTTAATGAGTAATAGGTGAGTAAGTTAAAAAGAAAGGACAACACAATGTGAACCCAAGAAATTCAATTTCTTCATAGTTTGTAGTTACACATTACAAGAGCACGGAATACGAGGACAATGAATAGTAAATGGCTGCAATAGAATAATATGATCCTCAAAGAATCATATATTTTATTTTATTTGGCCATTAGTTGGGTATTTTGAACCATTTTTAATAAATGTTATTGGGAGATGTGTGGACTCATTTCTGGATGTGGAGAAAGAGGAACATTCCTCCATTGCTGGTGGGATTGCAAACTGGTACTACCACTCTGGAAATCAGTCTGGCAGTTCCTCAAAAAATTGGACATAGTATTACCTGAGGTCCCAGCTATACCACTCCTGAACATATACACAAAAGATGCTTCAACATATAACAAGAACCCATGTTCCTCTATGTTCATAGCAGCTTTATAATAGCCAGAAGCTGAAAACAGCCCAGCTGTCCCTCAACAGAAGAATGGATACAGAAAATATACATTTACATAATGGGATACTACTCAGCTTCAAAACTATGACATCATGTAATTTGCAGGCAAATGGATGGAACTTAAAAATGTCATCCTGAGTGAGGTAACTCAGTCGCAAAAGAACATACATGGTCTGTACTCACTGAGCAGTGGATACTAGCCCAAAAGTTTGAAATACCCAAGATTCAATTCACAGACCATATGAAGCCCAAGAAAAAGGAATACCAAAGTATGCATCATTGCTTCTTAGAAGGGGTAACAAAATACCCATGGGAGGAGATAAAAAGTGTGTAGCAGAGACTAAAGAGACTGCCCCACCTGGGGGATTCATCCCATGTACAGTAACCAAACCCAGACATTATTGTAGATGCCAACAAGTGCTTGCTAGCAGGAGCCTGAGATGGCTATCTCCTGAGAAGCTCTCCAGAGTCTGACAAATACAGAGTATGATGCTCACAGCCAACCATTGGTCTGAGCTAGGGTCCCTGATGGGGAAGTTGGAGAAGATACTGAAGTATCTGAGGGGGTTTGCAGTCCCATGGGGGAGAGTATCAGTGTCAACAGGCCAGACCTCCCATAGCTCCTGGCGACTGGACCACCAAATAAAGAATACACAAAGAGGGACCCATGGCTCTGGCCATATATGTGGACATCAATGGGAGGAGAAGTCCTTGGTCCTGTGTGTCTTCTATGCCCCAGTATAGAAGAATGTTGGAGTGAGAAGACAGGGTGGGTGGGAGAGCACCGTCATAGAGGCAGGGGGAGGGGATAAGATAGTGGGTTTCTGAAGGGAAGACCTGCAAAGTGAAAACATTCGAAATGTCAATAGAGAAAATATCCAATAATAAAAAGTTATTGAAATTAAGAAAAAGAAAACAACATATTTGTTGTCAAGTGGTTGATAAGATGGAGGGAAACTTCTTATTACTATCATGTTTTCACTTCTTTTTTTTCTTTTTTTTTTCTTGTATATATTCTATATTTACAATTCATTTCCCTTTTTCTGGTTCCCCACTCCCAAAGGTCCCACATGTCCTTTTCTCTCCCCCTGCTCCCGCATCCACCCCCTCCCACTTTACTGTTCTTGTACTCTCCCACAATGACGTTTTGGTCCATTCTAGCACCAGTGTCCACTCCTTTCTTCTTGTGAGACATCACTTGATATGTGATTTGTGTCTTTGGTGTTCCAAGATTCTAGGCTAATATCCACTGATCAGTGACTGTATACCATGGGTATTCTTTTGAGACTGGGTCACCTCACTTAGTATGACGTTCTCCAGCTCCATCCATTTCTCTAAGAATTTCATGAATTCATTGTTTCTAATGGCTGAATAGTACTCCATTGTGTATATATACCACATTTTTTGTATCCATTCCTCTGTTGAGGGACATCTGGGTTCTTTCCAGCTTCTGGCTATTATATATAAGGCTGCTATGAACATAGTGGAGCATGTATCCTTATTGCATGCTGGTGAATCTTCTGGGTATATTCCCAGGAGTGGTATGGCTGGGTCCTCCGGAAGTATCACGCCCAGTTTTCTGAGGAACCACCATACTGATTTCCAGAGTGGTTGTACCAGCTTGCATTCCCACCAGCAGTGGAGGAGTGTTCCTCTTTCTCCACATCCTCGCCAACACCTGATGTCTTCTGAGTTTTTAATCTTAGCCATTCTGACTGGTGTGAGGTGAAATCTCAGGGTTGTTTTAATTTGCATTTCCCTAATGACTAGTGATGTTGAACATTTTTTAAGGTGTTTCTCAGCCGTCTGAATTTCTTCAGGTGAAAAGTCTCCGTTTAGCTCTGTACCCGATTTTTGGATAGGGTTATTTGGTTTTCTGGGGTCTAACCTCTTGAGTTCTTTGTATACATTGGAGATTAGCCCTCTGTCGGATGTGGGGTTGGTGAAGATTTTTTCCCAATTTGTTTGTTGCCGATTTATCCTTTTGACAGTGTCTTTTGCCTTACAGAAACTTTGTAGTTTTATGAGGTCCCATTTGTCTATTCTTGTTCTTAGAGTATAAGCAATTGGTGTTCTGTTCAGGAATTTTTCCCCTGAGCCGATGTCTTCAAGGGTCTTCCCCAGCTTCTTTTCTATTAGTTTTAGTGCGTCTGGTTTTATGTGGAGATCCTTGATCCACTTGGAGTTGAGTTTAGTGCAAGGAGATAAGAGTGGATCAATTCTCATTCTTCTGCATGTTGACCTCCAGTTGAGCCAGCACCATCTGTTGGAAAAGGCTATCTTTTTTCCACTGGATGTTTTCAGCTCCTTTGTCGAAGATCAATTGGCCATAGATGTGTGGGTTCAATTCTGGGTCTTCGATCCTATTCCATTGATCCGCTTCCCTGTCACTGAACCAATACCATGCAGTTTTTAATACCACTGCTCTGTAATATTGCTTGAGGTCCGGGATATTGATTCCCCCAGAAGTTCTTTTGCTGTTGATGATAGTTTTAGCTATCCTGGGTTTTTTGTTATTCCAGATGAATTTGAGAATTGCTCTTTCTAGCTCTATGAAGAACTGCGTTGGGATTTTGATGGGGATTGCATTGAATCTGTATATTGCTTTGGGCAAGATTGCCATTTTGACTATATTAGTCCTGCCAACCCACGAGCATGGAAGATTTTCCCATTTTCTGATGTCTTCTTCAATTTCCCTCTTCAGAGACCTGAAGTTTTTGTCATATAAATCTTTCACATGTTTGGTTAGCGTCACTCCAAGATACTTTATATCATTTGTGGCTATTGTGAAGGGTGTCATTTCCCTAATTTCTTTCTTGGCCTGCTTATCCTTCTCGTATAGGAAGGCTACTGATTTACTTGAGTTGATTTTATAGCCAGCCACTTTGCTGAAGTTGTTTACCAGTTGCAGGAGTTCTCTGGTGAAGGTTTTTGGGTCACTTAAGTAAACTATCATATCATCTGCAAATAGTGATAGTTTGACTTCTTCCTTTCCGATTGTATCCCTTTGACTTCCCTCTGTTGTCGAATTGCTCTAGCTAGTACCTCACGTACTATATTGAAGAGATATGGCGAGAGGGGACAGCCTTGTCTAGTCCCTGATTTTAAAGGGATTGCTTCAAGTTTTTCTCCATTTACCTTGATGTTGGCTACTGGTCTGCTGTATATTGCTTTTACTATGTTTAGATATTGGCCTTGAATTTCTGTTCTTTCTAGGACCTTTAGCATGAAAGGATGCTGAATTTTGTCAAATGCTTTTTCAGCATCCAATGAGATGACCATGTGGGTTTTTTCTTTGAGTTTGTTTATGTAGTGGATTACGTTGATGGATTTCCATATATTGAACCATCCCTGCATCCCTGGGATGAAGCCAACTTGATCATGGTGAATGATCGTTTTGATGTGTTCTTGGATTCGGTTGGCAAGTATTTTGTTTAGTATTTTTGCATCGATATTCATAAGAGAAATTGGCCTGTAGTTCTCTTTCTTAGTTGGATCTTTGTGTGGTTTTGGTATAAGAAAGAATATTAAAGGCAGTAAGAGAAAAGGGCCATGTTTTCACTTCTGATCAGCAGAAAGATTTACTTCTAACAAGTGATTAGTAGGAGGCAGCCATGTCTCATTGAATTTTCAATACCTTATGTTTAGTTTTTTTTCTAGTAGTATTTTAAGTTAAGTATTTTTGATATAAAGAGAATATTCTGCTATAGACAAATCTAATCAAGAATATTGCTGCGTATGCTTTGTGGAAGAGTCACCAAGGGACATGACAATTCTGTACTTGATGGCAATGATTGCATAAAATGTTAATATTTGTCCTAATAGAGGCCTAAAGGTGAGAAATTCTTTAATGCTTATTACATTCTACTGCTATTCAATGTCCTTATGCTCAATTATGAATTGATGAAAATATAACTGTCCTTAGGAGAAAAAAGTATCTATGGCAATTAGAACTGTGTGTGATATATCAAAATCATAGAAGTACATTTGAAATATCTTAACATTTTTTAAGAAGCAGGAGGGTATTCTATAAAATACTGTAATATTTCATGGCTTCCTTTTCCATTGCGTGAAAAAATGCAGTTATCTTTCGAAACACTAAATAAGTTTGATTCTGAGACTATCCTTAGTTTGAGCAGTAACCTCTTATAGTGCTCAGCAGCTGATAGTCTCTGTTTATGCATGAGAAATTACTTCTTATTATTTTGATATATTATTCAGTAATAACATTCAGAATTGAGACGTGAGCTTAAAAAGAATGTATTTACTATATACTTTATTTCTAAACATATACATAGATGCTTATTTCTGAGTTATCTGCATAACCTTCAGTTTACAAAGTATAATGTTGACAATCAATGTATCAATAGTACAAGCCCTGTACCTAAGGCTCACAGAGTATTGTCAAAGAGGGAAGAAAGTTGGCAAGAGTCACAGGATATGCTTGGACTGTTAGATATCTTCAAAGCATGACAGGAATGCTATACCAATGAAATCCTGACCATAACGTGATCAAACATGACCACATAATGAAAACACTAGTGGATATGACCATGCAGATGTCAGAAATTCCAGATGTTTTCAGAAATAGATGAAAAGGTTCAGGAAATAAATGGCTGTGGAGAGACTTGGCTATGTGATAAGGTATCTGATCCCAAATGATTAGCCCATGTCTTAATTTGGGTCTTATTGCTATGAAGATATACCAGTACCATGACAACTTTGATAAAGAAAACATTTCATCGGGGATGGCTTACAGTTCAGAGGTTTAGTGCAGTGCATAGCAGACATAGTGCTGAAGAGGGAACTGCAAGTTCTCCAGGCAGGCAGCAGGAAGAAAGAGACAGGGAAAGAGACTCTGGTCTTGACCTTAGCATCTGAAACCTCAAGTCTCACTTCCCGTGACATACTGCCTCCATCATTTCAAACAGTGCAACTCCCCAGGAAACTGTGGGGCCATTTTCATTAAATAACCACAGCCCCATTCACATATACAGACAAGCAACACTAAATTCCAGTGCGCAAAATTATTTTATGTAGATTGTGTCTTTCCCCATTAAGTTTAAATCTATTATGTTCCCCATTGTAATACTCTTAATAATAGCTGATTATTTTTAATTCTTACTCTACTTCATGTCTCCTTAAAGTTCATTAATCTAATTAGTGAATCTTTCAGATATTTCATATCTTCTTTATTTTCTCTTATGACCTCTCACAATTTTAGTCACAGTTCCTTAAAGTTCCCCTTGTGATTGTTAACATTGCATTTATTGTTTAAAATTGCTATACTCAAGGGAACAACATGGAGAAAAAATGCCTCTAATATATAATTCCTGATTTTTATAATTCCTGGGTACCTTAGCAACCCACCTTGTTTCCCCTTCAAGATGTTGGATATTATTCTCAAATCATTTGATCTTGTAATATCTGATGTTCTTGGAAAGATAATGTATTATAGAAGTAACTTGTATTTCTACCTTTGTACTTAAACTTGCTCACCATGCTTTCAAGATGACTGGAACAACTTCCAGACATAAATATTTTAAAATAAGACTTATGCAGAGTGCATGTAATTTTGGGATTTCTTTGCCTTTATAATGCCTGGGATTTGTTTAAGTACTTGTTAGAAAGACTTTACCTTGAAGCTCCTTTTGGTATATTTTAAATGATTTGTTTAGGTTAAGTTTTATGCTTTTGGCTACCTTTGCTGCACATATGACTGTGTACCATGGGCATGCACTATACACAGAGGCAAGAATGAGTACCAAATTCTCTGGAACTGAAGCTACAGACAGTTGTGAATTGCCAGGAAATTAAACCTAGTTCCTCTGGAAAAACAGCCAATTTTCATAGTCATTGGCCCATCTTCCCTGTCCCTCCTGTATCTCATAATACTATAAATACTATTATGTTAGAACAGTGGGTCAAAATAAAAACTTAGTTTCTTTTATTTTTATTTTGAGATATAACATAATTGTAGTTCTTTCTCACCTTTTCTTATTCTGTTCTTCCATATTCCTTTCTTTATTCTTCTTGAAAATCATGATCTCTTTTTCTTAGTAATTATTACATGCATATGTGAATATATGTATATTCACAAATATGACATGTTCAGTGTGCATAGTGCTACTTGGATGTATGTTTTCTGGACTACTTATTTGAAAATGTACACCCAAATTAGTGTGCTCTTCCTTGAGGAAGATTGCCTCTTTGGCCCTCATTCCTTTTCCTTCTCCTGTCTATAGTTTTTTGTATAGGTTTGTGTAAAAACCCTATTTCACATGCTTGGTTTACATAGTATTCTTGACATTTGATATAAAGTAAGCAATGATTTACAAAATTAAAATTTACAAGCTCTAAGTATGATTTAGTATCAGAGACCTGAGGTTTTAAATTGGCAAACATAAATGGAGCAGTATAATGTCCAAGAGACAAACTAACTTGACTTTGTATTTCAGAGAACTAGCACTGAATTATGATTTCTTTTGTACTAAATATCATGCCTCATGTACATGAAGTGGGGCAAGCATGAAATAGTAAAACTTACTAGGATTTTGATATATGGAATTTATCAATAATAAAATTAATTTTAAATTTTTTATTTTTTAATTATTTTATACGATCCATATTTTATTCCCCACCCCACCAACCCCTGTTTACCCTCTAACTGTTCCACATCCCATACCCTCTCCCCTCCCCCTGTCCAGGGGGATGTCCCTTACCCCCACCCTACCTGACCTTTAAACTCCCTGGGACCTCCAGACCCTTGAAGGTTAGGTACATCATCTCTGAATGAACACAGACATGGCAGTTCTCTATTGTCTTTGTGCTAGGGGTCCATGCTGCCTGTTTGGTGGTCCACTGTTTGAGAGATCCCAGGGGTCCAGATTAATTGAGGCTTCCCTAATTCAACAGCAAGGTTCTGCTGCTTCTGTCCGTTTGCTTCTGTGCAAATATCTGCATCTGAGTCTTTCAGCTCTTGTTGGATCTTCCTGAGTGCACTCATGCTAGGTCCCTTTTTGTGAACACTCTATAGCCTCAGTAATAGTGTCAGGCTTTAGGACCTCCCTTGAGGTGGATTCTACTTTGTGGCTGTCCCTAGATATTCTTTTCCTCAGGCTCCCCTCCAAGTCCATCCCTGTAATTCTTTCAGACAGGAACAATTATGGGTCAGCATTATGACTGTGGGATGCCCCCCTCCCTCATTTGAAGCCCTGTTTTCCTGCTAAAGGTAGCTCTTAAAGAGGAAGAGAAAGGGAGATAGAATGAGATAAACGACAAAATAATGCATTAAAGTTTCATGAAATGAACCATAATAATAATAATAATAATAATAATAATAATAATAATTCAGAGTACAGGGAAATATGATTATAAAGAATATTTGAATTGACAGATCATTTTATCCATAAATAGACGATGGGTACATGAATATTTAGAAAAGAAAAGAGTTGTTTATCACTTGGAAAAGTTGCCTTTTTAAAACTCATCTCTAACATATGCTGAATGAGGGAAAAAGCAAGAAGATAGTTTTTTTAGCCTCGCTTCTATATGAAAACTTGCTTGCAAGTACACTTTGCAGAAGGTAATCTGTGAAATACAACTGTGAACACCACCACATTGGCATGCTTAAGGGTAACTGCCATCTTCTTAGTGTGACAAGCTGTTTTCCTTTGCATATTGCAAAGAATGTTGGAAAAGGAAAGGTATCAAAGCAATGATATAATTTTATCCATGGTTCATATGTATGTATATATATATATATATATATATATATATATATATGTATATATATATATATTTATAACAATATAAAATTTGTATTTAAGATAAACCATGTATTCTGTCTACTAGCCACCGTCCCTAGAAAAATATAAGGCCATGTGAATGAGTGCTTGAGCTTAATACTTTTAAAAGGATGGTTTAAGCATGTAACAACAATTAATGAGCAAAAGAGGCCATGGATTAGAAAGGCAGAAAGAAGGATTATATGGGAGGGTTTGGAGGGAAGAAAAGAAAGACGGAAATATTGTAATTATAGTATAATCTAAAAAATTATATAGCTATCCTCTAACTGAAAATATTACACTAAGAGATAATGATATTCACACACATACACACACACATACACACACAACACATGTGCCCACATGCACATATACACATACAAACACAAACACACACACAGAGGTATATGTGTGTGTAGGCGTGTGTCTGTCTGTCTCTGTATATAATATTTTCTTTTATCCAGGTGGATAATTTATCCATACTAATAATTCAATGTAAAATATACTGGTTTAAATAAATTGCTGTCTTAAAAGGCAGCAACTTGAAATATTTTATTAAATTTAATAAATTTATAAGTTGATATGTTTCTAATATTCTACTTCCTTAAAAATTCACATGATTTAGGAATAGAAAAAGCTTATAAGTGGCTGGTTATAAAATCAACTCAAGCAAATCAGTAGCTTTCCTATACTCAAAGGATAAGCAGGCTGAGAAAGAAAGTAGGGAAATGACACCCTTCACAATAGCCACAAACAATATAAAGTATCTTGGTGTGACTCTAACCAAAAAGTGAAAGATTTGTATGACAAAAACTTCAGGTCTCTGAAGAAGGAAATGGAAGAAGATCTCAGAAAATGGAAAACTCTTCCATGCTTATGGGTTGGCAGGATTAATATAGTTAAAATGGCAATATTGCCATAAGCGATATACAGAATCAACGCAATTCTCATCAAAATTCCCACTCAGTTCTTCATAGAGTTAGAAAGAGCAATTCCCAAATTCATCTGGAATGACAAAAAACCCAGAATAGCTAAAACTATTATCAACAGTAAAAGAACTCAGGGAATCAGTATCCTGGTCCTCAAGCAATACTAAAGAGCAGTAGTGTGAAAAACTGCATGGTATTGGTACAGTGACAGGGAGGTGGATCAATGCAATAGGATTGAAGACACAGAATTGAACCCACAAATCTATGGCAAATTGATCTTTGACAAAGAAGCTGGAAACATCCAGTGGAAAAAAGATAGCCTTTTCAACAAGTGGTGCTGGCTCAACTGGAGGTCAACATGCAGAAGAATGATAATTGATACACTCTTATCTCCTTGCACTAAGCTCAACTCCAAGTGGATCAAGGACCTCCACATAAAACCAGACACACTAAAACTAACAGAAAAGAAACTAGGGAAGACCCTTGAGGACATTGGCTCAGGGGGAAAGTTCCTGAACAGAACACCAATTACTTATGCTCTAAGAGCAAGAATAGACAAACGGGACCTCATAAAATTACAAAGTTTCTGTAAGGCAAAAGACACTGTCAAAAGGATAAATCGGCAATCAACAAATTGGGAAAAGATCTTCACCAACCCCACATCCGACAGAGGGCTAATATCCAATGTATACAAAGAACTCAAGAAGTTAGACCCCAGAAAACCAAATAATCCTATCAAAAAATGGGGTACAGAGCTAAACAAAGAATTTTCACCTGAAGAAATCCGGATGACTATGAAGCACCTTAAAAAATGTTCAACATCATTAGTCATGAGGGAAATGCAAATCAAAGCAACCTTGAGATTTCACCTCACACCAGTCAGAATGGCTAAGATTAAAAACTCAGTAAACAGCAGGTGTTGGAGAGGATGTAGAGAAAGAGGAACACTCCTCCACTGCTGGTGGGAATGCAATCTGGTACAACCACTCTAGAAATCAGTCTGGCGGTTCCACAGAAAACTGGACACAATACTTCTGGAGAACCCTGCCATACCACTCCTGGGCATATACCCAGAAGATTCCCCAGCATGCAATAAGGATACATGCTCCACTATGTTCATAGCAGCCTTATTTATAATAGCCAGAAGCTGGAAAGTATCCAGATGTCCCCCAACAGAGGAATGGATACAAATTGTGGTATATATACACAATGGAGTACTATTCAGCCTTTAGAAACAACGAATTCATGAAATTCTTAGAGAAATGGATGGAGCTGGAGAACATCATACCAAGTAACCCAGTCTCAAAAGAATACCTATGGTATGCACTCACTGATAAGTGGATATTAGCCTAGAATCTTGGAACACCAAAGACACAATCCACATACCAAATGATGTCCGAGAAGAAGGAAGGAATGGACCCTGGTTCTGGAAAGGCTCAATGCATCAGTGTAGGTGAATACCAGAACAGGGAAGTGGGAAGGGGTGGATGGGGGAACTCGGGGAGGGAAAAGGACATGTGGGACCTTCAGGGGCGGGAACCAGGAAAAGGATAATGAAATGGAAATATAGAATATATCCAATAAAAAATAATTAAAAAAGAAGAAAAAGCTTATTACTTTCTATAGGCAAATTTTTATTGAGAAGACGACATGAAAACAATATCACACTATTTCTAAAATTATTTTTTTAGAAATAAAACTGAGAAGAAAGCAAATTTTCTACTGGAAATATGAACTTTTCATAATAATTTATTTATTTTATTCATATTACATACCAATCACAGACCCACCCTACTCATCTGCTCCTAGTCTGTCCTTAGAGATCTCTTCTTCCATTACTCTATCCCCTTCTCACAAGAAAAGGTAAAAACGATCATGTGTACACCCCACCCTCAGACATCTAGCCCCAGCAGAACTATGCATCTCTTTTCTATTTGAAGCACAATTAGGAACTCCAGGCATGTGAAGAGGATCCACTGTCAATCAACAGACTCAGAGACAGCCCTACCCCTAGTCGTAAGGGAACCCACAAGAAGACCAAGCTGTGACCAATCATTGATTGTTCCCTCAGTCTCAGCTTCATCTTTATTCCTGTGAATCTTGTAGGCAGAAAAAATTTTGAATTTAAGGTTTGTGGCAGGCTGATGACCCCTCATTCTACTGGAATTTCTGCTTGGGTACAAGAGATAGCAACTTCAGTCTCTATATACCCATCTGATAGGAATCTCACCGAAGGTCCCCCCCCCTAGATTTACAGTAGTAGCCTCTCCCATCCCACGTCTCCAGTTGGTCTCAGAGATATACCCTCACCACACTGATCTTCACTGTCATCCCCAGCTTTTCCTTTCCCTTCTCATTTTATACCTGATCACCATTCCCATATGTCTCCTCATCCCCTCTCCCATAGAGGTCCCTCTCTCCATCTACTGCTACTTTGTTTCCCTTTCTGAAGGAGATGCACAATGTTCTCTTGGGCCCTCATTATCTAGTTTCTTTGGGTCTGTGGATTGAAGTATGGTCATACTGGACTTTAATGCTAATATACACATATAAGTGAGCACATACTTTATGTGTCTTTCTGGCTCTGGGTTCTCTCACTCAGGATGTAATCTCAGGTTCCAACATTAGCGTACAAAAAAATCATGATGTCTCTGTTTTTAATTGTGTAGATGTATTACATTTTCCTTATTTGGTCTTCAATTTAAGTTGAATCCGGTTTCTAGCTATTATGAATAAAACTGCTATGAATATAATTGAGCAAGTGTCCCTGTGGCATTGTGAGGCATCTTTTGTCTATATACTTAGAGTGGTATAGCTGGCTCTCTAGGTAGAACTACTCCCAATTTCTGAGAAACTACCAAATTGACTTCCAAAGTGGTTGTACAGTTTGACACTCCCACCAGCATTCGAGGAGTGTTCCCCTCTCTCCACCTCCTCACCAGCAATTGTTCTCACTTGAGGTTTTTGTCATACCCTTCTGTAGGATATAAGGTAGACTCTTAGAGTCATTTTCATTTGCACTTTCCTGATAACTAAGGATGTTGAACATTTCTTTAAGTGCTGCTCAGTCATCTGATATTTCCTCTGTTGAGTGTTTTGTTCAGTTCTATGCCCCATTTAAAAATGGGATATTTGTGGTTTTGATATCTAGCTTCTTGAGTTCTTTGTATATTTTGTGTATTAGTCAGCTCTCAGATGTAGGGTTGGTGAAGATCTTTTTTCATTCTGTAGGATGACTATTTGTCCTATAATTTTGTAAACAACTATTTTTAACACAATACAATAAATAAAAAATTATAGCCTGAGGAAGTCTTTTAGAATTATGCATATATTAAAATAAAGTTACATTATAGATTTTTAGTTAACCTTTCACTCTAGTTCAGATTAAAACTCATGATATTGTTATATTGATATTGAGCTCTAAATCATTTCAGCTCCCTGCGTCTTCTTTGTCTTCCTCTTTAGTTCCAGGACTTTCTTTCTAGGACACATGTATACACATGCACACACACACACAGTCACACACACACACACACACACACACACACACCCCACATACACCAAGTGCAAATTAATATTATGATTGATTAGTTTTTTTTTACTTAACTAATTGACTATTTTTAAATTGGTGACATCCCATGATCCCATTTGTGATAATCTGGTAGTATACTGAATGACTTTACATATATGTATAAAAAAGAAATTACAGTCATGAATATTATAAATATTATGACAATTATACTAATAATAATTGCGCACACAGTAACAAACCCAAGAATTGAACTGAAAGACTATAAATATGAACAACAGATATCCTTTGCAACAGCCTGGGTTCTTTGGGGGTTCCTATAGGACCACATTAGCCAAGAACTTGATTAGATGTAACCTATTGCTGGTACTAAAAACATAATTTAGTGGTGAGAGGTGTAGAGTTGGTGCTCTCTCACCCAAATAATTTGATAATTTCAATTAGATCACTTTTATTTGGGTATATATTTTGTGAAGCTTCTACTGTATTAAGGTTCCCTATAACCCCTCAAAAGCCACCTAGTTTTAGCTGCTCCTCCCCATACGACCTTTCTCATCCCCTCTTTTCCCATATGATCCAATTCCAATTCTAATTATTCTATCTATTCTAATCTGTCTATTTTCTTTCCCCTTCCTAGGTCTAATGAACCCTTCCTTTACATTCTGCCTAACCTCTGTTGGTGTAGAGATTGTAGGTTGCTTTTTTATGATGTAACAATTTACATCCACAAATAAGGGACTTCATTTCATATTTAGCAATGTTTTTCTGAGTTGCTTCGCTGATGATGATTTCCCCTATAATTCCTTTTTTGTTTTTTGTTTTTTTGTTTTTTGTTTTTTTGTTTTTTGTTTTTTGTTTTTTTTTTTGGTCATTTTCCTTTGTGACAGAATAACATTCCTTTGTTTTTAGAATACCAGCTCCAGACACATATTCTTTAAATAACTAGCATAGTAATCTAAAGTTCATTCAATTGGAATTTATACTCTACTTCTTTTTTCATCTTCAAGGCTAGAGTAAGGCCAAAAATCAAATTCATATTAAAACCAGCGCAATAGTCACAGAAATTGGACAGATTTTAATAACTGCTTTCTGAATGGATTTCATTCTCTCTGTACTAATGGGGGACTCAACCTGGTACTGTCAAGGAAACCTGTGTATACAGAAATTAGATATCTTATAAGAGAACCTTCTGTTATTTTTCTAAATGGATATGCTTATCTTTATACAAGATTATTATCCCTCACCAAAGGGCAAAGAAAAGCTAACTGGATTGTTGATCTCCAAATGATCATCTAATCTTCACCCAAGATTCAGGGAACACCATTAAGGAGAGCATGGAAGGTCTGTGAGAGCCAGAAGTCTGAGAGCACTCCTGCAAATCAGTGTCTTTTGGCGATGACAAAATTATTTCAATAAAGAACTCAAAGCAGCTGAGATGGCCTGAGCAATACAACAAAAGATTAAGCCTATTACCATCATAACACGTTGTGGAATTCTCCAACAAGCTGAGGAGCTATTTATTAGGGGTTTAATGCTGCTGGAGACAAGAGTAGGTGATTCCTTCCTGTCTGTGACCTCTTACCAGATGACTATGCCTCACTGGATTGTTCCCTCAGTCTCAGCTTCATCTTTATGCCTGTGAATCTTGTAGGCAGAACAGATTTTGAATTGAAGGTTTGTGGCAGGTTGATGACCCCTCATTCCACTGGAATTCCTGCTTGGGTACAGGATATAGCAACTTCAGTCTCTGTATACTCATCTGATAATGTTATGAATAAGATACCTTCTGATACCACAGGATGAATATAGCCTTGGTAAAAGCAATGCAAATATTCAATATGAAAATCCAAAGCAATAACATAGAAATATCTAAGTAACCATTTGTTACATAAACTCCAGCTCTACTTTAAAGACATAAAAAGAGTTATTAGATAGTATCAAGAGTTACACAATTGCCTCACAATTTGTGATTCTGAGCATATCAACTATGAGATTCCACATTGTCTCCTGACAATTCCCTGCAAAAGTGCCAAGAATTCCCAATCCTCACACTTCCCTAAACTGAGTCTCTTTATTTTCTTCTTTTGTCAAGTCAAAAGTGGTTGAAATTTATAGTAAGTTAAGATGGTTATTGTACTGTAAACTAATCTATCATATTGGTCTGCTGAGATTCTGGGAAAAAATCAATTTATATGCTCTGAGAACTTGTATTGAGTCCAGGAGGAATGTTTAGCAGAGATAAGTACAGGGATTTGAGTGTAGTGACAGTTTATATCTATAGTACTAATCAAAAGTTTAACCCTTCCAATATTCCCTACCTCTCCAAAATTATTAAGATTATTTTTTCTTAACATTTATATTTTAGGTAATCTTTTTTTTTAAATTTTACCAAAATCATTATGTAAAAATGCTAATTAGTGCCAAAGCTTCTTAAATCAAAGTAAATCATATTCAGCATTGTATAATACAAGCAGTAATAGGGTCTGTTATTAATGTATGCTTAAAGATATTATAAAGGCAACTAATTTAAAACTATTCACTAAGAGGAGTGGACAGATTAGAATAATTAATAATAGATTTCACTCTTACTTTCATAGGGACCATCTCAAAATTGTGACAGCATGTCAGGAATGTATTAAGCATTAATCAAATGGATTTCATTGTTTTTAATCAAAAATAACTTATTAGCATCATGTTAAAACACATTTTCTATGTCTTCCTTAATTGACTAATAGAAGATTAAAGAACATAAGCGAACTCATAAATCTTCAAGTAGGACAGATTTGTTTTTAACTTCATTCCATTGTAATCTTCACGTTCCTGGCATCCACCATGTCTTATTAGAAAATTATAACCTCGTAAAAAGTCAGTTCTCACTGAAAGTTATTGCTGTATGGCCCCACACAACTAGTTAACATATTGATCATTGTTTGAAAGCAAAATGAAACCTGTCTCAGAAAATTATGTATAAATATCACAAGTGACTAGAGGATGCATCTGTTCCTAGTTAGTGTCTAATCCCATTATGGAGAAATCTTGCACAAGGCCATTGCCTCTAGAAAAATCAGTCAATTCTCTTTCAACTGTCTTAAAGAAAAACTTTATACAAGGAAGTCCATAGGCTTTCAAGAGAAAAAGGAATGTAACATGAGAATGAAAAAGGAATTATAAATGTATGGAAAGGACTATGATGAAGTCCTCATTTCTAAAGTTTTGGAGCAGGCACTGGCTCTCCCACCTGTAACAGATTAAGTGAGTGTGAATATTGAATGTGTTTTACAATAAAAAATGGGAAGCAACAATTTTTTCTACTCATGTTATGAATTAAATGTATAATGGAAAAGGCTTAAAAGGCAATTGCTTTTGTTCAGTGCTAAACACTACACAAAAGCAGTACATATTATATTATGTTTGTTGTAGTTTTATAAAATCTAGCAAGTAATGCTATTCTGAATACATTTTTCTAAAAGAATGCCTTATTGAAATTTTTTGACTTGACAGAAAAATGCAAAATAATAATACAATTATTTTGCTTAAGCATCAACACATAGGTGTAGAGATATTTTCACCTCTAGAAGTATTAGTAATTTTTTCTTTCCTGTAGCAGCTTCAGGGCGAGAAAACTGAGAAAGGCCCCCAGGGAAACAATGTGAAATTTAAATATGTACTTGATGTTCTTCACATAACACTACTTTTTGTAAAACTTATGGAGAAGTAAGTGTAATATTAAAGATAAATGAGAAGTAAGGCATGAGACAGAAATACAGTGAGACCAAATTTCTGACATACACACTTGTGTTAATGTGATTTTTTTTCCTCAATTGCTTTTCCATGTACTTGGTCTTCCATTGTTTTGAATCCCGAGTTCCCTGTTTTGGTGAGAATGAACTTTTCTGTAGGTTCAGAGATCATGCTTTATTCTACAAATTCACTGAGTGAACCCTCTGGACAGCTGTACTCACAGGTTTTAAAACTGGTTTGAAAGTTTTGTTTGAATGATTTCCCAAATGTTCATATTTTACGTGCTTTCACTTCTAAAGTGTACTTTTGCATATTTACCCTGAAACCTACATTCCTTCATGTTTTTGTGATAATCACACTGTAGGTAGAAGAGAGACGCATATAAGTAGATGCTCACAGTGTTTCCTTTAATAGTGTGTCATAAAAGATAATGCCTTCAGCCCTGAATGGGCAAGCCACAGAAAATGAAGACACAGCCTCAATTATAATTATACAAAATCTTTAACACTGGAGGACTTGTAAATTGTTAATGTAAAAGGTATCATTTTGGAATGTAATGTGAAGGAACTAGAGTAGAAATGATAAGAGATCAAATGCAGAAAATGGTGCAGCAGAATTGACTAGGAAAATATTGGAATAATATTTAGTGTTATGAATAAGATACCTTCTGACACCACAGGATGAATATAGCCTTGCTAAAAACAATGTAAGTCTTCAAGAACAAATAGAATTAAGTACTATATACATTAATATTTCTTTGATTTTTAAGGTCAATTGATATTCAGGAAAAGTAAGATAACAGTAGCTAGTTCCTTTGAACTGCCTCTTAAATAGCCAACAACCTTTTTGACTGGACATAAAATATGTTAGAACATTACAAACAAAGTATTAAGTTTTTTCCTCCACTCTATTTTTAATACCATGTTACTATCGGGGATTAAATTGCTGCATAAATTGAACTAACATCAAAAATTATCCTTATGGGAGTCTATCACATAGAAATTGACTAATCAAGTATTTTATTACATACTGTGCAATAAAGACTATATATTAAATTGGAATCAATTTAAAGGGCATCAAGGCTGTGCCTACCCTAGTCTCCTTGGGGATTATCTATTCTTGCCACCATGCTTAATTTTTTTTTAATTTTTATTTTCTATATTCTATGTTTACATTCCAAAGGCTTTCCCCTTTCCCAGTTCCCCCCCCACCATATGTCCCATAATTCCTCTCCCCCCCAACTATTCCCCAATCATTCCCTCCATGCTTAAGTTTTTTTACGTAGATGCTAGGGTTATGAGCATTGCTCCTTACCTAATGAATGTTGGATCAATACATATTTTCTCTTCCCTTTTTTGAATAAAATATCAGGTTAAATATCAATAATTATTCTATTCTCATACTTGGCATGAACATTATTTGAATTGTTTAAAGAACATTTACCATGGCAGCCACTTCACTGCACTTTATTTTCAATTACCTAATAAAAATCTATGGATGCACATGGTTAGTACTACCCATGTAGTCAGCATTCCATAATGGTCCATTAAAATCTACTCTCTGAAGTCTCTCCTAATGTCTTGTCATTACATTCATGATTTTCTGAGAAGGCTCAGTGTGCTGGAGGAGATGTGATCCAAGTACATCTATTGAGTTCCAGGGTGCTGAAGAACAGTGAATTTTAAGTGACTTATACACTATCATTTGTTTATCCTGCACACTTTACCTTAATCTAGTAGTCAATTAAATCTATCCATATCAAATTATGAATATATTGAAATGATCTAATTCAGAATTGAGGTCCGTGTTTTTCATCAGGAAAAAAAGTTTGCTCAGCTGGTATTTGCTGTCAGCCATATCTCTGGTTGCTTCATATGGAAAACTGCCAAACATTCACTTAATAGTCATTATAATGAGATGTATTTTTTCTATTACATGCAAATTTAGTAATTTTTTTAAAAGGATATTCCAGATATTGCCAGGAGAACAGCTACAAACATGTCAAAAATGTCCACTTTTCTAGTGATTCTGCTTCAGTCTGGGAAGATGAAACTGTAAGTGATATACTTTATTTTAGTCTCCTCATTAAATTCTACTAAGGAATACTTTAAAATTGTTAGTACTCAAAGTTAGTAATTTTAATCCATCAAGGTTTTTAGATAACTAAGGTAAATTTTTAAAATTTGATATGAAATAAATGGAAGCAATAGAAAATATATGTTTAATTACCTACAGAAGACTGGATGAGGGTAAAAATTATGAAAATGACTTCCTCTAAGTGAAAATTATAGCAATTCTCAAAATTACAACTTAAATCCTAGTTATAAGAAACATATCACCAAAACAATAAGCTACTGACTGCCTTATCTGTGGGTGATTTGTTTCAGTGAAATTACATTTATGTTCATTAATGTTCTTTTGTTAATCAATGCAGACCAAATCTTAATATTGATTTTTTAAGGTGGCATAAAAGTGATTTTTCTGTTGCTGCCATCTTCGTTTTTCTCTTTTCCAGGTGCCAAATATAGGTATAAGCTTACTTCCTTAGATTGTATTCTTTGCATAATATGAATTGTTTGAAAATAATTTAGACATTTAGAAATTTTGAAATAACCTGTAATATTTCCGATATTTTGATTTCTACATAAATCTAATCATCTTTTTAATATTTTAAAATTAAAATTTTTTATAAAATAGTTTATTAATTTATATAATATATCCTAATTATAGCTTCCTCTCCCTCCATTCTTCCCATTTTCTGCCCATTTCCCTCTCATCTGGATCCATTCCCTTTCAGTTTCTCATTATAAAAGAGCAGGCTTCTAAAAGATAACAACAAAATATAGCAAAATGAAATACAATAAATTACCATATTGAAATTGGCAAGGATAAAAAGGAAAGAGTCTATGACAAGGCACTAGAAACAGAAACTTACTTGTCCCCACACACTTTTGTGTGCCATAAAATACTAAACTGAAAGCTTCAATACATACATAGGCAGAAAACCTTCAACAGACCCATGAAGGTTTTGGGGATGCTGCTTCAGACACTAGTGAATTCATATGAGCCTTGATCAACTTAATTATAGCAATGGTTCTCCACCTTCTTAATGTTGTGTCCCTTTAATAGAGTTCCTCATGGTGTGGTGACCCCTAACCATAAAATGATTTTCAGTGCTACTTTAGAACTCTAATTATGCTACAGGTATGAATCCCCTTCATGTTAGGTGACCCCAGTCAAAATGTTATTCGAACCCCAAAGGGGTTGAAATCCTTCACATATTTATGCTGACCCTTTGGATTGCCTACAATGTAAATAGTCCTTTAAGATTCAAATGCACCCCTCAGTATTTGATTAATTCCCCAAAAGTGTGAAAGTTAAGTGGGCAATTTTAAAGGATTTGTTTTCCATTTTTTTTTAAAAAATATTATGGTAAAAAAAAATGAGTGCTTAAATTTGAATTCATGTAAAATTTCTTATTTATCCTGTTTTCCTATATTTTATGCATTTGCTTTATTAAACATTGCAATGTAAATCCCCAATTCAACATTAGACGTATTAATTAAGTCTACATATTGAGGGAATAGCATGGAAGTCTGCAGACCTAATTTGCCATTTGTGACTGATCTCCATTTTTTTCTGTCTTTGAGATTTGCAATAAATAAGTCACATTGGATAGTGTTCATGAATTAATTGATTTACTGATTTACTAGATGGCTGCTTTACATTCCATGAATTAGGAATTATTGTCTTAAAAGTAAGTCTATAAATAACTATCATCTCTAGATTTTTTTGCAGATCATTGTGATATGTTGATATATGTTATATGTAGATGATTCCTGGAAATTTATTATTGCCTAAAATATAATAAATTATTGATTAGTATAAACAAATTCTTTAATAGAAAAAATTAGTCGACCATACATAACACTTGAAATAACTTGCATGTGGATTTGTCATTTGATATTATGATAAATACATTTAATTTGGTTCTTGACAGGACACTGTTGGTAGCAGAACAAATCAGTTAACACTGTAGGTTGTCTAAGCAAATGACTTCAGAGACCCTGTGAAATAACTGACCACTTTTTTTTCTTTGTTGGTTGAATGCCCTGGAATTCTGGGCATCTGTACAAACCAGGCATTTCAGGTGGCAATGACAATGCTGCCACCTCTTCACTACCTTATAATCACACCTAATTAGTTGCAGCAGGTGGTCAGAGTTGGCACTGTTGGAAACCTCTACTCACTTTGCCAACAACAGACTACTTGTTTAGCAGATGAAAAGGAGCCCTTATGAGAGAAATCAACAGAGAATAGCTAAGCTATGGATGTCATTCCACCAGTTCTATTATTCTTTCTTCCCCCATCCACTATAAAATATGTCTTTATATAAAGGGGAAAATGCTGTGCTATGGAATGAATTATATACAACAAGTATCCTTTCAAGTGTGTGAAGTGGATTTGCAGATGCAAAATCCAAAAATAATCTCTAAGTGAAAATCCTGCATTTTTTATTAATGCTGTGCTAGATTTCAGATTCACCCATCAGTTCCATAATGAGTATATATAGTCAAAATTCATATTATGTACAATAATGTGCATATCCTTTTCCAACATGCTTAAAATAATGAAAATGCAAAAATTGTCTAAGCATTTTAAGAGAATTAAGTGTTCTACACATATCTATTTTGGATACAAAATTATAATATACATTCTTTAATATGTTCTCCTCTTTGAGAGTTAATATAAACAGGAAAAATTGGAATAATATTACCTAAAATAATATTTCATAAAGATTATTGTAATTTATATTAATTGTATTATTATGTCTAAATGAAAATATGTGTTAGCACTTTCCCACTTTATTTAATAAAATAGTAATTATTTTAAAGGCATATTTGTTATGTATAGACCCTTATATTTTTGTGATTTAATTGGAAGAGAACTTTAATAAGCTCTACTTTATTTCTTTTGTTTTTTCAGATAGTCTGAAGTTATACTATAAAATAGAGATTAATATCCATTTTTCAGAAATAGCTTTTTATTCTTAACAAATTTCAAAAAACAGTGTTATTTGTAGTTAACAGATTTCATAAAGAGACAAAGAAAAATATAGTATTTCTACTAGTAAAAATTGATTGTACCTCATGCTCTGTCCAATGTTTGGCTGTGAGCATCTGCTTCTGTATATGTAAGGCTGTGGCAGAGCCTCTCAGGAGACAGAGATATCAGGCTCCTTTCAGCAAGCATTTCTTTGCAACCACCATAGTGTCAGGGTTTGGTGACTGTTTATGGAATGAATCCCCAGATAGGACCATCTGTGGATGGCCCTTCCTTCCTTCTCTGCTCAATACTTTATCTCCACATTTGCTCCTGTGAATATTTTGTTTCCCAATGCAGGAGTTAGAGAAAGGACTAATGGAGCTGAAGGGGTTTGCAACCTCATAGGAAGAACAACAATATCAACCAGCCAGATGCCCCCAGAGCTCCCAGGGACTAAGCCATTAACCAAGAGGCACGCATTACTCCGGCTGCATTTTATAGCAGATTGCCTTGGCAGGCATCAATGGGAGGAGAGGTTCTTGGTCCTATGAAAGCTCGATAGATGCCCCAGCATAGGGGAATCAATGATGGGGAGTTGGGAAGTGGAATGGGTGGAGAAACACCCTCAGAGAAGCAGACAGAGGTAGAATGGTATAGGGGTATTTTTTGGGGGGTAGGGACTGGAAAGGGGATAACGATTGAAAGGTAAATAAGGGAGCAGTCCAGCCAGGGAAGCTCCTGTCCTGCAGGGAATCCTGTGGTTAGACAGAGCCCCCTGAGACCCACCACCATCTTGGAGCTGGTAGCATAACCAGATAAACAGAGGGCACCAGAGTGAAGCATTTCCCAAGGCATACCCTGCCTGGGGACCTTCCACACTAGGGAGCTGGGCAGCTCTACAGCTGCCTGGGCATGTGGGGGAGCTTCTGAGCTGCAGGAAGTCCCGTGGATAAACTGAGCCCCTCGGACTGAGATCCCCACCATTTTGGATCCCACAGTTCAACCAGGGAAGCTCCTCATCTACAGGGAATACCATGGTTAGATGGACAAGGCACACTAGGGCTCCAACCATACCCAAGAGTAGGGTAGCACATCAGCAATCTGTCCCAGGGGAAACCCAGTTATCCAGTGGTGGGGAAATAGCCTTATAGGCCCACAGGAGGTTCAAGCACCAGCCTGGGTCAACAGGACCAACTAACACCAGAGATAACAGATGGCAAAAGGCAAGCACAGGAAAGTTAGTAACAGAAATCAAGGCAACATGGCAACATCTGTATGCAATTCGCCAACAACAGCAAGTCCTAGATACCACAACACTCCAGAAAAACAAGATTTGGATTTAAAATCACTGGTCATGATGCTGTTAGAGGAACACAAAAAGGACATAAATAAATCTCTTAAAGAAATACAGGGGGACATGAATAAGTTAGAAGCCCTTACAATGGAAACACTAAAATCACTTAAAGAAATTCAGGAGAATATGGGCCAACAGATAGAAGCCAATAAAGAGGAAACACAAAAATCTCTTAAAGAAGTGCAGGAGAAATTGAGTCAACAAGCAGAAGTCATGAAAGAGGAAACACAAATATCTTTTAAAGAAATACAAGAAAATACGAACAAACAAGTGAAGGAACTGAGCAAAACCATCCAGGATCTAAAAACCGAAGTAGAAACAACTAAGAAATCACAAAGGGAGACAACTTTGGAGATAGAAAACCTTGGGAAGAAATCAGGATCCATAGATGCAAATATCAACAACAGAATACAAGAGATAGAAGAAAGGATCTCAGGTGCCGAAGATACTATAGAAACCATTGACACAACAGTGAAAGAAAATGCAAAAAGCAAAAAGCTTGTTGCCCAAAACATCGAGGAAATTGAGGACACAGTGAGAAAACCAAATCAAAGGATTATAGATATAGATGAGAGTGAAGATATACGACTTAAAGGGCCAGCAAAATTATGGAAGAAAACTTTCCTAACCTAAAGAGAGAATTGCCCATGAATATACAAGAAGCCTACAGAACTCCAAATAGATTGGACCACAGCAGAAATACCTCCCGTCACATAATAATCAAAATCCCAAATGTACTAAATAAAGAAAGAATATTAAGAGCAGTAAGAGAAAAAGGCCAAGTAACATATAAAGGAGGACTGATTAGAATTACATCCGACTTCTCACCAGAGATCATGAAAGCTAGATTGTGGGCAGATCTCATACAGAATCTAAGAGAACACAAATGCCAACCAAGATTACTATACCCAGCAAAACTCTCAATTACCATAGATGGAGAAACCAAGATATTTCATGATAAAACCAAATTTACACAATATCTTTCCACAAACCCAGCCCTACAAAGGATAATAGGTAGAAAACACAAATACAAGGAGGGAAACTACACCCAGGAAAAAGCAAGATAATAAAATTCTTTCATTAAGTCTAAAAGAAGATAACCTCTCAAATATAAAAATATCATCAAAGCTAATGAGAAGTAATAATCACTACTCCTTAATATCACTTAACATCAATGTAATCAATTCCCTAATAAAAAGACATAGATTAACAGACTGGATACATAAACAGGACCTCGCTGCCTTCCTTCAGTTTTTAAATGATGAGGGTTGTGGATTTTGGGGGGTCCTGTTAGGTTTTTAAAAAGTATTAAGGATATTTCTCACTATTTGCGCTTGACAAATAATAAGGAAAGCATTTCTCTTTACAGGAGACTTTAAAGGAGTCTGAAAAGACAATCACCTGCAGTTTGGTTTTCAAACAGTTATGCTTGGTCTACTAAAGAAAAGAAGGAAAGAAAGAAGAAAGAAGGAAAGAAGGGAAGGAAGGAAGGAAGGAAGGAAGGAAGGAAGGAAGGAAGGAAGAGCGAGCCAGGCAGTTGCTTTAATTCAAGCACGGAGGCGGCAGAAGCAGGCAAATCTCTGAGTTCGAGGCCAGCATGGTCTACAGAGTGAGTTCCAGAACAGCCAGCCAGGATTATGTAGAGAAACCCTGGAGAGAGGAGAGAGAGGAAAGAGAGAGAGAAACAGAGAGAGAGAGAGAGAGAGACAGAGACAGAGACAGAGACAGAGAGACAGAGACAAAGACAGAGACAGAGACTGAAAACAAAGGTAATTTACTCTTTTTTTTTTTTTTTTGGTCTAATTTACACACAAGAAACACACCCCAGGGTCAAAGATAAACACTACCTCAGAGTAAAAGGTTGGAAAACAATTTTACAAGCAAATGGTCTTAGGAAACAAGCCAGGACCCAGATGTCCCTCAACAGAGGAATGGATACAAAAAATGTGGTATATATACACAATGGAGTACTATTCAGCCATTAGAAACAATGAATTTATGAAATTCTTAGAGAAATGGATGGAGCTGGAGAACGTCATACTAAGTGAGGTGACCCAGTCTCAAAAGAATACCCATGGTATACAGTCACTGATAAGTGGATATTAGCCTAGAAGCTTGGAACACCAAAGACACAAATCACATATCAAGTGATGTCTCACAAGAAGAAAGGGGTGGACACTGGTGCTAGAATGGACCAAAACATCATTGTGGGAGAGTACAAGAACAGTAAAGTGGGAGGGGGTGGATGAGGGAGCAGGGGGAGGGAAAAGGACATGTGGGACCTTTGGGGGTGGGGAACCAGAAAAAGGGAAATGAATTGTAAATATAGAATATATACAATAAAAAAAGAAAAAAAACTGAAATAAAAAAAAAAGGAAACAAGCCAGAGTAGCTATCTTAATATCAGATAAAATTGACTTTCAACCTAAAGTCATCAAAAGAGACACAGAAGGATACTTCTTACTGGTCAAAGGAAAAATCCAACAAGAAGAACTCTCCATTCTGAACATCTATGCTCCAAATGCAAGGGCACCCTCATTCATAAAAGAAACTTTACTATCTCCAAAGTTGTCTCCCTTTGCGATTTCTTAGTTGTTTCTACTGTTTTTAGATCCTGGATAGTTTTGCTCAGATCTTCTGCTTGCTTGTTTGTATTTTCATGAATTTCTTTAAGAGATTTTTGTGTTTCCTTTTTCATGACGTCTACTTGTTGGATCACATTCTCCTGTATTTCTTTAAGTGATTTTTGTACTTCCTCCTTATTGGCTTCTAATTTTTGATCCATATTCTCCTGAATTTCTTTGAATGATTTTTGTGTTTGCCTTTTAAGGGCTTCCAATTTTTGATACATTTTCTCCTGTATTTCTTTAAGAGATTTATCTATGTGTTCCGCTATCAGCATCCTGACCAGTGATTTTAGATCCAAATCTTCTTTTTCTGGTGTGTTGGGGTACCCGGGACTTACTGCTGTCGGGGAACTGGGTTTGGATGCTTCCATATTGCCTTGATTTCTGTTACTAACGTTCCTATGTTTGCCTTTTGCCATCTGGTTATGTCTGGCCTTAGTTGGTCCTGTAGTCACTAGCTGTTGCTTGAAATCAGGGACCATAGATGCAAGTATCAACAAAAGAATGCAAGAGATAGAAGAAAGAATTTCAGATGCTGAAGATACCATAGAAACCATTGATTCAACAGTCCAATAAAATACAAAATGCAAAAAGCTTGTAACCCAAAACATCCAGGAAATCCAGGACACAATAAGAAGACCAAACCTAAGGATTATACGCATAGATGGGAGGGAAGATATACAACTTAAAGGGCCAACAAATATCTTCTGCAAAATTATGGAAGAAAACTTCCCCAACCTAAAGAGAGAGATGCTCACGAATATACAAGAAGCCTACAGAACTCCAAACAGACTGGGCCAGAACAGAAATACCTCCTGTCACATAATAATCAAAACCCCAAATGTTCTAAACAAAGAAAGAATATTACTGGCAGTAAGAGAAAAAGGCCAAGTAACATATAAAGGAAGTCCTATCAGGATTACACCAGACTTCTCACCTGAGACCATGAAAGCTAGAAGATCCTGGGCAGATATCATGCAGAATCTAAGAGAACACAGATTTCAGCCAAAACTACTATAGCCAGCAAAATTCTCAATCGCCTTAAATGGTGAAACCAAGGTATTCCATGACAAAACCAAATTTGCACATTATCTTTGCACAAACCCAGCCCTACAAAGGATAATATGGGAAAAACACCAATACAAGGAGGGAAACCACACCCCAGAAGAAGCAAGATAGAAACCCCCTCTCATCAAACCCAAAAGAAGGTAACCACTAAAATATAAAAACTAACGTCAAAAATGTCAGGAAATAATAATTATTATTCCTTAATATCTCTTAACATCAATGGACTCAATTCCCCAATAAAAAGACATACTAACAGACTAGATTCGGAAACAGGACCCTACATTTTGCTGCATACAGGAAACACATCTCAGTGTCAAAGACAAAGACTACCTTAGAGTAAAAGGCTGGAAGACAATTTTACAAGCAAATGGTCTCAGGAAACAATCTGGAGTATCCATTCTAATATCAGATAAAATTGACTTCCAACCTAAAGTCATCAAAAGAGACACAGAAGGTCACTTCTTGCTGGTCAAAGGAAAAATCCACCAGAGGAACTCTCAATACTGAACATCTATGTTCCAAATGCAAGAGCAACCTCATTTGTAAAAGAAACTCTACTAGAGCTTAAAGCACACATTACACCTAACACAATAACTGTGGGTGACTTCAACACTCCACTCTCCTCAATGGACTGATCAGGAAAACAGAAACTAGACAGGGACACAGTGAAACTAATTGAAGCTTTGGAACAAATGGATTTAACAGATATATATATAGAACATGTCATCCCAAAGCAAAAGAATATACCTTTTTCTCAACACCGCATGGTACCTTCTCCAGAATCAATCATATAATTGGTCACAAGACAGATGTCAACAAATACAAGATCGGACTAATCCCATGCCTCCTAGCAGATCACTGTGGAGTAAAAGTGGTCTTCAATTGCAAGAAAAACAACAGAAAGCCCACATACACATAGAAACTGAACAACACTCTACTCAATGACACCTTGGTCAAAGAAGAAATAAAGAAAGAAATCAAAGACTTTTTAGAATTCAATGAAAATGAAGGTACAACCTATCCAAATCTATGGGACACAATGAAAGTAGTGCTAAGAGGAAAACTCATAGCCCTGAGTGCCTCCAAAAAGAAACAGGAAAGAGCATACACTAGCAGCTTAACAGCACACCTGAAAGCCCTAGAATAAAAAGAAGCTAATTCACCCAGGAGGAGTAGAAGACAGGAAATCATCAAACTCAGGGCTGAAATCAATCAAGTAGAAACAAAGCGAAACATGCAAAGAATCAACAAAACCAGGAGCTGTTTCTTTGAGAAAAACAACAAGATAGATAAACCCTTAGCCAGACTAACCAATGAGCACAGAGAAGTATCCAAATTAACAAAATTAGAAATAAAAAGGGGATATATACCCAGAGGATTCCCCAGCATGTAATAAGGATACATGCTCCACTATGTTCATAGCAGCCCTATTTATAATAGCCAGAAGCTGGAAAGAACCCAGATGTCCCTCAATGGAGGGATGGATACAAAAAATATGGTATATATGCCCAATGGAAACAATTAATACATGAACTTCTTAGACAAATGGATAGAGGTGGAGAACATCATCCTAAGAGAGGTAACCCAATCTCAAAAGAACAATCAAGGTATGCACTCACTGATAAGCAGATATTATCCTAGAAGACTGGAATACCTAATCCACATATCAAATGATGTCAAAGAAGAAGGATGGAAGGGCCCCTGACTCTGGAAAGGCTTAATGCAGCAGTGTAGGGAAAGGGGGAATGGGGGAATGGGGGAATGGGGGGAGGGAAGAGGGTTTATTGGACTTGCGGGAGGGGGGAGCCTGGAAAGAGGGAAATCATAAGAAATGTAAATTAATGTATTGAATAAAAAATTAAAAAACAAAGGTAAATAAAGAATATATTCATTAAAAAATAAAATAAAAATAAATAAAAAATTGATTGTAAAAGAAGGATTCATGTATATTTTGTAAACTATGTAGTAATCTCCTTTTTCTCCACTTTTCAATATTGATTATTATATGTTGTTGCAAATAAACAGTTTCAACAGTAAGGACTAAAAATTTGATTTAAAAATAATTAATATTCATTAGTATATATATATATATATTAAATACTTTATTTTTCCATATTTGTATTCACATATGTGCAGTTGTACTTCAGTCTCCTTTATAAACTTCTGGACATCACAGTCCACATATAATCAATCTCTCCATGTAAAATACTATACTATATACATATATAATTTGTAGGAATTGTCTTGTATTTTAAAGTCATATTTAGATTACCCATAATCCTCAATAAAATATAAACCAAGTATACAAAATATATCTTGCTAAATTACTTCTATACAGAAAGTAAAAACATATGATTAAGGCATATATTTAGTACAGACAACTATTGCAGTGTTAACTACATTGTAAACAAGACAAAAGCAAACTCTTGAAAAAATCCTAAGGCTGAGTGTTTGTGAAATGCTCAAAGGACATAACATGATTATCTCTTAATCTATTTCTGTCATTCATCATAGAGTTTAAAATGGAGAATTTTTATTTTTCATTTTAAAACTTGCTAGGGAAAAAAATCAGAATGGAGTAAGTGGCATTCTCAGCTATCCCTTGTTTTCTGGGATGTTTTATTTTCACTTTAGGTGACTCAGGTTTCATTAGTGTTACTAATTAATGCATAGAAGGGTTATTTGTATGTGTACAGAATACTAACAAGTGTCTACACAACTGCAGAAGAAAATGTTTCTCCTTTCCTCTAAAGTCATTAAAATGTCAATATCTCTTCCCGGAAGGGTTAGGCCTCATGACTCTTTCTTATATTGTAAAAGATTACTCCTCAGGGAGTAGAAGGGCTTCAAGAATAAATCTCCCATTTATAACTGTGTGCCGATAGGCCCAATCTTGAGCAGGTACGCAGAGTAATGAGAGTTCTTGTTGGCAATAATGTGGAGTAAGGGGAACAATCAACCATAACTCATTGGATTGCAAATTTCTGTAGTGACTACCAAAATGATTATGCCAGTTCCAACAGATGCTTCATTCTACTGTAGAGATAGCAGTCAGCCATGGCTATTCATAATAGCTAGAAGTTGGAAACCTTTCATCTAAGGTACCTTCCTTTGAGTCCTGAGAGTCTCTCACCTCCCAGGTCTCTGGTGCACTCTGGAGGGTCCCTTCAACCCCTGCAAGTTCCTATCTCCCGAGGAGGTTACCTGTTTCCTTTCTTTCTGCTGTCTCTCAGGGCTTCAGTCCTTTTCCCTCACCTAATACCAGATCAGGTTCCCCTCTCCCCTTCACTCCCTCTCCCAACCCCTATCTGCTTTCTTTCCTGGGGAACAGTTGGGAGAAGGAACTTATAGAGCCCACCTTCAACAGGAAGACAGGGCATCACATCACACAAAAAAATCATTAAAATTATTTTTTGAAATATTTCCAATATTAGGTTAGACTTCTCATCTATCACCATCCAGAAGGTAATAAAACTTCAACTTCATACATTGCCTACCTTGAACAGGAATTGTACTTAATTTGTTTAACCAAATTTCCTCTTATTCTTACTTGCCCTGAGCACTGCTCTATTCTTTGACTAAAATTTCTCAGTTATCCATATCATATTAGGTTGGTAATATTGACTTTCATCAATAGCAAGACCTTGTTGCTGTTGCTTCTGATACCACCCTTGGTATAGTGAAAAAGATTTCAATAAGTCTGTATATGCTTTAATCATAATAAATGTATTTTATATAACATTATACATCAAAATGCAATTATATAGAAGTGTCTGTATACTGAAATCTTCATAAAGATGCCAAACAGCTTTCAGGATAGATAATAGCAGCTCCTACTATAAGCACATTAAAGCTTCTTGTCTCTCATATTTCATAGACATAGCTCATCACAACCTTCTTTTTCTAAGACCGGGTGTCACTGTCTATGTTTAACAAATCTGAAACTTGCTTTGTAGACCTGGCTAAGTACAATATCACAGAGATTCACCTACCTCTGCTTCTCAAATTGTAGATAAAGTCATGTGCCACCATGCCCAGCTGGAATACTAGAAACATAAAAGATACTAATCTAGTGACTGGATCACCTTCTTTTAGTTTTACTATTGGTAACTATGATTTATTTTAAATATTGAATAATCTCCCTATAATTTTTATGTCTTATGATGAAGAGTTTACTCAAATTACATTGTCAAATTTTCCAATTATTTCATTAAGTATGTTAGTTTTGCAGGTCCTTAATTCCTACAGTTATATTATCAAAGAAAATGCAATTTTTCAAGTAGTCTTCGTTTTGTGATTTGTCTTTTGTTTTCTTTTGCTTTTTTTGACATCTTTTGAATAAGGCAATTCTCTTTTGCAGTTAGCCTTTTGAATCTTAAGAAAAAGACATCTAGGCTCATACTCATGGAGGTATAGATTTTCTTATCAGAGTGTTAGATCTATTTCTCACATTTTTTGATGTACTGTAGACTTCAGTACTTTTTCTCTATGCCTCTCGACCTTTCTTTAGTATTCTCATCTCTTTATCTTCCTATGGCACATGAGGAATGTCTATCTCTTTGATCATATGTTTTAATCTTATTTTTGAAAGATCAATTGTAATCTTGCTTTATATCATTATAGTATATATTTCTAAGTCTAATAATACATGTCAAAATAAATTTTGCTTGAGAATGTGAACTACCATGAATTTTATCAGAATTCTAATGTGGCAAACAGAAGCATAAGCTTGAGTCCTGGTAATGAAAGGTCACACTAATGAACCAGTATACCTAGATATTAATACTGCACAAAAGTCAACAATATTAAGTAGTAGAGAAAGCATGTAGTAATCCTAAACTTTATATATTTTAATTAAATGGCAAATTTACATAGATATTTCATTTACAGTATAGCTTTAGATGTCCTGAACATATGATAGAACCAACACTTTCCTAGAATTTTGTGATTTTGGTTTAGTACTGATGTTCTGATTGTTGAATACTGAGTACTGAACGAATTGTTTCTATCAGCAAATGTAAGTCAACACTGGATGCATATACATAATTAAAACAAAATCTAATGGAAAGGGTAGAAAGAAAATTTTACTGACATTTCATTGTCTGATTTAACTATACTTCATTTTCTTTATTCCTTTCTCTTAAATTATCTCATTATCTATAGTAGTGATATAATAATTTACTAACTGGTCATGTAACAATCTTAGAAAATATTAGGAAACATCCTGAGACAATATTGTATCTGTTAATATTCACAAGAATAACATTTTAATAGCAAAATACAATGAAATGGAGGCAGTAAATGTCCAATTGCAGGTCAATGGATTATGAAATTGATATTTTTAATTTTATAATAAAAAATGCAGTAATAGAAACTTAGTGAACTGAAAATATGTACATCGATATACCTCAAGTCAAAGATCCAACAGTCATGTGAAGATGCTACTATTCATGAAAAACATCAGTATTTCAACACACAAAGTTGTATATTTTAACCATAAGTGAAGACAATGTGAAACTAAAGAAGAATCTATATATTAAGAATGGACACATCAAGCTGTAGTTTTGCATGACAAAGAATAATAACGTATATAAGAATAGTGAGAAAAACTGCTACAATTGATAAAAGAAAGGATACTAAAATAAGTGAAAATTATGCTAGTCTGTGTAGGGAGCATGTGAGTATTGCATAGTGTTGATAATATCAAAATCTCTTTAATTTTACTGTATAATTTTTGATGTATAAAATGAGCAACCATATGAAGCTCAAAAAGAAGGGAGACCAAAGTATGGATGCTTCAGTCCTACTTAGAAGGGGGAACAAAATAATCATGTGATGTAGAGGAAGGGCAGTACCTAGGATGGAGAGAGGGAGGGGAGGAGGAAAAGGGGGGCAGGATCAGGTGTGGGAGACAGAAGAGAAGTAAATTATGGTCAGGAAATTGAATGGAGGTGTGTAGTAGTGGGGGAGGGGATCTAGGGGTGGTCACTAGAAATATCTCAGATGCCAGAAAAGCAAGAGCTTCCCAGGACCCATCTGGGATGACACTAGCTGAAATATCCAACAAAACAGCAAGAGAGCTTGTAGAGATCATATCCAAATGTTAGGCACGTTCCTCGCTTGAGGGATGGGACCATCCACCCATTTCAAAAATGTTAACACACAATTGCTCCTGTTTAAAGGAAATGCAGGGCCAAAGAGTGGAGCAGAGACTGAAAGAAAGGCCTATCCAGAGATTGCCCCACCTAGGGATCCATCCCATCTACGGTCAGCAAACCCAGACACTATTGCTAATACCAAGAAGTGCTTGCTGAAAAGAGCCTGGTATGGCTGTCACCTGAGAGGCTCTGCCAGAGCCTAACCAATAGAGATGGGGATGCTCACAGCCAACCATTACAGTGACCCCAATGGAGGAGTTACAGGAAGGACAGAAGGAGCTGAAGGAGTTTGCAGCCTCAGAGGAAAAACAATAATATCAACCAACCAAGCCCCGCCCCAGAGCTCCCAGAGACTAAATCACCAACTAAAAAATACACACGGATTGATCCATGCCTCCAGCTGCATATGTAGCAGAGGGTGGCATTGTCAGGCATCAATGGGTGGAGAGACCCTTGGACCTATGGAGGCTTGATGTCCCAAAGTAGGGAAATGTTAGGGTGGTAAGGCGGGTGGGGAAGCACCCTCATAGAAGCAGCAGGAAGGGATGATGGAATGCGAGTTTCTGGAGGGGAAATTGGAAAGGGGGATAATACTTGAAATGTAAATAAATAAAATAACCAATAAAAATATATATGCATAAGCATAAAAAGCACACTAGAGAAACATGACAAATATTGAATTCCCCAGATAGCCAACTCATATATTATTCAGATAAGTTGGTCATCTCCCTTGCAAGACTATATCACTTACTGTCTGCCTTTCAATAATGCCCATTCTGTGAGTGAAGTTCAGATCTATGCATATATTTATTCTATGTTTACTATAATAGAAAGGATTCAACCTTTAAAGTTTCTCTCTGCTGACACCTTCTTTTGTTTGTTTTTCATTGTAGAATAGAAATGATTTTCTATTCACACTGTATACTAATCACAATTGTCCACCCTCCTTTACCACTTCCCCTGTCCTATGAGAAGGTGAATCCTGTTCCACTTGTGTTCTATCACACCCTAAGATATCTAGTTCCAGCAGGACTAAGCAAGCACCTTCTCTCCCACTAAGGTGTAACCAGGCAATCGAGGAAGGGCAAGGGGATTCAATGGAGAGCGATAGAGGCAGAGGTAGTCCCTGCTCTAACTGTTGGTCCACATAAAGATCAAGCAACACATTTGATACAAATGTATTGATGGCCTAAGTCCAGCCGCTGTGTCGGCTTTGGTTAGTGGTTCAGTCTCTATGAGTCCCCACGGGCCCAAGTCAGTTGACATTGTGGAACTTCCTGCCGTGCCTTTGATCCCTGCCAGCTTGTTATTCTTACTTCCCACTCTTCCCTAAGATTCTCAGAGCTATGCTTTAATATTTGACTGCGGATCTCTGCATGTGTTTCCATATGATTCCGGAAGAAGCCACTCAGACGACAGTTAAAAGAGTTTCTTATCTGCATGTATAGCAAACTCTCATTGCTAGTCTCAGGAGTTGCCACTTTCCCTTGAGATGGATTTAAAGTTGGGCCAGTCATTCGTTGGCTGTTCCCGCAGTCTCTACCCCATCTTTATCACTATGCATCTGATAGGCAGGACGAATTTTGGGCTGAAGATTTTGTGGGCGGGTTGGTGACTCCTCCTTTTACTGGAAATCCTACCTGGTAATAGAAGGTAGCCATTTCAGTCTCTATATCTCCTGCTGGTAGGAATATTACATAATGTCATTCCATAGACTCCCCGTAGCCTCTCCAATTAGTCTCAGCTGGTATCCCTCAGTCCTTTTTTTTCTGCCTCCTCCCCACACCTGATTACCCTTCCCATATACCTCCTTAACCCCTCTCCCACCAGTTCCCTCTATATCCACCGCTGATAACTATTTTCTTTCCTCTTCCGAGTAAGAATTAAACATTTTTCCTTGGGGATTCTTTATGATCCAGTTTCTTTGTGTCTGTCTTCCACCGCTCTTAATTATGGAGCCTCTGATGGATTCCTGAGACCATTTGCAAGCACATATTATAGCTAAGCATTTATGAAATGTTTTTCATATAGGGAACAAGAAAAATTGAAGGATTCTGTACACTAGATTCAGCACACGCCTCAAAACAATTCTTTAATATGAGATGAAACTACTTTCCTATGTTGCAGATGATATTTAAAATATGGTGTTTTAGTACATCAATCATATAAATACATTTTTATTTATTGCTGTTAAATTCATTAGATGCCATTGATTCATTAGCTTCGTTTTTATTTCTATACATATGACAATATGCATCCTTTTTATTTATTTTTATTCAATTCTCTTACACAGTACATACCAATCACAGTTTCCCCTCCCTCCATTCCTGGTTCTACCCAACTTCTCCTCCTGCAGATCTACTCCTCCTCCATTTCATCTTTCCAGAAGAGCAAGTCTTCAACAACAAGACAGAAAACAAGATAGAAAAAGACAAAACAAAAGGTACTATACACAGGTTAGTCATGGCAACCCAACAGAAGGAAAAGAGTCTCAAATGCAAGCAAGAGTATCAGAGGTATACCTGTTTCCACTGTTAGGAGTACTACAAAAACATGATGTAACAGCCACAACATATACACAGAGGACCTGCTGCAGACCTAAGGAGGCCTCTTGCCATAGTTAAGGTAGGCCCTGTTCTCCTGTTGGCCACACCCTATGACTCTTTCTGTGTCTTTCCTCCCTCTCTTCCACCAGGTTCCTCAACCTCTGAGGGAAGGGACCTAATGGATAAAGATTATCTCTTTATAATGTCTGGCTGTGTGGCTTTATAATGTCTGGCTATAATGTTCACAGCATTTGCACATATATTTTGCTTTTACAAGGTATATTTAAAGATATAATTACCAAAATACTCTGAATATGTTTAGATGATAATGACATACCATCTCAAAATACTTTTTCTAGAAATTTTATACCAGATTTTACCAGTTCTTCCTGTAGGAGGCTAGAATATCCAGGAAGAAAATTACTAGATATGAAATAATAACTCAAAGAGAAAGAGAGAGAGAGTGCATGTCAGAGATTGTTCCAAGTTCTACTTTAGTTTTAAGGTAAGTGTCAGGGTGTGTATTCATATTTTAGACTGTCAGCGATAGATACTGAGCTAAGAAAAGAGTGAGTAACTGTTTGACTTCATGTGTGACTGCCTTTGTTATACAATATCATAATCAAACATCACCTTTTAAATCTTTTTGACAGCATTCAATCTTTCTGGGAAGATTGAAAGCTAAGAGACTATGTGTAAAGAAATATTGGTTCTTTATATTGCTGAAAGTTAACATAGAATGGTGAGAGCTCTGCAGTTTGTCATTCAATAGTGCATTAGTCAGGAGCATTTTTGTGAACATAGTCAAAGAGGTAGATTCAGCTTCCTTCTATTTACTTCAGCATTTTCATCTTGTTTACTTATAAAATACTTTAATTTTAATGATACCATAAACTGATCTTTCATGTATATGGCTAATGTGGAAAATTATTGCTAAGTATCAAATACCTAATAACATAAGAATACAGTGATTAAAAAATGAGAGATAATACACCCAGCAAAGAATAGAAATTTGTGTGTAACATATAACATTATTTATACAAAATATTTCATAAATATGGAGAAAGTCAGATTTCAAATTTCATCACTGTTGTTTAAATTATATTTTCAAGGAATATTTTCTGTTTATGTATTCAAATTTGATTAAAGCAGACATCATTGTATAATAACTGATTATATACAGATTTTTAGGACTTGCTAATAACATTCTTGTGAATTTCAAAAATTTTACTGCTGCTTTCAGATGAACAATTTCTTTTAAAATGTTTTTCAGCCTTTGTTGGAAGGATGTTCAATTTATAAATAAAGTGAGCAAAGTAGTGTCCCTATATTTTGAAAAAAAATAAGGATATAAATTATGTAATGCATTTAAAGAAATGTATTTTGAAGAATTTATAGATGAAGTCATTAAGAATTTCTTTTGGCAAGGTTTCTCCTTATCTAGCAGGCTGGCCTTGAACACTGATATCCACCTACCCTTGGCATAAGAATACAGTGATTAAAAAAATGAGAGATAATACCCCCAGCAAAGAATAGAAATTTGTGTGTAACATATAACATTATTTATACAAAATATTTCATAAATATGGAGAAAGTCAGATTTCAAATTTCATCACTGTTGTTTAAATTATATTTTCAAGGAATATTTTCTGTTTATGTATTCAAAATTGATTAAAGCAGACATCATTGTATATGATTTTTATTATTTGTTTCATATTTATTTTGTTTATTTTGGGTATAGTTTAAATAAATGATCATAGCTATTACTTAAAATGACTATTTTTTTCTGTACTTTTATAAATACCTTGGATTAAAATTGATGTGGTGGTAGGGGTTTGGAGAGAGGGCTCATTGACTAAACTATGCAGTGCTCTTTCAGAGGATTTGTTTATTTCCCAGAACTCTTATTTGATGACTTAACTACCTCTGCCCCTCAACTCCATAGAAATCAGATACCTCTTACCTTTCAGGCACTGACACATATAATATCCACAAACATTCAGGTACATAATTTAAAAATTAAACAAATCACTAATTTTTAACTTAACAATTTAAGTTTCACAATTAATATTTATACCTTCCCAAATTTCAAAACGTGAATTCATATTTTTACAGTAATATTTGCTCTAAATGTATCTCCTGAATGTAAGAACATATATTTAACATAAATAAAATTTACATGTTAAAAATATAAATGACTGTGTCTACATAATATAAGCTTGGTATACTTCAGTGTTGTCTATGTACAGTAAAAAACATAACAAACTGTGTTGATTTGAATTAATTTTAGTATTGGTTTTGGTGAGACAATAGAATCAGGAGACTTATTAAACTTTACTAATCTTGTCATTTTATGCATTGAGCACCGTATGCTATCAATATAACTGCTCTTGCAACTTCACTGTAACTGAATTGTTCTCTTGCCCAGAGGGAAATCATATTCCCAATACTTATAAAATGTGCTTTTGTTTTATTTTAAAATAACATTTCATATTAAAACTTTTCATTTTAATATATTGTCTCCCTTGTAATTTATTAGTTTAGTTATAAAAGTGCTACTTCAAACTAAAATATTAATACAAAAACTTTTATTTAAATTTAATATTTAATAAAATATCAGTAGAGGTGCAGAATTCTTCATATTGTATCAGTAAGGGCTGTCTAGAATCATCAAGAACAACACAGGCTATTTCCACTCTTTGTTGACCATGATAAATATTGCTAAAAATACCAACCATTCCGGGTACAACACATAGAGAAACCAACCTCCAGGATAAGGAAAATTACTCTTAGATTTTTGCCTTTTATAGTTCTTTGAAATGCCATATAGAATACTTAAGAAGACAAGTCAGCAATGGACTAAGTGTGCTGGACCCTGTGTGATACAATACATATCTGCCATGCAAGATGTACTCACTGGTGCAATAATGTCAAGACTGGTTTATTAGGAAAACTGTTTTCTGATTGGATTTGAGTCCTGCACCACACACTGAAATCCAACTTTAGTTTCCCAGAGTCAGAATCCATGCTTGCTGAAGTCATAGACACAAGAAGAAAATCTTTTGCTTTTTTCATAAATGTAAATGGTCATGTTATGAATGACCTGCTGAATATTTATTTTCTTACCCATGTTTTTGTGATTTTATAAACATTGATCAAAAAATTGCAGTGGGGGGTGGTTAACACAGGGATTGCTAACTGTGAATATGTGCTAAGAATATGAGATCATAATTGTTGAACTATAAATTTGAAATCTATAGCAAATGTCACACCCAGCATAGGTAGTAATGTAGAAGATGGGCAAAAAGAATCTAAGGGTCACAGGATGAGAAGTCTTCTGACATCATTTGTACTGCACACATAAACTCATAGAACTATGCTTAGTAACACAAAATTAAACCATTTTAGTATTCTAGCATGGAGGAAAAATGCTCTTGAGTCTGAACCCTTAGTCAAAGAGCTGTTGGCAGTTGATCGCTACTGGTGAGGAATCAGTTTTTTGTGTGTGATAGTTTCTTGTTAACCACATGCCCATGAGTATATGGGCAGCACTAACTGGGCCCTGATGTTGAAAAGAAAAGAAAAGAAAAGAAAAGAAAAGAAAAGAAAAGAAAAGAAAAGAAAAGAAACGAAACGAAAAGAAAAGAAAAGAAAAGAAAGGAAGGGAAGGGAAGGGAAGGGAAGGGAAGGGAAGGGTAGGGAAGGGAAGGGAAGGGAAGGGAAGGGAAGAGAAGAGAAGAGAAGAGAAGAGAAGAGAAGAGAAGAGAAGAGAAGAGAAGAGAAGAGAAGAGAAGAGAAGAGAAGAGAAAAAAGAAAACAACAACAGGAACACCAATAACAACAAACTACAGAGGAACACCAAGGAGGAAGTGAGATGCCAAGGGGAAATGAATGTGGGGCAAATATAATTAAGATACAGTACATACCTCTATAAAATTTGAAAGGATATTTTTTCAGAAATGTTTCAAGACTTCCCATTCTGTGGCCACTGCTTTCTCAGATTGATGGTGTTCTTTGCCTGAAGCTTCTCAGTTCCATGAGATCCCTTTGATTACTTGTTGTTCTCAGTGTCTGAACTACCAGTGTTCTGTACAAAACAGTAAACCCTGCACTCAAACCTATTTCCACTTTCTCGTCTATCAGATTCAGTACATATTATTTTATGTTGAAGTACTTAATCCACTGAGACTTGAGTTTTGTGCAGGGTAATAAGTATGGATCTATTTGTATTACTCTGTATGCAGGCATTTTATTTATTATTATTATTTTGTCTCCACTAATTAATGCATTAATTCACTTTACATCCTGATCACAGCCCCACTCTCCTCCAAAGGCAACCTCACAAAGCCCCTCTTACCAGCCCTCTCACCTTTTTCTCCTAGAAGTTTACCATTCTATCAGATGTAGGATTAGTAAAAATTTTTCCCAAACTGTTGATTTCATTGAAGCTTATAGAGGAAAAAGTGGGGAAGAGACTTTAACACATGGGCACAGGGGAAATTTTCCTGAACAAAACAACAATGGCTTATTCTCTAAGAACAAGAATCAATAAATGGGAACTCATGAAGTTGCAAAGCTTCAATAAGGCACAGGACACGGTCAATAGGACAAACCAGCAACCAACGATTTGGGAAAAAAAATTCTTTACCAATACTATATCTGATAGAGGGCTAATATTCAATGTATACAAAGAACTCAAGAAGTCAGACTCCAGAGAATAAAATAACCCTATTAAAAAATGACCTATAGAGGTAAACAGAGAATTCTCAACTGAGGAATCTTGAATGTCTGTGAAGCACCTAAAGAAATGTTCAACATCTTTAGTTATAAGGGAAATGCAAATCAAATATTGCAATATTTCTAACCTTATAAAAACTTAGGTATTTTGTCACACAGGTTCACATAAGAAGCCATATTGGTTCCTTTCTTTCTCCTCCTGCGACCTCTGTGACTCCTCAATTCCTAGCTCTGCCCTTTCCTATCCAATCACAGGTGTTCCATGGCCCTCATATGATTGGACATGGAAAATCTTGCAATAGGGCAAGATGGTCATTTTACAATATTAATCCTGCCATTCCAATGATCATGGGAGATCTTTCCATATTCTGAGCTCTTCATTTTCTTTCTTCAGAGACTTGAACTTCTTGTCATATATGTCACTTGTTTGGTTTATGTCACACCAAAGTATTTTGTATTATTTGTGACTATTGTGAAGGGTGTCATTTCCCTAATTTTTCAGCCTGTTTACCCTTTGAGTAGAAGAAATTTACAAATTTATTCGAGTTAATTTTATATCTACCCACTTTGCTGAAGTTGTTTATCAGGTTTAGTTTTCTGGTGAATTTTTGGGGCCACTTAAGTATACTGTCATATCATCTGCAAATAAAGATAGTTTAACTTCTTCCTCTCCAAACTGTATTCCTTTGACCTCCTTTTGTTGTCTAAATGCTCTGTTTAGGATTTTGAGTACAATATTAAATAGGTATAGAGACAGTGGGCAGCCCTGTCTAGTCCCTGATTTTAGAGGGATTGTTTCAAGTTTCTTCCCATTTTGTTTGATATTGACTATTGGTTTAATGTATTTTGTTTTCACCATGTTTTTGTATGGATTTTGAATTCGTGATCATTCTAAGACTTTTATCATGAAGGGATGTTGAATTTTGTCAAATGCTTTTTCAGCATCTAATGAGAGGATCATGTGGCTTTTTTCTCTGAGTTTGTTTATATAGTGGATTACATTGATATATTTTCTTATATTGAACCATCCCTACATCCTACGATGAAGTCTACTTGATCATGGTGCTCTTGATTTGGTTTGTGAAAATTTTATTGATCATTTTTGCATTGTATTCATAAGGGAAATTGGTCTAAAGTTCAATTTCTTTGTAGAGCATTTGTTTGGTTAGGTAGGTATAAGCAAAATTGTGGCTTCAAAGAATAAATTTGGTAGAGTTTTTTATGTTTATATTTTGTGGAATAGTTTAAAAAATATTTGATATTATGTGTTCCTTGAAAGTCTGATAAAATTCTCCACTAAACCCATCTGGTCCTGAACATTTTTCAGTTGAGAGATTTTAATTACTGCTTCTATTTCTTCAGAGATTATGGGAGAGTTTAGATGGTTTATTTAATCCTGATTTAACTTTGGTACATGGTATCTGTATAGAAAATTGTCCATTTCATCTAGATCTTTCAGTTTTGTTGAGTAAAGACTTTTGCAATAGGAACTAATAATTTTTTGAATTTTTCTCAGTTTCTGTTGTTATGTCTCCCTTTTCACTTCTGATTTTGTTAATTTGGACACTGTCTTTTGCCCTCCAGTTAGTCTAAGTGTTTATATATCTTGTTGATTTTCTCAAAGAACCAGATTCTGTTTTGAATGATTCTTCCTATACTTCTTTTTGCTTCTTTTTGTTTCAACTTGGTTGATTTCAGCCCTGAGTTTGATTATTTCCTTCCAGTCTACTCCTTTTGGGTGTATTTGCTTCTTTTTGATCTAGAGCTATCAGGTGTGCTGTCAAGATGCTAGTGTATGCTCTTCCCAGTTCCTTTTTGGAGGCCCTTTTACACTTACCACTGCTTTCATTGTGTCCCATAAGTTTGGGTATGTTATTCCTTCACTTTCAGTAAATTCTAAAAAGTTTTTAATTTCTTTCTCTGTTTTTTCTTTAACCAAATTATCATTTAGTAGAACATTGTATATGTATGTGTGTGTGTGTGTGTGTGTGTGTGTGTGTTTGTGTGTGTGTGTGTGAAATCCATTTGGTTTATAACTTCTGTTCATTTCACTGTCTCTCTGTTTAGTTTCTATTCCATTATCTGTCTCTTGATAAGACTGGGGTCTAGAAGGCTCCAACTATATTGTGCTAGGTGCAATCTGTGCTTTGAGCTTTAGTAAAGTTGCTTTTATCAACATAGGTGCTCTTTTATTTGGAGCATAGAAGTTCTGAATTGAGAGTTCATCCTGGATTCTTTGACAAGTAGGAGGTGTCCTTCCTTATCTTTTTTTAAATAACTTTTGGTTGAAAGTAAATTTTATTTGATATTAGAAGGGATATTCCAGCTTGTTTCTTGGGACCACTTGCTTAGAAAATTGTTTTTCAACCTTTTACTCTGAGGGAGTATCTGTCTTTGTCACAGAGGTGTTTCTTGTATGCAGCAAAATGCTGGGTCCTGTTTATATATCAAGTCAGTTATTCTATGTGCTTTAGTATGGAAATGAGTCCATTAAGAGATATTAAGGGATAGTGATTGTTGCTTCCCATTATTTTTGTCATTAGAGGTTGAATTATGTTTGTGTGACTATCTTCTTTTGGATTTGTTGAAAGAAAATTAATGAAAATGCAAAATGCAAAAAAGGAAATGTAGTACATTCATACAATGGAGTATTACTCAGCTTTTGCAATAAATGTCACAGTAAAATTTTAAGGCAAATGGATGCAATTAGAAACAATCATCCTGCACGATTGTCAGCTAGGATTTGAAACCTTTCCACACACACCTGATATTAAATATGTAAGAAATCCAAATAATGCCTTTTAATATAGGTATCATTTAACCAGACAACACCTGAAATTGATGAAATTTTACCAGTAATATTATTATTTCAAAAACATTAACATTAATAAAATTGTTTGTTAATAAATTGCTCAGCAATGTTTATAAGAGTTTAGGTCATTTATGTTTGAAACATGAGAATATACATTTCACTTGAAAAAATAAATATTATTGCTATCCATATTATTTGAAGAGACAGGAGAATTATTATAGCCAGGGATTTGCATTTGTCAGTTGTTTAAAATATTATTAAATTTCAAGATATTAAGAAGATGAAATGGGAAATCAAAAAATACAATGGCATTGACACATATAATTTAGCACTCACAGGGTATTCATATATGTAAGAGTCTTGATTATTCTGAAGTCATGATATATTTTTAAGAAATTGTCTCTTGGAGCAGTTCTTAACTTCATCTGGAGTAACAAAAAACCCAGGATAGCTAAAACTATTCTCAACAATAAAAGGACTTCTGGTGTAATCAATATCCCTGACCTCAAGAAGTACTACAGAGAAACTGTGTTAAAAACTGCATGGTACTGGTACAGCGACAGGCAAGTAGATCAATAGAATAGAATTGAAGCCCCGGAAATGAACCCACAGAATTATGGTCACTTGATCTTTGATAAAGGACCTACAACCGTCCGGTAGAAAAAAGATAGCCTTTTCAACAAATGGTGTTGGTTCAACTGGAGGTCAACATGCAGAAGAATGCAAATTGACCCACTATTATCACCTTGTACTAAGATCAACTCCAAGTGGATCAAGGATCTACACATAAAGCCAGACACACTGAAACTTATAGAAAAGAAACTGGGGAAGACCCTGGAGGACATGAGCACAGGGGGAAAGTTCCTGAACAGAACACCAATAGCTTATGCTCTAAGATTAAGAATTGACAAATGGGACGTCATTAAATTACAAAGTTTCTATAAGGTGAAGGACACTGTCAGAAGGACAAAATGACAACCAAGAAATTGGGAAAAGATCTTCAACAACCCCACATCCAACAGAGGGCTAATATCCAATATATACAAAGAACTCAAGAAATTAGACCCCCAAAGAACCAAATAACCCTATTAAAAATGGGGTACAGAGCTAAACAAAGAATTTTCACCAGAAGAAATTCCCATGGCTGAGAAGCACCTTAAAAGATATTCAACATCATTAGTCATCAGGGAAATGCAAATCAAAACAACCCTGAGATTCCACCTCACACCAGCGAGAATGGCTAAGATTAAAAACTCAAGAGATAACAGGTGCTGGCAAGGATGTGGAGAAAGAGAAACACTCCTACACTCTTGGTGGGATTGCAAGATGGTACAACTTCTCTGGAAATCAGTCTGGTGGTTCCTCAGAAAATTAGGCATGACACTTCCAAAGGACCCTGTCATACCACTCCTGGGCATATACCCAGAGGATTCCCCTGCATGCAATTAAGACACATGTTCCACTATGTTCATAGCAGCCTTATTTATAATAGCCAGAAGCTGGAAGGAGCCCAGATGTCCCTCAAAGGAGGAATGGATACAGAAAATGTGGTATATTTATACAATGGAATACTACTCAGCAATTAAAAATAATGAATTCATGCAATTTGTAGGCAAATGGTTGGATCTGGAAAATATCATCCTAAGTGAGTTAACCCAATCACAAAAGAATACACATGAATTGCAATCACTGGTAAATGGATATTAATGAGCCCAGAAGCTCTGACTACTCAAGGCACAATTAGCAAATCAAAATATTCCCAAGAAGAAGGAAGGAGAGGATACTGGTCCAGAAAACATTGGTTCCAGTTTTGCAGGAGAGTACTAGAACAGAGAAAGGGTTGGGGGATGATTGGGGAATGGGGGGGGTGAAGAGGACTTATGGGATACATGGTGAGGGGGGAACTGGGAAAGGGGAAAGCCTTTGGAATGTAAACAAAGAATATAGAAAATAAATTAAAAAATTAAAAAATGTAAAAAAAGAAAAGAAAAAGAAATTGTCTCTTAGGATATAGCATTTGCTAAATATCTTCCCAGTCATCTCCATGTGTCAATTTTTTTATGTCATAGTGTACCTGGAAACAAAATTTAGGTTTGTAAGTTCTAAAGGCTTTGGTATGTTTCTGATGATACATATACACTAGTTAATTTTATTATTTATTAGTCAATTTATTAGTTAATATACTAATTAACTAATATATATTTGTTAATATATTAGTCAATTTATAGGCATTTCAAAATTAAATACTATATACATAAATAGATCCATTGTATAATCTTTTAAAGATGATTCAAGAAATGGTTATATAAATCATATATGGCTATTATTTATGAAATTATAGTATATGTGAATGTCCAAAAAATTAAATACCAAGATTATTCTTAATTTTGTTCATTATGAAAGAATAAATTCAACCTAAATGAAGATAGTTTCTATCTTATATCAGATAGTCTTCAAAATTAGATGAAACATTACAATTACTCAAATATGATTAAAACCAACTCTGCGATTGTAATCATGTAAATAAATGCATTTATTATCCAAAGTCAGTAAGATCTCTGATTAGCAGCATTCTATAAATAAAAAGTATAAGTAAAGGTATTTCTTTAACTTATTCACTAATATTTTGAAATAGCTGGGTACCAGTAAATACCCATTTCTTTCATAGGCTTTGGAGAAGAGCAATGATAATATCACAGATATTTGACAGTGGATTAGCTTGGTAAATTATATTTTTCTATAGCATATGATTAAATATTATAGATATTTGTTTGCCTATTTTAGAATCATTCACATTGATATCTTAAAAATAATCTTTGATAAGAATACTTACAGCATGGAAATCATATTAAAAAACAAATCAATGCCTTTTTCTTCAAGAATCCATTGTCCAAACTTCACAGCAATTTTCACAGTGAGATGAATTATACGCAACATGCCTTATATCATATTGCATAGTTCATAGAGATAAAAGCTGTACTAATGGACAAAACAATGAAGTTAATTCATACACAAACTTTCATATACAAAACTGGAATAAATATATTTGACCTAGGGAATAAATACAGAAAGGGAATTGAAGAGAAGAATTTGTAGTGCATACGCCGAAGGATTAATATACAGTAGCAGAGACTGAATGTCATGTGTAAAGTAGCAGAATGTAGGATTACAGAGGTATAAGTCTTATTAAGTTACTTTCTGAAACCTTGCAGAGGATGGTGGCGAACAACTGCAAAGTCGCTTACTAAATGGAAGGATCAAGCCGTAGCCTATTTTCAAAGTGTAGCTGCTACTTTAAAAGGGTTTAGTCTTGCTATATGATATATCACATGCATCCCCATAAGAAAGGACAGCAATTGCAACAGCACAAGAGAAGTAGATATCATAATGCCAAGGATGCTCCACATACCTCAAACCCAAAGCCAATAAAGAATTTAGTGGTAGGAAATTGCATGGGGTCTTCAGAAGTACTAGCAAAACACTGAATGGTGAGTTTGGGGAATGTGAGGTCTCATTTTGACAGCTGAGCTGCCTTTGGTACTGAAAATAAAGTGGGTCATTTATTCATATCCCTTCATCCAGGGTTCCGGTGCTATCTGTTGCTTTATGGTGGGATTTTACAGCACTATTAAAATAAGCTTACCTCTGTTCAGCATTTTATAGAGCCACTAAAATCAACATGACTTTTAAATGTTTTAGTAATTAAATTGTGTCACTGCAGTTGTCTTGTTCTGTGTCCACTGAAAATCTTGGTAGTCAAAGTGTTTAGCTCCTCTAACTAACATCACTGCCAACAATGTGAAGTTATAAAGGTATATATTTCTTCACACCAGAAATTTGTGTTATTCATCTTAATAATAAGATGTTGACAGTAGATATAGTAGTTTTTGTAATGTTTATTTAGACTCTTTTGAAATCAGAAGTTAACAGAAATTTCTCCCTTACATGTAACTGGTGAGCTAATTCTAAGATTAAAACAATATTTCATGTTTATAATGTGAGCACAGCAGTAAGACAAGCATAATGTTCCAGTGGTAATCTGTTCTATGTGCAGGATGATGATTATTGTCTGTGAAAAATTAGTGATAAGGTATTTGAAAGAACCACGGTGTGTCATTCATCTCCACATACCCATGTACATTAATGAGTATTTATAATAATTGGCCATAAAACTCTTGATGATACATAGATAACATTATAATTGGATATCTTTGAAGTATTAATTCTAAGAGATTTCTAAATCTTAGGATAAAATATACATAAGTTATAATCCATGGAAACATTATGTTCCTGTTGATAATATTTGAAATGAATTTACACAAAATAATTTTCTATCCTTCAACACCAAAATATATTTCATATCACTACAGCTATTAAAAATTTTAATATTTATATTAAATGAAAATACTGCCACTTGTAGAGAAGATAGTACTTTTGAAAAATACCACTGTAAATTCAGCACTGTAACTGAGAATTATATTCCATATATTAAGGGTACAATTAACTTATTCCTTTTCAAACTGCATGCTTCAAATATGGCTTCATCTAAATTAATTAAAAATAATTCTTTCAAAGATAGTAGCCTTGTTCAGTGAAAGTGAAAGCCTAAGATTTAACCAAATTATTTATATATCAATAATTCAGAAAGTATGCATTTCAAAAAAATGCATGGTATCAAACAATGCAAGCTTGTGGGACATGGCAAACAATGGTAAGAAATTGCAGAATTAAACATATATTTTGCATAGATAATACATAGCAAATATGTCAGCATGAAAACTCAATAATCCTATCCACTTATGCATTAATAATAATAATAGAACAGAATAACAGAATACTTGTAATGTGAGAATAATATTTAGAATGTAATAATCTGTTTTTATATTTTCCCAGTGCTCCATATGATAAGTTAATAAACCCAAATTCAGAAATTAGCAGTAGACTATTACCAAGAACAATCTTCAGAAAGGAAGCAAGCTGATACTACATGAGTTATTTATTTTAGAACTATAAGAACAGTTAAGAATTGTGTATTTTACTCAGCGGAGAAGGCTCCTAAAGCTCTTTTACTGCATTATAATAACTTGTCAAATTTATGTGCATGATTGACATGGATGAAGGTTCCAGACCAATTATTTTAGCAAATACATTTGATTTGGGCTCATTTAGCATTCTAGTAGATTTATGTTATGCTTCTTCCAGAAATGTGACAAAGGTGCCTATACTTCTCATTACTTCTAATGAAGTCAAGCATGATTTTAAGATGTTCCACTAGTGATCATGTTAAATTTAATCACTTAATTAAGGTTATCCATGAGAGATTTCATTATTGTTAACTTACTTGTACCTTTTGGGAAAATATTTTTAATGCGTTTATTTCAATGGAATGTATTTTAAAATCTATTAGAGTTATATTCTTCTTCAAAATTAGCTGTTTTAAGAACAATACCATAACTTGGTGCTTCATTGCACCCTTTCACAATATTAAATTTACCACACATTCGATATGAAATTTCATTCTAGTTTCCTAGATAAGACAATTTGATGTTTATGGTGATTGTGAGTGATGGTTGTGGTGATGGTTGTGGTGGCAGTGGTCATGATGGTGGTAGTCATGATGGTGATATTGTTGATGGATATGGTTATAGTGCTGGTGAGATGAGGATGATCTCTTCTTTCTTTCTTTAAACGACTTTATCTCTTTATAGAGTTAGAAAGAGAAATTCTCAAATTCATCTGGAATAACAAAAAAACCCAGGATAGCTAAAACTATCATCAACAGTAAACGAACTTCCGGGGGAATCAATATCCCGGACCTCAAGCAATACTACGGAGCAGTAGTGTTAAAAAGTGCATGGTATTGGTACAGTGACAGGGAAGTGGATCAATGGAATAGGATTGAAGACCCAGAATTGAACCCACACATATATGGCCAATTGATCTTCGACAAAGGAGCTGAAAACATCCAGTGGAAAAAAAGATAGCCTTTTCAACAAATGGTGCTGGTTCAACTGGAGGTCAACATGCAGAAGAATGCGAATTGACCCACTCTTATCTTCTTGTACTAAGATCAACTCCAAGTGGATCAAGGACCTCCACATAAAACCAGACACACTAAAACTAATAGAAAAGAAACTGGGGAAGACCCTTGAGGACATTGGCTCAGGGGGAAAATTCCTGAACAGAACACCAATCGCTTATGCTCTAAGATCAAGAATAGAAAAATGGGACCTCATAAAGTTACAAAGTTTCTGTAAGGCAAAAGACACTGTCAAAAGGACAAATCTGCAACCAGCAAATTGGGAAAAGATCTTCACCAACCCCACATCCGACAGAGGGCTAATATTCAATGTATACAAAAAGCTCAAGAAGATAGACCCCAGAAAACCAAATAACCCTATCCAAAAATGGGGTACAGAGCTAAACAAAGACTTTTCACCTGAAGAAATTCGAATGGCTGAGAAACACCTTAAAAAATGTTCAACATCATTAGTCATTAGAGAAATGCAAATCAAAACAACCCTGAGATTTCACCTCACACCTGTCAAAACGGCTAGGATTAAAAACTCAGAAGACATCAGGTGTTGGCAAGGATGTGGAGAAAGAGAAACACTCCTCCACTGCTGGTGGGACTGCAAGCTGGTACAACCACTCTGGAAATCAGTCTGGCAGTTCCTCAGAAAACTGGACATGATACTTCCAGAGGATCCAGCCATACCACTCCTGGGAATATACTCAGAAGACTCCCCAGCATGCAATAAGGATACATGCTCCACTATGTTCATAGCAGCCTTATTTATAATAGCCAGAAGCTGGAAAGAACCCAGATGTCCCTCAACAGAGGAATGGATACAAAAAATGTGGTATATATACACAATGGAATACTATTCAACCATTAGAAACAATGAATTCATGAAATTCTTAGAGAAATGGATGGAGCTGGAGAACATCATACTAATTGAGGTAACCCAGTCTCAAAAGAATACCCATGGTATGCAGTCACTGATAAGTGGATATTAGCCTAGAATCTTGGGACACCAAAGACACAATTCACATACCAAATGATGTCTGACAAGAAGAAAGGAATGAACCCTAGAGCTGGACAGGATCAAAGCATCAGTGTAGGGGAATACCAGAACAGGGAAGTGGGAAGGGATGGATGAGGGAGCAAGGGGAGGGAAAAGGGCATGTGGGACCTTAGGGGGGTGGGGAAACAAAAAAAAGGAAAATGAAATGTAAATATAGAATATATCCATAAAATAATAATAAAAAAATTTAAAAAATGACTTCATCTTTCTTTTTGTTTTTGTTTATTTGTTTTATTTGGTTTGGTTTTTCTTTTGTGCTGTTGCTAATTTGATATTATCCTCTGAGATTCTCATTGATCAGAACTAGGCTATGACATAGTAACATACTTTGTAATGTATCAATAATGTGATCATGCATAATTTTGGGTTTCCATAAGAAGAGTCACCAGTTAAATAATTTTTCACAGATATGGAGAACTGTAAATCCGGTGAGATTTGCTGTCTATCTGGACTTAGATTGGGTCATTCCTTTTATGTGATGTAATGACAAAGGCTAAAATCTTGCTCATAACATGATGGGATACAAATTCCCCTAATTGAATCCACATTACCAGAGCATTTATAGCTTTTTTCTCCATAAATTCTATGTTTATCTTTAACGGTATTATTTTGATATCTCCTACTTTCTTTTACTACTGTAATATTATACCTATATTTTCATCTTTCTCTATGTGAACATAATCCCTACCACTGGAAAACTGACTTCATCATCTAATGCTTTTATTAATATCTTTAACTTGACTTCAAAACTGTACTTCATATATTTTTGAGAAACAAGTTTTCAAATTGACTTTTCTTTACCAGACTCCACTAATATCCAAAGTAACATTTTCCCAACTCCTTCCAGTAGTCTTGCTTCACACATTTTTAATAAATTCAGTTTGTTTTGTCATATTCTATATTCAACTTTTGGATTTTCTTAGCTTCTTATGTAATTTATTTCTAATTTACATTCAATAAGTTCACACATTTTACTATAATGTTCTATGGATTTTGACAAGAACATAATGTTCTATATCCATGTTATGATTTGAAAATTGTTTCACACTCTAACAAATCTCAATTTTCTGACATAGCCAATGCACTTTCCTTACCATCCTTGGAAACTACAAATATTTCACCATCTCAACATCTTTGATATTTCAGAATGTCAAATAAGATGAGCATACATGGTACAATCCTCCTGAACTGACTTCTTTGCAATGTGTATTTAAATATCATCTATGTTTTCTATGATTTAATTTTATATTCTGTTATAATTTGTAATTATTATAAAAACCCTTTATAAATCTCCATACTGGAAGTCATCATAATTACTTTCAGCTTTTTAGTGATTATGAAGTTTTATAACTAAATTTTATGCAGATTTTTATTGAAATACATTTGAAAAATTATCTTAAATATAACCATTGTACTTTATTTTAACTCCATAATTATTTCTATGAAACACTGAAAATCTTTCAAAATGATTATAGCACTTGGTACTCATAATAGCAACAGTTGAGAATTTCTGATGTATAACATTATCACCACTACAATTTTCATTTATTTATATTTATAAGTAGATGATCTTGCTCTTTGATTAGTCATATTATCATGGAAGAATAATATTAAGTGTGACATTATAAGGTTATTTGCAATGTTTCTTCTTTTAGTTTTCAAAAGCTTTGTCTTTATATTAAAAGACAATATTTGTTTCCTAATTCTTCACTCTAGAATTATTTGTACATATTAAAGGTAAGTAATTTATATGACATAAAATCTTATACATATTTTTCACCAAGAAATTTATCCACATTCTGAACATGTTACAAATGAGTAAGAAAATGATTCTAATATTGGTGACTCCAACTCATTATTCTTCTTCAGAGTTTATGTGTGAATGTTTTATATAAGGCCTTTGTCACATGCTTATATTTTAAACTACATTCATTTACAGACATTTCATAATTCTTAGATTTTAAATCTTTTGTTCTTTTGGAAACATTGTTTTCTACATGTGGGTTTTAATTCTTGTGTATGTACTCTTTCATTTTGTGACAGGAAAAGAGCCAATCAACTTGTGCATACTTAACCTGACATTTGTCACCATTCTGCATCCCCAGTTACATGCATGTTTGATTTAAAAGACTACCAATATAACAATCAGTGTCTATGTTTTAGATAGATTTTTAGCTCTCTATAATATCTATATGGTCTTCATTCTTGTTCTTTAGCTCTTAATTCTTTTTGTCACTGTCTACAGCAATATCAAGTGTAAAATGAATTATTTAGTTTTCTACAAAAATTGTTATTTGTTATTTGGCTGAGAACATACTGAAAATTAAGATCATATTGAAATATTACATCTCAACAATTTCATATATTTTAATTTAGAAACTTCAGAAAAGCTACTTTGTATAGACTTTTCATTTACTGGAATTCTTTTTATTTTCTACTTTACACATGAAGAATCAACATATGTTTTCCAAGGTACTTTCAAATTTAATTTCCACGTGTTTATTTTAATGAAAGCATTAATTTAATTTAATCTGATAACAGATAATATTTTTAAATGTTTAATTTTATTGCTGGTAAAACAAAGAGCAATTGATTTGTTTTTGTTTTATATAATGACATTCATTAACTCCTGTTTAACTCATAACAGTAAATAGGAACTTCTAAAACATATTTTCATATCTAATTATTTGTGTGCTTCTGTACATGTGTCATATTATGGACATACTAGTGTAGTTTCCAACAGAGGCTGTAGAAAGTTCTAGGTCACTGGAAACAGGAGCCAAAGGCAGTTGTAGGCTACTGGAAAAGGGTGATAGGAAATGTCATTTGGTTCTCTGAAGGAACAGCACATTGTTTTATACTTAAATTTTCTGGTTTTCATAGATAATCAAGTTTGTCATAAATAATAAAAACAATCTATACACATTACTGATATACAGACACACACAGACACATACATACAAACATATATATATATATATATATATATATATATATATATATATATATATATATATATATATGTCTTAGTCAGGGTTTCTATTCCTGCACAAACATCATGACCAAGAAGCAAGTTGAGGAGGAAAGGGTTTATTGAGCTTACACTTCCACACAGCTGTTCATCACCAAAGGAAGTCAGGACTGGAACTCAAGCAGGTCAGAAGCAGGAGCTGATGCGGAGGCCATGGAGGGATGTTCCTTACTGGCTTGCTTTCCCTGGCTTGCTCAGCCTGCTCTCTTATAGAACCCAAGAATACCAGCCCAGAGATGGCACCACCCACAAGGGGCCCTCCCTCACTTGATCACTAATTGAGAAAATGCCCCACAGCTGGATCTCATAGAGGCACTTCCCCAACTGAAGCTCCTTTTCCTATGATAACTCCAGCCTGTGTCAAGTTGACACACAAAACTAGCCAGTACTATATATATATATATATATATATATATATATATATATATATATATATATATCTCCTGATCTACTGTAAACACAGAAATCCTGCCTTCTAGTATCCAATTTCCTTCTCTACTTCATCTAGCCACTCCATGCATTTAAACCTCTCATCGATATCTGCAGAGTCTATGTAAGAATGTTTTCCTGTAATCTTCATCCTTTTTCTTAAACAAGCCAAAGCTACGGTGGGTCCCACATCCAGTGGGCAGTTCTAGTCTAGCCTTCCTGCCTGACAGTAATTAACATTTAGAGCTCTGCTAGGACTCTGTTTGTACTCCTACCTCATACATGTCTTCAAAACAGCAAGACGACATCCATCCTTTCAACCCAGCAAGATCTGTCCTAACACTCTTGTTATGGGCTAGAAATTATGTCCTATACATATGTCCATGTGATTTTATATACCCAATGCTGCTCACATGTCTAAGAATTAAATATTAGAAATCCTAAAAGCCTAGGGTAAAACCAAATACTATTGGCCTAAAAAACTATGCATAAAATGAGTCCAGATAATAGATTGCTATATTTAGAGATGAGTGCCTTATTCAGTCATCATAGAGAAGCTTTCTAGGGCAAAAGATGAAAGATACTGTAACCAACAGCCAGACAATATGCTGAGAGACTCAGGCTTGAATTGAGAACATTGAAATGCAAGGCAGGTAAATATGTATAATGTGCAAATAATTCAATGATTGTATATAAAACCTAAAATTTAAATTTCATGCCATTTTTAGCTTTGATATATAGTTGTGTGTTTGTTGTTGTTTATCTGTTCCAGAAAATTCACACATGTTGCTATACTTTTGAAGCTCTATCATAAGTATATTTCATGAAAATTTCTTCCTGGGTTAATTTTAAAGCGATATTGACTATTTTTGAATATACATTAGAAATGGAAAGAGGCTTTATGCTGCCTTTACCCACTTCCTCTTTGTTCTGATGTCCTAAGTCATACTGACTTCCTCTCTATATATAAGTTTTATCAAACCCTATAGAAAATTTGCCTTTTCTAAGCCTGACATTTTAATCTTATCTTTACCTTGGGTATTTTTCTGACTTGCATCAGAGACATTAATTCACCCTCAACATAATTAATGCCGATTTTTTCAGCTTTCTGTTATCTCAATTCTATCAAAGTACATTGCAAACTTCAATCACATCTTTCAACTACACTTGTATCTTATTTCTGAGATAAAGTCTCCATGCATGTTTAAGTACTTAGAAAGCTTCTTTCTATAGTAAGGCATAATGTTACAAGGAATAAGTGGTTTATCCATGTTAAGTGTCCCTTTCACAAAAAGATATTCTTAAATACAGTATTATCATAATTTATCTTTGATTGCATTTATTATAAAAGATAGCAGCAATAATACCCTGTTCAACAATTAGGAAAATATATATCATGCTTTGATTGTTTTTTCAATTAGATCTTAGAAAGGTAAAACAGAATATTAGGCAACTAAAAGACAATATCACAAATTCTTTATTTCCTTTCCCACAAATTAATTATTTATGTATACATTCTCAGAATATGATCTTAAAAGTAATAATGCTTCTTTTATAAAAGTTAGAATTTGACAATAATACCAGTAACACTGAATTTATTAAAAAGATAATAAATATATATCCACATGTATGTTTTTTTAGTCTATGTTAAAAATATATAGAAAAATAAAGAACTATAAAATGTTTATGTTCAAGTTTACCAAATAATCTCTAAATTATTAATTCTTAATGATGAATGCTTAATGAAGTATTTCCAAGTTAAAATGAATAACTAGCACTATATGAATTTATGATAATAGATTTGTTTTCTTTCAGAATAATTTAAAGCCTTTAAATTCAGAATCTATCAGCATACCATATGGCATGTCCTCATTCAGTCTTTTGTGGGGAAATAGCTTATCATTTATTTATCTTTCCCTCTGGTGACATTGTTTTATTAATATTCACAAGGAATTCCTTTCTAGTTTGTAATGAAGGCCAGCAACAATATACCATTTCTACATATATTGTCTATTCTTTCTCTTTTGACAATTATGTAAAATTTTAAGAATGAGAATATTAATTCTTAATTGTGATTTTGACCATTTTAAAATAAAAATATATTATCATTTCCTTTAAGCTAATAAAATTAAAACTTGTAGCTTGGTGTAGGTTTTACCTGAAACTTTGGCAAATGATTATAAGTAATATCACTTAAAATGAAAGCTGCTTAGCTTCATCAAAATGAAAATAAAAACATCGCTTATCTTCTCAAAATCAGCACATGACTCTTAAAATCTGTACTCAACATAGTGTAGCCATGATGTCTAAAATATTACATGAAGCCCACATAAAGACTGTAGGTTGAAATAATCCCCTACATATCACTTTTAATATCTGAGGTCTTATAAAACCCAACCAATCTGTCTTTCTACTTTCATGTAAAGTTTTTGCACTTATTCACCTATCTATATCCCCATGTATCTAATGCATCTATCTATCTATCTATCTATCTATCTATCTATCTATCTATTCTTCCATCTATTCATCTATCATTTATCTACATCAATATCTATCTATATTAATCATCTATCATCTATCAATATCAATTGTATACCTCTATTGATCATCTACTTATTTGTTTTTTGAAACATTTTTTATTTTAAACTACAGATTTTATTCCCCTCTCAGTCCACCCTCCAACTGTTCCACATCCCGTTCCTCCTTCCTGCCACCCCTGTCTCCACAAGGATGTCCTCACCCCTCACCTCACCAGACCTCTAAACTCCCTGGTGCCTCTAGTCTCTTGAGGATTAGGTTAGTGTTCATCTTTTGTTTATCTTTGGGGAAGGTAAAGCTGATTAGTATTGCTTGCTTTCATAGCTTGTTTAGTTTGACATTCACACCATTCCATCTGTTTCAAACCATGTATACATCTATGTTTTATTGGCATTCAAGATTACCTACAATGGAGCAAATTAATATGTGATTGTGATACTCATGATAAAATGATGTAAGTTCATTACCAAGAATAGGACAGATATATTTTGTTATTGAAAGAATATGGAACACAGTGGTATTGAATGAAGTGTTACCAATTAGATACCATAAATTAATCAGCTTAATTTCCTTACTTCTTTCTAGTACTAAAACCTTGTATTAAAATAGCCTTATGCACTTTTCTTGTCATTTCTAGTTGATGGCCTCCTACCTAAAAAGATGTTTCTTCATTTGTTTTTAGACTGCTTTTAGTTGAATTTATTAGGAAGTCATCAAAGTTTAAACCAGAGTCTACAAGAGAATACAATTCTCTATGGAGTTGTAATTTCTGTGTATACAAAAGCACATTTTCTCCAGTCTTTGTGCATTTAGTATTTCCCATAATACTCTCTGTAAAGAATACTCCATAATACTCCATTACAGAGAAGATATAATGGTAGGATCTAGAATAACAGCTCACATTGTTTTGACAGTCAAAAACACAGAGATATAAGATTAAACTCTTCTGCTTTTCTAATCTTATTCTCTTGGTTTCTAGGCTGTGGTATGTTCATATCTAGAGCCAGGATGACACTTCCTAAGTACAATATCCTAATTGAGAATACTCATGGCAAACACAACCATGATGATTATAAAGCACTTCTTTTTGACAATTGACTTCAATCACAACATTACCCTTGTCAAGTAGACACCTCCCAGTTTACTGTAAGTCATCATATTCTTCATTTTGTTTCCATTGGGTCACTATCATCTAACAATATTAAAGGTATTCAAAAGTAAACAGAAGGCTCCATGGTTTTTAGTAGTTTCCCCTCTATTCAGTAGTGTCTTAAGACAACAGAAAGCCTCATTTATGAACTCCAATTCAAAAGAAAAACACAGTTCACATTTTCAATCCACAGTATGATATAATAAAAAATATCCAGCCCCTTCCCCCAAAAAATTCAGTGGAAAAGGAAAGCTCAGAAATGCTGAACAGAGAAAATCAAAACTGTGAAGGCCCATGTCTGGTGTTTGGGGCTTATAGTTGGTATGTCTCAACTCCAAAGGCTCAGCAAATCCTGGAGTGTTGCTGTGTACAGCATACTTTCTTGGGTTGGTGTTGTGGTTTGGTCTTTTGATATGCTAAATGCTGATTGCTCCCAGAGACTGCAAAGAGATCCAGGTGGTGCTACTTGACTTTGCATCCCCCCCAGATCATCCCTGATTGGTGAATAACAATGCAAATAGCTGAGCAAAAGAGATATAGGCAAGGATTAGGGTTCAGAAGAATGATGGAGAGTTAGGAAAGTGGAGAATAACGAAAGACACAATGGGGTAAGATTCTAAAACTAATGGCCTTGTGGACTGGATGATTGGAATTAACAATATTACTGATTCTCATTATCTGAACTGAGTATTTCCAGATTCCTTTCTCCTGAAGAATTAACAGTAACTTACACTTATTCTATAGGAGCTATAAAACTTTGTTTAAAGCAAACTATCTGCATGACTCATAGTAAATTTTAAGAGAACATCAAGCCGCAAGAGAAAAGATACTAAACTGTCTGAATTATTGTTTGGGGTTTTCATTTAGAAGATCAAGAAAAGAGGGATTTTGATTGCTAGAATTATATTTCCAGGCCTGAAGGTATTTGTTGTTTTATTTTTATTTTTTTGTTTTTGTTGTTGCTGTTACTTTTTGAACTTCAAGAATTGTCTCAAAAAAATTAAAATAAAAGTCAGGAAAGAATATTCAAAGAATACTTATTTCACAAATACCAGTTTCTATATAAAACTTTATTCAAACATCTTCAAGTGGTGTCAGTGAAAATTGGAGAATATTTGGACATTTGTAACTCCAGAATCAAAAATCAAATCAAATGATGGATTGTAATTTATTTTAAAATGGTCAGTACTAAAAAGAGGGTTGCTGATACAGTTGCAGTGTGCTTACTACCATATTCCAGACCCTAGATAAAATGTGCAATGCTGTAGACAAGAAATATATGATTTCAAAGGCCTCAACCCTAAACATTCTGGAAGCTCATTTTGTTGATCAAAAGGTAGAGGACAGACTGAGCTACTGAGTAAAAAAACATCCAAAAAATATAATTTCCTGTTTAGGCAAGTATTTTTGCTTTGCACATAGTAGTTCTTTAGGTACTTTTAGTGTTGTGTAAAACATTACTACCACAGAGAAGATTATTGTTCTACAATTTCTAGGAAGACAATTAGATCTGACTTTCAGGATAGTGTAACACTGTTGACTTAAAATACTTAGTTGTTTACAGAAATCTAGGCTTATAATAAATCAAGGCAGGTGTCCCATTGTGTTCTTTCCTGAGAAAACAGCTTACATCCTCCTGTGTTAAGTTAACAGACTTTAGAGTCATCACTTTTCCTTGAGCTGGTAGATTTTTGTCTGTTCCCCAGAGTGGAAATTGTTTATGAAGCATATGTAGTTCTCACTGGTTTCTAGTTAAAATCTCAAAACTTTACCTTGCCTTTCTACCACTGGTGCAGGATTTTTAGAGTGTATCATTTCCTTTGAGGTTCATGTAATGGCACAGTCGATGTTTGCTGTCAGCTCCTCTGGGCCATTGATTGCAGTTTCCAGATTATTAACTTTCTCTGCTAATTTGTTCAATTTAGATTTTAAACCTTTATGCCTCTTTTGTATACTATCTGTCTTTTTGTCAATTTTCATTAGTGGAGCATGAGTGCAAAACCATTAAAGGCAGGTCTATGAGTTTTGATTCTACCAACCACAGGATGTTCTGTGTATTGTCTGCAAAAAGTAAATTAGTGTAATATTCATACTGACATTTTTTTTCTTGATCCATTGATCTTATTCTGACCATTAAAAAGCTTTCTAAGTAAAAGAAAATAAGTCAAATGACTTTCTGGCAGATAAATCATCTTCCAATTAGATGACTTCACCCAGGAGGCTTGTTGTCAATTTCATTTTGTCTTATCAAGTTCACTTTGTTTCAAAGAAAACTGAATTTTTGAAAGTAAAGATGATGTTAATTGGTTGTCTAATTTTATATGCTTTGCCATTTGCTATATATTTATTTAGTTAGTTAGTGTCTATTTTCTGTATGTATACATGTACACCAGAGTGCATGCATGAATGTAAGAGAAGAACTTATGGAAGTCAGTTCAGTGTGTCCACTGTAAGGGTGCTGGTGATAGAACTCTGGTTGTCAGGCTTTCCCTCCTCCACTGAGACATCTTGCTTGCTCTTATTAACTGATTTTCCATATCAAATTCATATACAATTTTATATATTAGAATATTGATATAAGTATTCTGGAAAGAAAATAAAATTATTGAATAAAATTGAAACCAGCTGTCATTTCTAATTAATAGATATGTATTAAAATATATTTTCAAATAAATGTATACATATTTGTAAAAAACATTTACGTAATACCTTCTCATTTTCATATTTATTAAGGTATCAATATTTCCAATATCAGTGTTTTACCTATTCTATTAACAATGTATGCTGAAGACAGCTACAGTATAATTATATACATAAAATAAATAAATAAATCCTTAAAAAAGCAATGTATGCCATATCCATTAAAAATCTTTATTAAGCCGGGCGGTGGTGGCTCACACCTTTAATCCCAGCACTTGGGAGGCAGAGGCAGGCAGATTTCTGAGTTCAAAGACTACAGAGTGAGTTCCAGGACAGCCAGGGCTACACATAGAAACTCTGTCTTGAAAAACAAAACAAACAAACAAAAAATCTTTGTTAAAATAAATTAAACTTTTATCTCAGTAAAATATACTTTCAAAAGCATTGATACTATAAAAGCAACTTATCTATTTCATATCAATACATTTTCTAAAATATTTCCAAACAATAAATTTTAATTTAATAAGTAATATAAAATATTTAAATTTCCTAAAGTTACAACTGAAAATTGCATAACTCAAAGTCAACACAAGCATTTTCTGTCTACTGAGGGCATATATATTTTCTCAGACCTCAGTATGATAGTGTTTTCTCATTAAAATGCTGCTCCATTAAAAAAAGACATTATTTCTCAGGCACATGAATGGAACTAGAATATATTATGAGTGAGGTAGTGCAGTCACACACACACACACACACACAAAACACACACGGTATACACTCACTGATAAGTGGATATTAGAGAAAAAGTTCAGAATACCCATGATACAACTTACAGACCATATGAAGCTCAAGAAGAAGAAAGGCCAAAATGTGGATGCTTCTGCCCTACTTAAAAAAGGGAACAAAATAATCATGGGAGGTAGAGTGTTGTAGGGACTTGGGAGGAAAGGAAGAGGTGGAGAGAAAAAAAGGATGCACAGGATCAGGTGTGGGAGGAGACAAGGGAGATGTACAGAGGGTTGGGAAATTGAATGGAGGTGTTTACCAATGGAGAATGTGGAAATGGAGGTAGCCACCAAAAAGTACAAGATGCCAGGAAAACAAGATCCTCCAAGGACCCAGTCGGTATGAGATTAGCTGAAATACCCAACAAATGGGAGACAGAATCTGTAGAGACCATATCCACAGGTTAGGCACAGCTGTCAGTTGAGGGATGAGGCCACCCACTCTTCTCAAAAATTTAACCCAGAATTGCCCCTATTGAAAGGAAATACAGAGATAAAGAGTGGAGCAGAAACTGAAGAAAAGGCCTTCCACAGACTTCTCTACCTGGCGATCCATTCCATGTGCAGCCAACAAACCCAGTCACTATTACTGATGTGAATAAGTGCTTACTGAAAGGAGTCTGATGTAGCTATCTCCTGAGAGGCTCTGACAGAGGCTGAATAAAACAGATGCAGACGCTTGCCTACCATCAGACTGAGTACACGGACCCCAATGGAGGAGTTAGGGGAAGAACTGAAGGAGATGAAGGTGTTTGCAACCCACAGAAAGAACAACAGTATCAACCAACCAGTATCCCAGAGCTCCCGAGGTCTAGACCACCAACCCAATACTAAGTACACATGGAGCAACCCCTGGCTCCAGCTGCATATATAGCAGAAGCTGGCCTTATCTGACATTAAATGAGGAGAGGCCCTTGGTTCTATAGAGGTTCAATGTCCCAAAATAGGGGAATGCTAGGGCAGTGAGACAGGACTGGGTAGGTGGGGTAGCACCCTCAAAAATGCAGGGGTAAGCGGTGTAATAGGGAGATTTTGGAGGAGAAACTGGGAAGGGGAAAAACATTTGAAATGTAAATAAATAAAACAACCAATTACAAAATTGAGAAAAAAATGTGTTATCACCACAATGTGGATGGGGTGCTACTTGATAGAACTGTCTGGACATGTGATAATTTTGAAGAAAATATCATGAGTTAACAACACCTGATGATCCTGCTGGTCCTCCTACAGGGTCACCCTTCTCAGCTTCTTTCACCCTGTCCCTAATTCAACAACAGGGGTCAGCTGCTTCTGACCATTGGTTGAGTGCAAATATTTGTATCTTACTCTTTCAGCTGCCTGTTGGGTCTGCCAGAGTGCAGTCTTGCTAGGTCTCTCATACACTGGACCACCAGACAGGCATTATACACCAGCTGATATGAGATCACCAATACACACACAGCAGAGGACTGCTGGGTCTGTGTCCATTCAGAGATGATGCACTTAACCCTCAAGAGACTGAAGGTCCCAGGGAATTTAGAGGTCAGGTGGAGTAGGGGATGGGAACACCTACGTGGAAACAGAGGTGTGGGGAGGAGGTATAGGAGGTGGAACAGTTGAGGGTGGACACAGTGAGGAATAAAATATGGAGTGTAAATAAATAAATAAATATATAAATAAATAAATAAATTTCAAAAAAAGACCTGATGATAGCATGAAGTCAGTAACTTGACATTTTCAACAAAAACATGACTCCTTCTACCTTTCTGTCTTCAAAAAAGGCAATAAAGCAAATTTTGTTGAAAGAAGTTTTAGATAACAAATTGTAGTTTTAAAAGATAGTTAGAATATTGAGAAAGTCAATGTAATGATTATATCCAACAAAGGAATTACATATTATCTAAATTACAGATCTAAGATGTATGGTAGAAAGATAAAAGGACTTATGTTACTGCAAATCATTACCAACAAATTATCATGCTAATAATATTTTAAAAATATGCAAAATTTTAACTCAGTTTTCCTGTGATTGGCATTGTGATGAAAATATTGGAATATGTAACTGTGATGTGAGTGATGAAATTAGTTCTTTCAGTATCAGTCTTGATTCACAGCTGTTGAATGTGTTCACTGACTCCTTATGAGTCAGATGGAAACAATCACACCTCTGACTCTGCTCCTTTAAGGCTTAGGAGTATACTTACACTCTTGTTAAACAAACAAACAAACAAATAAACAAAAATAGTTGAGAGGAACACTCAGGTAGCTGGAGTGATCAAAGACATCATAAGAAGACATACACCGTCAACTAGTCTGAATCCACTGGGGCTCACAGAGACAAAACTACCAACCAAAGAACATGCTTGGGCTGCACTTATACTTCCTACATATTTGTAGCAGATGTGCAACTTGCTCTTCAAATGGAGTTGGGGCTTTCTCTGGCTGTATTGGCTACTTTTAGATTCCATTATCCTGGCTGGTCTGCCTTGTTTGTCCTCAGTGGGTGAGTGAGTAAGGATGCACTTAGTCCTGATATGACTTGATATCACGACTGGCTGGTACCCAAGGGTGACTTTCCTTTCTTCTCAGAGAAGGGCAGGCATAATGGGGGAAGAGTTAAGTAAGGGCAGGTCTGGTGGCCGATGAGGGGAACGTGGTTACAATCAGGATGCAAAAGGAATAAAAAATATTCCAATGTCATAGGGGAAAAGCCATATAAAATGTTACATTATTTTCATGGCTTGGTTAAGATGTGATCTCTTCATTAGTCTCACATTTATAACTATGAACCAATTAATGCCTTTTTCTATTTGTGATATAATCTTGAGGTTATGAGTAATGACGATTTCTACTTTAAAATACTGCTGATTAGAATTTTAGTTTCCTTACTCAGTAGTAATTTGACTACTGTCCACGGTCCTGAAATTTGCAATGGTAACTTTGAAAACTGACCACATAGGTAAATCTTCTGCCTTTCTTCTAGTCATTTTTAAGACGATAACTTTAAGAAACATCAAAAAATTCAATTAAGCTGTTTAATTTAGAGGACTATGGTTGAGAGGAAAATCCTAGTTTCTTGTGATTGTTGCTCCCCTGGGAAAGCATGAAGGAAAGCCTATTCAGTCTAATTTTGGATCAACAAAAGAAAAAAAATTCAGCCAAATAACTTAGTGAATCAGTGAGTTAATTGGGGATTCTTTCAAGATCATTAGTGAGGGGTTATATGCAGGAACATGAGCAACTCAGTAAATTTGCACGCTATCAGGAAGAACCATACCAACATGGCTGGGAATTTATAAAAGTTGAATCTATTGGTGTTTCCACTAAAGCTGCAGGGAACACCACCAATGACACTCTCCTAGAAATATTTCTATGCTTATGTATCTTAGGGTGGATCTTTTGACTTTTACAACTTTCGGAAGTTTCTTCATTGTAACATGTTTTGTAACTTCCCAAATTTTATTACTTTCCCCTTTGTTCTAGGAGGAAATATTTCAATTTGATTAAATAGATCCACAACATACAGTATGATATATAGAATAAATTTTGCCTTATTCTAGAATATAAGAAAATGTATTTCCAGGGTAAAACAGAATTTGTTACAGACAAGGTCTCCATGGATAGCTAGGTATTACAAACTATCAACCTACTGGAATGAAGACATTTTTAGAACCTAAAGTAAGAATCTTAAAGATTATTATACTTTGTTTGGATGAAATATTTGTGACCATATATGTCTGTACTCCACATGTATTCCAGGTACCAAAAGAAGCAAGATTAGGGCTTTGGATCCCATGTAACTAGGCTTACTTATGGATGCAACTGCCATGGGTCTGCTGAGAATAACGCCCTGGATTTCTGCAATGATAATATATTTTCTTAAATTATGAAGCAACTATCTAGCCCCACGGTCATAAGATTAAAAAGAGAACAACATTAAGAATTACCTAGGATACCTGCTTATTTGAGATGATTTGTATCTTTACCACTTCATTTTTACTTAGACGATCATTAAGATTGAATGAAGGGTATTTGTAATTCACACATGATCTTAAACTATTAAAATATCATGGTCAATTAAGTAACAGGTTATACAGTCATTCTTTTGACACTTGAAATAACTAAAAAGAACCAGGCTTATAGAATGCAGACATAGATGAATGAAAGGAAGTTTCATTTCTCAAAGAATTTCAGGTTCATTTAATTTTTTGTGCATATGTGTTTTATCTGCTTGTATGCACATGTGTTCCATATATGTGCCTGATGACTGCAAAAATCAGACAAGGGTGGTAGATTCTCTGGAATTAAAGTTACTGATGGCTATAAGCCACTATCTGGGTTGTTGAAAACCAAATCTATGCCTGTTTCAATAGCAACAGGTCCTATTAACCACTGACCAATCTCTCCAGCATTCCAAGTTCTGCCACCATATTTACTGTATCTCTAAAACCAAAAATTACACAATGTATCATCAGGATTCATTAATGGTATAATTGATCAAATTGATATATAAAATAATACAGAGTACAAACAATTTCAAAATACTAATAGCATTATAAAACCTACTCCGTTTGAACAGGTTTCATGCAAACCCATCCAGATGGATAGCATAAGTGAGAATTCCATAGAAACAAAGATCTTAGTGTAAATTTATTAATCTTATTTACTGAATTAATCATGTGTTAATTAGCACCCAAGCATGACAGTGTGAATGTTACTTCCATGTATTCACATGGATGCTTTTATTTGTATACATGTTTATGCATAATAAAGAAGAAAACAATCAAACACCAATCAAGACTGAGTGATACACAACCATATACAGACCAGGGATCGGGCAGTTTGTAATGAATACTGAAGGCAGTATCTATAAATCAACGATGTACTTTCCAGAACTGAAAACTGGTTTCCTGATGGTGTTTCATTTTACCTCTAAATTTTTGATGGTAGGAACACAGAACATGAGATAACTGTTCTTATTCAATGTTGTTAGCAAACAGAATCTTAAGAAAAAGGGCTACATTGTTTATCAAATACTCTCCATTTACCAACTTTTATAAATAAAGTTACATACATTGGGGCTTACCTTGATTTTCCCCCAACCCCAGAAATTGAAAAACACTATTATTTTTTAACCACTCTTCTAAATAATTATACATGTATGTAATTTTTGTACTTGACATGCATGTAGGTTAAGCAATATTTGTCCTGTTAAGAGAATGTTTCACATTGTACAACACTTTCTACTTTTTAAACATCTAGTGTTGCATGCAGTATAGTTTAATTGCTTAATTATATTCTATATCCTATGCATGACACATATTTGTGAAGTCCATTTATCCATTTATGAAAATAGTTTGATTCCACATTTCCCCACTGCGATGCTGGAATAAATGTGTAAATAAATAATTTAATGTTTTAGAATATTGGACAGAATTTTCCAAAAATATTCTTAGCTCTGATTGTTAACACTTTAAAAAAATTGGACATAAGAAGAGTTCTTGTGAAGAAGATTTTGCACAGGCAGATATAACAGCAGACCCAAAGCCGTGACACCTCTGGCCTTGAAAGAAATCTGCACTCATGAGCTTATACCCTGATACATGTGCACATCATTAAAATATAAAGTGGCAAAGAACCTGTGACTAAATAGGTCACGGGGGCCTAAGGGGCTATCTACTATTATGATAAATGATATATTGGTAAGCCCATATATCAGTACATTACTTAGCCATTATCTGAAAATCTTGTAACAGTTAGAACATAACAGACTCACGTACAGAAAGTGAGAAACTTTGAAGGACACATTAATAAATGATATCACTTTACCAAACCTCTTTCCCCAAGGTTTAGGCATATACCTGGATAAATTGGTAGGTAACTTCAATGAAACTACACCTTCCAGATATAAAAAGATTGCCAAACATATGAATTCACAAACAGTTTCAGCAATCACAAGTCTGCACAGGCTCAATCCAGACAGAAACTCTAGGAATAGAAAGGGCAGTGTACAGAAAGTTATCAAGTATCCAAAAAGTTATTTGTAACTGTTCCATGTTGAGAAAGGGAAAATCATTTTCTTCAGTTTTGTTTCAGTAGTTTGCTGGTATTATTTGTTTTTTTTATCATATTTTGTTTATTTGTTGTTGTTGTTACTTGTTTCTTTTAATTCTATTGAGGGGGAGAGATAGAAGAAAAGGGAGAGGGAGGGGAAGAGGGAGAGGGAGCGGGAGGGGGAGAAGAGAGGGAGAGAGAGAGAGAGAGAGAGAGAGAGAGAATGAAGAAGTTGGGTAGAAATGGCAATATGGAAATACAGGTAGCATAGGACAGTAGATAATCTCCCAGGGTGCAGAGAGGCCTGAAAACACAGGTAGTACCACCTATGCTGCTCAGAGGAAGTAACCCAAAACTCTGAGGACACAAGAGCCCAGGAATAGCCGGGACACGAGTCTTTCGATGTCCATCTGCACCCAGAGCTGATTTTTGGCCACAGAACTACATACACAAATACTACCACAAGAGAGCTGGTCCTCCAGGATTGCCGACATAACTGTTTTCACAGGTAAGACCTGTGAAATACCTGTCTTCAAATTCCTGGCCCAAGAGGGACCTTCCCAGAGACATCAGGACCCAGGAACCAAGGATCAGCTGGGGACAGTATCCTTCTCATTTTGGTCTGCACACCTGAACTGACACTGTATCACAGCTCTCCATACCTAAATTCCTCCCAGACAGAACAGGTTTCCCAGGAGTACAGATACACAGGCCTGCAGGCAGATAAGCCACAATCAGAGACAGCAAGTCCAGCTAACACCAGAGACAACCAGATGGCAAAAGGAAAACTCAAGAACATTACGAACAAAAACCAAGGCGACATAGCATCATCTGAACCCAATTATCCCACAACAGAGAGCTTTGGTTACCCCAACACAGCAGAAAAGCTAGATTTAGATTTAAAATCACATCTCATAATAATGATAGAGGACTTCAAGAAGTACATAAATAACTTCCTTAAAAAATACAGGAGAACATGGGTAAACAGGTAGAAGCGCTTAAAAAGGAAATGCAAAAATCCCTTAAAGAATTAAGGGAAAACACAAACAAAAAAGTGAAGGAACTGAACGAAGCCATCTAGGATCTAAAAATGGAAGTAGAAACAATAAAGAAGTCACAAAGGGTGACAACTCTGGAGTTAGAAAACCTAGGAAACAAATCAAGAGTCATAGATACATGAATCAACAACATCAGCTGGGCATGGTGGTGTACACCTGTAATCCCAGCACTTGGGAGGCAGAGGCAGGCGGATTTCTGAGTTCGAGGCCAGCCTGGTCTACAGAGTGAGTGCCAGGACAGCCAGGGCTATACAGAGAAACCCTGTCTCAAAAAACAAATAAAAAAACAAAAAACAAAAAAAAACCAACCAACCAAACAAACAAACAAAAAAACAAAACAAAACAAAAAAAGAATCAACAACATCATACAAGAGATAGCAGAATCTGAAGTGCCGAAGATACTATAGAAAACATTGACTCAATAGTCAAAGAAAATGCAAAATGATAAAAGTTTCTAACCCAAAATATCCAAGAAATCCAGGATACAATGAGAAGGCCAAACCTAAGGATTATAGGTATAAGAGAGTTAAGATTTCCAACTTAAAGGACCAGTCAATATCTTTAACACAATTATAGAAAAAAAAACTTCCCTAACCTAAAGAAATAGATGTCCATGAAAATAAAAGAAGCCTACAGAACACCAAATAGATTGAACCAAATCATAAATTCCTCCTGTCACATAATAATCAAAACACCAAATGCACTAAACAAAGAAAGAATATTAAGATTGTAAGGAAAAAAGGTCAAGTACTATATAAAGGCAGAACTGTCAGAATTACATCAGACTTCTCACCAGAGATCATGAAAGCTAGAAGATCCTGGGCAGATCTCATATGGACCCTAAGAGAACACAAATGCTAGCCTACTACTATACCCAGCAAAACTCTCAGTCACCATGAATGGAGAAAACAAGATATTCCATGCTAAAACTAAATTTATACAATATCTTTCCACAAATCCATCCCTAGCAAGGATAATAGATGGAAAACGCCAACAGAAGGAGGGAAACTACACCCTTGAAAACGAAAGTAATCTTATTTCAACAAACCCAAAAGAGGATAGCCACACAAGCATAAAAATAACATCAAACATGACAAGAAGGAATGATCAGTATTTTTTTAATATCTCTTAGCATCAATGGACTCAATTCCCCAATAAAAAGACATATAGAAAAACAGACTGGATACATGAACAGGATCCATCATTTTGCTCCATACTTTGACATCAGTGTCAAAGACAGATACTACATAAAAATAAGGACTGGAAAACATTTGTACTGGCTAGTTTTGTGTGTTAACTTGACACAGGCTGGAGTTATCACCAAGAAAGGAGCTTCAGGTGGGGAAGTGCCTCCATGAGATCCAGGTATGGACATTTTCTCAATTAATGATCAAGGGGGAAGGGCCCCTTGTTGGTGGTACCATCTCTGGGCTAGTAGTTTGGGTTCTATTAGAGAGCTAGCTGAGCAAACCAGAGGAAGCAAGCCAGTAAAGAGCATCTCTTTAGGGACTCTGCATCAGCTCCTGCTTCCTGACCTTCTTTAATTCCAGTCATGGAATTCCTTTGATGATCAACAGCAATGTGGAAAATGTAAGCTGAATAAACTCTTTCCTCCCCAACTTGCTTCTTGGTAATGATGTTTGTGGAGGAATAGAAACCCTGACTATTACAAATTGGTACCAGTATAATAGGGTATTCCTGTGACAACCAGACCGTGTTGTGGGGAGGACTGTGGAAGGACTTTGGAACTTTGGGCTAGATGTTGTATTTGGTGTTAAGAACTCTGTGTAGGAGTTTGGAAGATAATGTTGAAAACAGCAAAGAAGATGGAAGTCTGACTTGTGAAATTTCATAGCGAAGATTAAACACTTTTATCAGGGCCTTGTTTTGATTGTGAAGATTCTATGGTTCTGGTTAGCTGTGGCTGAAGAATCAGCTGTGATTAACAAGATACCAGAACCACTAAAGCAAATCTTTGTGATACTGGCACTATTGATGCTGGTTAGCTAGAGGTAAAAAATTAGTGGTGATTAATAAGAGACCAGCATAACTGACGTGAAATATTCTGGGAAGTGTTTTCTGAGAGCACAGAGGCTGTGCTCCAGAGATAGCCAAGGTTGTACCTTGTGCTGTGGCTGGATTTGGTAATCTGTAAGAGTCACCCAGGTGGTACTGGGTCTTGAAGGCATATAGGGGTCATGAAGAGGAGCTGAGGTTCAGTACTGTGACAGGCCATGGAAGACCATTGGTGAAGGTGCAGCCTCAGTTCTAATTGATGGCCCAGGACTGAAGATGTCATGCAAAGGAGTTGAGGCTTGAAACCATGAAGAGAGCCTATGAGAGGCTATTGGTGAAGCCTAGCTATGGAGGAAGACAGCAGTGTTTTGGACATGCCAGTACCATGAATAACCACCAAGAACTGCAACAGTAGTGGAGTTCAGGCACCTGGAACCTAGAAGACAAGGTGTGTTCTACAAAGGGCAGAGCTGGAGAAGATATCCAAGTCCTTGGGGGAACCCAGAAGATCATGAATTGGATCCCAGACATTGGAGTCTGATTTCGCTTTTGATTGTAACTGTGCCCTGATATTTTTCCCTCTTGAAGGAAGAAAGTATTTTAGTGGACTTTGAATTTTTAAAAGACTGTATTTTAAAAGATATTGGACATTTTAAAGGGATAGAATTTTTAATAGGAGGAACAACAGTGTGAACCAACCAGTGCACTCATAACTCCCAGGGTCTAAACAACCAACCAAAGAGTACACATGGAGGGACCCATAGCTCCAGATGCATATGCAGCAGAGGATGGCCTTTTTGGACATCAATGTGATGTGAGGTCCTTGGTTCTATGAAGGCTCAATGCCCCAGTGTAGGGGAATGACATGACATCATAGCAGGAGTTGGTGGTTTGGTGAGCAGGGAGAGGGAGTAAGAGATAGGGTGTTTTCAGAGGGGAAGAAAGGGGATAACATTTGAAATGTAAATAATGAAAATATCTAATTTTAAAAAGTTTGTTCTTCTCAGCCTCTTAGCCATGAGAAAAGATAACTAATATTAAAATGAACAACAAGAAAAACAAAAACAAAAAAATCCCAACTCAAATTCTTTACAAGGGCCACATGCATTTTTAATCACTGAACCATCTCTTCAGCCACAGGGAAATGTTTAATCAGGATCAGTTAAACCATATAAAGTCCTATAACCTGTAAATAAATAGAAGCAGATATTAAAAGTCTCCCAGTCAAAGAAAAAAAAAACCCCAAAGCCCCAAAATACTATTGGTTAATTCAGATTAATTAATTCTATTATTAATTTAATGATTTAAAATACTATTGGTTCATTGGTTTGGGAGTCTCCCAACCAAATCAGTCCAGGACCAGATGGGTTTAGTGCAGAATTCCAAGGGACCTTCAAAAAAGACATAATACCAGTCCTCTTCAAATTATTCCACAAAATAGAAACAGAAGAAACACTATCAAATTCATTCTATAAAGTCACAGTCAAACTGTGTATTCTACCTTGGAAATAGAACCATTTCTGTCTAATCAGTAACCTGTCACAATTTCCTTTCATAGAGAACTTCATAAGAAATTTTTTCTACTCCCATCATTTTTAATGTTCAAAATAGATTTTAAAAACTGATAGAGTGCATATTACTTTTAGCTTCAGAATATATCATGTATATTTAAGAGGCATTTAAATATTATAAATTATTTTGATGACTTAAAATATGTCAATCTGGGGCTTGCAGAGAGGCCGCCATTTTGCCTCTGGACTCCGCGGACTGTTGGTGGCTGGGGTCAGGTGCGTGGACAGAGACCTAGCCTAGAATAGAATACCCCGTCAGGCTCTTGCCTGCATACAAAGCCAGAGGACCTCTGCCGGAGATCTGTGCACCTACAGCTCAGTGGCTATTGCCATCCACTGGGGACCAGCTCGCCAGGCTTGCAGCAAGGCCGCCATCTTGCCTTGGGACACCTTGGACTGCTGGCAGCTGAGGTCAGGTGGGTGGACTGAGACCTAGCCCAGAATCCACTACCCTGTCAGGCTCTTGCCTGAGCTCAGAGCCAGAGCAGGTCTCTGGGAGGAGGTCTGTGCACCTACAGCTTGGCAGCTGTTGCCAACCACTGGGGACCAGCTTGCTGGGCTTGCAGCTTGGCCACCAACTTGCCTCAGGACACCGCAGACTGCTGGCGGCTGGGGTCAGGTACATGGACAGAGACCTAGCTTAGCATAGACTACCACATCAGGACCTTGCCAGCGCCCAGAGCCAGAGGAGCTCAGCAGGAGGTCTGTGCACCTACAGCTTGGAGGTTGTGGCTGACCACTGGGGACCAGTTCACTGAGGACGGCTGGCAGCTGGGGTCAAGTGCGTGGACTGAGACCTAGCCTAGCATAGACTACCCCGTCAGGCTCTTGCCTGTGCACAAAGCCAGAGGAGCTCAGCAAGTGATCTGGGCACCTACAGCTCAACGTGGCTGTTGCTGACCACTGGGGTCTGGCTCTCTGGGCTTAAAGCAAGGCCGTCATCTTGCCTCAGCTCACTGCAGACAACTGGCAGCTGGGGTCAGGAGCACAGACGCCATCTACTACAGCAGCACCAATGGTCAGGCTCACAGGAGCTTCAAACTCCAACCAATAACAATAAGACCAACTAACTCCAGAGATAAACAGATGGCAAAAGGCAAACATAGGAACGTTACTAACAGAAATTAAGGCAATATGGCACCATCTGAACCCAATTCTCCAACCACAGCAAGTCCTGGATACCCCAACACACCAGAAAAACGAGAGTTGGATATAAAAGCACTGGTCATGATGCTGCTAGAGGAACACAAAAAAGACATAAACAAACATCTTAAAAAAATGCAGGGGAATAGTTGGGGGGAGAGGACTTATGGGACATATGGTGGAGGGGAACTGGGAAAGGGGAAAGCCTTTGGAAAGTAAACAAAGAATATAGAAAATAAAAAAAAAAAAGATAAAGCTCTGGCCAGCACCAAGGCAGGGGGTCGGCAACCAGCTCGCCAGACCCTGGACCAGCGATAGCGGCGGGCCTCCATATTGCAACCAGGACACAGCTGGAAAGGCCCAGGTAGACATTCCTTCCAGGGCTACCCTCACGGGGGGATCTGCTAGGCTCTCGCTGCCAGGCAGGCCGAGTTCCTCCTAGGTTCTACAGGACTTCCCCGCGCCCTCTGGCCGTGCACCAAGGCAGTGGGCAGCAACCAGCTTGCCGGCCCCTGGACCAGCGATAGCGGCAGGCCTCCATATTGCAACCAGGACACAGCTGGAGAAGCCCAGGTAGACAGACTCCATCAGGGGCTACAATCGCATGGGGGGCAGCCAGCTTATGATGCCTTAAAGCAGCAGTCACACATATCCACCAGTAGAGAAACAACAGGTGAGCCCAGCCTCACAGGAGATTCAAACACCAGCCACTGACAACAAGGCCAACTAACACCAGAAATAACCAGATGGCAAAAGGAAAGCGAAGCAACGTTACTAACAGAAATCAAGGCAACATGACAGCATCTGAACCCAGTTCGCCAACAACAGGAAGCCCTGGATACCCCAAAACACCAGAAAAACAAGACTTGGATATAAAATCACTGGTCAGGATGCTGGTAGCTGAACACATAGAAAAATCTCGTAAAGAAATAGAGGAGAAAATGGATCAAAAGTTAGAAGCCTTTACAAGGCAAATACAAAACTCACTTCAAGAAATTCAGGAGAAGATGGATCAAAAAGAAGAAGACAATAAGGAAAAAAGACAAAAATCACTTAAAGAAATACAGAAGAACGTGGGCCAACAAGTAGAAGCTATGAAAGAGGAAACACAAAAATCTCTTAAAGAAATACATAAAAACACAATCAAGCAAGCGAAAGATCTGAGCACATCCATCCAGATACTAAAAACAGAAGTAGAAACGACTAAGAAATCACAGAGGGAGACAACATTGGAGATAGAAAACCTTGGGAAGAAATCAGGGGCCATAGATGCAAGTATCAACAATAGAATACAAGAGATAGAAGACAGAATATCAGAAGCCGAAGATACCATAGGAACTATTGATTCAACAGTCAAAGAAAATACTAAATGCAAAAAGGTGGTAACCCAAAACATCCAGGAAATCCAAGACACTATGAGAAGACCAAACCTAAGGATTATAGGTATAGACGAGAGTGAAGATTTACAAGTTAAAGGGCCAGCAAATATCTTCTATAAAATTATGGAAGAAAACTTCCCCAACCTAAGGAGAGAGATGCCCATGAATGTACAAGAAGCCTGTCGAACCCCAAACAGACTGGACCAGAACAGAAATACATCCCTTCACATAATAATCAAAACTCCAAATGCACTAAACAAAGAAAGAATACTAAAGGCATCAAGAGAAAAAGGCCACGTAACATATAAAGGAAGACCTATCAGAATAACACGAGACTTCTCACCTGAGACCATGAAAGCTAGAAGATCCTGGGCAGATATGCAAACTCTAAGAGAACACAAACTTCAGCCAAAACTACTTTACCCAGCAAAACTCTCAATTGCCATAGATGGAGACATCAAGGTATTCCATGACAAAACCAAATTTGCATGATATCTTTCCACAAATCCAGCCCTACAAAGGATAATAGGGGGAAAACACCAAGACAAGGAGAGAAACTACACCCGGGAAGAAGCAAGAGAAACCTCCTCTCATCAAACCCAAAAGAAGATAACCTCTCAAATATAAATAAATAAATAAATAAATAAATAAATAAATATGATTTCAAAAATATCTGGAGGAAATAATTACCATTCCTTAATATCTCTTAACATCAATGGACTCAATTCCCCAATAAAAAGACATAGATTAACAGACTGGATATGGAAACAGGACCCTACATTTTGCTGCATACAGGAAACACATCTCAGTGTTAAAGACAAACACTGTGTTAGAGTAAAAGGATGGAAGACAATTTTACAAGCAAATGGTCTCAGGAAACAAGCTGGGGTAGCCATTCTAATAACAGATAAAATATACTTCCAACCTAAAGTCATCAAAAGAGACTCAAAAGGTCACTTCTTGCTAGTCAAAGGGAAAATCCACCAAGAAGAGCTCTCAATACTGAACATTTATGCTCCAAATACAAGGGTACCCTCCTTTGTAAAAGAAACCTTACTAAAGCTAAAAGCACACATTACACCTAACACAATAATTGTGGGTGACCTCAACACTCCACTCTCCTCAATGGACCGATCAGGAAAGCAGAAACTAAACAGGGACACAGTGAAACTAATTGAAACTTTGGACCAATTGGATTTAACAGATATATATAGAACATTTCATCCTAAAGCTAAAGAATATACCTTTTTCTCAGCACCGCATGGTACCTTCTCCAAAACTGATCATATAATTGGTCACAAGGCAGATGTCAACAAATACAAGAAGATCTAGCTAATCCCATGCCTCCTATCAGACCACCATGGAGTAAGAGTGATCTTCAATAGTAACCAAAACAATAGAAAGCCCACATACACATGGAAACTGAACAGTACTCTACTCAATGACACCTTGGTTAAGGAAGAAATAAAAAAAGAAATCAAAGAATTTTTAGAATTCAATGAAAATGAAGGTACAACCTACCCAAATCTATGGGACACAATGAAAGCAGTGCTAAGAGGAAAACTCATAGCCCTAAGTGCATCCAAAAAGAAACTGGAGAGACCATACACTAGCAACTTAACAGCACACCTAAAAGCCCTGGAAGAAAAACAAGTTAATTCACCCAGGAGGAGTAGAAGACAAGAAATCACCAAACTCAGGGCTGAAATCAATCAAGTAGAAATAAAGAGAACCATACAAAGAATCAACAAGACCAGGAGCTGGTTCTTTGAGAAAATCAACAAGATAGATAAACCCTTAGCCAGACTAACCAAAGGACACAGAGACAGTATACAAATTAACAAAATTAGAAATGAAAAGGGAGACATAACAACAGAAACTGAGGAAATTCAAAAGATCATCATATCCTACTACAAAGGTCTATACTCAAAACAACTGGAGAATCTGGAGGAAATGGACAATTTCCTAGACAGATATCAAATACCAAAATTAAATCAGCATCAAGTAGATCAACTAAATAGTCCCATAACCCCTAAAGAAATAGAAGGGGTTATAGAAAGCCTCCCAACCAAAAAAAGTATGGGACCAGATGGTTTTAGTGCGGAATTCTACCAGACCTTCAAAGAAGACTTAACACCAATACTTTTCAAACTATTCCACAAAATAGAGACAGAAGGGACACTGCCCAACTCATTCTTTGAAGCCACAATTACGTTAATACCTAAACCACAAAAAGATCCAACAAAGAAAGAGAACTACAGGCCAATTTCTCTTATGAATATAGATGCAAAAATACTAAATAAAATTCTTGCTAACCGAATCCAAGAGCAAATCAAAACGATCATTCACCATGATCAAGTAGGCTTCATCCCAGGGATGCAGGGATGGTTCAATATATGGAAATCCATCAATGTAATCCACTACAAAAACAAACTGAAAGAAAAAAACCACATGGTCATCTCATTAGATGCTGAAAAAGCATTCGACAAAATTCAGCATCCTTTCATGCTAAAAGTCTTGGAAAGAGCAGGAATTCAAGGCCCATACCTAAACGTAGTAAAAGCAATCAACAGCAAACCAGTAGCCAACATCAAAATAAATGGAGAGAAACTTGAAGCATTCCCAGTAAAATCAGGGACTAGACAAGGCTGCCCTCTCTCTCCATATCTTTTCAATATAGTACTTGAAGTTCTAGCGAGAGCAATTAGACAACATAAGGAAGTCAAATGGATACAAATTGGAAAGGAAGAAGTCAAACTATCATTATTTGCAGATGATATGATAGTTTACTTAAGCGACCCAAAAAACTCCACCAGAGAACTTCTACAGCTGATAAACAACTTCAGCAAAGTGGCTGGTTATAAAATTAACTCAAGCAAGTCAGTGGCTTTCTTGTACTCAAAGGACAAGCAGGCTGAGAAAGAAATTAGGGAAATAACACCCTTCACAATAGCCACAAACAACATAAAGTATCTTGGTGTAACTCTAACCAAACAAGCGAAAGATCTGTATGACAGGAACTTCAAGTCCTTGAAGAAAGAAATCGCAGAAGACCTCAGAAGATGGAAAAATATTTCTTGCTCCTGGATTGGCAGGATCAATATAGTAAAAATGGCCATCTTACCAAAAGCAATATACAGATTCAATGTGATCCCAATCAAAATCCCAAATCAATTCTTCATAGATCTGGAAAGAGCAATTCTCACATTCATCTGGAGCAACAAAAAACGCAGGATAGCTAGAACTATTCTCAACAATAAAAGGACTTCTGGGGGAATCAATATCCCTGACCTTAAACAGTACTACAGAGCAATTGTGTTAAAAACTGCATGGTATTGGTACAGCAACAGGCAAGTGGATCAATGGAATAGGATTGAAGACCCAGAAATTAAGCCACAGACTTATGGTCACTTGATCTTTGATAAAGGAGCCACAACCATCCATTGGAAAAAAGATAGTCTTTTCAACAAATGGTGCTGGTTCAACTGGAGGTCAACATGCAGAAGAATGCGAATTGACCCACTCTTATCTCCTTGCACTAAGATCAACTCCAAGTGGATCAAGGACCTCCACATAAAACCAGACACACTGAAACTATTAGGAAAGAAATGTGGGAAGACCCTGGAGCACATAGGCACAGAGGGAAAGTTCCTGAACAGAAAACCAATAGCTTATGCACTAAGATCAAGAATTGACAAATAGGACCTCATAAAATTACAAAGTTTCTGCAAGGCAAAGGACACTGTCAGAAGGACAAAACAACAACCAACAAAGTGGGAAAAGATCTTCACCAACCCCACATCTGACAGAGGGCTAATATCCAATATATACAAAGAACTCAAGAAGTTAGACCCCAAAGAACCAAATAATCCTATCAAAAATTGGGGTACAGAGCTAAACAAAGAATTTTCACCAGAAGAAATTCGGATGGCTGAGAAACACCTTAAGAGATGTTCAACATCTAGTCATCAGAGAAATGCTAATCAAAACAACCCTGAGATTCCACCTCACACCTGTCAGAATGGCTAAGATTAAAAACTCAAGAGACAACAAATGCTGGAGAGGATGTGGAGAAAGACGAACACTCCTCCACTGTTGGTGGGATTGCAAAACGGTAAAACCGCTCTGGAAATCAGTGTGGCGGTCCTCAGAAAATTGGGCATGTTCCTTCCAGAGGACCCTGGCATACCACTCCTGGGCATATACCCAGAGGATTCCCCTGCATACGATAAAGACACATGTTCCACTATGTTTATAGCAGCCTTATTTATAATAGCCAGAAATTGGAAGGAGCCCAAAAATCCCTCAAAGGAGGAATGGATACAGAAAATGTGGTATATTTATACAATGGAATACTACTCAGCAATTAAAAATGAATTCATGCAATTTGTAGGTAAATGGTTAGACCTGGAAAATATCACCCTGAGTGAGCGAACCCAATCACAAAAGAATACACATGAAATGCAATCACTGATAAGTGGATATTAATGAGCCCAGAAGCCCCAAATACTCAAGGCACAATTAGCAAGTCAAATGATTCCCAAGAAGAAAGGAGAGGACCCTGGGCCTGGAAAGATTGGATCCAGTTTTGTAGAGAAACTGTGGGGGGAGGGGGAATGATTGGGGAATAGTTGGGGGGGAGAGGAACTATGGGACATAGGGATGGGGAACTGGAAAAGGGGAAAGCCTTTGGAATGTAAACATAGAATATAGAAAATAATATATATATATATATATAAACAAACTCAAAGAAATAAACCACATGGTCATCTGATTAGATGCTGAAAAAGCATTTGAAAAAAACTCTGCATCCTTTCATGCTGAAAGTCTTGGAAAGAACAGGCATTCAAGACCCATAACTAAACATAGTAGTTATGTTTAGTTATGCTATTTACAGCAGACCAATATCCAACATTAAGGTAAATGGAGAGAAACTTGAAGGAAATCCACTAAAATCAGGGACTAGACAAGGCTGCCCCCTCTCACCTATCTCTTCAATATAGTACTTGAGGTACTAGCTAGAGCAATTTGACAACATAAGGAAATCAAAGGGATACAAATCGGAAAGTTAGAAGTCAAATTATCACTATTCGCAGATGATATGATAGTATACTTAAGTGACCCAAAAACTCCACCAGAGAACCCCTACAGCTGATAAACAACTTCAGCAAAGTGGCTGGTTATCAAATCAACTCAACCAAATCAGTAGCCTTCCTATAAGCAAAGGATAGGCAAACTGAGAAAGAAATTAGGGAGATGACACCCTTCACAATAGCCACAAACAATATAAAGTATCTTGGTGTGACTCTAACCAAACAAATGAAAGATTTATATGACAAAACTTTTAGGTCTCTGAAGAAGGAAATGGAAGAAGACCTCAGAAAATGGAAAAATCTTCCATGCTCGTGGATTGGCAGGATTAATATAGTTAAAATGGCAATCTTGCCAAAAGCAATATACAGATTCAATGCAATGCCCATCAAAATCCCAACTCAGTTCTTCATAGAGTTAGAAAGAGCAATTCTCAAATTCATCTGGAATACCAAAAACCCCAGAATAGCTAAAACTAACATCAACAGTAAAAGAACTTCTGGGGGAATCAATATCCTGGACCTCAATCAACACTTCAGAGCAGTAGTGTTAAAAACTGCATGGTATTGATACAATGACAGGGAGGTGGATCAATGGAATAGGATTGAAGACTCAGAATTGAACCCACACATCTATGGCCAATTGATCTTCCACAAAGGAGCTGAAAACATCCAGTGGAAAAAAGATAGCCTTTTCAACAAATGGTGCTGGCTCAATTGGAGGTCAACATGCAGAAGATTGAGAATTGATCCACTCTTATCTCCTTGCACTAAGCTCAACTCCAAGGGGATCACGGACCTCCACATAAAACCAGACACACTAAAACTAATAGAAAAGATACTGGGGAAGACCCTTGAGGACATTGGCTCAGGGGGAAAATTCCTGAACAGAACACCAATAGATTATGCTCTAAGATCAAGAATAGACAAATGGGACCTCATAAAATTACAAAGTTTCTGTAAGGCAAAAGACACTGTCAAAAGGACAAATCAGCGACCTGCAAATTGGGAAAAGATCTTCACCAACCCCACATCGGACAGAGGGCTAATATCCAATATATACAAAGAAGTCAAGAAGTTAGACCCCAGAAAACCAAATAACCCTATCCAAAAATGGGGTACAGAACTAAACAAAGACTTTTCACCTGAAGAAATTCAGATGGCTGAGAAACACCTTAAAAATATTCAACATTATTAGTCATTAGAGAAATGCAAATCAAAACAACCTTGAGATTTCACCTCACACCAGTCAGAATGGCTAAGATTAAAAACTCAGAAGACACCAGGTGTTGGCAAGGATGTTGAGAAAGAGGAACACTCTTCCACTGCTGGTGGGACTGCAAGCTCTTACAACCACTCTGGAAATCAGTCTGGCGGTTCCTCAGAAAACTGGACATGATACTTCCAGAGGACCCAGCCATACGACTCCTGGGAATATACCCAGAAGATTCCCCAGCATGCAATAAGGATACATGCTCCATTATGTTCATAGCAGCCTTATTTATAATAGCCAGAAGCTGGAAAGAACCCAGATGTCCCTCAACAGAGGAATGGATACAAAAAATGTGGTATATATACACAATGGAGTACTATTCAGCCATTAGAAACAATGAATTCATGAAATTCTTAGAGAAATGGATGGAGCTGGAGAACATCATACTAAGTGAGGTAACCCAGTCTCAAAAGGTTACCCATCATATGCAGTCACTGACAAGTGGATATTAGCCTAGAATCTTGGGACACCAAAGACATAATTCATATACCAAATGATGTCTGACAAGAAGAAAGGAGTGGACACTGGTGCTGTCAAGGATCAAAGCATCAGTGTAGGGGAATACCAGAACTGGGAAGTGGGAAGGGGGGATGAGGGAGCAGGGGGAGGGAAAAAGGCATGTGGGACCTTTGGGGGGTGGGGAACCAGAAAAAGGGAAATGAAATGTAAATATAGAATATATCCAATAAAAATTTTTTTCTATTAAAAAATGTCAATCTGAGTTGTATATTTTAAAATAGATTATATTAGTTTCATAATAAAAAAGAGATTTCTCACCATTATTGATTTTGATAATCAGTAATATTTTGTAAATTAAAATCCTTTATTTACATTGCCTACTTTAATTCATCAACTTAAGGAAAACCCATAAAAGATCATGGAAACCCTCATTTATAATATTGACTTTCTTGCATTTTGACAATTTACTTAATACTAGATTTAATTACATCTGAATTAACCAATACTATTTTAAATCATTTATATATTATTAATATGATATTCATATTTTAACTTAATATTCTTAATACAATATTTTAGTAAAATATTGTATTAAGAATGTGCAAATTACAATTATTTAAATATATTAATTTATTAAATAATTTATTTGATAAAATTGATAAAATATTTTATTAAGAACATACTAAAGTATACAGAAGAATAGATATACAGCAATCTCATTCTTTCTGTAAAATTGTTTTGTAATATTCAGTAAATTTTGGTAGAAGGACCTAGAGTTGATCACTCTGTCATGTTTATATAAGACATCATTATTTTCAAATATTATAAATTGTTAGAGTTTATTTGGTGAGAGAACTGTTCAAGAAATAAAACCAGAGTTTACTTCATTAAAAGTGTTAAACAAATCATGAGTATTTCTCCTTACTTTTCATAATACAAAACATTTTTGTCTAAAAAAATTTTAATAGAGATTTTAGTTTCTTTGATCTTTTTTTATTTTTATTTTTATTTTATTATTGGCTATTTTTATTTGAGTTTTCAGTTTTAATGTCTTTTATAAAATAGTAGTAGATCTACAGGGGATCACATTTCCTTAGGAGAGTAACTGGAGTTGTGGAACTGCTCCTGCGAAAAGAAACTCACCAGAATGACTATCAAGAATCATCACAAGATTATCCTTCCTCCCTTCTGTATTGTATAGATATTAAGAGAAGGATTTACCAATAGATGTTCACCACCATAATAAAATCAAGTTGCTTGCATTAAGGTGGATTTTAGGTCAATGATTTTTAAAGAATCAGAGGGGGCATTATCTTATGAAAATATAATCAGTACCTTATCTTGCTAAATTAAATGTTAAAAGGTTTCCACACCTTCCTAACAGCCCTACATCTCAAGACTGGGACCTGGAAAGAGCTAAACAGAACCTGTAATCAAGAAGATTATATGGTGGGAAACACTCTTGAACATTGTCTTTCTAAGTGCTCTTACAAATCAGCACTTGAAAAAATCATGAATTTTAGTGGAGAGGGAAATCATACCAATTGTGAAGCAGTGATATTTGGCCTCAAAATAGTGCCTGATTATAAGGTTACTGTTTTATTTAGGCAACATGCTGTGCGCAACTTGCACTTTCAACTGTCATCTAAATAGTATTCAGTTCTGGCTTAACATGTATTCAGCCAATTGAAAACCTTAGGGAATCAAATGTAACACTCTCTCAAGAGTAAAGAGAGTGTATAACCTTTCCCCAGTTCTGTTCTAGCTGGCAGACACAAATGCTTGATTTCCACCAATTCAAATTAATTTTTAAATCAAAAGAAAAAATCATGACAAACTGGCTTGCCATTGAAGGGGTATTTCTGTCTCTAACCTGTGGTCACTTCAATGTCTTCAAAACAGAAGAAAAGAATAAAAACATATAGTTTTCTGATAGCATCACATTATCTCTGTGGAATAGCATTAGCTGCAATCAATCATTTTATTTTAAACTCCCATACAATTAGGAATATGTGGTGTGAAATAGAATACTGTCATATTTATTCATGTGTGTGAAAGATGGAAATCTTTCTTTTTGTTTACATCCTTTGCATTCATTTCTTTGGATTTTCCTTATATAATTTAATATGTTAGCTATACCTCCCATAATAGAAAAATTATACATATTTCCAACAAGACAAAATAAAGATTTTAAGATATCATGTAGTGGTGGTGATTATCAGATTTTGTATGATAGATACAAAAATCTTGTAATCATTAAGAAGTGTTCTCTGTCACCATGTGTTTCTTTTGTTTACAGTAAAGTACCAATTTTAAATAAAATGAAAATCAATTTTTCTATGAACAAAGTACATTGAATGAACAACAATATATATTATGATTAAATTAAAAGTATGCAATCTTCAGCAAAATAATACAATTTTAGAGTTGCATAATTTTATGAATGTATGTGCATGTGCAAAATTCCTGGGCACATATTGATCTCAGCCATATAACTTCAGATAGAATAAGAACTAAGGAATATTTTATTATAAATATGCCTAACCTATTTCTCACATAAATTAATAATATAGATAATTATTAATATATATTTCAACTTTCTAAAATTCAATTGTATATTCATTTTCTTCTTATTTCCCTATAAATGTTGGATGCTTTCACTTTTACTTAATTATACCATGGTACACAATGGCCTTTTAAGTTTAATACCAGTAGCTAATTCACCTTGGGCTATTGACTTGGCTATATTTTCTATGAGCACTTGTGTCTTATTCATTTAAAAAACATTATCTACAGAAAATGTTTTCAGATTTATTTTATTTATATGTATTAAATTTTCTTCTTGTAACACAAATATACACACATTATATATATATATATATATACATTTATATATATATATATATATATATATATATATATATATTTGTACTTACCCTTTTGATCATAGAATGTTTGTTGGTGACTATCCTGGGGAGAACAACTCAACCAGACAGAGCCCTGCCTACTAGGAGAGCCTCTGCCTAGGCCTCAGCAGCCCAGCCAGGGAGCCCCCGGGCCTGCAGGGAATCCTGTGGTTAGACTGAGCCCTAAGACTGGCCACCATCTTGTAGCAGGTAACCAAGCAAGATAGATGGAAACCCAAGGACAAGGATCTGCACCATCTTGACTCTGCAGCCCAACTTGGGGGAGCTCCGGATCCACAGAGAGCCCGTGGTGAGACAGAGCTCCTCGGTCTGACACTATCCTGGGGAAAACAGCTCAACCAGACAGAGCCCTGCAGACTGGGAGAGCCACTCTCTAGGCTTTAACAGCCTAGCCAGGAACCCCCGGGCCTGCAGGGAATCCTGCAGTTAGACAGAGCCCTGAGACTGGCCACCATCTTGGAGCTGGTAGACTAACCAGGAGGAGACCACTGGAGTCCAGTTAAGTATTCAGAGGCAAGCAGGGAGGAGACTTGAATCCAGCCTAGCAGAGCTGAGGAGGTAATTCGGAGCCCAGTGGTGGAAACCTTCCAGTTTCTGCCTCGGGAGCACAGACGCCCTCTGAGACAGCAGCACTAAACGCCAGGCTCTCAGGAGCTTTAATCATCAACCAGTAATAACAAGACCAATTAAGTCCAGAAATAAACAAATAGCAAAAGGCAAACGTAGGAACGTTACTAGCAGAAATCAAGAAAATATGGCAGTATCCAAACCCAGTTCCCTGACAGCAGAAAGTCCCGGATACCCCAACACACCAGAAAATCAAGATATAGATCTAAAATCATTGGTGAGGATGCTGATAGCAGAGCACATGGATAAATCTCTTAAAGAAATACAGGAGAAAATTGATCAAAAGCTCGAAGCCCTTACAAGGCAAACACAAAAATCACTTAAAGAAATACAGGAGAATGTGGGTCAACAAGTAGTAGTCATGAAAGAGGAAACACAAAAATCTCTTACATGAAATCACAATCAAGCAAGCAAAATATCTGAGCAAAACCATCCAGGATCTAAAAACAGAAGTAGAAAAAAAACTACGAAATCTCAAAGGGAGACAACTTGGGAGATAGAAAACCTTGGGAAGAAATCAGGGGCCATAGATGCAAGTATCAACAATAGAATACAAGAGATAGAAGAAAGAATCTCAGATGCTGAAGATAGCATAGGAACCATGGAATCAACAATCAAAGATAATGCAAAATGCAAAAAGCTTGTAACACAAAACATCCAAGAAATCCAGGACACAATGAGAATACCAAACCTAAGGATTATAGATATAGATGAGAGGGAAGATTTACAACTTAAAGGGCCAGCAAATATCTTCTTCAAAATTGTGGAGGAAAACTTCCCCAACCTAAACAGGGAGATGCCCATGAATATACAAGAGGCCTACATAAGTGTAAACAGACTGGACCAGAACAGAAATAACTCCCGTCACATAATAATCAAAACCCCAAATGTACTAAACAAAGAAAGACTATTAAAGGCAGTAAGAAAAAAAAGCCAAGTAACATATAAAGGAAGACCTATCATAATTATACCAGACTTCTCACGAGAGACCATGAAAGCTAGAAGATCCTGGGGAAATATCATGCAGACTCTAAGAGAAAACAAATTTCAGCCAAAAATACTATACCCAGCAAAACTTTCAATCACCATAGATGGGGAAACCAAGTTATTCCATGACAAAACCAAATTTGCATATATCTTTCCACAAACCCAGCCCTACAAAGGATAATAGGGGGAAAACACCAACACAAGGAGGAAAACTACACACCAGAAGAAGTATGATAGAAACCTCCTCTCATCAAGCACAAAAGAAGATAGCCACACAGATATAAAAAATAATTTCAAAAATGTCAGGTAGTAATAGTTACTGTTCCTTAATAACTCTTAACATCAATGGACTCAATTCCCCAATAAAAAGACATAGACTAACAGACTGGATACAGAAACAGGACCCTACAATTTGCTGCATACAGGAAACACATCTCAGTGTCAAAGACAAACACTACCTTAGAGTAAAAGGCTGGAAAACAATTTCACAAGCAAATGGTCTCAGGAAACAACCTGGAGTAGCCACTCCAATATTGGATAAATTTGATTTTCAACCTAAAGTCATCAAAAGAGACACAGAAGGTTACTTCTTGCTGGTAAAAGGGAAAATCCACCAGGAAGAACTCACAATATTGAACATCTATGCTCCAAATGCAAGGGCCCTCATTCCTGAAAGAAACTTTACTGAAGCTTAAAGCACACACTGCATCTAACACAATAATTGTGGGTGACTTCAACACTCCACTATCCTCAATGGACCGATCAGGAAACCAGAAATTAAACAGGGACACAGTGAAACTAATTGAAGCTTTGGACAAATTAGATTTAACAGACATATATAGAACATTTCATCCTAAAGCAAAAGAATATACCCTTTTCTCAGCACCACACAGTACCTTCTCCAAAATCAATCATATAATTGGTCCCAAGACAGATGTCAACAAATACAAGAAGATTGAACTAATCCCTTGCCTCATATCAGATCACTATGGAGTAAAAGAGGTCTTCAACAGCAAGAAGAACAACAGAAAGCCCACATACACATGGAAACTGAACAATACTCTACTCAATGACACCTTGCTCAAGGAAGAAATAAAGAAAGAAATCAAAGACTTTAGAATTTAATGAAAATGTAGGTACAACCTACCCAAATCCTTGGGACACAATGAAAGCAGTGCTAAGAGGAAAACTCATAGCACTGAGTGCCTCCAAAAAGAAACAGGAGAGAGCATACCCTAGCAGATTAATGGCACACCTGAAAGTCCTAGAACAAAAAGAAGCTAATTCACCCAGGAGGAGTAGAAGACAGGAAATCATCAAACTAAGGGCTGAAATCAATCAAATAGAAACAAAGAGAACCATACAAAGAATCAACAAAACTAGGAGATGGTTCTTTGAGAAAATCAACAAGATAGATAAACCCTTAGCCAGACTAACCAAAGGGCACAGAGACAGTATTCAAATTAATAAAATTAGAAATGAGGAGGGGAATATAACAACAGAGACTGAGGAAATTCAAAAGATCATCAGATCCTAATACAAAGGTCTATACTCAACACAACTGGAGAATTTGGAGGAAATGGACAATTGTCTCGAAAGATACCAAATACCAAAATTAAATCAGGATCAATTAGATCAGCAAAACAGTCCCATAACCCCTAGGGAAACAGAAGGCATTATAGAAAGCCTCCCAAACAAAAAAAATTACGGGACCAGATGGTTTTAGTGCAGAATTCTATCAGGCCTTCAAAGAAGACCTAATACCAATACTCTTCAAACTATTCCACAAAATAGAAACAGAAGGGACACTGCCCAATTCATTCTATGAAGCCACAATTACCCTGATACCAAAACCACACAAAGATCCAACAAAGAAAGAGAACTATAAGACAAATTCCCTTATGAATATCTATGCAAAAATACTAAATAAAATTCTTGCCAACCGAATCCAAGAGCTATCATTAAAACTATCATTTCAATGATCCATGATCAAGTAGGCTTCATCCCAGGGATGCAGGGATGATTCAATATATGGAAATTCATCAATGTAATCCACTACATAAACAAACTAAAAGAAAAAAAACCCATTGTCATCTCATTAGATGCAGAAAAAGCATTTGACAAAATTCAACATCCTTTCATGTTAAAAGTGCTGAAAAGAACAGAAATTCAAGGCCTGTACCTAAACAAAGTAAAAGCAATATACAGCAAACAAGTAGCCAACATCAAACTAAATGGAGAGAAACTTGAAGCAATCCCACTAAAATCAGGGACTAGACAAGGCTCCCTTTTCTCTCCATATCTTTTCAATATAGTACTTGAAGTTCTAGCAAGAGCAATTAGACAACATAAGGAGGTCAAAGGGATACAAATTGGAAAGGAAGAAGTGAAACTATCATTATTTGCAGATGATATGGTAATATATGTAAGTGACCCAAAAAAACTCCACCAGAGAACTCCTACAGCTGATAAACAACTTCAGCAAAATGGATGGTTATAAAATCAACTCAAGCAAATCAGTAGCCTTCCTAGACTCAAAGGACAAGTAGGCTGAGAAAGAAGTTAGGGAAATAACACCCTTCACAATAGCCACAAAAAATATATAGTATCTTGCGTGACTCTAACCAAAGAAGTGAAAGATCTGTGTGACAGGAACTTTAAGTCCTTGAGGAAAGAAATCGAAGAAGACCTCAGGAAATGGAAAAATAGTTAATGCTCTTGGATTGGTGGGATCAATATAGTAAAAATGGCCATCTTACCAAAAGCAATCTACAGATTCAATGCAATCCACATAAAAATCCCAAATCAATTCTTCATAGATCTAGAAAAAGCAATTCTCAAATTCATTTGGAGTAACAAAGAACCCAGGATAGCTAAGACTATTCTCAACAATAAAAGGACTTCTGGGGGAATCAATAGCCCTGACCTCAAGGGGTACTACAGAACAATTGTGTTCAAAACTGCATGGTATTGGTACAGCGATCAATGGAATAGAATTGAAGATACAGAAATTAACCCACAGAGTTATGGTCACTTGATATTTGGTAAAAGAGCTACAACCATTCAGTGGAAAAATGATAACCTTTTCAACAAATGGTGCTGGTTCAACTGGAGGTCAACATGCAGAAGAATGAGAATTGACCCACTCTTAGCTCCTTGCACTAAGATCAACTCCAAGTGGATCAAGGACATCCACATAAAACCAGACACACTGAAACTAATAGAAAAGAAACGGGGGAAGACCCTGGCGGACATGGGCACAGGGGGAATGTTCCTGAACAGAACACCAATAGCTTATGCTCTAAGATCAAGAATTGACAAATGGGACCTCTTAAAATTACAAAGTTTCTGTAAGGCAAAAGACACAGTCAGAAAGACAAAGCAACAACTGACAAATTGGGAAAAGATCTTCACCAACCCTACACCTGACAAAGGGCTAATATCCAATATATACAAAGAACTCAAGAAGTTAGACCCCAAAGATCCAAATAACCCTATTAAAAATGGGGTATAGAGCTAAACAAGGAATTTACACCAGAAGAAATTCAAATGGCAGAGAAGCACCTTAAGAGATGTTCAGCATCATTAGTCATCAGGGAAATGCAAATCAAAACAACCCTGAGATTCCACCTCACACCAGTCAAAATGGCTAAGATTAAAAACTCAAGAGACAATAGATGCTGGCGAGGATGTGGAGAAAGAGGATCACTCCTCCATTGTTGGTAGGATTGCAAGATGGTACAACTGCTCTGGAAATCAGTATGGCGGTTCCTCAGAAAACTGGGCATGACACTTTCAGAGAACCCTGTCATACCACTACTGGGCATATACCCAGAGGATTCCCCTGCATGCAATAAAGACACAGGCTCCACTATGTTCATAGCAGCCTTATTTATAATAGCCAGAAGGTGGAATTAACCCAGATGTCCCTCAAAGGAGGAATGGATACAGAAAATGTGGTATATTTATACAATGGAATACTACTCAGCAATTACAAATAATGAATTAATGCAATTTGTAGGCAAATGGTTGGATCTGGAAAATATCATCCTAAGTGAGTCAACCCAATCACAAAAGAATACACATGAGTTGCAATCACTGGTAAGTGGATATTAATGAGCCCAGAAGCTCTGAATACTAAAGACACAATTAGCTAAGCAAAAGATTCCAAAGAAAAGGGATGGAGAGGACCCTGGTCCGGAAAAGACTAAATCCGGTTTTGTAGGAGAGTACCAGAACAGAGAAATGGTGGTGGTGGTGGGGGGTGATTGGGGAATGTGGGAGGAAGAGGACTTATGAGACATATGGTGATGTGGGGAACTGGAAAGGGGATAGCCTTTGGAATGTAAACAAAGAATATAGAAAATAATAAAAAAGGAAAAAAAAGACTGTTGGTACAAAGTATATGTCTAATGTCAATGAATAAAATATTGTATTATTATTTTGGAAATATTTAGTACTAATGCCTTATGTAGATTTGCATGTTATTCATCCTTCCATTGTGGTATGTTTTGTACAGTGCACCATTTACTTTAATTTTCTTGTTCACAAAGTTTTGTCAATTTTATGCATTCTTTTTTCATATTTGTATATTAATTTTTGTCCCTACTGTATAGTAATTTTGGGCAGTGGAATCATTCTGTGAATCACACTTCGTATGTTTGTATTCTCACACAACTCATAGTCCATCTGCTCCTGGCTCAACAGTCAACATGCATCACATCTGTTTTACTTGTTTGTTGACATATATCAGCATTGGGGATGTGGAGAAATCTGCAAACTCATCAATCAGCAGATCCTGGAGGAACATCTTACCATTTCTAAGCTGATTTCAGAGATTTAAAGCTCTGCCTCACATATCCATGTCCTTCATAGAAAGATTGAATAGTTACCTTATTTTGAATTTCCTGGGTATTCTTTTTTAATTCATATTCATTAACATGTCATATTTATTTATTTATACAACAGCTTTATCCTTAAATCATTTGGCTTGAAGAATATAAATAAAAGGAAACTTTAAACAGTGTAAGTCATCAGAACATTTTAAATTTAATATTCTAATTAAAATGTTTGGCATTATTGATTTTATATATATATACATATATATACACATATACATACATATAGACATTTTGACCAGAATTAGTATATTAAATATGAATTATTTATTAATTTATAAATAGATATTTTATTTATCATTCATATACTATAACTATTTTATTAAATTTATATTTATCTCTATAAAATATATTAAATTTCCATATGAACCAAGGAAATTAAATTTATAATCAGGAGTTTTGTAGATATAATTTAGTTTGATTATTTGGAAAACATATTAGGAATGCAAATTTTATCTACAGTAATAAAAGACAGAGATTAGAATGTAAAGATATTGTGCTTGTCTTTAAGGGTCTTTTAGAAAAATAGTTATGAATTCATGTTTCATCCTGTTTGCAACCTGTCTGTCCTCTCCTCACAATCGAACATTTACAACTAACTCCTCCTTTAAACCCCACCCCTTTCCACTGAGGAGGAGAAGTCTCCCTTTTGTACCACCCTACCTTGAGACATCTAGTTGTAGCAGGATTAAGTGTATCGTCTCCCACTGAAGCCAAGCCAGGCAGTCCATTTAGAGGAAGGGGATCCAATGGCAGGGAACAGAGTCAGAGACAGCCTTATTCCAGTTGTTAGTGGGCCCACATGAAGACCAAGCTGCACATCTGCTGTGAATGTGTAGGGGAACTAGATCTAAGCCCTGCCTGCTTTTGGATTGGCGGTTCAGTCTCTGTGAGCACCCATGGACACAAGTTAGGTAACTGTGTAGGTCTTCTTGTGGTATCCTTGAACACTCCAGCCTGTTCAGTTTTATTGCCCACTCTTTCACAAGACTCCTCTACCACCACCTGATGTATGACTGTGGGTCTCTCCATTGTTTTACTTAGCTGCTGGGTAACGTGTTCCAGAAGACACTTATGTTAGCCATTTTTCTGCGAGCATAGCAAAGTATCATCAATAGTTTTGGGTTGCTTTCTTATATGGTCTGTGCTTCAAATTGAGCCAGTCATTGGTTGACACATTGCTCAATTTTTGATTCATCTATATCCCTGCACATCACTCCATCCACTAAACCTTTAATCCAATTTTTTCCTGCTTACAAAATGTGCAGGGATACAGATGGAACAGAGAGAATCTAGTCAATATACTCTCTAAATTTTTTCCAGAGATTAACCTAATACTGGCAAATTCTCATAGACATTGCATTAAGGCTTATTGTTTAGGTGATTCTATATTATCTACTCTTGACAATATTTAAAATTGCAAAATCACTCCTTGTGAACTTCCTGCTAAAATACATCCCTTTTAAGCCATAATGTCAGACAGGTATTCACATCTATCTATGATAATATCAGGGCCAATTAAATATGAATCAGATACTTAGGGCCTAAGTCATTTACTATGATATTGAAATATTCCTTGAAAGTGAAAACACAGAAACTCTGATTTGTCAAATCCTGTCCATCTTTCCCTTGGGTCTAGACAGTTGAGTTCGACAGTCTTCACAACCTAAATAAGGATACCACCAATATACATATTAGTACAAAAAAAGGTAATTCTTATAGGATCCCAATCTTAGACAAGGAACTACAGGCAAGAAAAGAATGTGGAGGACAGGATAAATAGTTCTCCCCATGGAAGAAGCTTCAAACTGAGTATCCAGTGTCAAGTCATGAGCCCTGAAATCATATACAAAGAAGTAATATATAGATAGAGCAGGTTGCATATGGCCTATGAATGTGAGAACGAAACAAGAGGGTATATGTGGGTATAATATACTATAAATTATACTATAAAAAGGAATGGGAAGGAGGGAAACTATATACTCATATTTAATTTAAAAATAACCCTCATATTCAAAGTATATTACATGATATTATATATACATTAAATAAATAACATAAATACAAAATAAATATATATTCTATATATAATTATTGAAGAAAGCTTAAACTATAAACAAAATTCTACTCCCTAAAGACCTGAAAATATACAATTTATACGCACTCTTCAGGAAAAAAAGAGACTCCATATCAAATAAGAGAGAAAATTACTGGGGTGGAGAAGAACTATCATGACACCAGGCCCCATATTCATAGCCATGTGACCTATTATAAGTAGGATACTGACACTGAGTTAGTACTCAACTGTTACCATTCTGAAATTGTTAACTGTTCTATCTTTCATATAGTGTCATGTAAGTAAACATTCATTGTCATGGATCACTCTTGTAAACAGAAAGGAATACCTACATCTCACATTCATGCTTTGTTGTTATATTACTTATATAGAGTTAATTATATTTCTGGAGCAGAAGACTCCAAAAAAAATTAATGATTGGAATCAGTTAAGTGAGGTGTAAGGAATTTAAATAATAATTGTGTCATAACTATAGTGGAGTTACTAAGAGCCAAGACTGGCCTGGGGGATATAGCCTAGTTAGTTTAGAGTATCAAAAGGACAACAGAAAATCCCAACCAGCATACAAAATAACACAATATTAAAATAGAGATTTTTCTAGTAATTTAGTTATTTATTCACATTACATCTTGACCACAGTCCCCCATTCTACCAGTTCTCCCCTTACAAAGTCCCTCCTCATAGCTGCCCTCCACTTCTCCTCCAAGAACTGGGACCAACTCACTCTGGCACTTAAAGTCATTGCAGACTGAGGTTTGCCTATCTTCTGAAGCCAGACAGATCAGCCCAGTTAGAGGACTAGGATCCACATTCAGGCAACAAATTCAGGCACAGCCCTGCTTTGACTGTTGGGGTGCCCACAAGGAGACAATGCTGTACATCTGCTAAATATGTGCAATGGTCCTAGGTCGTACATCTGTATGCTCTTTACTTAATGGTTCAATCTCTGGGAGACCCTAAGGGTCCAGGTTAGTTGACTGTTGCTCTTCCTGTGGCATACTAGTGTTTATTATTCATGCTTTTTTTCTTTATTACCATACTATTTCTTCTACTAAAGCTGACAAAGAAAAAGAGAGATCAACCACGCTTACCTTCCTTCCATTGACTTTTTATTCATTCTCAATTATGTATTAACGGAAGAAAATAATGTTATCATAATGTGCATATATTGAAAAATATGTAAAGTATTGTAGGTCAATGGACCATTCCAGGAAACCTGGTAATATTCTGTGTGTTTGGAAGCCTTTAAGCCTCATACCAGAGGTGCTTCCCTGCTCACCACCAAGCCTTTGTTACGTGGCCACAGCAACTTATGGAGAGGATCTTGGCAATCAGTCACATAGGAGCAGTGTCCCGAGCAGATGAGGCATCCCTAACATCTCAGACCAAACCAATAAAAAGGATATTCTGTCAAACCCAAACCCACCCAAAATTAATATAAGATAGTAATCAGAAGTAATAAACGTGTAAGAATTACTCCATCACAGTGCATTTAAGAGCTTCTGTCACATATGCGCTGTAACACTTCCTGGGGAAAAAGGCTCTCCCAGTGCTTTTGCCTCAGGAAGCTGCCAGGGCTTCCTGCCAGGTGGCTCAGACCTAGCCACTGTACCTCATCTGCTAGCAGAGCTCATACTGGCTCTGGGAATCCTCTAGCTGCTTTGTACCTAAGTAACACCTGCGGGAGATGGAAACTCTTTGACTACTCCCCCTGGGCCAGAGCCCCAGTAGATCTCTGTGAACAGCATCCAGTATATAGACTGGCAAGGTATTTTGTTAGATTTTTTTAATAATTCCCTGTACAAATGTATTCCTATGTGAACCACCAAACACACGATGTGCTACCTCTTTGGATTTTGAGCCACACACTATGATTACAGTAAAATTATGGCAATGATTTAATTATATTCCTTCCCTAGAGTGATGGTGAGTATAAAATAAAAACAAAATGATAATTAGACACAAGTCATAAAAGTCTGAAAAACAACCAGGTGTGTTACATTTTAACAGCACTTTCTCCATGATTCAGTAATAAGTAAGCTGATTTTCATTTTGTTCCAGATATTTGTTGGGCATTTAAGCATACATTCCAAGCTGTGTGAAATATATGACTACAGTTGGTAATATGATTCTGTTTATTAAGGAATTTCTGTTTTCTGGGTATGAAGGTCCAAGGAAAAGAAGATATTTAAATGAAAATTATACTAAAATGAGATTTGCTAGAGTTATTGAAAACATCATATCTACTTAGCTATTCATAACCATTTTATCCAACTTGGGCAAGGGGAGCATGCGTGTTGAATTGCATGACTTAGGATCAGCATTGTGTTGTTGACAATATTAGGCATACCTTTTTCTCACTATAACTGGATTTATTATACTGCTCAGATTCTGCTTGGCTCTGTTGGAGTCAACATTTCACATTGCAATACAAGTGATTTGCTTAACTGTCTACCTGAGTTGATACTAGCAACATCTATAGTGAATGAAATATAAAATTACAGAGCTTTAAGAAACAGTCAAAAAGCAGTTAGGAGAGGTTAATTTGAATAATCCCCCTTAACTCTCTGATACAACTTTAAGATTCCCTTTGGTTCTCTGACATATTAAGCATTTTGTGTGTTTGTAATAATTCTAGTACTTAATCCATAGGTATTTGTCCTTAATTTGTTCATCATACTTCAAATATTGTTCAAATAATCAAAATACAGCTTTACTGCTTCAAGGTTCATTGGATACCAAATATGACACCCTGCTTTATTTTCTTAACTATATTATTTAATAATTTGGAAATCCTTTTGCTAATTTTTTATTATCCCTTTTTTAAAATTTAGAAAATATAACCATCAGTTTTCAATTAAAATCTGGGTTTTTTGTTGCTATTTTTGAAGATTTATTTGACTTTAAATTGGTGTTTGCATGAGAGTCTCTGTGTGGTTAGATGCACATAAGTTCAGGAGTATGCAGAGGCCAGAAGCCATTTGATATCATGGAGCTGGAGATGCAATCATGATTGATCGATTTGATGTGAGTTTGGGGTTTCTAATGCTAGCCCTATGGAGGAACAGTAGGTTCTCTTAACCTCTAAGCCACCTCACCAGCTTCTGAAAAACTTCACCTAAACAAGGTCTTCTTTGTGGTCTTAGTTAAGATCTGTGCCAATCTATTGAAGTAGAATTATTTTCTTTGCTTTAATACTCTTTCCACCAGTTTTGCTTGGCAGTTAATAGCTTTCAAAGTTGTATGATATGTGTCAGAAGGCATAGAGGAATTGGTGTGATGACAGTACTCTAATTTTTAAAGAGACACATTAACTGATTTGACTGGGAATGTTTCTATTGAGTGGCAAGAGTATGGGTGTGTGAAATGTTTTGTCAAACATGCTGACATTTTAAATAGTTTTAAGTTACTTTAGCAGTTGAAACATGTTGCAGATGTCTCCCTGAGGAAGCCACATGCTGTAACCACATTACAGAATGAAGAGACAACACCTTTTACCAACCTGGGTAAGAAAAGAGGAGTTTACTTATAGGATTGTTTTACTAAGTGAATTCCATATAAAAACGCTAAACATCTACTTAATAACATATAATTGGGAATTAACATTTCAGACTAAGACCATTTAAAGGGATAGTTGGATATCTTGAAAAATAAATTAATTCATTAAATTATGTTTTGATATTAAGGGTAAGGAATAAACAATTTTCAGCAATGTATTAAAACCATTGAGTACTGATAACATTTCTGTTACTATTTTTAAAAATCATTTTTAAGGATAACAGACTGAGTTTAGTCTGTTGAATTGAAAGAGAGAAAAAGAAATACACCAGCTTATTACAGCATCAAAGATTATGACTAAACAATATGACACTTCAAAGTAAACAATTTTCTTATTATTTCAGATTATCAGTGACAATTTGAAAAGAATTAACTGAAGAATGTTAAGATGAAGGCTATAATATTAATTTACAGAAAAACTAAATGGAGAAAAATATTGTGTTTAGAAAACCAGCTGAGTTTTAGGAACTATATTTTAACAAAGAAATCTGATTTATGTTGTTAATATTTTTTGGATAAGGTTTGTAATGAGAGTTACTTTAAAACAAAATGCACAAATCTGACATGTGATATGTTGAAACAGATATTTAGTTTTTGATAATAAAATATTTTTAATCCTACTTAAAACAAATCAAATAAAGTGATGTCAGAAACAATAAATATAATAAAAAAGTTTCTTAGAACTTGAATTTCTTAATGAATTAGTTATACATATGTACAATAATGAGCCTCTTTTATATTTATTCTGATCTTTTTAATGAGAAATATTCAAATAATTAAACTTTTCATGTAATAAATACACTGTAAATTTTAACAAACAATTCACAGATATGATATATTAAGAAAATATATTTATGGATAACCCCTGACTAAGTTATATATTGATATATCAACTTTTAACATTTTTGAGGCCAACATTAACTCAATAAAATTGTCATTGTTTAAAATTAGATGAAATTTCTTCTGGTGAAAACCTTACTTCTGAGATTTTCTCTGTAGAGGCTTGTGATGATTCTCTTATATAACATATAAAAATATATACTAATGATTTAAATATATAAAAATATTTATTTTCATAAATATGAATGAAATATATATATATATATATATATAATTATTAAAGAAAACAAAAAATTTAAATTTCAACAAAGAAGAGGGTAAGGGGTAAGCCAACTTTGAGTATTTAGCAAGAACTGCTTCAGAAGAGCAAAAGTGCTTCACTACTAAGAAGGGAAATTAGAATTATTCATCTAAGGTGAGAGAAAATTACCAAAAAGAACAAGTGGACCCTCAGAATTTTATAATCAAGCGTTTAGTAGCAGACACATTTTTATAAGGTAAGACATGGTTGGTTTCTGCTTTTACATGGGGAAGTTTTCAGGACAATTATACCAAGCTTGTATCTTTACAGTGGGGAATTTTTACATGTCTAACTAGTTTTCAGGACACTTGCCTAGTATTTTCAGTATATCTTCTGGGGGCCTTTTTGTATCTTTATGCTTCCAAAGTAGAATGTACTCAAGTAGTTGCCTCTATTAACAGAATCGCATGCTATTATTTACATTTTTGCCTTCTGATTCTATTATACATGAGATTCTCATCTTAAAGAATATTAATGATCATTATCATTGTTAGTAATAAGAAGACCACATCATTATTTGTAACTTTTAAATTATCAATTAATAGTTTTATTTTTCAAACATTGCAAATGTATGTAATGTCAACTTGATTTCTCTCTATTCAGGGTCTTAATTTGTGAGCAAGATCTGAAAGGCATTGCAGAACATTGCAGAAAGTTGCCTGAATTGTTTGTTGCTTTGACAAAGAAGAGGAAAAGCAATTATTACTACAAAAAGTTATTTTGCAAAGTCTTGAATAAGTGCCAATTAATAAGAGAACTCTAAAGAAAAAAATGAAAATGTAACTCAAAAAGACTCATAATGCCTACAATCCCCTGAACCATTTGCTTTAGCCAAATAATTTAGGAAAACTTAATAACAACCTTATTCTTTTTTTTTTCAATATTTATAATTCTTTTTTATTTTTATTTTCTATATTCTGTGTTTACATTCCAAAGGCTTTCCCCTTTCCCAGTTCCCCCCTCACCATATGTCCAATAAGTCCTCTTCCCCCCGCCCATTCCCCGATCTCCCCCCACCCCACCATTTCTCTGTTCTGGTACTCTTCTACAAAACTGGATCCAGTCTTTTCAGGACCAGGGTCCTCTCCTTCCTTCTTCTTGGGAATCTTTTGATTTGCTAATTGTGCCTTCATGCAATTTGTAGGCAAATGGTTGAATCTGGAAAATATCATCCTAAGTGAGTTAACCCAATCACAAAAGAATACACATGAAATGCAATCACTGATAAGTGGATATTAATGATCCAAGAATCTCTGACTGCTCAAGGCACAACCTTATTCTTAAAAGAAGAGTGGGTGGAAGTAAATGGTAAGGAAATTCTCAGAGTTTTCCAGTAAAAACAAAATGATTGATGTGTTGATTATTCCATGATGGTCAAACAAAGACAAGTAAGTACATTGTATACAAAAGAAATTACATTTTTCACTAAACCAGCAACTAGACCTGGTTAGAATTCATTGCAAAGTAATCAGTGCAGTATTTTCAGCTACATGCATATCCCATGAATACCACTATGAGATGGATTACCTTAAGAGTATATGCTATATATAAGAACACATTTCACTGTCTTTTCACTTAACTTAAACATACACATAACTATACTATACAAATAACTATTTATTATAAAACACATCATTACTAACTAAAATATAAATTGTTGTAGAAAATATTTCTCTTTTGAACACCTTCTGTACTGTTGAAAATGAGTTCTAGATCTGTTCTATATTTTAGGAAGTTTAGTTTAACAATGCATGTTAGGTGGAATATTTGTATCTTCATCTGTCATTGTATAGGCTTGAATACTCCTAATGGTATCCAGACGGATTCTGTAACTTGGAATATTATTTGTGATTTTTCTGCCCAGGAACTACTTTTTGTTTCTTTTTTTAAGCTATGAATTGAAAACTATATTCTCTTTTCCATATGATTGAGAGTTTCCTGTGTTTTTTTTACCCCTGGTGTGGACATCCAAGGTTAAGGTTATCAAAAGGGTTAACTGAGGAGGGCCAAATTTGATGTCAACAATTGGAGTTGGTGCTAATAGCAGTAACAGACCAGCACTGGTATAGATGATTGGTGGTGGTGGTAGTGGTGGGGTTATCCAGTTTAGATAGCAACTGCTACTTTGGCAGTCAGTAACTAGAGAACAGAAAATGGTGGAAAATCACAAATTCAAACACACACACACACACACAGACACACACACACACACATACACACACACAAAAAACAAACACATTAAGTGGATGAAGCAAAGCAAACTTTAACAATGTCACACATACTCTATATACATACTGACATACATACATACATACATACATACATACATGTAAATAGACAAATAATAATGTAGGATGGGTGGAGCAAAACTCCATCTAGCAGATTCTAACCATCATATACATATATACATATACATAGATACACTTTTGGTGAATGGAGCAAGCTCCAATTGAACTGATCCTACAAAATTTTTCCATTATACCTTCTATACCCTCTAAGACAGTTTTCTATCTGAGAAGAAAGTTACCGCATAACCACATTACATATTCTCTAAAAGCCGTCACCACAAAAATGTACCCCTCAGAAACAGATTATAGTCATCATACAAAAGGAAATTACAACAATATTATTATGTTGAAACTTATACCTAACTAAATATCTCTCATCTATCTTCCTCTCCAAAAACTCACGTAACCCCAAAGCAATGATGCTTTGGTCATTGATTAACAGATCTTAAATGAGCCAAATATACAGGCTTTTCTCTGGATTTTTCCCTGACAACAATTTCTATTTTCTAAGAATCAGATCATCTATTTTTGACTTATTTTTGAAGTCTTGTTCAGCTAAATTGGGTAATCATCTGTTGTCTGTTCTTACTCACTCTTTATTCATGACCCTGTCTTTTCATGGTGTACACCTAAATTTATGGCCACTTCCCTAGATCACAAGATGCAAGAATTCAAGCTTAACCTAGAATGACTGTTTCTTTGACCATTAATTTGTCCCAAGCCTATGTGCTTGAAACTCATGAATGCTCATTATACTCCTTTACTCAAATTCACACCTCTTTGTATTCTATGAGGAATGAACACATTCTGTCCTCGGTCCAAGTTTTAAAGTTCCTATCAACTACCCTAACTTGCCAAAATTATTTACCTCTAACTAACTTCCTAAAATTACTTAAATCAGGAATCCCATAATTTACCTAAACAGCTTTATCTCAAGAATACTCATTTTCTTATTGCTCTGCAGGAAAGTTGTCCAAAGTGGTCTATCCCCAAGTAAGTAATAACCCTAAGCTGTAGGTAGTGAGAGTCTCCCAATGCCCAATCACATCAAGCAAGAAAAATTGGGACTATAACATATATGAGGAATATGACAAATATGAGTAGGCACATATGTAATAAGAAGCAAGCCTTGATTGAAGCCCTTTGGGTTGTGCCTCTCCAAGTTACACCCATTGCAAGCAAGCAAAAATGGTGGACCATCTCTGCCAGAAGCTCATTAGTCCACTGCAACTCTCTCTACATGGCTTTGCCACCTGGAAAAAACACACACTGAATGGAGGGTTAATATAGGGATTATATTTCTGCTTTGTTGTCTTTGAATAAGATTTTGAGAACTCAATTGAAAGTTTTTCTAAAAGATATCATGATCCAGCAAGCACATCTCCTTTCCTTTCCTTTCCTTTCCTTTCCTTTCCTTTCCTTTCCTTTCCTTTCCTTTCCTTTCCTTTCCTTTCCTTTCTCCTTTTCTTTTATAAAACAACAAAGACTTTACTCAGACTCTAGATATTCTGAAAGCATCTCTGAAAGTCTGTGTATTTGATACAATGTGACTAGATTCACTCGCCTACTGACAAAATTAAGAGTTGTCTACTTAAGCAGCAAATTATCTGATTTTTGTAGCAATAGTTTACCTAAAATGGTGCAGTTGACATATTAGATTTTTTATAATATATATATATATATATATATATATATATATATATATATATATACATTTCAAAGAACAGAATTTTTGTTCCAGCTCCTTTTTCCATAAAATCCTGCTGAAACAGTTACTGAGAATCTTCTTATTTTTAAAGCGAGAAAAGTGACATTTTTTCATTCCTGTATTAATATATACAATTTTTTTGCAGCTGACTTTATTATTCAGTGTTGACATTTTAAGTGTGGGAACCCAGTGATGTTTTGTTAGAATTCATTTTAGCATGACTTGGCCTTTGCTTTCTGTGATGTGCTGTCAGTGGATATACACACCTACAGAATTTCTGGCTGTTAAGACATAAGAAGAAAAAAATTTTTGGAAGAAAAGTAATTTTTGAATTACTATAAAAGAATATTTAAAGAGTTCTGTAGCATTGTGGTGGCATTACCTTAAAATACACAATATATAAATAGTTAATTTTTAACACCTTTGAAATATCCTACCTAAAACTTTTGTGAACACAAATAAATGGCTATAAAATTAAAAGAAATTTAGTTTTTTTTTAAATTTTAACATTTTCACATGAATTTCCATAATTTAATGAGAGATGATATACAACAAACTTAAGTTTTATCAGAAAATGTCTCCCCTTTCTTTTTTTATTGGATATATTCTATATTTACTTTTCATTTCCCTTTTTCTGGTTCCCCACCCCCCCAAAGTTCCCACATGCCCTTTTCCCTCCCCCTGCTCCCTCATCCACCCCTTCCCACTTCCCTGTTCTGGTATTCCCCTACACTGATGCTGGAAAGAACCCAGATGTCCATCAATGGAGGAATGGATACAAAAAAATGTGGTATATATACACAATGGAATACTATTCAGCCATTAGAAACAATGAATTCATGAAATTCTTAGAGAAATTGATGGAGCTGGAGAACATCATACTAAGTGAGGTAATCCAGTCTCAAAAGAATACCCATGGTATGCAGTCACTGATAAGTGGATATTAGCTTAGAATCTTGGGACACCAAAGACTCAATTCACATACCAAATGATGTCTGACAAGAAGAAAGGAGTGGACACTGGTGCTGGAAAGGATCAAAATTTTAGTTCTTAAGAATTTTGGAATTTTCACTAAATTATCTGAGATATATCCAGCTTGTTTCTATTAATAATCAAACAAACGCATATTCACCTCAATTTCTAATAAAAATTGAATATTGAGATAAAGTATTAAAGCCATCATGTAAGGTTCATATGCTCATCATTCTGTAAAAAATGATTTAAATATGCAAACCACATTGACTTCTTTTATGTAATTATTAATAAAATTCCAATATTGTCAGGTACATTGAGATGACCTCAAGAAAATCATATCATCATATACCTTTAATCTAATATTTTTTTTGGAGAAAATCTTTACAAAGGCAAAATTTCCTATTTTGCCAGGAAAAAATTATAGTAAGTTACAAAATGCAATGACACCATCAATATATTTACATTTAATATTGTAGATAAATATATAACACAAAGTTCTCATATTTTAGTCTGATAGATTAATATTATTCAGTAGAGTTTGGGTGAAAATATATAACTCAAAGTTCTCATATTTTAGTCGGACAGATTAATATCATTCAGTAGAGTTTGGGTGATGTTGTTATAAGGAATGATTTACAGAAACAAATGTCTTAAGGATTGAACAAGTGATCATCAACAATAACAAAAAAGGAACAGGGTAGTGACAAATCAGTGGGAAAGTATGTAAAATCCTGCTTGACAATCTGATTTTAATTCTAATTTCCAACACCTACATGTTAGGTGGGAGAAAGTGACTCCTGCTAACTTTCCTCTAACATCCATATGTACACTATGTCAAACTATAAGACATAAGCAAATGCAGTAAATAAATAGGATGGCTCGAACCTATTAAAAGTAAGAGCAGCATGATGTAATTGTTTTATAAATTCAAAAGTAGAAAAAGTAGAGTGTGAGTGATGATACACAAAATATATCCTAATGTGTGAACAAAGGAGTCAGATGTTTTTTGCCTGTAACAATGATGCAGAACAGTGGACATAGGAATATATTTTTATAGTGATTCAGGTGATTATGGTTACATCATTCACAAATGGCTGTTATAGTTAGACAAAGATGCTTAGCAAGTTCTGTTATTTGTGCAATCTCACTTTGGAAAATGGGGCCAATGATACCCTAAATAATAGAAATACCAGGTAGAAAAAGTCACTAATGGAGATGTGTAGAAAATTTTGCTCAGGAGTTGGTATAAGGGAAAAATAACATTTATTCTTAATGTAAAAGGAGAACCTTTTAACTAACAGTATTCAAAGAGATCTAAGAACAATGAGAGAAAATTTGGTAATAATTGAACAAGACTATGTCTAAGGAATTAATCTTTAGCAAGAATAAAATTGAAGAAAGGAAGTTGATGCGTGTGTTGCACTGAGAGACTCTTGACTTCTTCCTCTTTCTCATCTAGAAAACTTACCTTAAATAACTTTAAAATACAAAGGGAGCAAGATTTGGCTATGGTATTTCTATATTTTCCTTGAGGTATTTGACAGACTTCTTGCCTCCCTAGCATTCAAGAAATCCTCTGGGTAATTCTACAAATGAGACTTTCCTCCTACTTACTTTTTCATAATTATCACCAAACTTCATTGGAATGACGAGAACATACTTCTCTATATATACCATGGACGTAGTGTTCTAGAATATAGAGTTATACAAGTGGGTGTTATAGATCGGTGTACATACCCTACGAAATTAGGGTCAATAGTACTGAGACTATATAAACCATTCATCATGTAAAGCCATTTACAGTGCTCTATGACATACATAGCAAGTGAAATGTAGCTTATTAGTGCCACGGACCGACTCAGTCGGAACACACACTCCCGTGGGGAATCAGGGTCTTTGGTATGCAGGAAGGTACAGTTCCGGCGAATGACAAACAGACACACACAAGATCTGAATGCGTCTGAATGCACTTTACTGTTCTGAGGCAGGAACTTTTATACAAGTTGGTATTACATTACTAAAGAAAAAATGTATCCAGGGAAATGTATACAAAGAATGGTTACCATGAGTATCTGGCACAAGGAAATACAAAATCAATCAGGAATGAACGTTAGAGAATACACACAAAGTCATCACGTCCCTCTGTAGTTAATGATAAGCTAGTAGTTCAAGAGTCCTTGGAAACCACTATGTTACAGGGCTAGGTATTGTTAGTGCAGTTTTAGTTTAATATCTTGCTTCCTTCTTGTAAGACCCCCTCAGGTTTACTTTGAAACTTTACTTAACCGATGGTTTCCATGTCAGAGTGCCAAAGCCAGCTAACTACACAAATAATAGATATTGTTGGGAGGTTAATTCTTTAATGTGTCTAGGTAATAACTGTACAGCTGATTAAAAGCAAAGCAATGGATCTCCAGAGGATAAATCATGGCCAGTGCTGTAGCTCAAAGAATAAACTCTGAGTGAACTATCACGCCTGGATGCTCGCACCTCCGGCTGGCAGGGACATCTTGTAAGTAAAAGAACAGGTCAGAAAAGGGTCACACAGCTTGCCATGAGAAATTTCAGCTCAGCTCTATCTGCAGCCAAGGAGGCCCACAGCGGCATTCACCTTGAACAGCCCTGCCAAACAAGGCTTTCCCCAGTAAATACCACACAGCCTTTGCCTGGATTGCAGCTTGGCTGTGTGAAATTACGGTGTTCAAGAAATGCGCCATGATATATTAGGCTTCATATTCTCCAACTCTTAACAATGAACATGAACTGTGGAGTTTAGCATCTTGAAAAGGCCTGACAGTAAGAAAATACTACATATTATTATGGATTTCTTTCTTATTACTATACCAGAAAGAGCAGGGTCATGTTATTTTATGATAATGTTGAGGTTAGTACTAAAATAACTGCATATTTGTTTTGTCAAATGAATTTTAACAACAAAATTACAAGCATATTTCAATACAAGGGTCAGTCAGTCTTAGAAAGAAAGCAATACACAAAGTAGGAGTAAAAGCCTAAAAATATCCTCCAGTGGTAAAATTAAGACTTGGTTTTGATGATAAGGTATTTTGACTGCTTTTGTGAAAGCCTGCCTTTCAGGCAGTCAAGTCAAGCCAGTGTCTGCTGATGGATGGAACAATAAATGTGGATACACTTGAAGTTCAAGGCAAGGGGCTGAATGTTCTATTAATCTTGGAGGAAGGTAGAGGAAGGAATAGAGAGGCCTACAAATGGGTATAGATATTGAATGTTCATCAGCCATTGTCCCTGCTAGCTTGATGCTGAAAAGTATATAATAAAGCCTATGAGAATTAAACTAAGGCTGTTGCAACATTCACTGGACAGCATTCCTGATTTCCAACGTTTGTCTCTTAGTCTTCTTTTCCATCTTTCCTATAATCATCCTCATTTCCCCCTCAGAGGACTTTTTGACTTCATACTGGCCAGTCTGGTACAGGGCTGTAATCTTAGTACTGAGGAGGCAGGCAGGCACAGTCAGATCTCTGGGATCCCAGGGATGCCAATAGAGTTTACTTGACCAATTGCCATCCAGGAGAAAACATTCTATCAGTCTAACAAGGTGTAAACCATCTAAGTTCAGCACAGAAGTTTGATGTCTTACTAGTGGCACAAATAAACAAAGGGATAGTTGTAGACACTTGGTCACATGAATATACAAAAACAAAAGGGTTTCAAAGACAGAAAGAATTCTTGAATTAAACATTAATTTATCTAGTAGTACAACATAACCCTAACAGTTTTAAATCACACATTTTGGAAAAATATTACAAAATATAAAATGGAGGCTGAATTCATTCTCAAAATCTTTATAGTTTAGTTGTCAAAATGATAATTTTCTTGAAAGATTGCTAGAGTTGTTCAAATATTCCAAAACTTCTTAGTGACCTTAATAATTTCAGTAAAAATGAACCTAACAATGTGAAATAGATATGTTGTTTATCATTTTTCTCTCTTACTGACATATGAAAAATTGCTTATTTCAGCTAATTCACTTAATAAATTTTGCATAAATATTTCAGATCTGTAAAACTCTTTTTGTATAAGTGTTCTATGTTTGTATGTGTGTGTATTGTGCATGACCTAATGCAATCACTTAGTCCATCCACATTCCTAAGAGTCAGCTAAAATACCTAGAAATAAGTTTTACCTACAGTCGCCACATCCATCAGAATTCCAAGAGTTCTTTTCCATGCAACATAAAGCCAAGGCACCCTCACAAGAACAAGAAAGAGTAGAAGAAACCAAGGGGTAAAACACCAAACCAGAAGGACAGCGAAAGATATTATCACCTAGAATTGCAATCTCTATGAACTCAAATGCCTAGACACCAGTATGAAACAACAATCAATGATAGTCAAGACAATGTATATCCATTAGAGCTCAGCAAAACTACCACAAAAGTTCTTCAGAAATGCAAAATAGCAGAAGCACAATATAAAGACCTTAAAGTATCCTTAGTGAATATGATGAATGTTTCAAAGAAGATATTAATAAATCTCTTAAAGAATCTTATAAAACAAACAAACAAACTATGTAAGGAAATTAATAAAATGGTCTAAGAATTGAAAGTGGAAATAGAATAAAAACAGAAAACCCCAACTGAAGGAAATCTGAAAATAAAAAATTTAGGGACTTGAACAGTAATCTTAGTTGCAAACCTCCCCAACAAAATACAAGGGATGGAGGAAGGAATCTAAGGTTTTGAGAACAAAATAGAAGAAATGAAAACCTTGGTTGAAGAAATCTTGGCACAAATCATAGGATATTTGCTGCATTATATAGAGAGCAAATCTAATAATATGAATAGGATAATGAGAATATTCCTAAGGCAAGGCACACAAAATATTTTCAATAAACTCATAAGAATAAAAATTTCTTAACTTAAAAAAGTAGCTTCCCATCAGTTATCAAAGGGAACACCAAATAGAAAAAGAAAAGCAGTTCGTATGTGATAATCAAAACAGTAAACATACAGAACAGAGAAAGAATATCAAGAGTTGCAAAGGAGCATATTAGAAAAAGAAATTTAGTCAAACAAAAAAAAGCATCAAGGATGTAGTCACACAAAGATTGGGGACATGACAAGAAATAGTGGGAATACAGTTCTCTGCAATGCAACAGCAGAATTAGGTAGGATCCTAGTATCTGATATTTTGGTCCTTCATAACTTTGTAGGCACCATTGTTTAAGCCACACACTTGGTTGTATTTTGTCAAGGAAATTAGAGCAAACCAATACAGCTCAGTACTGTGTCACCAGGGACAATTTTATATTGTGGGAATTAAAGAGTTCACATCATTAGCATTTTCATTTAAAAATTTGGAGTCTGATTTGAAATTATAGTGGGATGTAAATGTGATAATTGAGAAGGTAGCAAAGTGTGGAAGGCTCTATGATAGTTGGAAGATTTCTAGTATGTGAGTGATTAGGAGCTATTCACTATTTTTTAGTTCCACAAATTAGGTGGTGAATAAAACGCTCAGACATGGATATGTTTTAAGTTTTGATGCCATGAGAGGAATTCTGAATGACTAAAAAAATGTAAACATTTAAATGTCACATGATGTTCTGGATTCTGTCTGCACTTTGAGCCAAACTTCTGGCAAAGGGCTCCCTACCCAGGTGTTACAGGGAGCTAGCTAGCCTCCCAGGAGTACAGACAGGCCTGTGAGTGCAGATGGAACCAGCACTTCTCCTCAGAGGAACCTTCCTGGAACCCTCAGGACACAGGAACAGAGGAGCTGCCTGGGACAGGAATCTTCCACTTTCTGTCTGCACCCAGAGCTGATCCTTGGCCAGAGAGCTGCATATACAAATACTGCCAGGAGAGAACTGGTCTCCAAGGAGTGCCTGTATATCTGAAAGGACAGGTAAGACAACCATTTCTCTTCAAATTTCTGTCCCAAGAGGGACCCACTCAGAGCCATCAAGACACTAAGGAACAGCTGGGGAAAGAACCCTTCTGGTTTCTATCTGCACCCCAGAGCTAATGCTGTAACACAGCTGTCCATACCGAAATTATTTCCAGAGAAAACTGGTGTCCTAACAATACTGACACAGGCTTGCAGGACTGACAAGCTACAGTCAGAGACAACAAGAACAGTTAACACCAGACGGTGAAAGGCAAGCTAAAGAACATAAGCAACAGAAACCAAGGCTACTTAGCATCATCAGAAACCAGTTCTCCCACCACAGTGACCACTGGTTACCCCAACACACTACAAAAGAAAGATTCGATTTAAAATCACATGTCTTTTTTTTTTTAAGTTGGAAGCAAATTTATCTTAAAGTCATTCATTTGTTTTTACAGGAAGATTCTTTTCTTGGCTCAGTTTTTTATATGGGAAGACAAGAGCCACCTTCACCACTTTCACTATTGATGAACATTTAGATTTCATAGGGTTTTTTTTTTTTTGAATTTTGTAACTTACTCTTTTTTTGGATATATTCTATATTTACATTTCATTTCCCTTTTTTTTGTTTACCCACCCCCCTAAAGTCCCACATGCCCTTTTCCCTCCCCCTGCTCCCTCATCCACCCCTTCCCACTTCCCTGTTCTGGTATTCCCCTACACTGATCCTTTGATAATTTCCAGCATTAGTGTCCATTCCTTTCTTCTTGTCAGACATCATGTCGTGATGATGATAGAGGACTTTAAGAAGACATAAATAATAGCCAGAAATTGGAAGGAGCCCAGATATCCCTCAAAGGAGGAATGGATACAGAAAATGTGGTATATTTATACAATGTAATACTACTCAGCAATTTAAAATAATGAATTCATGCAATTTGTAGGTAAATGGTTAGATCTGGAAAATATCATCCTAAGTGAGTTAACCCAATCACAAAAGAATACACATGAAATGCAATCACTGATAAGTGGATATTAATGAGCCCAGAATCCCTAAAAACTCAAGGCACAATTAGCAAATCAAATGATTCCCAAGAAGAAGAAAGGAGAGGACCCTGGGCCTGAAAAGATTGGATCCAGTTTTGTAGACCCAGACCAGAGAAATCATGGTGGTGGGGTGATTGGGGAATAGTTGGGAGGGAGAGGAATTATGGGACGTATGGTGGGGGGGAACTGGGAAAGAGGAAAGCCTTTGGAATGTAAACAAAGAATATAGAAAATAAAAATTAAAAAAAAAAGAAGACATAAATAACTCTTAAAGAAATATGAGATTTGAATTTCCCTAATGACTAATGACATTGAACATTCTTAAGTTGCTTCTCAGCCATTCGAAGTTCTTCAGGTAAAAATTCTTTGTTTAGCTCTGTACCCTATTTTAATAGGGTTATTTGGCTCTCTGGAGTCTAACTTCTTAAGTTCTTTGTATATATGGAATATTAGCCCTCTGTCGGATGGAGGATTGGTGAAGAACTTTTCCCAATTTGTTGGTTACCGTTTTGTCCTTTTGACAGAGTCTTTTGCCTTCCAGAAACTTTGTAATTTTATGAGGTCCCATTTGTCAGTTCTTGATCTTAGAGCATAAGCTATTGGTGTTCTGTTCAGGAAATTTTCCCCTGTGCCCATGTGCTCAAGGCTCTTCCCCAGTTTCTATTCTATTAGTTATAGTGTATCTGTTTTTTTTGTGGAGGTTATTGATCCACTTGGAGTTGAGCTTAGCAACCCTGACATTTCACTTCACACCAGTCAGAATGACTAAGATTAAAAACTCAGGAGACAGCAGGTGTTGGCTAGGATGTGGAGAAAGAGGAACACTCCTCCACTGCTGGTGGGATTGCAAGCTGGTACAACCATGCTGGAAATTATTCTGGCAGTTTCTCAGAAAATGGTCATAATACTACTGGAAGACGCCATTATACCATTCCTAGGCATATACCCAGAGGATTCCCTGGCATGCAATAAGGCCACATGCTCTACTATGTTCATAGGAGCCTTATTTATAATAGCCAGAAGCTGGAAAGAACCCAGATGTCCCTCAATGGAGGAATGGATACAGAAAATGTGGTATATTTACACAATGAATTACTACTCAGAAAATTAAAAACAATGAATTAATGAAATTCTTAGGCAAATGGTTGGAACTGAAAATATCATCCTAAGTGAGGTAATCTATTCCCAAAAGAACACACATGGAATGCAGTCACTGATAAGTGGATATTAGCCCAGTAGCTCTGAATAGCCAAGACAAAATTCACATATCAAATGATTCCCTGGTCTTGGAAAGGCTTTATGCAGCAATGTAAGAGAATACCAGAACAGAGAAGGGGGAGGGAGTTCATTGGGGAATGGGCAGAGGGAAGAGGGCTTTTGGGACTTGAGGGGAGGGGGAAATAGGGAAAGGGAAGATAATTTGGAATGTAAAGAAAGAATATAGGAAATGAAAAAAAGAAAAAGAAAAAGTAAAATTTCAAACCAGAAGAAAGGTAAATTAAACAAGTTACAGGGGAAAAAGAAAGGAAGAAAATGAACTTAAAGAACTGATGAGTTTCACCATCAGATATCTCAGTCTTTTTTTCATATTTCAAAATCTTCTGAAACAAAGTCATAATGCCCTTATCTAGGTGTGTTGCAAAAGAAAAAAAAATAAAGAGAAATCAATATATCACAGAGCAAAAGACATATATTAAATAATCTATTTCTTCTTGGATCTTGAAAATATATCTTAAGCTTTCAATGAAAAGAATACTTTAAAAAACAATAAATTTTAGATTTAACAAAAAAAAAGAAATACAAGAGAACACAGGTAAATAAATTGAAAACCTCAAAGAGGAAACACAAAAATCCATGAAAGTATTACAGGAAAGCACAACCAAACAGTTGAAGGAACTGGACAAAACCATCCATGATCTAAAAATGGAAAAAGAGACAATAAAATCATCACAAAGGAAGAAAACATTGGAGATAAAATAACTAGAAAAGAGATCATTAGTCATAGATACAAGAATCATCAACAGATTACAAGAGATAGAAGAGAGAATCTCAGGTGCAGAGGATACCATAGAAATCATGAAAACAACAGTCAAAGAAAATGCAAAAGGAAAAGAAAATGCAAAACCCAAACCATCCAGGAAATACAGGACACAATGAGAATACCAAACATAAGGATAATAGGTTTAGAAGAAAGCAAAGATTCCCAACTCAAAGGGCCAGTAAATATCTTCAACAAAATTATAGTTAAAAACTTCACTAACCTAAAGAAAGAGATGCCCATGAATATACAAGAAGCCTACAGAACTCAGAATAGATAGGACTAGAAAAGAAATTCCTCCCATCACATAATATTCAAAACAAAATTTACTAAAAAAAGAAAGAATATTAAAAGCAATAAGGGGAAAATCACATAATACATAAAGGCAAACCTATCAAAATTACAACAGAATTCTTATCAGAGACCATGAAAGCTAGAAGATCCTGGGCAGATCTCATACAGGCCCTAAGAGAACACAAATGCCAGGCCAGACTACTATCCCAGGAAAACTCAAAAGTACTGTACATAGAGAAACCAAGATATTCCATGACAAAACCAAGTTTACACAATATCTTTTCACAAGTCTGACCCTAAACAGGATAAGAGATGGAAAATGCCAACATAAGGAGGGAAACTACACACTAGACAAAACAAGAAAATAATCTTTCAACAAACCCAAAAGAAGATAACCACACAATTATAAAAATAAGTTAAAAATAACAGGAAGCATTACTATTCCTTAATAGCTCATAACATCAATGGACTCAATTCCAAAATAAAAAGACATAGATTGGCAACATAAACAGGACTCAATATTTTGCTACATTCAGGAAACACACCTCAATGACAAAAACAAACACTACCTCAGGGTAAAAGGCTGGAAAACAATTTTCTAAGCAAATAGTCCCAAGAAACAAGCTGGAGTTTGATATCTAATATCAGATAAAATCGACTTTCAACTAAAAGTCATCAAAAAAGATAAGGAAGGACACTTAATACTCATCTAAGAAAAAAGACACCAAGAACTCTCAATTCTAAACATGTATGCTCCAAATGCATGGGCACCTACATTCATAAAAGGAACTTACTAAAGCTAAAAGCACACTATGCACCTCACTCAATAATTGTCAGGGACTTAAATACCCCACTCATATCGGTGGACAGATCAGGGAAACACAAAACTAATAGAAACACAATGAAACTAACAGGAGATATGGACCAAATAGATTTAACAGATATCTAAAAAATATTCATCCTAAATCAAAAGAATATATGTTCTTTTTTTTTGATTTATTTTATTTTATTTTCTATATTCTATGTTTACATTCCAAAGGCTTTCCCCTTTCCCAGTTCCCACCCACCATAGTTCCCATAGTTCCTCTCCCCCCCCATCTGTTCCCCAATAATTCCCCCTCCCCCCTCGGTTTCTTTACTAAACTGGATGCAATCTTTACAGGCCCAGGGTCCTCTCCTTTCTTCTTCTTGGGAATCATTTGACTTGCTATTTGTGTCTTGAGTATTTAGGGCTTCTGGGCTCATTAATATCCACTTATCAGTGATTGCATTTCATGTGCATTCTTTTGTGATTGGGTTAATTCACTCAGGATGATATTTTCCAGGTCAGGATTGAAGACCCAGAGGTTAACCCACAGATTTATGGTCACTTGATCTTTGATAAAGGAGCCACAACCATCCGGTGGAATAAAGATAGCCTTTTTAACAAATGGTGCTGGTTCAACTGGAAGTCAACATGCAGAAGAATGCGAATTGATCCAATCTTATCTCTTTGCACTAAGATCAACTCCAAGTGGATCAAGGACCTCCACATAAAACCAGACACACTGAAACTATTAGAAAAGAAACTTGGGAAGACCCTGGAGGACTTGGGCACAGAAACTGAGGAAAGTCAAAAAATCATCAGATCCTACTATAAAATCCTACACTCAACACAACTAGAAAATCTGGGTGAAATGGACAATTTTCTAGTGATACAAAATACGAAAATTTAATTAGGATCAGATAAACGATCTAAACAGTCCCATTCCTCCTAAAGGAATAGAAGCAGTCATTAAAAGTCTCCCACTCAATAAAGCTCAGGACCAGATGGTTTTGGAGTAGAATTCTATCAGACATTCAAAGAAAACCTAATAACAATACACTTCAAAATATGCCACAAAATAGAAACAGAACAAACACTACCCAACTCATTTTATGAAAATGAAGGTACAACTTAACCAAAGTTATGGGACACAAGGAAAGCAGTGCTAAGAGGAAAACTCATAGCCCTGAGTGCCTCCAAAAAGAGACAGGAGAGAGCATTTACTAGCAACTTAACAGCACACCTGAAAGCCCTGGAACAAAAAGAAGCTAATTCACCCAGGGGGAGTAGAAGACAGAAAATCATCAAACTAAGGGCTGAAATCAATCAAGTAGAAACAAAGAGAGCAATACAAATAATCAGCAAAACCAGGAGCTTGTTCTTTGAGAAAATCAAAAGATCATCAGATCCTACTACAAAGGTCTATACTCAAAAAAACTGGAGAATCTAGAGGAAATGGACAATTTCCTAGACAGATACCAAATACCAAAATTAAATCAGCATCAAATAGAGCAGCTAAATAGTCCCATAACCCCTAAAGAAATAGAAGGGGTTATAGAAAGCCTCCCAACCAAGAAAAGTACGGGACCAGAGGGTTTTAGTGCAGAATTCTACCAGACCTTCAAAGAAGACTTAACACCAATACTTTTCAAACTATTCCACAAAATAGAGACAGAAGGGATACTGCCCAACTCATTCTTTGAAGCCACAATTACGCTAATACCTAAACCACAAAAAGATCCAACAAAGAAAGAGAACTACAGGCCAATTTCTCTTATGAATATCGATGCAAAAATACTAAATAAAATTCTTGCCAACTGAATCCAAGAGCACATCAAAACGATCATCCACCAGGATCAAGTAGGCTTCATCCCAGGGATGCAGGGATGGTTCAACATAAGGATATTTATACAATGGAATACTACTCAGCAATTAAAAGTAATGAATTCATGAATATATGTTCTTTTCAGAACACATGGTACCTCCTCCAAAACTAACCATATAATAAGTCACAAAACAGACTTCAACAGGCAAAAGAAGATTGATATAATCCCATGCCTCCTATCAGATCACTACAGATTAAGGCTGGTCTTGCTCCTGGATTGGCAGGATCAATATAGTACTTGAAGTTCTAGCGAGAGCAATTAGACAACATAATGAAGTCAAAGGGATACAAATTGAAAAGGAAGAAGTCAAACTATCATTATTTGCAGATGATATGATAGTTTACTTAAGTGACCCAAAAAACTCCACCATAGAACTTCTACAGCCAAATCAATTCTTTATAGGTCTAGAAAGTGCAATTCTCATATTCATCTGGAGTAACAAAAAACCCAGGATAGCTAAAACTATTCTCAACAATAAAAGGAATCCTGGGTGAATCAATATCCTGACCTCAAGCAGTACTACAGAGCAATTGTGTTAAAAGCTGCATGGTATTGGTACAGCAAACAGGCAAGTAGATCAATGGAATACAATTGAAGACCCAGAAAGGAACCCACAGTGTTATGTTCACTTGATCTTTGATAAAGGAGCTACAACCATCCAGTGGCATAAAGATAGCCTTTTCAACAAATGGTGTTGGTTCAACTGGATGTCAACATGCAGAAGAATGCGAATTGACCCACTCTTATCTCTTTGCATTAAGATCAACTCCAAGTGGATCAAGGACCTCAAGCGGTACTACAGAACAGTTGTGTTCAAAACTGCATGGCATTGGTACAGCGATCAATGAAATAGAATTGAAGATACAGAAATTAACCCACAGAGTTATGGTCACTTGATCTTTGGTAAAAGAGCTACAACCATTCAGTGGAAAAAGGATAGCCTTTTCAACAAATGGTGCTGGTTCAACTGGAGGTCAACATGCAGAAGAATGCGAATTGACCCGCTCTTATCTCCTTGTACTAAAGTCAACTCCAAGTGGATTTAGGACCTCCACATAAAACCAGACACATTGAAACTAATAGAAAAGAAACTGGGGAAGACCCTGGAGGACATGAGTACAGGGGGAAAGTTCCTGAACAGAAACCAATAACTTATACTCTAACATCAAGAATTGACAAATGGGACCTCATAAAATTACAAAGTTTCTGTAAGGCAAAAGACACTGTCAGAAGGACAAAATGGCAACCAACAAATTAAAAAATGATCTTCACCAACCTCACATCCAACAGAGGACTAATATCCAATATCTACAAAGAACGCAAGAAGTTAGACCCCAAAGAACCAAATAAACCTATTAATAATGAGGTACAGAGCTAAACAAAGAATTTTCACCTGAAGAAATTTGAATGGCTGAGAAGCACCTTAAGAGATGTTCAACATCATTAGTCATTAGGGAAATGCATATCAAAACAACCCTGAGATTTCACCTCATAGCAGTCAGAATGTCTGAGATTAAACACTCAAGAGACAGTAGATGTTGGCGAGGATGTTTAGAAAGAGGAACACTCCTCCACTGTTGGTGGGATTGCAAGATGGTACAATCGCTCTGGAAATCAGTCTAGCAGTTCCTCAGAAAATTGGGCATGACACTTCCAGAGGACCCTGACATACAATCATGTGCATATACCCAGAGGATTCCCCTGTATGCAATAAAGACACATTCTCTAGTATGTTCATAGCAGCCTTATTTATAATGGCCAGAAATTGGAAAGAAACCAGATATCCCTCAAAGGAGGAATGGATACAGAAAATGTGGTATATTTATACAATGGAATACTACTCAGCAATTAAATATAATGAATTCATGCACTTTGTAGGCAAATGGTTGGATCTAGAAAATATCATCCTAAGTGAACTAACCCAATCACAAAAGAATACACATGAAATGCAATCACTGATAAGTGGATATTAATGAGCCCAGAAGCTCTGAATACTCAAGGCACAATTAGCAAGTCAAAGATTCCCAAGAAGAAGGAAGGAGAGGACCCTGGTCCTGAAAAGACTGGATCCAATTTTGTAGGAATGTACCAGAATAGAGAAATGGGGGGGGTTGTGGTATGGGTTGAGGGAAGAGTACTTTTGGGACATATGGTGAGGGGGGGACTGGGAAAGGGGAAAGCCTTTGGAATGTAAACAAAGAATATAGAAACTTAAAAAGAGAATACAATTTGGAAAGGAAGAAGTTAATCTATCACTGTTTTCATATGATAGGATAGTATATTTAAGTGACCCCCAAAACTTCACCAGAGAATGCCTACAGGTGATAAACAACCTCAGCATAGTGGCCAGATATAAAATTAACTCAAACAAATCAGTAGCCTTCCTATACTCAAAGGATAAATAGGCTGAGAAAGAAATTAGGGAAATGACACCTTTCACAATAGTCACAAAAAATATAAAGTAACTTGGTTTGACTCTAACCAAACAAGTGAAAGATCTATATGACAAAAATGTTAAGTCTCTGAAGAAAGAAATCGAAGAATTCTGAAAATGGAAATATCTCCCATGCTTATGGATTGACAGATTAATGTAGTAAAAATGGCCATCTTGCTGAACGCAATATACAGATTCAAAGCAATCCCCATCAAAATTCCACCTCAGTTTTTCATAGAGTTAGAAATAATTCTAAAATTCATCTGGAATAACTAAAACACAGGATAGCAAAAATTATTCTCAACAATGAAATAACTTTTGGGGGAATCAGCATCCTGTAACTCAAGCTGTACTACAGAGCAATAGTGATGAAAACTACATGGTATCAGTACAATAACAGGCAAGTATATCAATTTAATAGAATTGAAGACCCAGAGATGAGCCTACACAAAAAGGAGCTAAAACCATCTAGTGGAAAAAAGATAGCCTTTTCAACTATTGGTGCTGATTCGACTGGCAGTGAGAATACAGAAGAAAACAAATTGATCCATTTTTATCTCCTTGTAAAAAGCTCAAGTCCAAGTGGATCAAGGACTTCTACATGAAACCAGATACAATGGAAGTAATAGAAAAAGAAAATGAGGAAGAACTTCGAACAATAGGAACAGGGGAAATTTTCCTGAACAGATTTCTAATAGCTTATGCACTATGATCAAGATTCCACCTCACACCAGTCAGAATGGCTAAGATTAAAAACTCAAAAGACAACAGGTGCTGGCAAGGATGTGGAGAAAGAAGAACACTCTTCCACTGTTGGTGGGATTGCAAGATGGTATAACTGCTCTGGAAATCAGTCTGGCGGTTCCTCAGAAAATTGGGCATGACACTTCTAGAGGACCCTGCCATACCACTCCTGGGCATATACCCAGCAGAATCCCCTGCATACAATAAAGACACATGCTCCACTATGTTCATAGCAGCCTTATTTATAATAGCCAGAAGTTGGAAGGAGCCCAGATGTCCCTCAAAGGAGGAATGGATACAGAAAATGTGGTATATTTATACAATGGAATACTACTCAGCAATTAAAAATAATGAATTAATGCAATTTGTAGGCAAATGGTTGGATCTGGAAAATATCATCCTAAGTGAGTTAACCCAATCACAAAAGAATACACATGAAATGCAATCACTGATAAGTGGATATTAATGAGCCCAGAAGCTCTGAATACTCAAGGCACAATTAGCAAGTTAAAAGATTCCCAAGAAGAAGGAAGGAGAGGACCCTGGTACTGAAAAAACTGGATCCAGTTTTGTAGGAATGTACCAGAACAGAGAAATGGGGGGGTTGGGGTATGGGTTGAGGGAAGAGTACTTATGGGACATATGGTGAGGGGGGAACTGGGAAAGGGGAAAGCCTTTGGAATGTAAACAAAGAATATAGAAAATAAAAAATAAAAAAGAATTGACAAATCCAGCCTCATAAAATTACAAAGCTTCTATAAGGCAAAGAACACTGCCAATATGACAAAATGACAACCAATAGATTGGGAAAAGATCTTTATTAATCCTACATCCAATACTGGGATAATATCCAATATATAAAAACTCAAGAAGTTAGACTTCAGAGAACAAAATAACTCTATTAAATAATGGGGTAAAGAGCTAAACAAAGAATTCTCAACTGAGGAACACCAAATGGCTGAGAAGTACCTAAAGAAATGTTCAACATCCTTAGTCCTCATGGAAATGAAAATCAAAACAAGCTTGAGATTCTCCCTCACACCAGTCAGAATGGCCAAGTTCAAAATCTCTGGTTACAGCAGTTGCTGGTGAGGTTGTGGAGAAAGGAACTCTCCTCCACTGCTGGTGGGATTGCAAGCTGGTACAACTACTTTGGAAATCAGTTTGGCAGTTCCTCATAAAAAAAGTGGATATATCACTACTTGAGGACCCAATTACACCACCCCTGGGCATATACCCAGAAGATGTTCCAAAATATAATAAGAACACATGCTCTACTATGTTCATAGCAGCCTTATTTATAATAACCAGAAGCTGGAAATAACCAAGATATCTTTCAAAAGAGGAATGGATACAGAAAATGTGGTATATTTACAGAGTAATACTGCTCAGCTTTTAAAAACAATGAAATGAATTCATGAAATTCTTAGGCAAATGGATGGAACTAGAAAATATAATCCTAAGTGAGGTAACCCAATCACAAAAACCACAAATATTATGCACTCATGGATAAGTAGTATTAACCCAGAAGCTCAGAATACCCAAGATTTAATTCACAGACCAAATGAACCTCAAGAAGAAGTAAGACCAATATATGTTTCCTTTGGTCCTTCTGAGAGGGGCAAACAAAATACACATAGGAGGAGATACAGAGAAAAAATGTCCAAAAAGGAGATCAGAGACTAATGGAAAGACCATCCAGAGACTGCCCCATCAGAGGATACATCCCATATATAGTTGCTAAACTGAGACACTGTTATGGATGCCAACAAGTGCTTGCTGACAGGAGCCTAATATATCTATCTCCAGAAAGGTTCTGCCAGTACCTGACAAATACAGATATGGATGGTTTTAGCTAATCATTGGACTGAGCACAATGTTCCCAATGGAGGAGCTAGAGAAAGGACCCAAGGTGCTGAAGGAGCTTGCAGTCCCATAGGAGAAACAACAATATATACTAACCAGTACCCTGCAGAGATCCCAGGAACTAAACCACCAACCACAGAGACAGAATACACATGGAGGGACCCATGGTTCCAGCTGCATATATAGCAGAGGATGGCATTGTTGGAAATCAAAGGGAGGAGAGGCCCTTGGTCCTGCGAATGGTAGATGCCCCAGCATAGTGGAATGCCAGGACAGTGAAGGAGTGGGTGGGTTGGTGAGCAGGGGGAGGTGGAATGGGATATGTGGTTTTCAAAGGGGAAGCCAGGAAAGGGGATAACATTTGAAATGCAAATAAATATAATACCAGATTAAAAAGACACAAAAATCATAAATAGTAATGGGCTGTTAAACAGATAAATAAATAAATATCACACGACTTCCTCCTTTTTGAGAAATGGAAGAAAAAACTACTATGTTATTCGGAATATTTTGTCTTTCAAAGTGATTTTATTAAATAATAGTTTTGCATATTTCCTATGGGACTAAAGTTATTAGGCACAGCTTGTACAAGAACCTATTTTGGTACCTAACATGATGGAACAATTAATACCTTATGTAAAATTTTCTCTGTCCTGGTTTGCCAACCACATGTTTTTAAGAATTCTCTTTTGTTTTTGTTTAAGTATCAAATTGTCATGATGTCTATTGCTTTACTGGAGGGACACAGAAAAGAATGCAAGGTCTCTGATTTGTCATATTTTATTCAAGGAACAGTGAAGTAAAACCAAAATAGTATACTGTAATTTTGAAGTACTTTAGAAATCTTAATTTTAATAATGACATTCCACGAAGAAAATATTCCTTACTAATATGTAAAAGTATAAGTTAATTATGATAGGCAAGTATTCATATTTCTTAAATAAATTTGGCAGAAAAACAGACTGAGGAGGAGAAAAAATAAGAAAAAGAACCCATGACTTTTAAAATATATTATGTTGCTCAAAATATGTTGTGCTGCTCAGATTCCTGTAAGATAGACTGTAATTTTTAATTATTTTTGGAATATGCTATATGAACCAAAAAATTACCAGCAAACCAATTTTAAAATATGTGACTGAGCTCTAAATTTGGCAGGGTTAATTAGTGAAAGAAATACATAGCATAAGATAAAAATTAAAACAAATTACCTCTCTGCAATATCCTTTCAGCCTCCTGACTTTCGGTCTGTAGGAATATTTGGTTCATAGTTTCTAATGGTATCTGTGATTCCAAGATTTAGAGAAGGAGAACACTCAAAGTGACATTTATATTAAAGCTGCCAAAACCAAGGTATTAAAAAAATCATTTCAGGGTATGGAATGCGTTATGAAAGAAATGCAAAAATCTACATATGCGTAGAAGAATTTCTGATTTACAATGGGAAGAAAATAGGATCTGGCTGGGCATCATTTCACTGAAATTTCTTTATGGTCTATCTTATGATTAAACCTTTTAGAAATATGTTACATTATCCCTAAAGTGGTTTATTTTTGCAGAATGTTTTATGAGGAAGGTGGTATAACTGATGTCAGCAGGGGTTGTTGAGAATTTTGGAGAAAAATAGAAACTGTCTAGCTGGAGTCACAGCTCAGTGGTAGAACTCATACTGAACCTATCACTCTGGATCTGTGCCTAGTATAACTGAAAAAAGACATTGAAGGAACCACAAGACTTCAAAACTGTGATTAATTTTAATTTTCAGAGAGCAGATTCTGAACATGATTAAATAATCCTGTGACATTTGTAGGTTTTCACATTTCTCCAACAAACAAACAACAAATAATTATCACAAGCCCAGGGATACTACGACTCCAAAACACTAAAATGAGATCTTTGAAATATCTTTACATGGAAATGTTTTAAAGCATGATATTAGAGAAAGAAGAAGATACATTTATATTCACGATGTGGATTCAGAATGGAATGAGAATTTAAATAATAAAATCAGGTAGAGTTTATTTTTAATTGATAGAAGCATATTGAGAGATAAAGACAGATATTTATGTATCTTTATGTTTTCAGCGAAGATATTTTCAGGTTCATGTTTGACTATTTCTACCTGTATCTTAGGTGGGAGTGATAAATATAGCTAGAGAAATTTTGCCTGAGTGAATAATATTTATCTCTGAGTCTTTCCTAGGAATCATTGAATATTAACTAGTGGCAATGTGAATCAGAACTCAAAGAACTGACTAAAAACAATTCTTTATAATTCTATAAGAATACCCCAATGGAAAAATGAACTTTGTCCTTTTACACTGCTGAATTGATGAGGACTTCATTTCTCTTTTTGTTGTTTTTGTTGTTCGTTTGGTTGTTTGTTTGTTTGTTTGGTTGGTTGGTTTCTGGTTTCTTACCTGAAAGAACTGTCTTGCTAATTGCCTTTAATATGTAGGATTTGAGATTGTATTTGGATGTGATTAATGTGACTCTTCTGATAATTTATATATCCAGTTGAATCATTATATCAAGGTTTCAAATGTTTCTCTAGATTTGATTAATATTCAGTTTTGAGGCATAGTTTTTATCTAGACTAAGAGTTTTATACATTTTTGCATGATTATTTGTACAACTGAGAATACATCAATTTGCAACATTCTGAGTCTGTTATCACTCATTATTGTGTCCAATTTTACTTTTGATTCATTTAATGCATTTTATCTGCTTTCTGGTACTTGTGCTTAAGATAGAAGGTGTGTGTGTGTGTGTGTGTGTGTGTGTGTGTGTGTACGCGCATGCGCGCGCGTGCGTGCGCGTGCATGTGTGCATACATGTATTTGCCATTAAGGAAATTAACAGCATTTCAAAGCAAATGCTGTTTTAAAAAATGAAGAAAAATATGTCATTTTTTCAGTATATATTGCAGACTCATTTTCTATCGTTATATGTAAAAACTTTCATATTATGATCTTTAATTTTTGTATAGTAATTTTAAAATATGCAGCCTAATTTCCAATTCTTTTTGCATATTAAATAGACTTAGATGTTCTAAATTATTCATGTTTTACTTTCATTTTGCATGCATCTTTCTTTATAAAAATTCCTTCCATCATAATCATTTTTGACATGGTCAATTGACTGAGTTTACCATTTCCTTTTACTAATAAAATTACATTTGAGAGTTACAATTTTTGTCTTCAATTTCTCTTTATCACATTTATAACATATCCTTGGGAACATTCCCAAGGCATATATCATGAAATATTGGTTTGGCAGTTTTACTCTTTATTATGCTTTCAGAGGTACAGATCTAAATATTTTATAGGAAAATACTCATAAATTATACAGTTGTTTAGTAAGAAAACATGCTGTGGAAGTAGGCAGGATTAATCATAGCACCATTTAAAAGAAAGATATAATCTTGGATTCCTAAAACCCCCGAATTATGTGGAGACTAGTGGATTCCAAGAAGTTACTAGCTAGCGGATATGACACAACTGTTAGATTTATTTTCTGTAAAGACCATCTCCCAAATACTGAGTTGGAAGATACAGAAGATAATAGATATCTCATCTACCTTCCATATCTTTATGCACTATATACACACCCACGCACCTTCCTACAAAGAGAGAGAGAGAGAGAGAGAGAGAGAGAGAGAGAGAGAGAGAGAAAGGGAGGGAGAGACAGAGAGAGGAGAGAATATGTAAATTAATATTTCAAACAAAGAAATTGAACTAAATTTTCTCTCTTACATAAAACATTTCATAAACATTTTTCGTAAAAAGAAAATTGACATTTTTTTTCAAACACCAGACTCTGGCACTCCAGGGATTCTTGTTCTACTAGAGAAGAAATAAATGTTGATATTTGCAGATCTTCTGACTTATATTGAAAGTCATGATCTCTATGGTAATACAATCAGGAAACTCACTCAAGAAGAGAGTAGGGTTATGGATTTCAGAGACTGATGACAGGATCATGTAGAGAAAAACATAGAAGTTGGAAAAGCCTAGAGGAAGAGCTGCAGGTATCTGAATGCTGTGAAAGTTGTTAGAATACTCACTGTTAATTCATACAGTATGATCAAACAAGCACAGAGCAATATGTACCCAGAAAAAGATAAACAAATATTGCTTAGACCTCATGCAATATTTGTACAGTTTTCATTGACCTGTGTAGTTTGGTAGTGAGTCAAGACCTATCATACAAATGTGATTAGCATAATCCAAAGTATAACTTTGCAGTAAGTTTCAGATAGAAATCTTAAAGTTTGGAGGCGAATTCAAATGCCTTTGCTCTTCTTTTATAAAAAAGAAAAACAATTAAGCAGGCCTTGAAAAAATGTAGCTAGTCATAACAAGTCAGTTATGAAAAGTGAAGAGACATTGAAATGACAGCTATGAGAATTTACAAAAGAATATTTTTATTAGATATTTTCTTTATTTGCATTTCAAATGTCTTCCCCTTTAGTCATTTTCCATATGAAAACTGTCTATCCCATCCTTCCACCCCTGCTCAATAACCTACCCTCTCCCACTTCCCTGACCTGGTATTCCCGAGCTGGGACATTGAATCTTCACAGGACAAAGGACTTCTCATTGATGTCCAACAAGTCCACCCTCTGTTACATATGTGACTAGAGGCATGGGTCCCTCTATGTGTGCTCTTTGGTTTGTGGTTTAGTCCCTGGGAACTCTGGTGTACTGTTGGTTCATATTGTTGTTCCTCATATGGGGCCAAAAACCCCTTCGACTCTCTGGGTTCTTTCTCTAGCTCCTCCATTGGGGACCCTTCGCTCAGTCCAATGGTTGTCTGAGAGCATCCGCCTCTGAATTTTTCAGGCACTGGAAGAGCCACTTAGGAGACAGCTATATCATGCTCCAGTCTGCAAGCACTTCTTGCCATCCACAGTAGTATCTGGGTTTGGTAACTGTATATGGGATGGATCCCTAGTTGAGTCAGTCTCTGGATGGTCCCAAAGTACCCAGATGTCCCTCAACAGAGGAATGGATACAGGAAATGTGGTACATTTACACAATGGAGTACTATTCAGCTATTAAAAACCATGAATTCATGAAATTCTTAGGCAAATGGGTGTAACTAGAAAATATCATCCTGAGTGAGGTAATCCCATCACAAAAGAACACACATGGTTTGTACTCATTGTGTACAAAGTGGATATTAGCCTAGAATCTAAGAATACTCAAGATAAAATTGACAAAAAATGTTTTTAAAACCTACTATAATTACTAAAGTATATCTGTGAGTATAAAAGCACACTTTCCATGAAGACAAACTAAATTATTAAAAATGAAAAAAAGAATAGTTCTACAATGTAAAGTCCAAAGATGCTGAATGTAACAATAGAGTTTATTGTGTAGAAGAAATAATCATTGCTGATTGAACTTAAAAGTAACAAACCAGAGATTATCTCTAGAAAAATAGAAGAAAAATATGTACAAAAAGAATCAAAACACTGTGAAAGTACTTGGGATGATAGAATATACAGGGATACCATATGTTTAGCAGGAGTCAGTTATACTAAAAACTTATTTAAGAAACTGGGGAAGACCCTTGAGGACATTGGCTCAGGGGGAAAGTTCCTGAACAGAACACCAATAGCTTATGCTCTAAGATCAAGAATAGACAAATGAGACCTCATAAAATTACAAAGTTTCTGTAAAGCTAAATACACTGTCAAAAGGACAAATCGGCAACCAACAAATTGGGAAAAGATCTTCACCAACCCTACATCTGACAGAGGGCTCATATCCAATGTATACAAAGAACTCAAGAAGTTAGACCCCAGAAAACCAAATAACCCTATCAAAAATGGGATACAGAGCTAAACAAAGACTTTTTACCTGAAGAAATGTGAATGGCTGAGAAACACCTTAAAAAATCTCCAACATCATTAGCCATTAGAGAAATGCAAATCAAAACAACCCTGAGATTTCACCTCACACCAGTCAGAATGGCTAAGATTAAAAACTCAGGAGGCATCAGGTATTGGTGAGGATGCAGAGAAAGAGGAACACTCCTCCTCTGCTGGTGGGACTGCAAGCTGGTAAAACCACTCTGGAAATCAGTCTGGCGGTTCCTCAGAAAACTGGACACGATAATTCCAGAGGACCCAGCCATACCACTCCTGGGCATATACCCAGAAGATTCCCCATCATGCAATAAGGATACATGCTCCACTATGTTCATAGCAGCCTTATTTATAATAGCCAGAAGCTGGAAAGAACCCAGATGTCCCTCAACTGAGGAATGGATACAAAAAATGTGGTATATATACACAATGGAGTACTATTCAGCCATTAGAAACAATGAATTCATAAAATTCTTAGAGAAATGGATGGAGTTAGAGAACATCATACTAAGTGAGGTAATCCAGTCTCAAAAGAATGCCCATGGTATGCAGTCACTGATAAGTGGATATTAGCCTAGAATCTTGGGACACCAAAGACATAATCCACATACCAAATGACGTCTGAGAATGAAGGAGTGGACCCTGGTACAGGAAAGGATCAAAACATCAGTGTAAGGGAATACCAGAACAGGAAAGTGGGAAGGGGTGGATGGGGGAACAGGGGGAGGTAAAAGGGCATGTGGGACCTTTGGCGGGCGGGGAACCAGAAAAAGGGAAATGAAATGTAAATATAGAATATATCCAATAAAAAATTAAAAGAAGTATGATATTAAATTGAAAATATAAGATCTCTCCAACATTTTGTGTGGACACGTATGGCTATGAACTTGCCTTTTAGACTTGCCTTCAGTTTGTCCTATAAGCTTGAGAGCTGCAGAAGAGAGAGCATACCAATCATTTAAGGCCCAGGCAAGAGCAGCCTTAGGCGGCTCTCCATTGGACTTAGGGCAGCAATGATGGAATCTAGAGTTTAGTAAGTAATAACTCAGGAATATTGGAGGGGAAATATTAGCCACATGGATGTTGAGAGTGGCCCAGACATTGAGCTGATTAAGATATATTAAATATAAAGCTGCATGTGTGTGTCTTTCATTTGGGAATCCAGAACATTGGGATGAGTGTCAAGGAACTTGTGCCACTACAGTAAATATGAGTAACACTAATCACTTACTACAGTACATGCTTCATTTCTTTTTTTGTTGTTGTTGTTGTTGCTGTTGTTGTTGCTTTGTGTCCAATTATACTGTCATTTTCAGAAAAATTTTCAGGAAGTACTGAGAAGAATATTTCCTTATGTTCTGTAAGATGAATTAGGTTCATTAGTTTATGACTACCTGTACCAGTATTTCTCTGTTTAGATTTTGCCTTTATGACTTGTTTGTTCACAATAATATTGAAGTCTTTACATGACCCTGCTCATGAGTCAATTTGTGTTTTAAGCTGTGTTAATATTAATGGTCTTTTTGTTTGTTGTTCTTTTTTGTTTGTTTTTTAATGATCTTATTTGAGCTTGTGTGGATATTCCCTTGGGTACGTATATAATGTTTTTCTTCCCATATTTTCTGATTAGTTTTGGTTCAAAAACTATTTTGATAGATATTAAAATTGCTACATCAGTTTATGCCTGAGGTAATTTCTACCTTATGCCTGAGGTAATTTCTGTCCTTGATTTTAAAATGTGTGTCTTGGATGGATCCTGCTTTTGTACATACTCTGTTAGTCTGTGTCCTTTCTCTGGGTAATTGAGACAATAGATGCTCATGGTTATCAGTTTCCTGTGTTTATTCATTTCCATTATTTTCTTATATGGTGTGGGTTTCCCCCACTTCTTTTCCTTGCTTTGCTGAGATTATTTTTATTACTTGTATTTTCTTGTTTGCAGGTAAGGTCTTTAGCTTAGGGTTTTCATTCTAGCACCTTGTGTAGAGCTGAATTTGTAGACAGATATTTTTTAGTTATGGTTTTATTGTAGAATGTGTTTATTTTTCCATCTTTTGTGACTGAAAAATTTTGTAGTACATAAGTGTCTGGGCTTGTATCTGTAGTTTTTTAGAGTTTATGGAATACCTGTGAAAATTGGGTATTCTATAAACAGGTATTCCAAAGAATTCTAAAAAGATACTCCAACCAAACAGGAAAGCAAGATTTGGATTTAAAAATCACAGGTCATGATGCTGATGGAGGGCTTCATGGAGGACTTCAAGAAGGACATAAGTAACTCCCTTAAAGAAATACAGGAGAACACAAGTAAGCATGGAGAAGCCCTTGAAGAAAAATAGAAAACACAACAAAACAGGTGAAGGAATTGAAGAAAACTATCCAGGATCTAAAGATGGAGGTAGGAACAATAAAGAAATCACAAAACAAAATGATAAAATTAAACTCAGGATATAGAAAATCTAGGAAAGAAGTCAGGAGTCATAGATCCAAGCATCAACAACAGAATATAAGAGATAGATGAGAGTAGAGTATCTCAGATGCAGAAGATGCCATAGAATACATTGATATAACAGCCAAAGAAAATGAAAAATGCAAAAAGCTCCTGACCCAAAACATCCAGGAAATCCACGACAAAATGAGAAGACCAAACCTAAGGATTATAGGTATAGAAGAGAGTGAGGATTTCCAACTTAAAGGGACAGCAAATGTCTTCAACAAAATTATAGAACCTCTAACCTAAAGAAGATGAACATACAAGAAACCTACAAAACTTCAAATACATTTGACCTATCACAAAATAATTAAAAAACCAAATGTACTAAACAAAGAAAGAATATTAAAAGCAGTAAAGGAAAAAGGTTAAATAACATATAAAAGTAGATCTAACAGAACTACATCAGACTTCTTACCAGAGACTATGAAAGTCAGAAAAGCCTGGGAAGATGTCAGGGAACACAAATGCCAACCCAAACTGCTATATCCAGCAAATCATTCAATTACCATAAATGGAGAAATCAAGGCTTTTCATGACAAAAACAAATTTACACAGTAACTTTCCACAAATTCAGCCCTTCAAGGGGTAATGAATGCCCAGGAGTGGTATGGCAGGGTCCTCAGAGAATTTGAAAAAAGGGTGCCATAGGGAGTGGAGAATACCAAATAAAACAAATTATTTTAAAACCTAACTGACTGGTGACCTTATGATCTCACAGATATTTACAGCATGCACAAGGCCTACAGTTCACAAGGGAAGTAGACACAAGCCCCATCTCAAATCCAATTGATAACCAATGACAAAGACAATAAATACAAATACAAAACAAACTCAATGATGTATTTGGAGGCTTGTCTCATAACCCTGTTTTGTCAGAATTTTTATTTTACTTGTTTCATGCTTGTTCCTTGTTATATATATTGGCTTCCACGTTGTGTCATTTCTCTGTGCTTGAAAGTGTATATCTCTGTGTCTTTCTTTTATACATGATTCTTGTGCCTTTTCTTTTGCTCTTTTGATTCCATTTGCTTATTCATTAATTCGTTTTTCCCTTGTGATCATTTGTTTTTAATATTAATTTAGTATTACTTTAGATGTCTGTTTACATTTTAATGACACAGGAAAATAAATTATATGAATGTGGATATAACTGTTAATGGTGAGGATCTCAGAAGAGATAGAGAAGTGTCATATGTACAATAGATATTTTCAGTTAAAAATGAGTTTTAAATAAAAAAATAGGATGCTAAAAGGTTCCCCAAATTTGATAAGAAAGCTAAAATTATTACACAATATTATAGAAAAAAACACACACAACTCTACACTATCTAAATATTAATAGATTAATAGGTAATAGTTTTTAAACTTTTAGTGTACATAATCATACTAGAACTACTAGTTATCTTAAGAGAATGCATAGGAGTCAATCATCTAGGTTTTAATAAAAATAAGTTTTACATTTGCTGTTTTAACATGGCATAGTGCCATTAGAAATTAAATATTAGATTTTGGTGGGATATAGATTAATTATTTCTGCCAAAACTCTTGGGTATGTGTGATGGTTTATATATGATTGGTTCAGGGAAAAACCCTATTGGGAGGTATGGCCTGTTGGAGTAAGTGTGTCACTGTGGGTGTGGGCTTAAGAACCTCACCCTAGTTGCCTGGAAGTCAGTCTTCTACTAGCAGCCTTGAGATGAAAATGTAGAACTCTCAGGTCCTCCTGCACCATATCTGCCTGGATGCTGCCACGTTTCTGCCTTGATATCAATGGACTGAATCACTGAGCCTGTAAGTCAGCCCCAATTACATGTTGTCTTTATGGAACTTGCATTGGTCATGGTGTCTGTTCACAGCAGTAAAACCCTAACTAAGACAGTATGTAAGTGCAGTTTCTTATCTACAAGATTTGAGATTATCTGGCTTTTGGACATGATTATAAGATAAATATTCAGCTTTTATTTATTATCTCCTAGCTTAAAGCAGAAAAAGAACTCCATAAACTGAATTGCTCTGCTCTGAATTGAGCTGGACTGCACTCAGCTGAACTGTACCAAACAGACTTCACTCCACTGCTCTAAACTCAGCTGACTACTCTTGATCTGTGCTGCTTTTAACACCCTCTGCATCCCCTCTGTCCTTGTGAGGTTGTGGCATATCCTCCTCTCACTCATTCTGTCAAATCTTTCTCCAATACATCTCTTTGTCTGCCCATCAGTTAGGATGTTTTCTTCTACAAACTAAACTTACCTATATTGTTTGGGATTAAAGATATATTCTAAGGGGCTATCTGTATTATGGCTAAAAGGACTGAAGTTATGTGACATCTCTGCATTCAAGCAGGATCACACAGACCTAGGAGGTCTTTAGAGGAGATTCCTTGCTAGAGAGGCCATGGCATTTCATTTCAGGTCCCTTCCTTTGAGTCCTGAGATTTTTCTAATTTCTCTGGTCTCTTGCACTTTCAAGAGGTTCTTCTTCCTCAAACCCACCTGATGTTCTGTGTGTTTCTGAGCCTTTTTTACTTTCATATATTAATATTTTTCTTTCTTTTATACTTTAGGTGTTTTTATTATTATAATGCAGGAAGAATTTCTGTTCTGGTATATTCTCTTTGATTATTCTGATAGTTTCTTATCTGTTTCTTCTATGATTTTGTTGAAGATATTTTGTCCCGAGCATCTTCTCCTTATTCTATTCCTATTATTTTCACACTTGAACCAAATTTCCTAGATGTTTTATATCGTGAACTTTTTCTAGTTTGCATTTTCTTGGATAGATGTATCAATTTTGTCTTTTGTACCTTCAAAGCCTCAAATTCTTTCTCTCATCTCTTGTATCCTGTTGGTGATGCTTTTGTCTGTTGTTCCTGTTCTTTTCCCTAGGCTTTCCTTCTCCAGAATTCTCTCAAATTGTGATTTCTTTATTGCTCCTATTTCCATTTTCTGTTCTTGAACAGTCTTTTTCATTTACTTCACCTGTTTGTTTGTCTTTATCTATATTTGTTTAAGGAATTTATTCATTTCCTTTTTGTACACCTACATCATCTTAATAAGATTGGATATAAGTTTATCTTCTTGTGTTTTGACTGTGTTAGGAAATTCAGGGCTTATTATAACAGGATAGCTGGGTTCTGGATTTACTATATTGCCTGGTTCTTGCTAATTATATTTTTATGCTGTCCTTTAGGCATATGGTTGTCCCAAGTAGTGGCTATATGATCATGATGGCAGCAGGAATTCTCAGAAAGGCAGAGAAATCTGTGGGCCTGAAAATGGAGATCAGGCTGCACCATAAAGCTTATCTCTATTTGCAGTAACTGAGGAGGTTGATGGGCAAGGGATTGGTCCTGGGGGAATCCTAGCTCTTTGTTTCTGCCTCCTCCACCACAATACTCCAAAGGGAAGCCAGATAATCCTGGGGTCCCAGATGGCTCCTTGGGAAGGCAGGAATAGCTTAGTACCATACAATGGAAGTGAGGGATCAAGAGCTGATTTCAGAATTTTTAATGAGATCCAATAAAAACGACCATTGGAAGTCAGAGACATAAGCAGTTTTCCAAAGCAACTGAAAGCTAATGAGAAATTAGTTAACTTGAATTGACAATATCTGCATTCCATATTTTGTCTTTTGACTGACTACTCTGAACTTGGGGGAAGACTATGATAACAGTTAGTAATAGTTAAATATTTCTGTTAAGGACTAAATATGTTGGTCTCCTCTAAATGTATACTAGTCATTAGGGGCTGAATTTCTTAGCCCTTCTGCTCATGTAGAAGGACTTTGTATCTTTTATTATTGTTATTACTATCATTATTATTATTGTTTTATTATTATTATTATTATTATTATTATTATTATCATTACTACTACTTATAATGACTTAAGGGAATCTGTTTCCTTTGCTATACCCTAAGAATTGATATTAGTAATATCCTTTTATAAATTCATGGATTAATGGAATATAGCATATGGATTTTATTTTGTTTTGTCTTCTGCAGTATAAGAAGCACTGTTTAATAATAAGAATTTGTCAAGTAAAAATTTTAGGATGATCCTAAACACAACAGTGAAAACTGATAATATATTTTGATAAAATGAAAATGCTAACTACTAATAGTGTAAATCTTTGAATTAATCAGAGTGATTACATAGAACTATTATAGTACTATTTGTTTAATCTATGAATCTAATAATTAATCAGAATGATTATATAGAACTATTATAGTACTCTTTGCTTAATTACACTTTAGAAAGCATATGTAATATATAGATTTATAGAATATATTTAAAAATATTAAACATAAACATATTATATTATTGATTATCTTTATTTTCACTATATGTAGCATTTAGAACTTCAAAATAATTAAATTGCTATAATTTATTTTCTTCATTTTTGTTAGTGTATTTGCAATACAGTTTAAATAAATGAAAGGAAACTTGAACTTAATTCTTTCATGCACTGATAAAAGAACTATCACCCTCTTTTTTTTTGTCAAATTAAACACCATAATGTTAATGTCAATATGCTTAGTAATGGTAACAATATACTTGAAAATAACAGAGTTTGAAGATCTTTTCAACTGTATGCTTCAATTTCAAGACTATAATTTATCATTAAGTTGACATATGAATGTCAAACTTCATATTCTGTAAAAGGGTTTAATGATTTTTTTTCCATGATTGCGATTATTAAATTGTGAGATCTCTCTTTCTGTTCCAACATACCATATGGTAGAAATGAGTTCTTCAAAACAAACAGCAAGTCAACTCTCCCCACTCAGATACAGAATTTCACATTTTTCATCATTATCCAGCACATGATACTGTAATTGTTGCACGGAGAATGTCAGTAATAACCCTTGGCTTCTGGGAACAGCTGCTTTGTCACAGTTCTAAGTCTCAATTCTCTGAGGATAGTAAATAACAACTGTGGCTATGGAACAAGTTGAAACCTTCCAGCAATACCTGATGAAGATGTCTCATGGCATTGACACCGTGCCATAAAAGAGCTCCTACTTCCTCTCAACAGTTTCTGTCTGAAATTGTGAAGGGCACATTAGAGATATTGAATTAAAAAAATCGCATTCTGAAAATCTAAATAATTACATTAGAGGTAATAAAAATAAATTATTTATAAACAGTTAAAATTCCAAGTGAATATTCAAGGCCTAATTTGTTAGGCATACTTACTTAAGAAAGTTAATGTGTTATTTGTGGATTGAAGAGTGTGAAGTCTATTTTCAGGAAAGAAGAAGAAGAGTAAACTATTCAGGATTTACAAATAGCAGTGGTCCTTGTTCTGATGGCACATGCCTTTAATCCCAGCACTTGGGAGCCAAGTACAGTACAGTCTCTAAATTCAAAATTGAGAACTAGAACAGCAAAGGCTATACAGAAAAACCCCACCTCAACGCAAACAAAAAAGGAACACACAAAATGAAAAAACACAAAACAAAAGAAAAAAATCAAAAACAAAATAACGAATAATAGGTATATACCAACACATACAAAATTCCTGCCTATATATTTTTTTTCCTAAAAGAGAGATTTTATTAACATATTATTAGCTACTTAACCTGGATTTTTAAGTTTCAGTAAATATACTCTGAAAAGACTATGTATTCATTGAGAGAGAATTTAAATTTCATTATAAGGCTTTTTCTTTCTTTTTTAAATTTCCTATATTCTTTTTTTTACATTTCAAATGATTTTCCCTTTCCCAGTTCCCCACTCCCCATAAGTTCCATAAGCCCTCTTCCCTCTGCCCATTCCACAATCAACCCCTTCCCACTTCTCTGTCCAGGGAATCCCCTACAATGCTGGATCAAGCCTTTCCAGGACCAGGGCCCTGTCCTTCCTTCTTTTGGGAATCATTTGATATGTGAGTTGTGTCTTGGGTATTCAGAGGTTCTGGGCTAATATCTACTTAACAGTGATTTTGTTTCATGTATATTCTTTTGTGAATGAGTTACCTCACTTAGATTGATATTTTCCAGTTCCAACAATTTGCCCAAGAATTTCATGAATTCATTGTTTTTAATTGCTAAGTAGTAGTATTCCATTGTGTAAATATACCACATTTTCTCTATCCATTCCTCCATTGAGGGACATCTGGGTTTTTTCCAGTTTCTGGCTATTATAAATAAGGCTGCTATGAACATAGTGGAGAATGTGTACTTATTGCATGTCAGGGAATCCTCTGGGTATATGCCCAGGAGTGGTATAGCAATATGTTAACATAGTCAACACCTTTTGACTAAAGGTCAGTACAATAGAAAACCATTTTCAGGATTTCAGTTAAGTGTACTCACTTTTTTACTTTTGTTATCATTAATGTTATATTAGAGACTAGTTTAATGTTTATAAATGATCTCAAATAGCAATTTGAAGTAAAAAAATTTAATTTGTGAAAATCATATGTAATTTTAATATTTGACAATATTAGTATCTCTTAGTGATCTTACATGGATTTGCATAACTTTTATTACATTAAAATATCTAGACAAACTTTTTTTCTTTCTCTCATTGAGACATTTCACTCAACAATTCAAGGTAACCAGAAAACCAATGCAAGACATGTTTTCCTAAATTTGTACAGATCCACTTGCTTCATATTCTAGAGTGGTGAGATTACAGATTAGAGTTACATATTTTCTCTTTTCTTTTTCTTTTCTTTTATAGAGTTGAAATTTAACCTGGAGCCTTGCAAATGCTACGTTATTGTTCTGCCATTGAGCTCTAACACTGGTGCATTTTAGTTATTATATTTTGAGAAAACAAGCAAACCATTTTCATTATTTTTATAAAATTCTCATGTATTAGCAACTTTCCTAAATGTTTGTTTACCATATGATAAGTTTTAAGTAGAGATTTCAAAATTTGAAGAAGTGTACTACATAAAGATTAGATATTTCCTCATGGAAAATAAAGATATAAATATTTATGTTTATTTTAATAATATTTGTATTCTTTGATAATTTCACTACTACCAACTTCCTTAGAATACTCAAACAAGCTCTCCTCCAATTCCTGTATTCCTTTTTCTTTTTGGTTTTATCAACCAGAAATATACCCATGTGTGTATGTTTGTTAGGGCATTAACAGGAACATCTATAAACTGCTAGAAATAACATCCTGCAAAGAAAACAACATCCTGAGAGGCTCTACCAGTGCCTGACAAATACAGAAGTGGATGCTCACAGCCAATCAATGGACTAAACACAGGGTCCTCAATGGAGGAACTAGTGAAAGGATCCATGGAACCAAAAGGATTTGCAGCCCAATAGGAGGAACAACAATATGAACCAACCAGTAACCCCAGAGCTCCCAGGATCTAAACTGCCAACCAGAGTACACGTGGAGGGACCCATGGTTCTAGCTGCATATGTGACAGAGGATGGACTTGTGGGACATCAATGAGAGGAGAGGCCCTTGGTCCTGAGAGGGCTTGATGTCCCAGTGTAGGGGAGTAGCAGGACAGGGAAGCTAGAGTGGGTTGGTTGGTGAGCAGGAGGGAGGGGGGATGATGGGATAGAGGGCTTTTGGAGGGGAAACAAGGAAAGGGGATGTCATTTGAAATATAAATAAAGAAAATATGAGAGAGAGAGAGAGAGAGAGAGAGAGAGAGAGAGAGAGAGAGAGGGAGGGAGGGAGGGAGGGAGGGAGGGAGGGAGGGAGGGAGGGAGGGAGGGAGGGAGGGAGGGAAGGAAGGAAGGAAGGAAGGAAGGAAGGAAGGAAGGAAGGAAGGAAGGAAAGAAAGAAAACAGCTTTCTACCTGCTGGGAAAACTGCTCCTCTCTCCAAGCATCTATCAACTTCTAGTAGTTGTATGGCTCAAATTTGAACCTCCAAAGCCCTTTTTTATCTATGCGATAATGTCTACTATCTTGATTTATTTTTTGGATTTGGTTTTTTTGAGACAGGGTTTCTCTGTATAGCCCTGGCTGTCCTGGAACTCACTCTGTAGATCAGGCTGGCCTCGAACTCAGAAATCCACCTGCCTCTGCCTCCCAGAGTGCTGGGATTACAGGCATGCGCCAACACCGCCTGGCGATTTATTTATTTTTATTTATTTATTTATTTATTTATTTATTTAATAAATAAATAAATTTAATAAATAAACACATGCATTGGCTTGCATTGAAATTATATTTTGAAATCCTCTCTAGCTTTTAACCCTTTGAACTAAGTTTTGGGGTAAAAGCTGTCTTTTATTTTATTTTTTTCCTTTTTTTTCATTTTTTTAAAATTTTATTTTCTATATTGTTTACATTCCAAAGGCTTTCCCCTTTCCCAGTTCCCCCCACCATACGTATCATAAGTCCTCTCCCCCCCAACTAACCATAATATTCAGACCATAGTGTTTCAGAGCACCCTCATCCCTCTCCCAACCTTACATTTTTCTGAAAACTCTTCCATGGTATTTCCTGAGCTATATAGTAGGAATTGAAATCCTGTTTCATTTCATTGGGGCTGGATGAATATTCAACAGTTGCTGGTTTTCAGTGGTTTGACCTGTTTTGAGTAGCATTTACCACTGCCTATGCAAGAAGAGCCTTCTCTGGCCTATGTAGAAATCAGCTTTAATTATGGCTATAATCATTAATATTGAAGATATAGCTTGACTACATATCTATTTAACATATCATGAGCAATAAATTTATTGCCCTTTGTCCTTGTGACCTTCCCATCAAATCTTATTGTTTGCAAGATGGTACAGCATAACTATACTCACATGGAACAAACTATTGATCCAAAGAGAAAGTTCTTATTTACCTCATAACAGTCATGATAGGACTGCACTAGTGGGTACATGCTAACTAGCAGGATGGTATTGCAGTACTTAGGGTCCACTATTGGGTCAAACCCATGATGATTGTCTCCTACAGTGGCCCAGTAACACCTTTTGGAGCTGCAATAGGTAACCAGTAGTGAAGAAGTTACCTATCAATTGCAACCTATTTGTTATATTCCACAATAAAAATTTAATAAAGGCTCACCACTTGGTTATTTTTGGCAACTAAGAGAAAAGGTTATAGTCTATGTAGTTTGAAGAGTTTTCAGTGCTCTGTAACCAACAACTTAAAGAAAATACAGCTTGTTGGCATGGATATTTTCCTTTGGTGATTCATGTCTTCTGGAAGAAGCATCTTTTTTTTTCCTGTTTCTTTTCCAACTTGAATATCACACATTGGATACATTGACACCTTTCATTACAACATTTATATGTAACAAACTCGATGGTTTTCAGAACTTTATGTAGTTTTCAATTTGTTATTCTCCACCTGCCTATGCCACTCTAGTTAGTAATATTTACATATTTTGGTTCATTTTTATATATTTGGAGATTAAAAGAACATTACAACATAAATAAATTATAATATTCTTTATTTGACACTCATCACATTAAAATTGAATTCCTTGAAAGGAATTATTGTATCAAGTATGAATTTTAAAACATGCATGCATCATAATATATTTTGCAAATATATTAAGAGACATATGACTGTAAATCCTTAATAAAAACCTGAAATCAGACTGAAATATAATAAATTAAGTTATTGCTATTGGTGTTCAAATAAAAACCTCCTGAATAATTAGGGGAACTTGCCTCTTGTATTCTGCATCATTTGTAACAGTGAAGTTTTATGAAGTGTTTTATTATTAGGAATTAACTACAACATTACCTTTTAATGGAATCATAAATCTTCAATTATAGGTCAATGTAGCTGACCTGAATTGCCTTTAGACTGAGACAAATCTATTAAAAGCAATTTATTTTACCTAAAGTAAATATGCTCATTTCAAAACATAAGCTAGATATACATCACAATACATATAATTTTGAATAGAATATTGGAAATATCAAGTCTTTTCTATTAAATTCACATTTATACATTTTTGCCAAACAACAAAACATCAAAATGGTATTAATAGTGTGGGAATTTTATGTATTGTTGGCTCAAAATTTAGTAGGAATCAGGGTTGACAATTTTTATTTATTCTTTGAAAGTTTTATACCTGTATGGAATGAATTATAAGAACATATGTCATTGATATTACTAGCTCTGGATTATCACAGTGTAATTTCTGTAGTTTGTTCTACTTCTTTGAAAATTCAAAATTTTATTTTTATAGTTGTATAAAATTGTAAGTGTATGTTTTCACTGTTCATACATACGTACATCTAGGCATACATCTAGGCTTACTTTATGCTATAACTATTGTGAAGAAGCCATCCATGATCATGATATGCAGGTATCTTTTCAGTATAAGTCAGTGTCCTTTGGATATATAACCAGTAGTTCTAGTAATGGGTCTTAAGTTTTATATCTAATTTTAAAAGAAAGCTACATATTGATTTCCAAACTGGTTAAACTATCTACCAATTATCTGTCTGTCTGCCTGCCTGCCTGCCTGCCTGTCTGTCTGTCTACTTTCATTACATCTATAGTTCTCTATCTATCATCTATATTTCTATATATCTATCATATGTCTATGTGTCATTGTCTGCCTATCTATCTATCTATCTATCTATCTATCTATCTAGTATATCTACCTATAGATCTACATATCATCCACCAACTATCCATCTATCATTTTCAAACTGTCTCCCTATGTATGTATCATTTACCTATCAATTGTCTATGTATGTCTTATTTCATTTTTCATTGGATGACCAAGAAATACATTTAATACATGAAGAAATTTAGAAAGTCAGGAAATCGTTATCTTAACAGAGAAGTAAATAAAAGCCTGGAGGATAATTTCTTCTCTTAAAGATTTAACACTACTTCTGAGATTTCTTAAAACGAATATGCCATATACTAATGTATATATTCCTGGATGCAATATACTTATCCAAAGCTTACATGTTAACCTGTTAGGGTGGCAGAAATGCTGGCAAAATTATCTTCTTGTAAAATAATACTAAATTTTCTAACCAAAACTGAAAATACAATTGTGTGAGCTTAATTTATAAAAGGATATAGAAAGTGGGTTTCAATTGATGCATATAAAACTCAAATAAGACCTACTGTGATGTAGTCTCCATAAAATAGGTGTTCCTATTTTCCAAATGTGTCTATATTGTAAATTTTTCAGTTTTCATCAATCATAAATTTTATATATGTAAAATATTGTATTATTTTATAATTAACCACATTGCACATCATAAGTAATATTTGTTTTGATACTGTTATATATAATTTCTAATGTATGTTAAAGATTATGTTTTCTAAAATCAAATTCTCTATTGATAAGTTGTTCATTGAAGCTGTCATTATAAACAATTGTGTGTACCTCAAACTTCAATCAAGAAAACTTTTCTTTGAAATATACCAGGACTATTACAGAAAATCACAACCAAACAAAACAGAGCTGTGGGTATCAGTTTCAATGGATGCATCAGTAAAACGATCCCCACACCAAAGGCACAAGTAATGTTTAGAAAAGAGGAGAAAAAGAGCCAGAGAAATAGAAAGTATGCTTTCGACAGTTTCTCAGTAATGTTAGAAGCAACACCCATAAAATCTCATCAACATTACTGCTTTAGCATAAGCTGAACTAGAACAACAGCTGTAGATACACCAAAGTGGATAGGGCAAAAGGCTAGTGTGCCTCAAGTCTTCACAAAGAACTAAAGCAACTAAAAATGCAGAGAACAGGGGAAATATTTTTTTTCAGGGAAGAGCACATGAATTAGTATATATGTATAAGAAATATTATAAAAGCAGAGCAGTTTATGAATATGTACATATATGTAAAACATATATATATATACTTTATAACAATTATAAAACAATGATAAAAGAGGCCTTAAATATGAAAGAAAACAAAAATAAGGAGAGTATATCAGAAGGTTTGAAGGAGGAAAGGTAATGGAGAAATGATGTAGTAGTATTTGAATCTAAAAATGTAAAAAAACAATATAAGTATAAAATACAATTAAGACAATAAAAACCATTGGTTGCAGTAACTAGGAATCATTATACAAACAAGATATAATATAAAATGAATGTAAGTAAAAGAAACAAAATATAACAGATATTGTTTTGGTAACAGTTTCTTTAGGAAACTACCTTTAAATTAAAAATACAGTTATAAAAAACTTGGTATATATGAGATTTGTACTTTAAAGTCCTTGGTTAGAATTATAAAATACAAATTTTGCACAGTATATTTTACACAGTAATTTTATTCTTTTTACTATTTTCCAAAGTGATGAGAATCCATCATATTTCTATGCTATGGATAGATACATGAAAATGTCATTTATCAACAGTTGGCAGGTGGACATGATGCAAATTTGCCACCTGCTTAATTATCACGTCATATCAAAAATATTCTTTTATCTGTGTCCATGTTATAAATAATAGGGGAGATGATTTTATATAATTCTCAGTACATGATAGACACAAGAAAATATTTGTATTCTCTATATTTGCAGAATATACTCTATATAACTGATATCCACATGTTTTGATTTTTATCTAACACATAATATATTTTTAGAGTTTTCCTTCCTTTCACTTTTCTGATGATATGTTTCTAGTGACAAAAAGCGTTTGAGGCAAATTTCAACAGAATTACAAACTACAATTTTTTGTAATGGTCCTTCCAAAATGTGATCATTCAAGAACTAAGATGAGGCAATATATTCTGTATTTTATGAAGTTATTTTGGGTATCATTTGCAGAGACATTTTTAAGCATAGCAAGTATTTATCATTGAATTTATTATATTTTAGTTACTCTCTAACCACACATTCTATAAAATATTGCTAATTTTAATATAAATGCAAGTTACATACTCTAATAAAACATTAAGTTAAAACTAAGTCTTTTATGTAGCAGAGTAAATTGTACACAAGTATTTATAATTGACTATCAGGAACCCAGAAAGTAATCAAAGAAATATTTTAAATGAATGGTATCTGCTGCCATTTGCAACAGAGAGCAAGGAGACTCCACAGCTTTCTATGCATAGCCTGCCAGGAGGGAGTGATCTCCCAAAAGGCTTTCACTTTTGAGCACAGAGGGAGCTGGTAGACTCCACAGCCTTCTGTGATCAGTGGAGCAGCTGGGACAGAAGTCTTCCTGCTGCAATTTGCACCAGTGAGCCAGGAGACTCCATGAATAGCCCACCAGGAGGGAGTGATCTCCCAGCAAGCTTTCTCTTTTGAGTGTAGAAGTGAGATCTCCACCTTCCCTCTGGAGGGGACCAAGCTAGGAGCAAACAGAGCCTAACATCAGTGGAGCATCTGGGACTAAAGTTTTCCTGCCCAAGAGGCCTTTTTCACCAGGGAATGGGAAACTCCACAGTCTTCTGTGCATAGCCTGCCAGGAGAGAGAGAGAGAGAGAGAGATCTCCCAGTAGTGCTTTCACTTGAGTTCGAGGATTAAGGATACAGGCTTACAGGTACACAGGAGGAACAAACTCTAGCCAGAGACAATAATACCAACTAGTACCAGATGGCGAAAGGCAAGCACAAGAACCCTACCAAAAGAAACCAAGGCCACATGGCAACATCAGAACCCAGTTCTCCCAGCACAGCAAGTCCTGGATATCCTTACACACCTGAAAAGCAAGAGTTGGATTTAAAATTGTATCTCATGATGCTGATAGAGGGCTTCAAGAAAGACTTAAGTAACTCCCTTAAAGAAATACAGGAGAACATCAGTCAACAGGAAAAAGCCCTTAAAGAGAAAACACAAAAACCCCTTAAAGAAATACAAAAGATCATGGGTCAACAGGCAGAAGCCCTTAAAGAAGAAATACAAAAATCCCTTAACGAACAATCAATCAAGTGAAGGGACTGAACAAAACTACCCAGGATCTAAAAGTTGGAGTAGAAACAATAAAGAAATCACAAAGTGAGACATCTCTGGACATAGAAAACCTAGGAAAGAATTCAGGAGATATAGATGTAAGCATCAACAACAGAATACAAAAGATAGAAGAAAGAACCTCAGGTGCTCAAGTTACCATAAAAAACATAGACTCAACAGTCAAAGTAAATGAAAAATGCATAAAGATGGTAACTCAAAACATCCAGGTACTCGAGGACACAATGAGAAAAGTAAACCTAAGGATTATAGGTATAGATGAGAGCAAGGATTTAAATCTATTTTTTATTATTATTTTCTATATTCTTTGTTTACATTCCAAATTCTTTCCCATTTCCCGGTTTCCAACTCCATATAAGTCCAATAATCCCTCTTCCCTCTGCTCATTTCCCAATCAACCCCCTCCCATTTATCTCTCCTGGTACTCCCCTACAATGCCAGATCAACCCTTTCCAGGACCAGGACCCTCTCCTTCCTTCTTCTTGGGAATCATTTGCTATGTTAATTGTGTCTTGAGTATTCAGAGCTTCTGGGCTAATTGATAGCTACTTATCAGTGACTGCATTCCATGTGTATTCTTTTGTGATTGGGTTACCTCAATTAGGATGATATTTTCCAGTTCCAAGCAATTTTGCCTAAAAATTTCATGAATTCATTGTTTTTAATAGCTGAGTAGTATTCCATTGTGCAAATATACCACATTGTCTGTATCCATTCCTCCATTGAGGGACATCTTGTTTCTTTCCAACTTATGGCTATTATAAATAAGGCTGGTATGAACACAGTGGAGCATGTGCCCTTATTTCATGCATTTCCCTGATGACTAATGATGTTGAACATCTCTTAAGGTGCTTCTCAGCCATCCAAATTTCTTCAGGTGAAAATTCTTTGTTTAACTCTGTACCCCATTTTTAAATAGGGTTAATGGCTCTCTGAAGTCTGCCTTCTTGAGTTCTTTGTATATATTGTATATTAGCCCCCTGTCCTATGTAGGGTTGGTAAAGATCTTTTACCAATTTATTGGTCTCCCTTTGGTCCTTTTTACAGTGTCTTTTGCCTTACAGAAATTTTGTAATTTTATGAGGTCCCATTTGTCAATTTTTGATCTTAGGGCATAAGCTATTGGTGTTCTGTTCGGGAACTTTTCCCCTGTGCCCATATCTTCAAGGGTCTTCCCCAGGTTCTTTTCTATTCGTTTCATTGTGTCTTGTTTTATGTGGAGGTCCTGGATCCATTTGGAGTTGAGCTTAGTACAAGGAGATAAGAAAGGATCAGTTTGCATTCTTCTGCATGCTGACCAACAGTTGAATCAGCACCATTTATTGAAAAGGCAATCTTTCATTCACTCTATGGTTTTATCACCTTTGTGGAAGATTAAGTGACCATAGGTGTATGGGTTCATTTCTGGGTCTTCAATTCTATTCTATTGATCTACCTGCCTGTTACTGTACCAATACCTTGCAGTTTTTAACACTATTGCTCTATAGTAATGCTTTAGGTACAGGATACTGATTCCCCCAGAAGTACTTTTACTGTTGAGAATAGTTTTAGCTATCTTGGATTTTTGTTATTCCAGATGAATTTGAAAATTGCTCTTTCTAATTCTATGAAGAGTCGAGGTGGGATTTTGATGGGGATTGCAATGAATCTCTGTATTGCTTTTGGCAAGATTGCCATTTTTACTATATTAAACCTGCCAACCCATGAGCATGGAAACATTTTCCATTTTCTGATTTCTTCTTCAATTTCCTCCTTCAGAGACACAAAGTTCTTGTCATACACATGTTTCCCTGTTTGGTTAGAGTCACACCAAGATATTTTATATTGTTTGTGGCTATTGTGAAAGGTGTCATTTCTCTAATTGCTTTCTCAGCCTGCTTTCCTTTGATTATAGGAAAGCTATTGATTTGCTTGAGTTGATTTTATAACCAGCCACTTTGCTGAAGTTGTTTATCAGCTTAGGAGTTCTCTGGTGGAGTATTTTAGGCCACTTAAGTATACTATTATATAATCTGCAAATAGTGATAATTTGACTTCTTCCTTTGCAATTTGTATCCCTTTGACCTCATTATGTTGTCTAATTGCTCTAGTTATAACTTTATTGAAAAGATATGGAGAGAGGGGGCAGCTTTGTCTAGTCCCTGATTTTAGTGGGATTGCTTCGTGCTTCTCTCCATTTAGTTTGATGTTGGCTACTGGTTTGCTGTATATTGCTTTTACTATGTTTAGGTATGGGCCTTGAATTCCTATTCTTTCCAAGACTTTTATCATGAAAGGATGCTGAATTTTGTTAAAAGCCTTTTCAGCATCTAATGAAATGACCATGTGATTTTTTTCTTTGAGATTGTTTATGTAGTAGATTGCATTGATGGATTTCCATATATTAAACCATCCCTGCATCCCTGGGATGAAGCCTACTTGATCATGGTGAACAATCATTTTGATGTGTTCTTGGATTCAGTTGGCAAGAATTTTATTAAGTATTTTTGCATCAATATTCATTAGGGAAATTGGTCTGAAGTATTCTTTGTTGGATCTTTGTGTGGTTTTGGTATCAGCATAATTGTGGCTTCATAGAACGAGTTGGGTAGTATTCCTTCTGTTTCTATTTTGTGGAATCATTTGAAGAGTATTGGTGTTAGGTCTTCTTTGAAGGTCTGATAAAATTCTGCACTAAAACCATCTGGTCCCATGATTTTTTTTTGTTGTTGTTGTTGTTGGAAGACTTTCAATGACCACTTCTATTTCTTTAGGGGTTATGGGACTGTTTAGATGATCTATTTGATCCTGATTAATTTTGGTATTTGATATCTGTCTAGGAATTTCTCCATTTCCTCCAGATTCTCCACATGTGTTGAGTATAGGTTTCTGTAGCAGGATCTGATGATTTTTTGAATTTCCTCAGTTTCTGTCATCATATCTCCCTTTTCATTTCTAATTTTGTTAATTTGGATACTGTCTCTGTGTCCTCTGATTAGTCTGGATAAGCGATTACCTATTGTGTTGATTTTCTCAAATAACCAGCTCCTGGTTTTGTCATTTCTTTGTGTGGTTCTCTTTGTTTCTACCTGATTGATTTCAGCCTTGAGTTTGATGATTCTGAAGATTATGCTCCAAATGCAAGAGCACTCTCACTCTTAAAAGAAACTTTGTAATTCTCCTTTTAATTAATCTAGAAATTCTTTTATGTCTACCATTTTATCTGCATTATTTTTCATAATAATCTTAAAATTTAATATATCTTCATATATACTTCTCTATTTTATTAGAAACGTTTCAATGTAAATCTTTGATTTTTTCACAATTGTTTCTAATTCCACCTTCAATTAATTTAGAGTTTTTACTTCAACCATTCTTTATGTAAAATTTTCCATGAAATAGTCAATTTTAACATTTGTCTATTTATTTCTTGAATTTTACCAGAAATATTTTCCATGTAAATCTTCAATGTTATCTGAAAATGTTTATAATTCCACCTTCAATCAACTTAGAATTATCTTTATGCCTATTATTTTATCTATATTTCCATGATAATCTTTAACTTTGATATGCTTATATATATACATATATATATTTCTCCAATTTTATCAGAAATATTTTCCTTGTAAATCTTTGTTTATCAGAAAATTTTTATAATTCCACCTTTAATGAATTTAGGAATACTTTATGCCTACCATTATTATAGCTATATAAAATTTCTGATGATAATGATGATGATTCTATCAGGTTTTGCTACATTTTTCTATAATTTTTATCAGAAATATTTTCCACGTAAATCTTCAATTCTATCATAAAATGTTTCTATCCCAAATTTCAATTCATTTGTCAATGTTTTACATGTTTACCACTTTACTCCTTAATTTTCCATGAGAAGTGTCAATTTTAACATTTTTATCTGAAATATTTTCCATGTAAATCTTTAATTTTATCATAAAGTGTTTTTACTTCCCTTTACTTCTCTTTTTTCTTTTTATTTATTATTATTTTTTATGATTACACTTATGTTTACACTTTTTTAAAAATTTTCTATATTCTTTGTTTACATTCCGAATGCTTTCCCTTTTCTCAATTCCACCCTCACCATATGTCCCATAAGTCCTCTTCCCTCTGCCCATTCCCCAATCACCCCCCTCTCATTTCTCTGATCTGGTACACTCCTACAATACTGGATCAAGTCTTTTCAGGACCAGGACCCTTTCCTCCCTTCCTCTTTGGAATTATATGATTAGCTAATTGTATCTTGAGTATTCAGAGCTTCTGGGCTAATTAATATCCACTTATCAGTGATTGCATTTCATGTGTATTCTTTTGTGATTGGGATAGCTCACTTAGGATGATATTTTACTTTCCTTTTCAATAAGAAAAAATGAATGTTAATCTTTTTTGTATCACTACTATTACCAAGCATGGGCTGCTACTCTCTTTTTCTGCACATAATAGTACTCAAATGTGACACAATGATTCTAAAGCTATTTTGATAATTGCAATTTATTATATCCAAATTCATAAATCCCTATGAATTATGAATTCTGTGAGCTTTTAATTCTTTGTTTTCCTTGTGCAAGGGAATTTTGTCAATATTACTTTAGTATTTTTCTTCTACTGAGCTAAAAATTTTAGCTTTCTATCAATAAGAAATATAGAGACACTAGGTATGCTATAAAAGGACTATTTTTATACGTAAAAATTTTTATTTATAAAAGTGTGTATGATTATTTATAAGAAGTATATTGAAATGCTGGGATTAAGTTTATCTTCAGTAAAATGCATTACTGTATTAGTCTGGGTTCTCTAGAGTCACAGAATGTATGGGCAGTCTCTATGTAGTTAGGGAATTTGTTGATGACTTACAATCTGTAGTCCAACTCCCCAACAGTAGTCAGCAGCAGCTGTGGATGGAAGTCCAAGGATCTTGCAGTTGCTCAGTCCCACGAGGCAAGCCGGCAAGGAAGAATGAGTTTTCCTTCTTTCAATGTCCTTATATATGTCTCCAGTAGAAGGTGTCGCCCAGATTAAAGGTGTATGTCTCCATGCCTTTAATCCCAGATGATCTTGAACTGGAAACCATGCTTCAAGATCTCCATGCTAAGTCCAAGTCAGAAACTTATATCTCTGAGCCTCCAGATTAGGATCATAGGTGAGCCTTCCAGTTCTAGATTGTAGTTCATTCCACATATAGTCAAGTTGACAACCAGGAATAGCCACTACAATCCACCCCTTGTCAACTTGACACAGATAATATCTCATGTCCACATGAAACAATAACAAGGTCATGAATATGCCTAACATGATATAACTATTCCTCGTACAATCGCAAACGCATTTGTAAATTTACAATGGGATAATGTCCCTTGGGAACATTCTTTTAGTGTCTCAATACCAATTGATGTTAACGGAATTGGAAGAAAGACAAATGTATCCTTAACAAAATAAGATAGAAGCATTCATATTACTTATAATCCTCGTTTCTGCAACTGGTTACGTGGCCTTAGCTGGTATTTATAACTACCTTCCTCTGCTACCCGTTCTGTATTTCCTTCACCTTCAGCAAGCACCTCAGCAGGTCTTGGCTCTTTTCCTGGAGGATTGACCCGTACTTTCATTCCTGATGGGTCATCCTTCCTCATCCTGCTTGGATTAGGCTGTTGTAGTTTCCCATTGACTTTAATCACAGGACATGGTAGTACTAAGAGACGCCCTAGGGGATCTCTAGCTCTCCAGACATAATCCTGCTTACCTCCATTGTGGAGAGGCAATCCAATTTCCCCACTATAATCTGGATCTATCACCCCTCCTAACACAGTTATTCCTTTCTTAGCCTGATGGTTTAAGGGCATTAGAAGCCCAAAATGGCCAGGGGGAAATTTGAGCTTCCAGTTCAATGGAATGTTTGTTGTGGCTACAGGAAGGAGCACTCCCCCCTCTGGAACCAAAACTTCTAGGCCAGCAGAACCTAAAGTTGTGGGGACAGGAAGCAAAAATTTTCCTAGCGGGTCACTAGGAGTGATAGTGAGTGGAACTATTCCCTTTTCCACCCCTTGATTCCTGGACCCATGAATCCTGGCTATGGGAGAAACTGTACCATATATTGAACGCTGATTCAAAGCATATACTTCTGAAGAACTCTGCCCCAGCCCTCCATGCTGTTGCCACCTAATTGGCACTGTAACTGTGTCTTCAAAAGGCCATTCTATCTTTCTATCAGACCAGCTGCTTCAGGATGATGGGGAACATGGTAAGACCAGTAAATTACATAATCATGGGCCCACTGTCGCACTTCTCTGACTGTGAAATGAGTTCCTTGGTCAGAAGCAATACTGTGTGGAATACCATGACGATAGATAAGGCATTCTGTGAGTCCATGGATGGTGGTTTTGGCAGGAGCATTACATTCAGGAAAGGCAAATCTATAACCAGAATAAGTATCTACTCCAGTAAGAACAAAACGTTGTCCTTTCCATGGGGGAAGTGGTACAATGTAGTCAACCAGCCACCAGGTTGCTGGCTGGTCACCTCGAGGAATGGTGCTGTATCTGGGGGTCAGTGTTGGTTTCTGCTGTTGGCAGATCTGGCATTCAGCAGCAGCTGTAGCCACGTGAGCCTTGGTGAGTGGAAGTCCATGTTGCTGAGCACAAGCATACCCTCCGTCTCGGCCACCATGGCCACTTTGTTCATGTGCCCACTGGGCAATAACTGGGGTGGCTGGGGAAAGAGGCTGACTGTCCACAGAACGCGTCATTTTATCCACTTGATTGTTGAACTCCTCCTCAGCTGAGGTCACCTTTTGGTGAGCATTTACATGGGACACAAATATCTTCACATCCTTTGCCCACTTGAAAAGATCTATCCACTTACTTCTTCCCCAAATGTCTTTCTCACCAATTTTCCAATCGTGATCTTTCCACGTCCCTGACCATCCAGCCAATCCATAGGCTACAGCCCATGAGTCAGTGAACAATCATACATCTGACCATTTCTTCTTCCAAACAAACTGTAATACCATGTGCACTGCCTGAAGTTCTGCCCACTGTGAAGATTTTCCTTCACCTGTATCTTTCAGGGTTGTCCCAGAAAGGGGTTGTAATGCTGCAGCTGTCCACTTCTGGGTAGTGCCTGCATAACATGCAGAGCCATCTGTAAACCAGGTCCTAGTCTTCTCCTCTTCAGTCAGCTGGTCATAGGGAACACCCCATGAGGCTATAGGTGCATGCTTGGCAGCAGATGGCATTGTAACAGGAGTAGAAACCATAGGCATCTGAGCAACTTCTTCATGTAACTTGCTTGTGCCTTCAGGACCTGCTCTGGCCCGATCACATATATACCACTTCCATTTGACAATAGACTCCTGTTGTTCACGCCCTACTTTATGACTTGGAGGGTCTGATAACACCCAACTCATGATGGGGAGTTCAGGTCGCATAGTAACTTGGTGTCCTGTTGTCAAACGTTCAGTTTCCACTAAGGCCCAATAGCAGGCCAAGAGTTGTTTTTCAAAGGGAGAGTAGTTGTCTGCGGATGACGGTAAAGCTTTGCTCCAAAATCCCAAAGGTCTCTTCTATGATTCACCTACAGGGGCCTGCCAGAGGCTCCAAACAGCATCTCTATCTGCCACCGACACCTCAAGTACCATTGGGTCTGCTGGATCATATGGTCCAAGTGGTAATGCAGCCTGCACAGCAGCCTGGACCTGTTGAAGAGCCTTCTCCTGTTCTGGGCCCCACACAAAGCTAGCAGCTTTCCTTGTCACTTGGTAAATAGGCCTGAGTAACACACCCAAATGAGGAATGTGCTATCTCCAGAATCCAAATAGACCCACTAAACGTTCTTGGTGGTGGGAGGGGCCAGGTGCAATAACTTATCTTTCACCTTAGAAGGAATATCTCTGCATGCCCCACACCATTGTACTCCTAAGAATTTCACTGAGGTAGATCGTCCTTGAATTTTGGTTGGATTTATTTCCCATCCTCTGATACGCATATGTGTTACCAATGAATCCAAAGTGGTTGCTACTTCCTGCTCACTTGTTCCAATCAGCATAATGTCATCAATATAGTCCACCAATGTGATATTTTGTGGAAGAGACAAACGATCAAGATAAGATCCCTTCTAACTAAGTAATGACACAGGGCAGGAGAGTTACTGTAAAGGTATACTGCTGGCCTTGCCAACTGAAAGCAAATTGCTTCTGGCGGTCCTTATGGACAGGTACTGAGAAGAAGGCATTTGCCAGGTCAATAGCTGCATACCAGGTTCCAGGAGATGTGTTAATTTGCTCAAGTAACGAAACTACATCGGGTACAACAGCTGCAATTGGAGTTACTACCTGATTTAATTTTCTATAGTCAACTGTCATCCTCCATGATCCATCTGTCTTCTCCACTGGCCAGATGGGAGAGTTAAAGGGAGATGTGGTGGGAACCACCACCCCTTCATCTTTCAAGTCCTTGATCGTGGCAGTAATTTCTGCAATTCCTCCAGGAATACGATACTGTTTTTGATTCACTATTTTATTTGGCAGAGGCAACTATAATGGCTTCCATTTTGCCTTTCCAACCATAATAGCCCTCACTCTACAGGTCAGGGAACCAATGTGAGAATTCTGCCAATTTCTGAGAATATCTATCCCAATTATACATTCTGGAACTGGGGAAATGACCACAGGATGTGTTCGGGGACCCACTGGACCTACTGTGAGTCGGACATCCGTCAAAACTCCATTAATCACCTGCCCTCCATAAGCCCCTACTCTAACTGGAGGGCCACAATGTTTCTTGGGATCTCCTGGGATCAGTGTCAATTCAGAACCAGTATCCAATAGACCCTTGAAAGTCTGATTATTTCCTTTCCCCCAGTGTACAGTTATCCTTGTAAAAGGCCTTAGGTCCCTCTGGGGAAGAATTGGAGAAAGAGTAACAGCAAAACTTTTAGGTGTCTTATCAAAATCCTTCCTCAGGGGAACCTGGCCACCCCTTCATTCAAGGGGTTCTAGATCTGCAAACTGGCTCAAGTCTGGAAATTGATTCACTGGCTGAGTGCTATGGTTCAATGCAGCCTTTTTATCATTTGTTTGAGGATTTTTCTGCTTATGCAGATCAAACAGATATGCAGTAGGTTCCCTATGAAACACCATGATTGATTAGCCAGTACCAAAGGTCCAAATGAGTCATACCATTATAAATTCCACCTCTCTGCCCATTACCGGGTATGTCATTATAAACATTGTTTTGTCTACGCTGTCCATTATAAGAACTACGATCACCTTGTCTCTGGCGATTCAATGCTGCCACCTGGCCCTTGTTAACTCGGGTCCGATTAAACCTATTGAATTTAATTCATCTAATTGAGCAGCAGCATCTCCAACCCTAAGGTCTGGCACAAGGAAAAGGGCAAGAACAAAACTCTTTAAATGTGCCGGTGCTCCTCTCACCAGTTTGCATTTTATAGGACTGGTGAAAGGCATGTCTTCTGGACCTTCCCATTGTGGGGGATTAGGTTTTACACAACGTGTCCACTCTAGCATTGCAATTTCCCTAAGCCTTAAAATCCCTTCATCAACACTAAGCCAAGGGATATCAGGCATCTCCAACTCCTTTTCAGTAGGCCATCTTTTAATAAATACTTCAGCCAACCAATCAAACAAACTTTTGACACCTTTTTTTAACTGTGCAGGCTTCTATATTAAACCTAGAATCTCCATTCAGAGGGCCCATGCCGATAAACTCAGCCTGCTCTAGTTTTATGTTCCTTCCACCATTATCGCACACCCTTAACATCCATTCCCACACATATTCCCCAGACTTCTGCTTGAATGAATTAGCAAACTCATTAAGCTCCTTAGTAGTATAGTGTATTTCCTCATGGACTACACTTTCTACCTCCCCTCTAGGGGCCTGTTTTGCCTTGAGTCTGGTTATAGGTCTAGAAGAAACTATTGGTGGGCCCTGAGAAACATCAGTATTGTCAGTAAAAGTCACTGCTGAATTATCAGGCACTGAGGGATTACTTTCCTCAAGTGGAGAAGGCATTATTTCAAGGGGTGGGGCTGAGGGTACTACTTCTTCAGGTGGAGCAAATCCTTGAAAATCTGAAGATTCAAAGTTCTCAATTTCAACAGGGTCTTCCCACACATCCTCATCCCAAGTTATAGGGTCCCATTCTTTGCCAATTAATGCCCTTACTTTAACTGCTGACACCCTCTGAGGTTGAGACTTGATTTTTTGCTGTATTTCAGCCAACCTTATAATGAGTGCTTCAGTTTGATTTTCTGCTACTTGAGCTCTATAGCTGCTGGAAAGAAGATTCTCTTCAAGGGCACACTTGGAAACTTTTAGATTGTTTACTTGAGTCTGGAGATGTTCGATTTTATCACATAACTCCTTCCTTTCCTTCATTGCTTTTTCCTGAGATGCTAAGAGTAACCAGCCAGCAAAATCATTTTCCGATTTTTTCCCCAACTTGTAGAACGTATTGTATACCACCAAATCACCTAATTCATCAAGATAATCAAAGGCCTTAGCTTTTTTAAGCTTGAAATATAGTTTCATCCATGGGTTTTCAATATCCTCCCAGCTCCCAGGAGGGAGAGAATCTGGAGAGGTTTCAGTAATTTTAAGTGCTGATGGGTCAACCAATCAACTCCAAAATTTTGAAACATTCATCCTTATACGTCTGCTCCTCTAGAACCACTTCTGGTACCAACTTTTGTATTAGTCTGGGTTCTCTAGAGTCACAGAACGTATGGGCAGTCTCTATGTAGTTAGGGAATTTGTTGATGACTTACAGTCTGTAGTCCAACTCCCCAACAGTAGTCAGCAGCAGCTGTGGATGGAAGTCCAAGGATCTTGCAGTTGCTCAGTCCCACGAGGCAAGCCGGCAAGGAAGAATGAGTTTTCCTTCTTTCAATGTCCTTATATATGTCTCCAGTAGAAGGTGTCGCCCAGATTAAAGGTGTATGTCTCCATGCCTTTAATCCCAGATGATCTTGAACTGGAAACCATGCTTCAAGATCTCCATGCTAAGTCCAAGTCAGAAACTTATATCTCTGAGCCTCCAGATTAGGATCATAGGTGAGCCTTCCAATTCTAGATTGTAGTTCATTCCACATATAGTCAAGTTGACAACTAGGAATAGCCACTACAATTACAGACATAGATTTTCCTTTTCAATTCTTTCTTCACATAGGAAGAATGGATTTTCCATGACCTAGGGTAAAAGACTTATTACAATAAGTTACAAATATAAATGAATTGGACTCATAAATATGATATATAAATTAATACAAGCTTATAAAAATTCTAGTAATATTTAAAATATTTAGATGCTTACTTTCAGCTTTTGAAAATTATAATCTAAAATTTTACCTTATTTTCATATATTTGCAAATTGCAGCTATTTATGAATTCCTGAACTTTCCCAAATTGTAATTATTCTCACAAATATTTGTTCTAAAGAACAATTTATTCCCTAGGTAATTTGTCATTTTCTCCAGTCAGTTCAACAATGAGCTCATTAATGATTTTTTTTAGATTCAATTATAATATGAATAATTTATTTTTTTGGAGCTTCTGTTGTAATTTTTGCTCAACACAATAAATAATAAATTGTTTATGTGAGCTGTTTTACTTTTGAAATTATAGTGACAAATAATGTTTATCAAAATAAAATTAGAAATCAAAAAATTACAAGTGATTTTGATGATAATTCATTGTGTAAATTTTTCCTTGATTACAGGACTTTAGTCAATTTACTTTTAGTATTTTTCTTTAGACTTCTATCAATTGGAAACTGAGACACTCGGAATTCTACAAAAAGACTACTGTAGTCCATGAAATACTTCCATTTATGAAAGTATGTATGAGTATTTGCAATAAGTATACTTATATTTGTATGTAGGTGTATTGTGTCTGTGTGTTTGTGTATGTGTGTCTGTGTCTCTGTGTGTTTCTCTGTGTTTGTATTATAACATGCTGTGAACATGTGAACTCTTGAAGGCCACAAGTCACCATTATGTATCTTCTTCAATCACACACACTTTGGTTTTTTTTTAGGCCAATCTCCACAGCCCTTAGTAATTATGCATCTTATGGGCAATTATTGTATCTTATATTATTTCAACCATAAAATTTGATTTAGAGTTGTATTTATATGATCATATGGCAACATTTATAATTATTATCTTTTAATAATATTGTGTGATGATAGACATGTTCTGGCCATCTCCCCAGGTACAAACCTAGCTCCATGCCTATTATCAGTAAACTCTCTGATTGCACATCATTTGTTTTTAAGGATAAGTGAAGCATTACTCTTAATGAAAGAAGGAATCTTCTCCCTCAAGTCAATGGAGACCATTACATAAAACCAAAACTGGACAAATGCTAGGATCAGTATATTTTGGGGTACTTTGTAGCAGTTAGTATATATATATATATATAAACAAATCCTGCATCTGTGACTCAGGGATGATCACACACAAGTATCTGGAAATCTTATAAGGACCAGAATACCAGAATTCTACTGTGAGACTTCCTCTACTAAAAATGACTGCATAGACAAACCTGGAACAATGATAGTTCAAATACACATTCTAAGAAAAAAGCAGGAAATATAATAAGGCTTCATCTCTAGACAAAGAACTAGAGGCATCTAATGGCTGCTGAAAGTGAGAGAATTGGCTTTTTCCAGGAGTGGAGACCTCTTTGGTAATCAAATACAAATTAATGAGAAATAATTCAATTGATATAGAAAAAAATTAAACTCACAAACACACATCATACACATATAGAGACACAAATATACACACATACACACAAAATCTCTCTCTCTCTCTCTCTCTCTCTCTCTCACACACACACACACACACACACACACACACACACACACACTCTACACTCATATAAGAAACAAAGAAAAAGTCTTTCAATTTGAAAAAAATTAAACTCACAAACACACATCATACACATATAGAGACACACATATACACACATACACACAAAATCACACACACACACACACTCTACACTCATATAAGAAACAAAGAAAAAGAGTCTTTCAATTTGAAAGTTGAGTAGTATGTGAGGAATTTCTTGTAGGAAATATTGAGGTAGAGCTCAAAAAGAAAGAAAATATATAATTTTATTTTAATTAAAAATATCAAAAATATGAATTGAAAAATTCCAAAAAAATGTAAGCATTATTTCAAAAGATATTCATGTTTTACTAGACATAAAGTCTACATTGTTAACAAAACTTTTGTCTTAATATTATTATTAGAGGGAGAATTCATGAAGACATAAAGACAGAAGAAATTCTTATACAGATATGGCAGTGGGACTAGAGGCAAAAATGGTGATGCATATGGTCTTATTTTATTTTGTCCAAATATTCTGAATGCTGAAAAAAATTAAAACACATAATTCAAGTGAATATATAAATAGGAGAATATTTGAGAAAAAGTATGTGACCAGTAAACTTAAGGGGACAAAGAGAAGATGCAAAAAGGTTGATGAACAACATAAAAGATATTGTATGCATCTGTGAATATACCACAATAAAACCCCTAAGTTTGTAAACTGAAAATATTCTAGTAAAATATACAGATGGAGAACAATAAAGGTAAAATATGAGTTTTCGAAAAGTATTACTACTGTACTGGCTAATTTTGTGTGTCAACTTGACACAGGCTGGAGTTATCATAGGAAAAGGAGCTTCAGTTGAGGAAGTGCCTCCATGAGATCCAGCTGTGGGGCATTTTCTCAATTAGTGATCAAGTGGGGGAGAGCCCCTTGTGGGTGGTACCATCTCTGGGCTGGTATTCTTGGGTTCTATAAGAGAGCAGGCTGAGCAAGCCAGTAAGGAACATCCCTCCATGGCCTCTGCATCAGCTCCTGCTTCCTGACCTGCTTGAGTTCCAGTCCTGACTTCCTTTGGTAATGAACAGCTGTGTGAAAGTGTAAGCTTATTAACCCTTTTCTCCCCAACTTGCTTCTTGGTCATGATGTTTGTGCAGGAATAGAAACCCTGACTAAGACAACTATCCTATTAATCTAGAAACAGCTAAGTATTGGACTTCAGTATTAAGAGAAGATATAAAAATATCACAATAATTAAATATATATTATTAAATATATCATGTTTCAATCATTTTCAACAAACTAACATTTGTATCAATAGAATATCACAATGTATATTGCAAATATAATGACCAATAAATAATTATCAAGATATTGAACAAATATAGTATATGTTGTCTTTGTTTATCACCTAATTGTCCTGAATTAATTTTACATTTCATACATTATTTTGCTATGTCATCTCTTCTGAACAAGATTCTATTTTTACTTTAATTTCTTCAACTGCTGGTTCTGTCTTCTCAAGTTCTAATCTACCTACCATCCTCATCTTTATTGTCATTTCATCATAATTATTTACCTCCAAGATAGTTAATTACTGTTCATTGTCCTATGGCATTCAGGGATCATTTCACAGAATTAATTATTCCTTATTTCATGTGCTTGTAGATTTTGATGCCACAACATAAAAACTCAAGGACAATCAGTATATGTGCTAATTTACTCACATCTACGATAAGGTAGAGCTGAGGTCGAAATTGATTTAAAGTGATAGATCTTCTAACTGTAATTTCCCTTCCTTTTTGGGAAATATTGTAAGATTCTCCCATTTTTCATATTCATCCTCCATTATATATCTAGAAAATAAGGTTTTAAATATTTATGTCATTTACTAAAAAACTTGTTAAAAAATGTTTTTTTCCAGATAATATATCACATGAACTTCTTAGTTTATGATGAATCAATTCCCTACGCACTTACAGATAATTTGTGTCTGAGATCTCTTATTCTATCATAAAGGAAGAGATAGACAAAGGGAGTGGGAGAGGTTGCTGAAATGAACTCCAGGATAATATGAGTCTATTTGTTTTCTTGTTTCTTGTGCCAATGCTATTGACTTATTTTTTCAGGACTATCAGTACCTATGTTTTGACTAGATAAATGTAATTGATTCTATTCTCAAATATAAAGTAATAATGTGAATTTCTACATTATTAAAAGATTTGCAATAGAATCTTTAAATCATATTTTGTTTTCATATTAATTGTTAACCATACTTTACTCCCACCCACATAAAATGTAATTAACAATATCTAATAGAAACCTGCCAATAAATGTCCTAATAAAAGCAAATATTTCAAGTATAGCTTAATTTATAGTTCTCCATAGAGCTATAGAGTCCAGTAATTGAATTTATAGCAAGCATGGAACATTTTCTACTTAAGACCCTGCGACTTAGTATCTATGCTCTTTATTGTAGGATTAAATTCTTTGAGATGAATCTTTGCAACGTTTTTCCAGATGATGCATCATTCTCTGCTTTCTTCTGCCCATATAGATTGTAGAAAACTGTCTCTTTAAAGAGTGAAAGAAAAGGTAGAATATCACAAATAGAAAAGAAGACACAAGAGTTCAAGAGCAAATCTTAGCCTTATAGAGGGCCATCTGTCAAAATAATTACTTTCTATTTTAAATCTAATTGGTCTCAAAATTAATTTCCTTGCTTTTAATTGGGATACTGATGAACATCAATAAGGAGCAATTATTTTCCTTTGGTTGAATTATACCAACAAAGATAAGGGCATGAACACTTATGGAGTAATTTTAAAATCCTTCAGCAAAAATAAAATGAGTATAGAAATTGTTTCTTGGTGCTATAAAAAGTAAAACTCTTTGTAGGGCAACTTTAGATCTGTCTTATCTGTGATCTCTGGAGATAAGTACCAAGAGAACTGGTTTTACAAAAAGGAGTGTGGGGATATTTATATCCCCATGTATCTGTCAATTACTAGAATACAAAGAATAAAGAATGATAGCCCTTTGTGGTACAATAGGAAAAGATTGATTGGACAGCAGAAGACTAAGATTCTGAAAAACTTATGTGTAGTGTGCTAGTTAGATTTTTTTCTCAACATGACACAAGCAGGAGTAATTTGGGAAGATGGAATCGCAATGAGCAATGCCTCCATAATATTGGCAAGTAGGCAAGTATATTGGTGATTTTCTTGATTAATGACTAATGTGGGCGGTCCCAGTCCATTACGGGTACTTGCTTCACTGGGCAGGTATTCCTGAGTTGTAAAAAAAAAATAGCAGCCTGAACAAACCATGAGAAACAAGCCAGTAAACAGCACTCTCCATTTATCTCTGCTCTAGGTCAGTTTCTAATTTTTTTTCTACCTTCAGTTACTGTCCTGGCGTCCCTTTGTAAAGGAAGAATATAAGGTGATATAAACCCTTTCCTCCACAACTTGCTTTTGATCAAGGTGTTATATTACAGCAATATAAACCTAAGACAGAAGGATTCTGACTTGAACAGATCTTTCACAGCCCAGCTGTACATGACCAAATGACCAATTTTTCTTTATTGGTCTATTTACCTGATTTGCTTGTGGGCTTTACACCACTGAAACCTGTGTTTATCATAGGCACCAAATTGCTATAGACTTTTGATGGCCAGCTCACAGAGCAAAACCAGTGGCAAAATAAAATGAAGACTGGTACAAGCATTATAAAAGGCTAGGTCCAACACAACACATATCCTCTGATGTCCACATTGCTGTTCATGCTTTCATACAAATATACAGAATGTAAATACACACAAACATCCACCAAACATATAAACTCTTTCTCCCTCCCTCCCCCCTCTCTCTTACACACACACACACACACACACACACACACACACACATGAAAGAGAAGACATAGAGATATTTAAAGATGATGTCCACATTGCTGTTCATGCTTTCATACAAATATACAGAATGTAAATACACACAAACATCCACCAAACATATAAACTCTCTGTCCCTCTCTCCCCCTCTCTCTTACACACACATACACACACACACACACACACACACACACAAGAAAGAGAAGACATAGAGATATTTAAAGATGAAGAAATAAGCCAAAGTCAAAGAGACAAATAAATCTTATTCTCATCTACACAGCCAATAAGACGTATTGTTGGCACAGGTGTAGAATCATGTCAAAACCACGTAAGCACTTAAGCAGCAAAGGAATAATGCAGGACACCCATAGGAGAAAAAATTCCTTTGGCCAAGAAAGGAGGTTATTTCAAATTGTGAGTTTCAAATAAAAATATCAATGGTAAATAACTGAATTAGAATAAATCTTGTCATTTAACAGTATATTCTGATGAAATGGACAATTAAACACATGCCTTTCTCAATTATTTTATTGGGCACGTTCAAATAATTAAATTGTGCATTCTTCTATGACATGAATCGACTAACCTTCAGATTTGCTTTTGGGTCAAAATATTTTTTTTATTCTTCATGTTTTTTCAAATGCATGATATTTTTGATATTCATCCATGCTTTCTCATGTATATTTTTCTAGGCTCTGATGTCACAGGCTATTTATATTGATGGTGCTATATTATTTTTTGCACCTTTCAGTCAAGAATCATTGCTATTTATATTTGTTTCAGATCCTTGCCAACAATTGGAAATGCTGATGTTTTTCACTTTTAGCAACTCTGATAATTCTGTATTTTTCCATAAGGCTTTAATCTAAGTGACTAATATTCTTGAGCATATCTGGTGGCAGATTTTCATTTTTCTTACTTTAGTGAGGTATATTATTAAAAAACATTTGTTCTTTTATTATTTGTTTGTTTGCTGGGGTTGTTTGGTTGACAAAGTTTTTTTTTGTTTAGCCCTGGCAGTCTTGACACTTGCTCTGTAGATGAGGCTGGCCTCATACTCAGAGACATGTATATTCAGCCTGTCTTTGCCTCTGGATTGCTTTGATCGAAGACATGTGCCAGCCCCACACAAAAATGGAGCAGGATAGAGGACAGGGTAGGCTAGCACTGACCTTGAGATTCTCCTGATCTGTCATCTTTAGTAAATCCTACCAACATGTGCAACTACAACTAGCGCATTTTTATAGTGTAAATATTCTTTCTGTGATTCCCAAGAGGATTGGATTTTAACATATAACAAAAATAGAGGTTGAGATGTTACCTTTTGTACTTTCATTAATTGGAATTTGTAATAAACAAACAAATAAATGAATGAATAAATTAATAGTGCATGTCATATTCAGGGTTTCTATTCCTGCACAAACATTATGACCAAGAAGCAAGTTGCAGAAGAAAGGATTTATTCGGCTTACACTTTCAAATTGCTGCTCATCACCAAAGGAAGTCATGACTGGAACGCAGGCAGGTCAAGAAGCAGGAACTGATGCAGAGGCCATGGAGGGATGTTACTTACTGGCTTACTTCCCCTGACTTGCTCAACTTGCTTTCTTTTGGAAACCAGGGATGGCACCATTGACAATGGACCCTCCCACCCTTGATCACCAATTGAGAAATTAATTTTCAGCTGGATCTCATGAAGGTATTTTCTCAAGGGAGGCTCCTTTCTCTCTGATAACTCTAGCTTGTGTCAAGTCGACACACAAAACCAGCCAGTACAGTGGCTGATGATATAGTTCAGTGGTGAAAGAAGTTTGGTGTGCTATTTTGATGACCTTATTTTGATCCCAATAAGTCACAGTGGATCAAGAGAACAAATCCCCAAATTTTGTTTTCTATATATAAATATACACACAAAATCACACCTATAAGAGAGATAAAGCTTGTTCCTTCTCAGGTAAAATCTATAAAATAATACTATGCTATATTAGGCACTGTTTCATCCTGAAACAAGGAAATTAATATGCTTGTCTACTAATAAGTTTTAAACCCAGTCATTTATACTTGGTGATTATAAAGTGCATATTATTTGTTTTTTGTATTGTAGCACCATTATTTCTTTTCCTTTATTCTTTTCTTCACTGCAGTATTAGCATAATGGTAAAAAAATTGTTTAAAAATCTATTTAATCATTTCTGGTTTTGTCAGTCAATTTATTTTATTCTTTTGTATTTTTAAATCAAAGAGCTTTATGTTTTATGCAAAATATTACTCCTTTACCTCTTTTAGTGTTATTATTAGAACAACATTTCATTTATGGTATTTAAATTCTCAGTATGTGTATTTACTAGATAGGTGGGTTCCTTTCATACTTTCCTGACTTTTGTTTAGACTTGCTTTGGGGTTAAAAACTGATCTGCCAAGTATGTCATCATTTGGAGGTTTTGCTACAAAATCAAGGTATGTGAAAATTCTTACACTAAGGGCTCAACAAGTGGTCACCTGCACTTATAGCATCTATTCACAAATCATACAGTATTTTTCCTCCATCCTACTTTATGCTTCTCTTTACATTGACCTGGAAAAATTTCTTAGCAGACCTGTTTCTGATAATACATAGCTATGTAGTCCAGTTGGATCCCAGGGAAGTATGGGATGCCTAAACAGCATCATACATTTTCTAGTTATTTCTCATAAAATCCACAGACTTAATAATAAAATATTGATCCCATACATAAGCCACATTAATTTCCTGGACCGTATGAACTTCATTGCATCGCAGAAACTATGAACAGGAAGATGGTGATATTAGAACCACCTAATACTTTTTTCCTCAATCTGATATAGCTGGGCTTCGTTGCCTAGTATGATATTGGAAAATAATTATTGTCTTAGTTACTGTTTTAAGGCTTTGGACAGACACCATGACCAAGGCATTTCTTATATGGACAAACTTAATTGGGGCTGGCATACAGGTTCAGAGGTTCAGGGCATTATCACCATGGTGGGAACATGGCTGTGTCTAGGCAGTCATAGTGCAAGAGGAGTTGAATGTTCTCTATCTTATATGGAAATTGCTAGGAGAAATCTGACTTCCTGGGAGCTAGGATGAGGATCTTAAAACCCAAGTCCACAGTGATGTACCTACTCCAATAAGGATACACATCCTAATAATGCCACTACCTGGGCAAAGCATATACAAACCATTGCAATTATTATCAATGTATGTGGAAGAAGAGGATAATAACAGTTTCTCATTTTAATCAGATATAGATTTTACTTAGCTTTTGATGTAGTTTAAATCAATTATATTGATAAAATAAATGAGGTTTCATAACTGTTGAACCAAATACCTTTTAAAATTAAACAACTTTAAAATGTCCTTTATGACAGTAACCTTTATCATTACAGTAAATAATATTTATTGTTGTAATTATAATATCCTGACAATATAATAAGGCTTTGTGTGATTTAGTTTCACTATTCAAAATTGTAATATTTTCAGAATTCTGCTGATGTCAATTTTAATGGTCCTATAATCAGTAGCAAATGAACATTGGCAAAAATTAGGACTATGCACATCATTTTGCTTATCATGTCTAGAAATTAATTGTTTTTTAAAATAAGTTCCAGCCTATATGCTTATTGAGGAAAGAAATAGTGAATAATTTTTTGTACTTCAAATATATTAAATCCATTTCCATTTACTTATAATGTATTTCATGAGATTACAACACACATGTGCATGTGTCTGTGCACACACACATGCATACACACAGAGACACACACAAACACACACATACCAATAGATAAATAAGGAAATAATATATTGGCCTCATGTTTAATAATATTGGCTTATTTTGCTAGCTGTGGGGCCTATATATTAGGGTAAATACTAGATTGAGTGTTGTTTTGAACTACATTTAGATTGATGAAAATATTAATGAACATGTTTTTGAGTAATGGGAGCCATTGTTAATATGCAACGGCCTCATTTAATTGACTGACACTGTAATGGAAATATAAAGTAATATCAACTCCCTGCATCTTAATTTTGCAAAACCTATTTTCTATTTGGAGTTGCCCAGATCTTATGCCAATGAATGCCAAAGATGATTAAAAGAGTCCTGGGGGATGAGGAAGAGAAGGTAAAGGATGAAAGAAGTGGAGCAGAAGGGAATGGAAAGAGATGAAGATGGAGAGATTCTTTTATTTCCTTTTCATTGGAATGCCCTACTATAAAGATTTTCTTCCTTTGTTTCTATTCATGACTATATGGTTATCGTTATCTGAGTTTAGATTGTTGTGTTGATGTGCTATTGTAATTGTACTTCATTTGGCTACATCTTCAAATAAGTTTAGTTGAAAATTTATCTATATTTCAGAAATTATATACTCATACATTTATATGTGTCTAATTCAATTTTAATTGCCCAAACAAGAAACATGGGTTTTTATCTCTTAACTCTTTCATTTTGATTTATTTTGTTTCTGCTATTCTTGAAAAAAGCAATAGCTTTTGTTCATAAATGTTAAGCTACTTGTATATGGGTGAGCTTTAAGACTCTGTGTTAGTTTATGCTAGAAAAGAATTAAATAATATCATTATTATGCAATTCTAATCACCTCCTAAAATAAGACCTGTCTCTGTGCATGGATGTATCAGCATAAACTTCAATTATACACAATTACTCTCTGAAGTGCCCATTATATTTATTATCTAATTTTATGGGAATTATTATAGTGATATATATATATATATATATATATATATAGTTAGTTAGTTAGTTAGTTAGTTAGTTAGTTAGTTAGAACCAAGTACAGGCACATGGTGTATGAGTGTAGTCAGCAGAAGATGGAGTGTTTTCTCTCCCTTTTCTTTTATTCTCTTTAATTCTTTGGCCCTAAGGCTCTTTCTCTTTTCATGTTTCTCATTGATTGAATAAGCTCTTCTTGAGCTTTCTGTTTGACAAGTTGTCCTTCTGGCATGATTTCATTGGCTGCTTGGCTCAAAGTGCAATTTAGGATTCTGTTACGTATACTTTGAAGCCATGTAAGGAAAGCCAGTGTAATCATTATGTGGCTGACATTTGCTGAGAAAAATATTATTCAGTTAGCAGGAAGCAGCAAGTGACATAGAGGGCTAAACCAGTTAACCTTGATATTTCATTTGAGAGTGCTTTAGATGCCTTATCAATTGTAGAGTGTTAGTTCACTATCACATTACATGACTTGAGCTATTTCGTTGTCCTTAATTAGAATTTAAGAATGAATTTACATTTTTGGAGAAATATGTGATTACTTTAAATTCTTTTGAGTTTTTACTAACTTGATACTTTTTATTAGATTATTACATATCATGTAAAATATATAGAAATGGGAGTACAAATATAATCACTATTAAATTTATTTATTAACTCAAACATAATATCATGTAAGTATATTTAAAAATAAATTAACTGTCAGAATGTGTGCATAGGCTAATATATTTGAGTAGTCTCCATATATTCTTAGTGAAATACTCTTCAGTCAAAGGACTATGTGGATGGAGTCCTTCATAACATACTTCTATCATTATTACACCATATTCTGACACCACTATTATACATTAGATTCTCAAATCTCAAATTTAACAAGTAATAATTATTTCAGAATATCAATTAGAAAAAATGTGAAATGTTTATCCCAGAAATAAATAATAAGATATTGTTATTAAAAATTTTGATGTTTAAAAGTATTGTGTGAAAATGAGAAATGCATCATTTTCCTAGGAAGAAAAATATATAAATTAATATGGTTGAAATCAATATGTTAATAGCTTTCTGAGTGTAAGATGCCTATGTTAATGCAAAGGTGTTTCTCAGATCAGTATTTGCTCCTAAGTTCCTTTTCTGATGCAGCCTTATCATAACTCAAGCTCTTGTTATGGAGCAAAGAGAAAAGTGATGCGTGAAAAAGACAGATATTTTATTTTAAACTAACAGAGAGAATGTCAGGCCGACAGTTTCCACTCAACTCCTGTTTCTAAGAATTAGGGATGTGTCCCTCACTATGGAGCTACCTGATAAGATTTTCTTAAAAGTATGGTGTTATAACTAAGAAATAACAAAGTAACTAAGTAATGAAATAAAATTCACATGAAATATAAAATAAATCTGACCCTGTGTAAGTCAAATATAATTCCTTAATTCCATTTTATATGACACTATATCTGTCAAACAGAAAAGATGATTATATTGGTGACATAATTCAAAAGAAATATCCATATTTTTAACATAGTTTGGTAGAATGTATAAAATGATACGATGAAATATAATCTAAAATCTCTTACAATTTGAATGGTTCTTCTACCAAAATAAATCTACTTTATGCCAATGAACAACAACAAAAACAAAAACTTGACAATGCAAGGTGCCAATGGCATACTAATGTTTTCACTTCCATTTTTCATAATAATAAATATGCAACTTATTACTCAAATAAAAAAGTCAGGAAGATGTGGCCCATGGTATTTCACAAAATTTATTATATGGATAACATTATTAAGGCTTCTATTTTTATTTAGCTACTATTTATTTATTTACTATATGCACTTTCAGGATACTTTAGACTTTATATTGTGTACTGAGACCTCAGTCATGTGATGGGTCAGATCTTTTTCTCTTTATTTCCAAATAAGATCAAGTTGAAAGTACAAGGAAGTTGAGTGGATACAGCAACTGGGGGAATCTCAACCTCAGCCATTAATGGAATTAAAACTAGGCTTATAGATTTACTTATTTCTGTAAAGCCTATAGTGGCAACACTCACATGCTTCCTCACATTTGAATCTCTCCATCACTTAATTAATTGCCAACTTTCATGAATGAAAACTACCTAAAATTATCTATAAGGTGACTCATTAAGGGACACTTTAAACCACGATGGCCTGGGAATAGCTCTGTTGGGATTTGTTTTGATTGTCCTAATTAAAGTAGAAGGACCAAACTTAAGATGGAAGGAACCATGCCCTGGTTTGGAACCCTAGGCCAGCAGAATGAATGGAAATATGTAATCTAGGACGTGTGAGTTGTGGGGGACCATGTAGAATATAAGAGAGACCTTGGAAGTTAGAGACTCTCAGGACTCAAAGTGAGAGACCTTAGATAAAATGTCCAACAGTGGGGAGAAAGAACTTGTAGAGTACACCTCCAGTACAATGACAGGGTATCAAGTGGAGGGATGGGGTTACCATTCCACAGTCAAAAACTCTGACCCAGAACTATTCCTGTCTAAAAGAAATGCAGAGACAAAAATGGAGTAGAGGCTGAGGGAAAGGGAGTCCACCTCAAAGGGAGGCTCCAAAGCCTGACACTATTGCTGATGCTATGATGGGCTTACACATAGGAGCCTATCATGAGAGGACCAACAAGCAGATGACTGAGACAGATGTAGATACTTACACGCAACCAATGTACTGAAGCTGTAGATCCCTGCCATTAAATTAGGGAAAGGCTGGAAGAAGCTGAGGAGGAGGGTAACCCCATAGGAAGACCAGCAGTCTCAACTAACCAGGACCCCTGAGATCTCTCAGGCACTGAGCCATCAACCAGACACATATCACATATACTGCCTGCTCTGGCCTCAGTGAGAGAAGATGCATCCAACCCTCAATAGACATGAGGCCCCAGGGCATAATGATGCCTGATGTTGGTTGGGGGTGAGGGAGGTAGGGCATGCTCTTGGAGATGGGGAGGAGAAATGGTATGAAGAACTTAAGGAGTGTAGACTGGGAAGGGGTAACTACAGGTGTGTAAAAAAATAAAAAGAAAGAAAGAAGGAGAGACTGCTGAGCACTCAGCAAGCATTCATTCTCTCTCTGCTCTTGACAGTAAATATAATGTGGCCATCTTAAGCTCTAAACACTGTAAAATTTCCATAATAACAGACTGTAACCTGCAGGCTTAAACTGAAATCCTTACTCCCTTAAATTTATTTTTCTACGGATAGTTGATCTCAATAGAAATAAAACTAGTTTAACATGCAAAATAGAACTTCATTTTAAATAAATTACCTGAACCCAATATTAATTTAAAGAAGAAATTACAATTCTTAATACTACTCCATTTCAATGGGTAAGTACAGGGATTTTTCTTATGAATTCATTTTTCTTCAACTATTTCTCTCTAAGTAGGAAAATGTTATGAAATATATATATATATATATATATATATATAATTTTAATAATGTCACACTTAAACATTCATTTTTAATTATATGAAGGATTATAAAAATAATAAATGCAAAAAGAACATAAAAGTTTGATGTTGGAAGATAGTAAAAATAAGAGACTACAAGACAAAATAATCAATATATCAAATGGATAAAGTAAGTATTTCTGATAAACATTGCATCTTTTTTAAAAACCAACCCTATTGTTGACAGGTCTATTTAACACATCTTAAGAAATGTTCCATCCCTTGAGGTATTATTGTTGTGTCCAAAGTCAATGTGCCAAGATGGGGTTATTTCCATGTTTTATTTATTCATAAGATATCTAAAACAAACAAAGAAAGAAAACATAGCATGAACTTTCACAAAGAAAAGTAGCTGAGCTTCTTTTTCAATTCCTTCTAGCTAGAGAGGCCTAGAGGACCGCTGCCTGCTTTCACACATAGAACAAATTCTCCTATATGAATAATCATCTGTCTTCTGTGTATCTGATGAGCCTGAGAAGGAAAAATTACTTTTGGACTGCCCATATCTTGTGTAAATTATTTTCCTTTACCTAAATTTAACAATCCAACTGATGTTTTTTGTGGTGTAATATTTCTGCTTTTTGTTTGATAATGTCAACTATGCTTAGTATAAAATAATACTAAGATCAGAATGAATTGATTTGCACATACATACACTGCAACAACACCCTCAGCTATTTGTAACTCAGAACATCGAAAGCTGTGCTTGTCTTGGAAGTGTCAGTTCAGTGGTGTATAAACATACATACATACATACATACAAAGTTGAAATAAAATTTTCTCATCCAAGCTGACAATGCTCATGTCAAGAGTCAAAATCCACTTAACAAAAACAAGCAAACTAACTAACAAAAATCTCATAATGCCAGGTACTAGAAAGTCTTATTTGAACACTTGGTCAGGGTTGTCCAAGAGATACCCAAAACATTACATTTGATTCCAATTGCCTGTGTTTTCCCTCTCATCCCCAAAGGTACAGAACTTAAATCATATTGTTGAAGAGATCATATACTTCTGACACAGGGCACAGAGGACTAGGGCTTTGGCAGACCTGAAAGGATACTTCCTGAGAACTAGCTTTTATCATAGCAGAAGTAATATCTCAAGCTTTCAAGACAAGGAGAAGCCAACAGTTTTATCCAGCTATAACTCATAGGAACTACAATGAGCAGCATTACAGAAATACCCTAAGGATGCATACTTTAGGAATGACCATGTTCTAATTAGACTTAATATTTAAAAAGATTTGTTGAAAAATAAAAAGTTAAAACATATTTGGTATAGAATACCAAACCAAATTCTCTAGGCTAACAAAGTCATGGATCTTGAAACAGAACAAATACCCATGTCTAGTTAAGCAGCTTAAGGCTCATTGCTAAATATAGGGTGAAAATATAAGAATGAGAAGATAGGGGAGTTTGCTATTGGACTGAGATTTCTACAACTTTCAGAAGTGTGTGTATATATACATGTGTGTGTGTATATCCCACCAACATGGTTGCCTATATAGACCTGAAGTAAATAGACTTCAACCCTCCAATAAGAAACCTACAAATGCTGAAAACCAAAGAAAGCCTTCTCCAGAAAGTACATAGAAACTAGGCAATTGGTTGTCTAATATCAAATGAGCAATCTTGAAAACATATACAAAGTAATATAGAGATTTTGCAAGTTACATTCATATACTTAAATATATGTAAAATCATAAAGTAAGAAAACAATGGTGCCAAGAGTTATAAAATCTTCAAAATACATTCTGAATCTTAAGTTCATGTACTCTTATGCAATATTGCATTTTCTTAGCTTTATAATGTACATTGAATATTATATGACATGAACAAAATTTGGATAAGCATTTCTAATAAATCATTGATTTTTTAAAACTGAATCAAGAGAAAGCATGTACTAGTGATGCCCTTTATCTTACAAGGTATGACTTGAACTTTTATCTATTTAGCATATTAGGCTATGGATTTTTTATTAGATAGCATATATATTATATATAATCATATATTTGAACCATTCTTGAATTGCTGGGCATAAGTTTTTCTTATTATATCCTCATCTAGATTTGGTGTTATTAGTACTTACAGTTGTAGATTTCTGCAGATTTAAAATTTGTTTAATGGTAGGATTTATTTTTATCGCTGTTGATGTTTTCATATACCTGCTGTTTATATAGCCTTGAGTAGATTATTTATGTAATCTTGGTTTAATTTTAGAATGTAAAATGCATATAGAGATTTATTGGTTCTTTGGAACATTTCAAAAATTTATTTATGTGTGCATATGTGTGTATAGGAATAACAAGTTTGTACACTGTGTAAAATTTATCCTTGTATTATCCAAATGCTAATTTCCCTGCCCTTGTATTTCATTTCATTTTGGACACAGTACTGTAATAATTACATTAAAAAAATCTCCTGTATCAGTTTCTGCAAAGAGTTCTTACCATTTATTCTCTAACTTGTCAATTAAAGCTGTCTGGCCAGAATAGAGAATAGACAGTACAGCCACCAACCAGAGGAAAAAGAGGGAGAGAGGGGGACTCAGAGCAGCAAGGAAGAGAGAACATTTGGAACCATGTATAGAAAGTATGGAGAAAGGTCATGGAATAGAACTTGATGCCCCAAGGGCGTGATCAATGATACTAATATGCAAGTATCATGGGATATGGGATAGGGCTGGAAAGTAGCCAGATTCGCATAAAAATGAAGGCAAGTCATTTAACTGATCAGCTATTAACGTGCAGTTTTAAATTAATATTGGTATTTCTGTGTGATTATTGATGAATAGTATATGGTAAAGAAATACAGCTGCCATATAATTATACACAAACACACACATACAAACATTGTTAACTTTCATACATATATATATTATTTTTCAAATATATATAGTATATATATATATATATTCATGATTAACTTTCATAGTCTTAGATAATCTTTCTCTTTATTTTGGCTAGGGAATTCACACCAGAAACTATAAAACTAGAAGAAAAAAAAACCTTAATAAGTGTGGATATCTTTGGCACTTGGGAAAATTTTAATATTGTTTGTTTGTTTTTGATTTTTGTTTTTTTCGAGATAGGATTTCTCTGTGTAGCCCTGGCTGTCCTGGAACTCACTCTGTAGACCAGGCTGGACTCGAACTCTGAAATCCACCTGCCTCTGCCTCCCAAGTGCTAGGATCAAAGGCGTGCGCCACCACCGCCTGGCAAAATTTAATATTGTTATTTAGCTTTTCCTTGTTCTCCCTCCCCTGAAACCCCCATCCCATCCCCCTCCCTCTGCTTCTATGAGGCTGTTCCCCCATCCACCCACCCACCCACTCCCATCTCCTTGCCCTGGCATTCCTCTACACTGGGGCATCAAGCCTTCCCAGGTCCAAGGGCCTCTACTCTCATTGATGCTCAACAAGGCCGTCCTCTGCTACATATGTGGCTAAGAGCCATGGGACACTCCAAGTATAATTCTTGGTTGGTGCTTTAGTCCATGGGAACTCTGGAAGTTCTAGTTAGTTATTGTTTTTCCTATGGTGTTATAAACCCTTTCAGCTCCTTCAGTCCTTTCTCTAACTCCTCCATTGGGGACCTTGTTATATGTTGGACCATCTTCTGGGTATACACCCAGGAGAGGTATATCTGGATCCTCAGGCAATACTATGTCCAATTTTCTGAGGAACAACCAGACTGATTTCCAGAGTGTTTTCACCAGCTTGCAATCCCAACAATAGAGGAGTGTTTTCTTTATCCACATCCAGCCAGCCAGCATCTGCTGTCATCTGAGTTTTTGATCTTAGCCATTCTGACTGGTTTGAGGTGGATTTTCAGGGTTATTTTGATTTGCATTTCCCTGATACCTAAGGATGCTGAACATTTCTTTAGGATCTTCCTGGCCATTCGATATTCCTCAGTTGAGAATTCTTTGTTTAGCATTTCTCATAGTCTTAGAGTCTCTTATTTTACAATGAAAAGCAATAAATGCAGAGATATATGTTCATTCAGGTTGAGAATAAATGGCAATTGAATCCCAGACTTAAATAAGATATTTATATTTTCTCCTCTAAGGCTCAAGGAGTATCTTTCAAAGAAAATCTGTTCACTCTGGGGTTCCATACAACAAAAGGCCTAGCTAATTTGTATCTACTGTGCCCATCAATACGAGTCTTCCAGTTTAGTATTCTTTGTCAGCATAAAAACATATATGAAATGTTGCTCCACTTGCTTGTAAATCTATCAGCCTGCCCAATTTTATTTATCATGACAAAAGCCATGCATCTTGAAAACAAAGGCTTCATTCTTCACATCACAGTGAGAAAGGAGAGCTTCCCATTCGTGTTTATTTACTTTCTCCTGGAAGTGCCATTTTCAACTGGCAGAGTTAGCCTCATATAGAATTGTACTAAGAAAACTTGCTCCACAGATTCATGTATTGAGGTGTGTATATGTAATAGTTTCGTAAGGGTAGCAATAGGAGATCTATTCAGTCTCTGTCTTTATTTCTATTTTCTGCAACATTTTGATTAATGTAGCAACAAATTATATAAATAGCATTGTTAACATGGAACAAAAGTAATAAAAGATATGTAGTAATTTGAAAAATTATGTAAAATAATCTCCCTGAGATATTTATGTTTTTCTATGTTACATTACATTCTTGCATAGTGTAGATAAAATTGTAAGCCAGCATTTCTGATTAGTCCCACTAAGTGGAGCTGGCACCAACTCTGTTCATTATTTAATAGACAATTATATTAAGTGTGGTGTTATCAAGCCTGAAAGCAAGATGATGAAGCCACCCTGCTATAGTTAAGACCCTGGCTGTCCTTCCAGTGTCCTAAACAATATCTCCAAAACCTTCAGTGACTTCTGATCCTCTGTCACTTGGCTTTAGTATTTAATAGTGAACTAAGAAAACAATCATATTTTTTTCAGGCAGAACCCAGAGTGTTCCTGTTTGCAGAGTGTTCTTTATAAAATAAAAGCTTCAGATATTCTTGTCATTCTTAAGAACACTGGTAGGTACATACATCTAGTCTAAATGCTGTCAAGGAATAATTTACTGTTTGAATGAACACTTTTGTCTTATGATGGCCATTTCCTTTGGTACAATGTGATATGTTTTATAAGAAAGAAGCCAGTTGCGAGCTTGTATAATACCAAGAGGGCACATGTGTGGCACTTTTAAAAAGAGGATTTACCATGGATTTTGTGAAGGAGAAAGATGGATACTTTCATGTCTCTTCCTTGCTCTCTAGGGTGTAATGGATTCTCAGCTCAAGAGCAGGACAACTGAGGCACCTTTAGATCATTAAATTCTTGTTTTATTATAAGAAATTAAAAATTAAAAAAGGACTATATAAATGAATAATTAGAAGACAGGAGAATAAGAGTATCTTTAATAATGAATTCTGAATTGCATGAATTTCCATCCTACAATCTTCCTCCTTTCTGAGATGCAAATAGTCTATTAAGCAGATTGTCTTGTGGTCACTAGTGCTCAGCAAGACCACCATTCTTAAAAACAACTGAAAAAGAGAATGCAGAATTTTCAGAAGTAGCTTCATGAATATTTCTTAAAATCCTCTATGTAGTATACAGTTTATTTTTGTCAGGTGGTTACTTGATCTTTTTTGTTACCTTTTAGGAAGCATTCTCTAATAATGTTTAATCCAGAGATTTTTACCTTGCTGTCACTACATTCTTTAGCAACTTAATTTATTTTGAGAGCTTTGAGTCACAATATTGGTAGACCTTTGGTAGATCCAGAGACCTGAGATTGTAATCAGGAGCACTGGTAATAAGTTTTGCTTTATATTAAACAAAACACCCAAAGAAAATAATCGAAAGGCGAAATGAGCACAAACTAGTAAGAGCCACAAATTGGAACACCCAGTGTGGTTTGCATATTCCTGTGTGACAACTTTCATTGTGTAGTTACCCAGTACCACAATGGGGAATTTATGTGGATCCTCCTAGAGATCGCTAGAAATTTTGTGATTGTAACATTTCTCAGACTATGTCCAATTTTTTTCTCTTTTGGATAACTTTAATATTTTTTCTTGTGCCAGACCAAAGTTCAAACTTAGAATGATAGTTTCCTGTAGGTTTTATTTATCTTCTTTTTTTCTTTTCTTAAAATTTTTATTTTCTATATTCTATGTTTACATTCCAAAGGCTTTCCCCTTTCCCAGTTCCCCCCCACCATACGTCCCATAATTCCTCTCCTCCCCAACCATTCCCCAATCATCTCCCTCCCCTGACGATTTCTCTGTTCTGGGTCTACAAAACTGGATCCAAACTTTTCAGGCCCTTGATAATACCTATATTCAGTTGCCTTGCCCTTGTACTAAAATGATTGGATTATAAAAAATATGTAGTGATTTTCATTTAAAAACTATTTTTAGTCATGTTTGTAATCAGAAGTATATTGTTAGGTTAAGAATTATCAAGAATGGCAAAAAGTGATATAGATTATTTCTGATACTTTTGTTGCATGCTTATTATACTAAGCCACTGCAAGATAAATGAAAAGGAAAGTATGATTTTAAACATAAGACACAAATCAAGCATGTAATGATATCCACTGAATAAAAACTGTGAATTAAGATTCAATCAGAAGTGTGACGTTGAAAGAAGCAATGACCTAGACAGTTCAACCAGCAGTTACAATTTGTTTTCATTCTAAAGCTCACATCCCCAAAGTGGTTTACATTAAAGTGCTAATCTATACATTTCTAAGTGCAAGAGAAAACCTACACCTGTGAAAAGCTCTCTATTAAGAGCTTGAAATCTGTGTGAACTGATAAATTATCTTTGAGTCCTATATAGCTACTATGAGAATAAATCCCTCAGAAGTTCCATAGATAACACTAAGTCTCAGATTAATCAAATCATCAAACACTGAATGTGATGGTGATGATTTGAACATGTAGGACCCAAAGAATATGATTGTTTTCTTTTCAGACATTACAGTGAAATGTAGAGTAATACAGAGGAATGCTGATTTTTCTATATAAACGTATGAGTATACTAATGCAGAAACATAAACTCTGTTGAATGCTTACTTTATATAATTACCATTTGATAGTGTGAGGTTGATGAGGTTGAATATGAAATGTCTGGCATAAATTCATGGGATTATATATATGAGCCCCAAACTATGGTACTTTATTTGTTATAGCTAGCAGATGTGAGTACCTGAAGGTAGGCCTAGAAGTTTTATAGTTCAACTCCACCTCCTATCCAGATTTTTCTCACTGTTGATGGGGCATGACCAATAATAATCTTCCTGCTCTTGGCACATGCCTTCACAGCCATGATGGGTTCATGTTATCACACTGCACCACCCTGATGCTTTATACTTCTGAAACTGTAAATTGATTCTCATCAAGTTGTTTGCAACAACCGGAAATTCACTATTGCAGATATCTCTTGGGGTGGTTTTCTCTCTCTCTCTCTCTCTCTCTCTCTCTCTCTCTCTCTCTCTCTCTCTCTCTCTGAGGATTGTGTTTTTCTACCTGTTCATGATTAACCTGCTCCATGTCAACATAGCTATTATTAAGCTAGAAGGTTGTACAGATTTTATAGGTCAGACACTCAGTTTTGACAAGATCTCAATATCCAATTCATAGTTATTCTTCCAAAGGGATTTCAATCACAAAGAAACTAATACTCTAGAATCTACAGGGATGTCTTTACAGAGAAGCAGCTGCCACATGTCTCTGGTAGAAACAGCATTGTTACAAAGAATTATTATTTTATAGCAGAATTATTCCTATCTTAGGTCTAGGATATGGTACTAGCAGCAAAACATAAAATTTTGCTTTAGGCTACATGATTTATTGAAGACTGTGGACAGAGAACCAAACAGATGACAACATGACAGGGTCTCTGAGGAAAGTTTCTGTCTCAACAATAGAGACAGCAAAGTGAGGCCCAGCCCATAGCAAATCAGTATTGATACTGTGGATAAAGAAATCTCTCTTTAAACCTTGCTATGACTGGGCATAGTTTCACAGCAGAGTGTCCTGATTCCTGGGAGGAGGTAGTAAAGGGCTGGAAGGAAGGATAACTGACCATCAATACCTTCTTTGATATAAACTCATTTCTCCAGTTGAGAAAGCCTGGAAATTGGGAGTCTCTTAGGAAGGAGTCACAATGTCACAGTAGGTTGCCTATTGGAATCTGTGAAAGGGGAGAGGCTGCACTAAAGCACTGTGGCCTGAGCAGCAGCTGGATCTAACATTTTTCTTACACCCAATGGCGATACACTTGCCTTTAGTGATCTCAGTTAGAAATATTATTAGTTACAGAGACTTCACCTGCTTCCATATCTATTGTTCAAAACATGAACCAACTATAAAGCTCCTTTTACAGTGACAGTGTTAGATGACTTGGTGTTGCAGATTGTGTGTCAGTGATCAAAGTTTGGCCATTCATCTTCCATGAACCATGCAAAATGGGCAAATTGAAAGCGAAGAACAGAGGAGTAGAAATTATTTAAAGTGCTCTCATTGAGAATAGGACAAACAGATCCAATGAACACTCCCCAAAACCATTTATAGTAGGAGTTCCCAAACTTCCTAATGCTGCATCCCTTTAATATAAGTTCCTCATATAGTGTTGACCCCTATCTGTAAATTTATTTTTGTAGCTATGTCATAACTGTAACTTTGTACTGTTTTCAATCAAAATGTAAATTGTTTTGTAGATAGAGGTTTACCCAAACCGTCTTGACCCACAAGTTAAGAACCTCTTATCTATAGTGTCCTGAAGAGATGTAGAGAATCAGCTTTACATATAAAACCTATGTTTCATAAAATCTGGTCCATCTTATCATTGTATAGGCTCCAGTACCTCCACCAAATTGGTTTATAAAGTTGTCAGGACTGTGTGATATCTTTTTCTCAGAGAAAATTTTCTTCTCTCTAGGCCAGGTTTTGCTTCTCCTAGCATAAGATTCTTAGAGAAATTTTTCTTGGGTCTATAGTTTGACATTTCTGAGACATAATTTAAGGAACACAGTGTTTCTTTAAAATGTCTTCATCCCAGCCATGTTAGTTCCAGCTGCCACTAGGCTGTAAACAACCCTGGATTGTTTCATTATTATTATTATTATTATTATTATTATTAATTTTTTGTAAAAATTTAATCTTATGACAGTATTTCTCTCATCCACATTTCTCATTATTGCTGAAAGGACTGACTAAGGTAAAACTCCACAGACCAACTCCATAGAAAATTTACTTAACAGAAAGCCAGAATTTTGTCTGCATAATAAAGCCATACCTGATAGTAGAAAGATCTTACCTTCACTGATGTTTCTAATTCGCCAGTAAATTATCGACTCAGTCAAGAAAATGGAAATGAGATAGGATAGCTACAGCAAGTAAATCCTTACCCACCTGCTGATAGAAAATGTTGGGTTTTACATTAGCATTTTTCCATTTACAGCTGGTCCATCAGCTAATGTCTCATGTGCTAGAATGGGATGTGTAGAGAGGTGCTAGTAAATCCCATAATGCATTCCAGTAGAAATACAACCAAACATTAAATCGAAGTTGCTTCTTGCCTTTCTAACTTGGAAATTACTTTTACTGCATGCTAAGGCTGAGTTCAATGGAGTTATGAATTACAGTACCACTTTTACAGAATCAGACTACCCACTATCAGGACTGTGTGTTAGCATAGAAGAGACTCATAGTTCTCCTGATGGGAACAGAGGATAGAAATTTCAAATGGAATTTTAGAGTTCAAATTCCACCCCACCCCCCAAAAAAATGACCTGTTTAGTATTGAGTTTTTGATTGTCTATATGTTTGTCTGTTTGTTTTCTTGACTGAAGGGAAAATTGTACTTGGACTGAAATCCTAGCCCTTATTGAAGGCCAGAGATACCAGGAGGGCTTAGGACAAAATGTCTCTGTTTGCCAAGGGTAGAGTATGGAGATTTCAGTAGAGTGCTCTACTTCTTCCTCTTCTCCTAAAGAAATACACCTTTGTTGAATAATATACCCAGGGCATGACTGAAAATACATGGTACCTGGACACCTAGACAGCTGGGATGGGAAGTAAATTAACTAGTTTAATGATTTCTTCCTTCGTGCAGTAAAGCTCCAGTAAGTCCAAGGCAAGGAGGACATACTGGACTGGTTTTGTGTGTCAACTTGACACAGGCTGGAGATATGACAGAGAAAGGAGCTTAAGGTAAGGAAATGCCTCCATGAGATCCAGCTGTAAGGCATTTTCTCAATCAGTGATCAAAAGGGAAGGGCCCCTTTTGGGTGGTACCATCCCTGGGCTAGTGTTCTTGGGTTCTATAAGAAAGCAAGCTGAGCAAGCCAGGGGAAGTGAACCAGTAAGTAACCCCACCCCATGGCCTCTACATCAGCTCCTGCTTCCTAATCTGCTTGAGTTCCAGTCCTGACTTCCTTTGGTGATGAACAGCAGTGTGGAAGTATAAGCTAAACAAAGCCTTTCTTCCCTAACTTGCTTCTTGGTCATGATATTTTGTGCAGGAATAGAAACCCTAATTAAGACAGAGGATCAGTTGATTCCTATTCCTGGACACTGCTTTTGTTGTAGATGAGCTCTGCCTGCTTTCTCTTAAGCCTTCTATAATGAAATATTCTTTCTAAAACTCACGTTTCAGTTTTTAAAATGATGAGACATGGACCTGAAAGCCAGTGTCTCTTGATGGCTTTGATTTCCATCGAGGATTTTGGATATGAGCTATATCCTAATGACCCCACACCACTGCTGTGAAGAAGAGAGAGAATAGTTAATGCGATTGCCGCCTGTCCTAATGTTACAAATTTCTAGATTTTCTGAGTGTAAGACTCACTCCTGCTTTATTTTTCCTGTTCTGGATATGTCCTTGTTCTTAGATTACCAAATCCTCAATATTTTCCCAGGATCTAAATCCAAACATATCTATTAACTAGGCACAGTGATTTGGACTCCTAATACTGATATAATCTATGGAAGATTTGGCTCCTCCTATTCCAGACACCTACTGTTTATTTAGATTCTTCAGGGGACTGTTAGTGGGAAGATAAAGTAAGTGACTTTGAGATCAGTTGAGCAGCCATCTTCTCCTAATGAGAAAAATAGTTTTATATACTGCTGAACTCAAATGGCTCAAGACCCAAACACAAAGAAACAAATACTTTCCTTTCTATGTCCATCAAAAATTCTTTAGTCTGCTGTGTTAAATTTGGGAATATTTTAGCTTCTGTTATCAGCTTTTGGAACTAGAGTTCTGTGTTTCTTGCTTCCTGGCCATCCTAACATCCTATACATCCATGCTTCAGTAGAATGAGCTAATATCATAGTATGACCTGGATTTTCACCTTTTAGCTTTATTTTGCACATATTACAAGGCCTTTCTGTTAGATCATCATTCCTAAAAGAATGACACACTTGGCATATCAAATGACCACAAAATAGTGTCATGTTCATAGTTGATGTTAGGATTAAGCTTTGAATTTTTCTTGCTACTAATTTGAACAAGTAAACCATCAAAGTGTCATAAAGAATATATTCACAGTGTCATACAATTTATTTTCTTTGTCTATTATTCAGTCCTTGCTAATTCCCAGGTAGATGTTGATGGATTATCTTTCTATTTTAAAATGCTGTGAGTGTAATCTAATGACAGATTGCATGGAGTTCCCTAAATAATCCAGGCTTACGCTAGAAAAATGGATTACCTTTTAAAAACTTATGGTGGAACCCATTGTTAAAGATTACTTTCACACAGTTCATTGAACATAGATAGATTGAGGTGGTTTAGGTTGGGAGCTTTCACTCCTATGTTCTAGATAGACTCTTTGATATAAGAAGGTACACTGCAGGATTTGGAAAGAGAAACTTGGACACCAATTCTACCACAAATCTCTCCACTTATAATCTATCCTGTGTGGGCAAGATATGCTGGGGAAATAGTGGCACCAAATATTTGGGAGTGGCTAACCAATATTTGGTTTAACCTGAGGCCCACACCATGAAAGGGAGTGCATGGTCCACACTGCTTTCATGGCCAGGAGCTAGAGACTGGATAACTTAGACATCTAGAATACAACTGTCAAAAATTAATGAATAAACAAATAAAACTAAACAGTGTAATCATCTCTAATGATATCCAGCTATTCTCATAGATTGGCACCTTATCTTCTAACCATTATTTAGGCTTCTTCTGACCAGATATAAGAACAGATACAGAAACTCACAATCAGACATTATGCAGAGAGTCTAGTTGGAAGTTTCCATTGGTTCGTCCCCTAGGAGATCCTCCAGAAGTAGAGGATAAAAGAATGTAGGACTCAGAAGAGATGGAGGACCTCAGGTGAGCATGGTTTACTGATTAAATGAAGCAAGACTTTGATGGACTCACAGAGACTGAAGTGTCAAAACAAGTACCAGGGCTGGAGGGTCGGGATCAGTACCAGTTTTTCTGTGTACATATTATTGCTGTTACTTTGGTTTTTCTGTGACACTCCTAACTACAGGAAAAGTTTGTATTTCTGACTCTTTTTCCTTCACTTGTGACTCTGCCTCCTATTTGATTGCCCTTTACAACCTCAATGTGAGGGCTTTCTCCTTGTCTTATTGTATCTTGTTTAGTCCCGTTGAACTCTTGTCTCTTGGAGGTCTGCTCTTCTCTACAGAAGAAACAGAGGGAAGTAAATCTGGGGAAAAGGGAATGTGGGGAGAAGCTAGAAGGAGTGGAGAGAGGGGAAATGTGATTGGGATGTATTGTATAAGAGAAGATTTTATTTCCAATAAAAAATGAAAAACAAACCAACAAATCAAAACAATAAAAAAAGAGGGAGAAAAGTCTTATAGATCTTACCATGGGATCGTGGGCAGTTTCTTGAGAAGGCTTTTTTCTCTTCCTACATGCCTATCCACTGTGCATTCCCTCTGTCAATGAATGAATGTTACTGCTGCCCATAACCTGGCTGATATTTCATGCTATAAACATTTTAGATGTATGCTGATTGGATTGCTCTATTACTTTTAAAATCAAATTTAATTAGTTCCTGGAGGAAATTTTTTTGTGGTGTTGGAAATTTTTGATAGCATATTGTGTTTTCCATGAGCAAACAAGAGTTTTATTTCTCAATTTCAAGTCAGACTATATGCTTTCTTTCCATGTCTGAACTCATGGAATCCTCTGAGGCACCCAAGATGAGGTGGTGTGGAAGGAGGGAGTGAGAAGAGAAACATCTCACTTCTTTTGCACTGTGTGGGGAGCTTCCTTGTTTGTAAATACATTGGTTCTTTTACCATTTGAATATTTTTCTAATATCTCATATTCATTGATTTTTTTGCCCTTCCACTCAAAGAATGTCTTTCACTAATTCTGAAATGTCGTTTATTTTTATGTTCCCTTGTGGATCAATGTGCAGAACAGAGTAAGAAAAAAGTCCAATTGAAACGGTATGAATTTATGCTTCATCATGTTGAGGCCTGCTTCCCTAGCATAACTGTAGTCATTTTGCTTTGTGCCTGCAGCCAGCCATCTAATCCTGTTACCAGGAAACTTTCTCATGGGCTGTTATTAGGAAAATTTTTCATGCCTGAGTTGATTGCATATTCTGTTATGTTCCATGCTTTACTGTTCTTGGAAACCAATCATAACAGATGTCAGATAGAAGTGTTTGTATACTTAGCCAAAATTAGGTTGGACCTGAACCAACCATCCAGAAGCACTTCCTGAACCTATGTATGAGCTTTTGAGAGACCAAGTGTTTAGGTTCGGACTCCATCGTAGAGAACCTGACCTAAGTTTAAACTCAAGACAGGTACATAGCATTAGTTTCCAAGTTACCCCTGAATAAAACCTAAGCCTAGCACCAGTTCTTAGGCTAACTATCAAAAGATGTACATTTCCAGATTAATCTACCCCAACAAGCCAGCATCTAGCACCAGTATCCAGGTTACAGGCCTGCCCCTGCCTAACAACCACCAGTGCAGAGGGAAGCAGAAGTCAAGTTTATGGTTTGACTTCTAGCACCCATCACCTATGCTAAAGGCAACAGCAATACTCCTATTAGATGCTTGCCAGGCTTACCCTCATTTTCCACTCTCTATAAAACCTTACCCAGATAACTGTTCAAGGCTTGTCTCCATCAAAACCATCCTAAGAGGTTGGTGGTAGGCAGAGCTCTAGCTGGAACTTGTGATAAAGGCTCTTATGTGATTACATTTGATTGGCTCCAGATTGTTCTTTGAGAATTCACTAACATTTCCTTGGCACTACAATTTATGGTTTTGTTTTGGTTCTGTTTTGGTTTGGGTTTCTTTTTCTTACCTTTATAAGCTACTCCTGAAATGGACCTCAACATAAGAGAAACATCTCCACCAATGTAAGAAGCCATTTGAAATGAAACTTCCATTTCAAATAGGGGTTGAATAAAGTTTTAAGTTCCCAAGGCTTCCCTGGCAATTGACATCCTACTCGGCAGAAAGCAATACATAAACGGGTAACTGATATCCTGTTTGGCAACTTAAAACATGCAAACATGAATATTAGACAAATAAAATATTTCAGCCATAGTTGAGTAACCTAACCAATGGGAATAGGATAAAGGTACAACAAAGACATGATCCTAAGGAAGCTTTCTCTCCCTAAATTCTGATTGGTGGAATTACATGGCACAGATATTTGTGGATTTCTGTCTTAAATACTCTGTAGGATTCTGACATAGGGTCAGAGTCTAGCCATAGAGCCTGGGCTACCCTTATTCCTGAACACTCAGACATAGTGTGATACACAAAGTCATACAAGGAAGTTTGAGTACCTAGAGACCCGGAGGACTTAGCCAATAAGCTTCCCTTCCCAGACATTCCTTCCTGCAAAAGATATTTAATCTCAGGGCCACCCTAAGAAGTGGGTATGGTTTTACCTGTCCACTTTCCTCCACAATAATAAACTGTTTAGAACCATGGACTGACTCTGTTCCCAAGATCCATTGTATGGAGAGATGAAGAAGGCCTTCCCATACAGATCCTCAGCCTAATCCCCTGTAGAAGACAACCCTGGTACCCTCAAGCTAAGGTCAACCTCCACTGGAGCTCATCTTTCCCACCCTACTCCAGGCCTGGACTAGAAGCAACCCTCAGCTCCCGGCTCCATTCTCTGATCTTCCACAATTCCCAGTGGTGCCTGGAAGTCCAAGAGCCTCAGAACCCCACAGGCCCAGCCTCATTGCCTGAACCAGCTCTAGCTTTCCCACATCTCAGCCTGCACTTTCCAAGACCCAGAGTGGTGCCTTGACACTTCCCTACAACCAGGTACCCAGGCTAGCAGTGTGGGAGAAGCACAGTCAAATTTCCCATGTTTCCCGGTGCCCGATGGTAGAACAGACAAGAACCAACACCCCTACATCTTGGTGTGAATGCACAATATGCTATCCCTGTCTGAGAAAGGTCTGTGTACCTGTGGTCCATGGGAACATTCCTGTATCCTAATAATCTGAGTTAAACATTAAAATTTACTTCAGTATTTTGATTCCATTGCCAGATGAATCATTTCTCCTCTTGATTAACTTATTTTTAAAATTAAAATATAATTATTTTCTTCCTTTTTTTCTGCATATAACCCCTCCCATGTACCCTTGAATCCCCAGCTTTGTTTTTAATTCAGCACCTCTTTTGCTCTAATTGTTATTGTTACCCACTTTGCTACCTAAACACGTGCATGCGCGCGCGCACACACACACACACACACACACACACACACACACACAAAAGCCAAAGAAAAAAACCACAAAGAAATGAGAATCAAAAAGATATCACAGAGACCTAGCCAGTTGCCAGGTGCTCAGACCCTGCCGGCGGAACCAGGTACCAGAGACAGCCCGAGTTTAAGACCTCCGGGGACTCAGGTCTGGAGCAGAAACTGCGCACAGAGTAGCGGTTTGGAGTACAGCGGCCGTGCCTGTGCTCTGCGCTCGCAGGCGAGACCCCGAACCCCCTGCAGGCAGCGCCATCTTGCCTGCAGCTTCCCATCCAGCCGGTAGCAGGGAAGCCAGACCTAGCCAGCTTGCCAGGTGCTCAGACCCTGCCGGCAGAACCAGGATAAGCAATAATTCTTGTTTATTAAGAAGAGTGAGGACCAGCGATAGCAGCAGGCCTCCATATTGCAACCAGGACACAGCTGGAAATGTGCAGGTAGAGACTCTGTCTGGGGCTAGAGCAGGGAGAGCTGCTAAGCTCTCACCCAGAGGCAGGCCCAGGCGCCTAGGCTCTGCAGCACGTCCCTGCGAGCTTAGGCCATGCACCGAGGCAGCCGGAACCACCCAGCTCCCCAGGACCCCGGACCAGCGATAGCGGCAGGCCTCCATATTGCAACCGGAACACAGGTGGAAAGGCACAGGTAGACAGATTCCATCAGGGGCTACCACGTGGGGGGATCTGCTAGGCTCTCGCTACTAGGCAGGCCCAGCAGCACCTGCCGAGGCTCTGCTGCACTCCCCCACACTTCCCAGAGACCTCAGGCCGTGCACAAAGTCAGCGGGTGGCAGCCAGCTTGTGATCCCTTTGAGCAGCAATCAGGCATAAGCACCAGTAGAGAAACAACAGGTAAGCCCAGCCTCACAGGAGATTCAAACACCAGCCAGTGACAACAAGGTCAACTGAAACCAGAAATAACCAGATGGCAAAAGGTAAACAAAGGAATGTCACTAACAGAAATCAAGGCAACATGACAGCATCTGAACCCAGTTCGCCAACAACAGGAAGCCCTGGATACCCCAAAACACCAGAAAAACAAGACTTGGATATAAAATCACTGGTCAGGATGCTGGTAGCTGAACACATAGAAAAATCTTGTAAAGAAATAGAAGAGAAAATGGATCAAAAGTTAGAAGCCTTTACAAGGCAAATACAAAAATCACTTCAAGAAATGCAGGAGAAGATGGATCAAAAAGAAGAAGACAATAAGGAGGAAAGACAAAAATCACTTAAAGAAATACAGAAGAACGTGGGCCAACAAGTAGAAGCTATGAAATCTATTAAAGAAATACATGAAAACACAATCAAGCAAGCGAAAGATCTGAGCACATCCATCCAGGTACTAAAAACAGAAGTAGAAACAACTAAGAAATCGCAGAGGGAGACAAAATTGGAGATAGAAAACCTTGGGAAGAAATCAGGAGCCATAGATGCAAATATCAACAATAGAATACAAGAGATAGAAGACAGAATATCAGAAGCCGAAGATACCACAGGAACCATTGATTCAACAGTCAAAGAAAATACTAAATGCAAAAAGGCTGTAACCAAAAACATCCAGGAAATCCAGGACACAATGAGAAGACCAAACCTAAGGATTATAGGTATAGACGAGAATGAAGATGTACAAGTTAAAGGGCCAGCAAATATCTTCTACAAAATTATGGAAGAAAACTTCCCCAACCTAAAGAGAGAGATGCCCATGAATATACAAGAAGCATACAGAACCCCAAACAGACTGGATCAGAACAGAAATACATCCTGTCACATAATAATCAAAACTCCAAATGTACTAAACAAAGAAAGAATATTAAAGGCAGCAAGAGAAAAAGGCCAAGTAACTTATAAAGGAAGACCTATCAGAATAACACCAGACTTCTCACCTGAATCCATGAAAGCTAGAAGATCCTGGGCAGATATAATGCAAACTCTAAGAGAACACAAACTTCAGCCAAAACTACTTTACCCAGCAAAGCTCTCAATCGCCATAGATGGAGACATCAAGGTATTCCATGACAAAACCAAATTTGCATGATATCTTTCCACAAATCCAGCCCTACAAAGGATAATAGGGGGAAAACACCAAGACAAGGACAGAAACTACACCCAGGAAGAAGCAAGATAGAAACCTCCTCTCATCAAACCCAAAAGAAGGTAACCTCTCGAATATAAAAAAATAAATAAAATAAATAAATATAATTTCAAAAATGTCTGGAGGAAATAATTACTATTCTTTAATATCTCTTAACATCAATGGACTCAATTCCCCAATAAAAAGACGTAGATTAACAGACTGGATACAGAAACAGGACCCTACATTTTGCTGCATACAGGAAACACATCTCAGTGTCAAAGACAAACACTGCCTTAGAGTAAAAGGCTGGAAGACAATTTTACAAGCAAATGGTTTCAGGAAACAAGCTGGAGTAGCCATTCTAATATCAGATAAAATTGACTTCCAACCTAAAATCATCAAAAGAGACTCAGAAGGTCACTTCTTGCTGGCCAAAGGGAAAATCCACCAAGAAGAGCTTGCAATACTGAACATCTATGCTCCAAATGCAAGGGCACCCTCATTCATAAAAGAAACCTTACTAAAGCTTAAAGCACACATTACGCCTAACACAATAATTGTGGGTGACTTCAACACTCCACTCTCCTCAATGGACCGATCAGGAAAGCAGAAACTAAACAGGAACAGAGTGAAACTAATTGAAACTCTGGACCAATTGGATTTAACAGATATATATAGAACATTTCATCCTAAAGCTAAAGAATATACCTTTTTCTCAGCTCCACATGGTACCTTCTCCAAAATAGACCATATAATTGGTCACAAGACAGATGTCAACAAATACAAGAAGATCGAGCTAATCCCATGCCTCCTATCAGATCACCATGGAGTAAGAGTGGTCTTCAATAACAACAAAAACAACAGAAAGCCCACATACACATGGAAACTGAACAATACTCTACTCAATGACACCTTGGTCAAGGAAGAAATAAAAAAAGAAATCAAAGACTTTTTAGAATTCAATGAAAATGAAGGTACAACCTATCCAAATCTATGGGACACAATGAAAGCAGTGCTAAGAGGAAAACTCATAGCTCTAAGTGCATCCAAAAAGAAACTGGAGAGAGCATACACTAGCAGCTTAATGGCACACCTTAAAGCCCTGGAAGAAAAACAAGTTAATTCACCCAGGAGGAGTAGAAGACAAGAAATCATCAAACTCAGGGCTGAAATCAATCAAATAGAAACAAAGAGAACCATACAAAGAATCAACAAGACCAGGAGCTGGTTCTTTGAGAAAATCAACAAGATAGATAAACCCTTAGCCAGACTAACCAAACGACACAGAGACAGTATCCAAATTAACAAAATTAGAAATGAAAAGGGAGACATAACAACAGAAACTGAGGAAATTCAAAAGATCATCAGATCCTACTACAAAGGTCTATACTCAAAACAACTGAAGAATCTAGAGGAAATGGACAATTTCCTAGACAGATATCAAATACCAAAATCAAATCAGCATCAAGTAGATCAGCTAAATAGTCCCATAACCCCTAAGGAAATAGAAGGGGTTATAGAAAGCCTCCCAACCAAAAAAAGTACGGGACCAGATGGTTTTAGTGCAGAATTCTACCAGACCTTCAAAGAAGACTTAACACCAATACTTTTCAAAGTATTCCACAAAATAGAGACAGAAGGGACACTGCCCAACTCATTCTTCGAAGCCACAATTATGCTAATACCTAAACCACAAAAAGATCCAACAAAGAAAGAGAACTACAGGCCAATTTCTCTTATGAATATAGATGCAAAAATACTAAATAAAATTCTTGCTAACCGAATCTAAGAGCACATCAAAACGATCATCCACCATGATCAAGTAGGCTTCATCCCAGGGATGCAGGGATGGTTCAATATAGGGAAATCCATCAATGTAATCCACTACATAAACAAACTGAAAGAAAAAAACCACATGGTCATCTCATTAGATGCTGAAAAAGCATTCGACAAAATTCAGCATCCTTTCATGCTAAAAGTCTTGGAAAGAGCAGGAATTCAAGGCCCATACCTAAACATAGTAAAAGCAATCTACAGCAAACCAGTAGCCAACATCAAAATAAATGGAGAGAAACTTGAAGCATTCCCACTAAAATCAGGGACTAGATAAGGCTGCCCTCTCTCTCCATATCTTTTCAATATAGTACTTGAAGTTCTAGCAAGAGCAATTAGACAACATAAGGAAGTCAAAGGGATACAAATTGGAAAGGAAGAAGTGAAACTATCATTATTTGCAGACGATATGATAGTTTACCTAAGCGACCCAAAAAACTCCACCAGAGAACTTCTACAGCTGATAAACAACTTCAGCAAAGTGGCAGGTTATAAAATTAACTCAAGCAAGTCAGTGGCCTTCTTGTACTCAAAGGACAAGCAGGCAGAGAAAGAAATTAGGGAAATAACACCCTTCACAATAGCCACAAACAACATAAAGTATCTTGGCGTAACTCTAACCAAACAAGCGAAAGATCTGTACATCAGGAACTTCAAGTCCTTGAAGAAAGAAATCAAAGAAGACCTCAGAAGATGGAAAAATATTTCTTGCTCCTGGATTGGCAGGATCAATATAGTAAAAATGGCCATCTTGCCAAAAGCAATCTACAGATTCAATGCGATCCCCATCAAAATCCCAACTCAATTCTTCATAGATCTAGAAAGAGCAATTCTCAAATTCATCTGGAGCAACAAAAAACCCAGGATAGCTAAAACTATTCTCAACAATAAAAGGACTTCTGGGGGAATCAATATCCCTGACCTCAAGCAGTACTACAGAGCAATTGTGTTAAAAACTGCATGGTATTGGTATAGCAACAGGCAAGCAGATCAATGGAACAGGATTGAAGACCCAGAAATGAACCCACAGACTTATGGTCACTTGATCTTTGATAAAGGAGCCACAACCATCCAGTGGAATAAAGATATAGCCTTTTCAACAAATGGTGCTGGTTCAACTGGAGGTCAACATGCAGAAGAATGCGAATTGACCCACTCTTATCTCTTTGCACTAAGATCAACTCCAAGTGGATCAAGGACCTCCACATAAAACCAGACACACTGAAACTATTAGATAAGAAACTTGGGAAGACCCTGGAGGACTTGGGCACAGGGAAAAAGTTCCTGAACAGAACACCAATAGCTTATGCTCTAAGATCAAGAATCGACAAATGGGACCTCATAAAATTACAAAGTTTCTGCAAAGCAAAGGACACTGTCAGAAGGACAAAATGGCAACCAACAAAGTGGGAAAAGATCTTCACCAACTCCACATCCGACAGTGAGCTAATATCCAATATATACAAAGAACTCAAGAAGTTAGACCGCAAAGAACCAAATAACCCTATCAAAAAATGGGGCACAGAGCTAAACAAAGAATTTTCACCAGAAGAAATTCGGATGGCCGAGAAACACCTTAAAAGATGTTCAACATCATTAGTTATCAGGGAAATGCAAATCAAAACAACCCTGAGATTCCACCTCACACCAGTCAGAATGGCTAAGATTAAAAACTCAAGAGACAACAAGTGCTGGCAAGGATGTGGAGAAAGAGGAACACTCCTCCACTGTTGGTGGGATTGCAAAATGGTAAAACCGCTCTGCAAATCAGTTTGGCGGTTCCTCAGAAAATTGGGCATGTCACTTCCAGAGGACCCTGGCATACCACTCCTGGGCATATACCCAGAGGATTCCCCTGCATGCAATAAGGACACATGCTCCACTATGTTTATAGCAGCCTTGTTTATAATAGCCAGAAATTGGAAGGAGCCCAAATATCCCTCAAAGGAGGAATGGATACAGAATATGTGGTATATTTATACAATGGAATACTGCTCAGCAATTAAAAATAATGAATTCATGTAATTTGTAGGTAAATGGTTAGACCTGGAAAATATCATCCTGAGTGAATTAACCCAATCACAAAAGAATGCACATGAAATGCAATCACTGATAAGTGGATATTAATGAGCCCAGAAGCCCTAAATACTCAAGACACAAATAGCAAGTCAAATGATTCCCAAGAAGAAGAAAGGAGAGGACCCTGGGCCTGTAAAGATTGCATCCAGTTTAGTAAAGAAACCGAGGGGGGAGGGGGAATGATTGGGGAACAGTTGGGGGGAGAGGAACTATGGGAACTATGGTGGGTGGGAACTGGGAAAGGGGAAAGCCTTTGGAATGTAAACATAGAATATAGAAAATTAAAAAAAAGATATCACAACGTTAATGGTTCATTTTAACTCTTCTGTGATTTCTTGAAACCCTTTGTCAGTCTATAGTTACTCCATGTCTGTGTTCAGGTTTGTATTGGCTGGTTTGCTTCAATCCGTGGGCAGACTAGACAATATTGTAAAAGTATCTTTTATTCCCCAGATGTAATTATTATCTGGCAGGCTTACTGCTATATCACTCATCCTTTTTAGCTCCTTCTGAGATCTGGCTGGGTGGTTCAACTCAGCTGTTCTGGCTCAAACTCCTCTCTTCAAGACAGCTGATTCTACGTGGCTTCTCTTACCTTTTCATTGAATTGCTCTGCTTGGCCTTAAAATGTCTGGCAATTTGTTCTAATCTTCTGGCTCCCTCTTATTCACTAGCTTCAAGCTTCTCGCTGCATCAACCGAATGGAACTGAGCTCAACTCCTTTGCACTTGCTCATGTGCTTACTGACTGACCTGAACTCCTGAATGCTGGGATTAAAGGCATGTACCAACAAGCATATACCAAAGCTTTTCTGTATCTTGGACTAGTTCTGTCCAGGGCTGCTCTTGAACCCAAAGATCTGCTTGCCTCTGTCTCCTACAATTAAAGTTCTGTCTGTATTCAAAAGTAGCCATGTTGTTGGATTCAAATTCTTCTACATAGCAATTTGGAGAGACATGAATGTCTGCACTGTCCTTTCAAAATTTACAAATGCACTTATTTCCCTACAAACACACAATTACAGCTTCAGCTGTGCTTATTTATAACAAATGAAATGAAAAAAATCACAGAAAATGTCAAGCAAGCGAAAAGCATAACAGCAGAAACAATTTCCTTTTCTTAACTCTATTTTCTAAATTATCCTTTATTACACTTCTTCCTTTAGTCAACACTGATATTAGACTGCTGAATTCTAATGCCTCTCATTTTCTTGTACAGTAGTTAACAAGAAATTGAATATTATTAATTTCTTTCTGTGATTATTGATCCTTAGCAGGAAGCTTTTTATTTTTATTCTCTTTAATTAACTAAGCACTGTTCTGAGGATAATTACTTTTGGAGCAAGGAAACACATCTTTTTGATAATTTCAAATCTATTTGGTTTCTTCACACAGTAAATAAAAATGGTGAGTGATTTCAGCCTGTGACTAAACAATAAATCAAAAGGCATTTCCCTAAATATTTTATTCCAAATGTCTTCATTTTTCCTCTGTTCCTAGAATGATGTAGAAATCTAAGATTCAACTATCAATGGTGTAGATTGTTACCCATGAGAACCATTGTTTGAAACCGATTAGTAATATATATAAATATATATATAATATATATAATAATATATAACAATAAATAATAGATATATAACTAGGCAGTGTATTTTATGGATACTAGCATACATGAATAATTATTTATTTATATAATTATCCAACTATAAGTGACCAAGTCTGCTCAGTCAGTCAACAGCACCTCTAGAGCAGGAGTGAGGATTAAAAAGAAAAAAGACGATTAGACAACATTGTAGCATGAAATCAATCAATTCTTAGACTGAAGGAGAGATTAATAATTTCCAATCCACTTTTATACCATTTTAATTACATGTAAGCACTAAGGGTAGTAGTAGTTAAATGAGGATCAAGGAAAGACAGTAAACACAAAATTGTCAAGGCAATAAGCAAATTCCCTAGGTTACTTCACAGGGACAGTTGTTTCCAAGGGTGTGTAAAAATGACCAAAATACCTGAGCCTACTACCTTGTCCAGCCCAAAATTTTGCCTGAAGCCTGCTTCTTTCATTCCACCCTAAGATTAAAATTCCTGCCTTAACCTAATTCCCTATTATTGCTTAATGTCAGATTCTTGCCTAAACTTAACTTCCCTATCATGTGCCCTAATGCCAGATTCCTGCTTGAGCTTACTTCCTTGTCATTGCCTAATGTCAGATTCATGCCTGAAGCACATTTTCTTGTTCTTGGTCAAAGTCAAGCTCCTGCCAGTTGGCAAGGTTCCCCAAAAAGGTTCTCTACATATAAGCATGTTTATGGTAACGTCTCTGTTTCCAAATCAATTCTGCAGGTTTTATTGTAATTCTATTTGTTTATTTTTTAGTACTCTTTGTGACTTTACAAAAACTACTCATACTTATATTAGAAACATTTATTTTCTAACAACAAAAAGTACAATAAGTATTTTAGAAACACAATTTGTTTTTGTGTCAATTTAACAAAACTTTTTTTTAAAGGCAGTATTTTCTTTCATTCTGGTGTTCGATTAGTCTCTATATCCATCTTGTACAGTTCTCTCTTTCATTGCTACAATGACTAATTGATTTTTATGGGAGAATAATATAAAAACCAAGAGGTGAAAACTCAATGGGCTTATTGATACCAATCATATTATTCTACATTGATCCTTGCAGTTTAGGTAAGGAAGTATATATGTATAACCTAACATCTATCAATATGTCAAGGTACTTATCAATTATCTATTGCTTATTATCAATTATCTAGCTAATTATAATCTTATGTCTAACAATCATCTACCATCTTTGCATAATTATTCACAAATCTAACTACAAATAACTAAGTAGAAGTTTAAAGTGATATTTCTAACACTTACTTCCTATCAAAGTGTAATCATCCTTTCCTCCCTGACTATACACTAAGCCTTCAATAATAAAACTATTAGCTCCATCAATCTTTACTCAACTGTTTAATTACAGCATAAATTTTCAGAAGTTTCAGAATAGTTAAGCAACACTTTCAAGAAAAAAGTATTTGCCTAGTAGAGTTCAGTATTGTGTTTGCATACTACTGCCACAGACTTACTGACTCTACACAGTAAAAAAGTGTTTTATGTTAGAACATTCATGGTGACTTTTAACGATTTTATTTTAGGTACTTGGACCACAAGTACACTATTAACTGTGGGCATATCTTCAGCTCTTCTGCTAAAGTAACTGCAACTATTAAATTGTAACATTAAAATTATTTTAATTTCAGATATCCACGGATTTTGGCAAAGGTCGATCGTGGGGTATACTTTTGTCAGGAGCAAGTTTAAAATATGCTTAAATGAAAAACAGCAGATGTATTCATTCTTCATCCACTGGCATCAAGATGGTATGGCAGATCCAATATTGAAGCTCAAAAATTATTCATTGAAAGTTCAAATATTTAAATGTTTTTCTATGCACTCTAAAACTTTCCCCATATACAATAAATTTACATGAATTAAATTATATAAAAGTTATGAATAACTTTTCAAAAATGTGTTCTTATGGAGAGTGGTGACGTCATGAGTGTTCAGTTTTGTAAATACCTCTCTGAGTATTGGTTGGCATCTGGGTGAGCTCTGAGGCTCCAGTCATCTGTTCCGAAATAAGTGAAAAGAAAGAGTTATGAGGAATTGAAAAGAAGCAAGATAACTATTTGGAGCTGAGCAATGACAGAGCTTAAAGAGAGATGCACTGTCACAGTTGAGTGAGCAGCATGGGCCAAGATGCTCAAGGACCCAGATTGCTTGCATTCATCTATAGGGCTCAGGCGAAGAAGGGAGAGATGAGAACTAAGATACTTGCCTTGAATGTTCTCTATTTTGAATGATAGATTAGTTTATGTAACCACTTTTCATAATGTGATTGTAACGTCTCAGAAAGCACTTGAACTTTATCATATGAATGGATTATTGCACATAGGTATAAGTGAATAATCAAGGAATAAACTTCATCACTGGAAAGCCAAGTTAAAGATATAACTTAATAACTAAGGGATTGTGATCATTTAAATGCAAGTGGCCCAAATAGAAAAATATATTTGAATGCCTGGTTCCCACATTTTGGAACTACTTGCGGAGAATATGAGATGAGGCCTTGTTAGAGAATGAATACCACTGGGGACAGACTTGGAGGATTTAAAAGCCCATGTCATTGCCATTTGATGTTATCCATGGCTTTGTTTCTGATGCTTCAATGTTTTCTCAAGAAATGAGCTCTCCTGAAGGGGCTTACAGCCCCATGGGAAGAACAATGATTTCGGCCACCCAGACACCCCAAGTCTCCTGAACTATCAACCAAGGGGCACACATGGTTCAGGCCAAAAATTTGGCGGAGGAAAGCCTTGTTGGGTATCAGTGGGAGGAATGGTCCTTGGTCAGGTAAAGGCTCAACAGAGGCCCCAACAGAGGGAACCGAGGGGAAAGGTGGGAGTGTGGGGGTGAGGGAGGAGGGGTTAGGGGGCTTTAGGGAGGAGGGGAAATTGGGAAAGGTTTTACCATGGCAATGTAAATGGAGAAGATATTCAATAAAATGTAAAAAGAAAAGAAATGAGCTCTCAGTGGCTCACAAGATCCACGCCTGCCTTCCTGCTACCATGCTCCCCACCATGATGGTAATGGATGCTAATATTCTGGAGACAATTCAACACTTTCTTCATTCTAAAGTTGACATGGCAATAGTGTCTCCGTTGTAATATAAAAGAGGCTAACATAGGAATTCCCCAAAAAGCTGTTAATAAGGACACAGCTTTGACTTATTACACATGTTCTTAATATCAGTTTATGAAGGATCAATCCCTTCTAGTCTTCATACTCACATATATCTGCTTAAGTACATATATTTATACACTTCAACATAAATCAACATCTCGATCAACATGAGAAAAAGACTGATACTGAAATCCTAGCTAAGTTCCAGGAGCTAAAGAGATCATGAAACTGGGAAAATAATATCACTTTACCATACCAGCATAGTTTCTATATTCTAAATCCTACCACTTATTCCTAGAAATAACTAAAGCTACTACTCCTGAGAAAAGAAACTTTTCCTTACATCAAATGAAGACTATGACAGAAAAACAATCTGGGAAACAAAGCAGAAACAAGCGAATCATAGGAAGCCCAATCCCAAGAGACATATCTAAATCATAGCACATGCATATATAGTTCAATGAACATTGCCAAAAAGGAACAGAAAAATCATAAAATCCAGGAAGCCTGCTATGAAACAATCTCACAGAGAGAGTTGCTTTAACACACCAGAAGAATGGCAGAATCAATGAACAAGTTCTTATTGCAGGGAAAAAGTTATACAGACTTCCACATCTAGACAAGGAAAACTTTAGAGGAAATTAAACATGAACACTCAATAAAATTATACTTTTACAATCATAGTCACATATATATGAAAATATATTTATTACAGTCAAACGTTAGTTAGAATTCACATCACGCAAATTGACACTGGGAACAATTTTCTGCTCTAAATTTAATCAGGTGAAGATATAAACACATTAAGGTGTTACAAGCTGTTGTAATTTTATTGTGATTTGTTGAAGTAACTTTCTGTGTTCATGTAAGCAAAATTGAAGAAATAGATTATACTTCATTGAAATATTAACTTTTATTAGATAAGATAGATTGTGATTTTCTAACTTGAAATATAGTACATTAATAACATATAACCTGTAGGTGTTACGTGTAGTGATTCTTATCTCTAAAAACTGATAAAACTTTCTAATATGATTTAGAATCTATAAGCATAATACCAAGGTAGAAATTTAAGAAGAGCAAAAGTTATATGTAGATCAAATACATAGAATTACCTTGCTGCTTTCTTTATATTATATGGGAATAAAAGAAAACAGTTAATCTAAAATAACCAGGTAATATGACTAGGTAAAAGATTGCCTTTCAATATTGTAGTTGGAGTTATGTTAGTGTAGATGGAAACTAAAAGTCTTTGTATTCATAAATGAATGAGGTTACTGAAAGACAAAATAAATCAGTGGAAAGGGAAGAAAAAAATGAACATTTTTATAAAATATGTATATTTTGTTATGTGTCATCTATCGATAGCAATTTTGTAACTAGGTAGGAAAAATGTATTAAATACTTGACAAACATAGCCTGTTATGTCAAGGATAGACAAAATGGAGTAAGTAAGGCATAATATCCTTTTTATATTCTATATTATCTCAAAACATGTGGTTACTGTTTAAAATATAGTAATTGATTTACATGAACAAATAAAATTGCGTGGTTTTTTTTCTAGAAAAAATTGAACTAATGCCTATTGACCTTAGATAAAGCACTGACAACATCCCTGAGAATGGCTTAAGCTAAGAACTAGTATAATGAACCTGCCAACTTATTGGGGTCATTAAAGGAACATGAATGAAACGTTATTTGCAGAAAAATGCAGATTCCAGTTTATACTTTCTTGATCCATTGGTATGGGCATACTCCATTTTTTTGGCTATGTGCAATAGTAATAGGGAGATTTTCTTAATATATTCTGGGAAGTAGAGAGAGTTGGATGCAGAGAGACACAAAGAGACAGAGAGACAGACAAAGAAGCAGAGAAGCAGAGATAGAGAAAAGAATGAAAATAGGAAAGCACAAGTACAGGAGAGGAGAGGAGAGGAGAGGAGAGGAGAGGAGAGGAGAGGAGAGGAGAGGAGAGGAGAGGAGAGGAGAGGAGAGGAGAGAAGAGGATAGTCTAATATCATTCTTATGTGTATGCCTCAAGTAACATAATTCTTTCTATTCTTAGCCACACATCAACAGATATTGGTAACAGTGTATACTAGTGACAAAGCTTGTAGCATGTAACTTCTTTAACTATACCTAAAGTCTTAGCATTTTGCACTAGTTTCAAGAGTCCTCAATGCCATATCTTAAAAGTCAGAGTTTTCCTTTCTGAATCAAAATAATAATAATAATAATAATAATAATAATAATAATAACAATAATCAGCAAGCCCTCATCCTTATATCCACAGGTAAGTGCAATTCTCATTCCTTACCAAAAAGAAAAATATCACAGAATGTATCCCTGATATATATGCTGAGAATACTGTCCCTGCATTTCTCATCCCAACTGATAAATCCTTATATATAACCAACTGTAAATGTCATGGAAGAGAAATATAAAGATTATCAGAGCCAGAGGAGGAGGAGGAAGTTTCTTGAAAAATTGTACCTTAGAAATACAAAAGTAATATTATATCCACAAAATCTCCACAATATGGGTGCTTATTATGTTATTTATTTTAAATCATTCATTTTTAATGTAGTGAAAAAGTATATTTCTCTTTAAAAAATAGAATACTTGCCTAGCATGCAAATAATTCACTTTGAAATTTTAGCACTTCAGATTGATTCTTGATGATATTCAAAAATCTTATAAAATTGTGGTTTTACTTGTGTTATTGTATTTTGTTAGTGTGTTAAGATTTTTGCATTTGCTTTTCCCAGTATTTTTTGCTCAAATCTATGATTACTTCTCAAACTTGTGACCTCACAATTTGAATTTCTTACTACTGTTTATTTCTATATTAAACAGGAAATGGTGGTCAGCATCTTAAACTTGTTGAGAGGTTTTCTTAGTTTATGACATATACATCTTGCAGTCTAGGAAATGTATGTATGCCTGAGAATATTTACTTCTGGGACATCTGAGAGAATAAGCTTTGCAATTGTTAGGTCTCTCTGTTTGATAGACATAATTGAACATGATGTATCATTATTCTCTTTATTTCATAGTTCTATTCAAATGGTATAGAGACAGGCAGGAAGATAAGTGGAATAGAATTGAAGTCCCAGAAATGAACCCACACACCTATGGTCACTTGATATTTGAAAAAAGGAGATAAAACCATTCACATGAAAAAAAACAGCATGTTCAACAAATGGTGCTGGTTCAACTGGAGGTCAGCATGTAGAAAAGTACAAATCGATCCATTCTTATCTCCTTGTAAAAGCTCAAGTCCGATTTGGATCAAGGACCTCCACATAAAACCAGATACACTGAAACTAATAGAGAGGCCTGGAGAAGAGCCTCAAACACATTGGTACAGAGGAAAATTTCTTCAAGATAAAGTCAATGGCTTATGCTCTAAGATCAAGAATCAACAATGCAAATCAAAACAATAATGAGATTTCACCTCACACCAGTCAGAATGGCTAAGATCAAAAACTCAAGAGACAGCAGGTGCTGGCAAGGATGTGGAGAAAGAGGAACACTCCTCCACTGCTGGTGGGATTGTAAGCTGGTACAACCACTCTGGAAATCAGTCTGGTGGTTCCCCAGAGAACTGGTCATGATACTACTGGAGGACCCCATTATACCACTCCTGGATATATACCCAGAGAATTCCAAAGCATGTAATAAGGATACATGCTCCACTATGTTCATAGCAGCCCTATTTATAATAGCCAGAATCTGGAAAGAACCCAGATGTCCCTCAATGGAGGAATGGATACAGAAAATGTGGTATATTTATACTATGGAATACTACTCAGCTATAAAAAACAATGAATTCATGAAATTATTAGGCAAATGGGTGGAACAGGAAAATATCATCCAAAGTGAGGTAACCCAATCACAAAAGAACACACATGGTATGCACTCGCTGATAAGTGGATAACAAAGAAACTCAGAATACTCAAGATGTAATTTACATATCAAATGAAGCCCAAGAAGAAGGAAGGAGAGGCCCCTGGTACTGGCAAGGATAAAAGCAGCAGTGTAGGGGGAATACCAGGACAGGAAAATGGAGGGGGTTAACTGGGGAACAGGGGGAGGTGAGAGGGCTTATGGGACTTTCAGGGAGTGGGGAGGCAGGAAAAGGCAAATCTTTTGAAATGTAAATAAAGAATATATCTAATAATAATAATAAAAAAGAATCAACAAATGGGACCTAATAAAATTGCAAGCTTCTATAAGGCAAAAGACACTGTCAATAGGAAAAAGGGAAACTAACAGATTGGGAACAACAACATCTGACAGAGTGCTAATATGCAAGATATACAAGGAACTCAAGAAGTTAGACTCCAGAGAATCAAATAACTCTATTATAAAAATGGGGTAAGAGCTAAGCAAGGAGTTTTCAACTGAGGAATATCGAATAACAAAGAAGCACCTAAAGAAATCTTCAAAGTCCTTAGTCATCAGGGAAATACAAATCAAAACAACCCTGAGATTCCACCTCAAACCAGTCAGAATGGTTAAGATCAGGTGACAGCAAATTCTGGGCAGGATGTGGAAAAAGAGGAAGATTCCCCCATTGTTGATAGGATTGCAAGCTGAAGATCTTTTCCCAATTTGTTAGTTGTGGTTTTGTCCTTCTGATAGTGTCCTTTGCCTTACAGAAACTTTGTAATTTTTTTTTTTTTTTTTTTTTGGTTTTTCAAGACAGGGTTTCTCTGTGTAGTCCTGGCTGTCCTGGAACTTGCTGTAGACCAGGCTGGCCTCGAACTCAGAAATCCGCCTGCCTCTGCCTCCCAAGTGCTGGGAGTACAGGTGTGTGCCACCAGGCCCGGCTGAAACTTTGTAATTTTATGAGATCCCATCAGGATACAGGAGGTGTTGTCGGGGATATAGAGAAAGAGGAACACTCCTCCACTGTTGGTGGAATGGCAAGATGGTACAACCACTATGGAAATCAGTCTGGCAGTTCCTCAGAAAATTGGGCGTGACACTTCCAGAGGACCGTGCCATACCACTCCTAGGCATATACCCAGAGGATTCCCCTGCAGTCCACAAGGACACATGCTCCACTATGTTCATAGCACCCTTGTTTATAATAGCCAGAAGCTGGAAAGAACCCAGATGCCCCTCAATGGAGGAATGGATAAAGAAAATGTGGTATATTTATACAATGGAATACTCAGCAATTAAAAACAATGAATTCATGAAATTTGCAGGCAAATATTTGGAAGTGGAAAATATCATCCTAAGTGAACTATCCCAATCATAAAAGAATACACATGAAATGCAATCACTGATAAGCGGATACTAATTAGCCCAGAAGCTCTGAACACTCAAGACACCATTAGCTAATCATATGATTCCCAAGAAGAAGAGAGGAAAGGGCCCTGGTCCTGAAAAGTCTTGATCCAGTATAGTAGAGGAGTACCAGAACAGAGAAATAGGAGGGGGGTGATTGGGGAATGGGCAGAGGGAAGAGGACTTATGGGACATATGGTGAGGGGGGGAACTGGGAAAGAAAAAACCAGTTGGAATGTAAACAAAGATATAGAAAATTTACAAAAGTGTAATAATAAAAAAAAAGAGGTATATGAACACTGTGTAAATCTAGGGACCATAAATATTTGTATGCATAAAATAAAAAAAAGGGATTGCAAGCAGGTACAAACACTTTGGAAATCAGTCTAGTGGTTCCTCGGAATACTGGACAGCTATACCACACCTGGACTTATACCCAGAATATGCTCCAACATGTAATAAGAACACATGCTCCACTATGTTCATAGCATCATTATTTATAATAACCAGAAAATGGAAAGAACCCCAATGTCCCTCAACAGAGGAGTAGATACAGAACATTTGGTACATTTATACAATGGAGTATTATTCAGCTATTAAAACAATAAATTCAAGTAATTTTTTGGCAAATGAATGGAGCTAGAAAATATCATCCTGAGTGAGGTAACCCAATCACAAAAGAAAACACATGGTATGCACTCACTGATAAGTTGATATTAGAACAAAAGCTCAGAATACCCAATATAAAATTCACAGACCACATGAAGCTCAGGAAGAAGGAAGACCAAAGTATGGGTGCTCTGTGCTTCTTATAAAGGAAAACAAAGTACTCATGGGACCAAATATGGAGACAAAGTATGGAGCAAAGACTGAAGGGAAGGCCATCCAGAAACTGCCCCAATTGGAGATCCATCCCAAACACAGTCACCAAACCCAGACACTATTGTGGATGCTGAGAAGTACATGCTGCCAGAGCCTGACAAATTCAGAGGTGGTTTTTGCAGTCAACCATTGGAATGAGCGTGGGTCCCCAGTGGATGAGTAAGAGAAAGGCTTGAAGGAGTAGAAGGAGTTTGAAACCCCATAGAAATAAGAACAATATGAACTAACCAGACCCCCCCAAGAGTTCTGAGGCACTGAATCATTGACCAAGGAGTACACATGGAAGAACTCAGGCTCTAGCCACATATGTAGCAGAGGATGGCCTTGTTGGTCATCAGTGGAAGGAGAGGCCTTTGGTCCTGTGAAGGTTCAATGCCTCAGTGTAGGGAAATTCGAGGGCAGGGACGTAGGAGTGGGTGGGTGGTAGGAGCAATGCCCTTGTAGGAGGAGGGAAAGGCAGGATGGTATGGGGGTTTCTGAGGGGTATCTGGGAAAATGGATAACATTTGAAATGTAGATAAAATATCCAACAAAAAAAGAAAAAGATGGATAACTGATATCTTCTAGTGTTATTTGATATAACCAATTTATTCTATCCATGTTCATATTCAAATACTTTGATGTTGAGTCCCTATAAATTTATAATCATTATACCTTTCTGTAGAAATGGTACTTCTTTTACCATCTACATTTGTACTATATTTTTATTTATTTATATGTGTATTATGCATACATAAATATAAAAATCAATCATTTATCATTTCTTCTAATGCATTTCATTGATATTATTTACCTCAGAATTTTTGTTTATTGATATGAAATCTCTACCATATTTTTATTGTTTCCTATACACATTTCTTTGGTGTTTATACATTAGAAGTTATTTTATTTCTGTTTTAACAGCTGCTTTGGATGTTGCTGAATGATGTATATTAGAAGATTGAAGTTTCTACACATACTCTGTCTAGAGGATGCACAGCAGCTCTAGATTTGAGTATATGTATGTGCTTGGCGAAGTGGCACTGTGTGGACTGAAGCTGTAGCTAAGCTGGTAGAGCCCATGCCTCATAGATGAGCATGATGAAGACATGGACTTCATCCACAGTGGGATATAACACTTGTGTGATGCAGTATACTTATTATCTCAGAAATCAGGACACAGAAGAATGAGAACTTTAGCCTTCTCCACACAGTAAATTTAAAGCAAATATGGGCTACATAATAACCTGTTTCAAAAATTACTTGTGTCTTGTCAAAGTAATGCAGTGCCATAAACTCAATGCAATCAATAGTAAGATATTTACATTGTTGGATAAACTATAGAAGTTTTTAGGAACATTCTATGAGCAGTCAAAAACTAGTGATATTTGTGGAAATAGCTATTGTAGTAATCCTCTGTTGCAGAATATTCATCCAGCAACATGGCTGCTCTGGCAAGTTACCACAACAAAGACATTCTAGATATCTGTGAAAGGTCTGAATTACAGATAATTCCTGTATTACAGTATATCTGCCTGGAAAACAGATACACTCTTAGTGCACACCTTTAATTCCAAGCAATATATGCTAATGATGGCTTGTAGACGGATGTAACCATGTTAAAAAGTGACATCTAAGGTGCTTTTCAACCATCTGAAGTTCTTCAGGTGAAAAGTCTTTGTTTAGCTCTGTATCCCATTTTTTGATAGGGTTATTTGGTTTTCTGGAGTCTAACTTCTCGAGTTCTTTGTATATATTGGATATTAGCCCTCTGTCAGATGTAGGGTTGGTGAAGATCTTTTCCCAATTTGTTGGTTGCCGAATTGTCCTTTTGATCATGTCTTTTGCCTTACAGAAACTTTGTAATTTTATGAAGTCCCATTTGTCAATTCTTGTTCTTACAGCATAAACTATTGGTGTTCTATACAGGAACTTTTCCCCTGTGCCCATATCCTCAAGGGTCTTCCCCAGTTTCTTTTCTATTAGTTTCGGTGTGTCTGGTTTTATGTGGAGGCCCTTGATCCACTTGGAGTTGAGCTTAATACAGGGAGATAAGAGTGGACTAATTTGAATTCTTCTGCATGCTGACCTCCAGTTGAGCCAGCACCATTTGTTGAAAAGGCTATCTTATTTCCACTGGATGTTTTCAGCTCCTTTGTTGAAGATCAAGTGACAATAGATGTGTGGGTTTATTTCTGGGTCTTCAATCCTATTCCACTGATCCACTCCCCTGTCACTGTACCAATAGCATGCAGTTTTTAACACTACTGCTCTGTAGTATTGCTTGAGGTCCAGGATACTGATTCGCCCAGAAGTTCTTTTACTGTTGAAAATAGTTTTAGCTATCCTGGGTTTTTTGTTATTCCAGATGAATTTGAGAATTGCCCTTTCTAACTCTATGGAGAACTGTGTTGGGATTTTGATTGCAAATCAAAACAATCCTGAGATTTCACCTCACACCGGTCAGAATGGCTATGATTAAAAACTCAGGAGACAAAAAAAAAACAAAAAAACAAAAAAAAAACTCAGGAGACAGCAGGTGTTGGCAAGGATGTGGAGAAAGGGGAACACTACTTCACTGCTGGTGGGTATGCAAGCTGGTACAACGACTCTGGAAAGCAGTCTGGTGGTTCCTCAGAACACTGGGAATAATACTTCTGGAGGACCCTGCTATACCACTCCTGGTCATATACCCACAGGATTCCCCAGCATGTAATAAGGATACATGCTCCACTATGTTCATAGCAGCCCTATTTATAATAGCCAGAAGCTTGAAAGAACCCAGATGTCCCTTAATGGAGGAATGGATACAAATACTGTGGTATATAAACACAATGGTGTACTATTCAGCCATTAAAAACAATGAATTCATGAAATTCTTAGACAAATGGATGGAGCTGAAGAATATCATACTAAGTGAGGTAACCCAGTCTCAAAAGAATACCCATGGTATGCACTCACTGATAAGTAGATATTGGCCTAGAATCTTGGAATACCCAAGACACAATATACATAACAAGCAATGTCCAAGAAGAAGGAAGAAGTGGCTCCTGGTTCTGGAAAGGCTCAATGCATCAGTGTAGGGGAATACCAGAACAGGGAAGTGGGAAGGGGTGGATGGGAGTACAGGGGGAGGGAAATGAGCATATGGGACTTTTGGGGGAGCAGCGATTCAGGAAAGGGTAAATCATCTGAAATGTAAATAAAGAATATATTGAATAAAAAAGTAACGTCTAATTGAGGGGAGGACAAGTGATGAATCAGAGAAAGATTTATCAAAATGAGTCTGAGAGATAAGACATGCCCAACCCTTTTGAGTATAGTATAGGAAAGAGGCTCCTTAAAAGGGTAAAGGGTGGGGGAAAGCAAGTGAGGGGACTGAAATTCAGTGACTGGAGTTCAATTAAGCTCAGACAATGCAGTGGAGTTCAGCTGAGGTGATCTCATTGAAGTTTGGTGGCATTCAATTCAGTGCAATTGAGTTCAGTGAAATTTGTGCAGTCAGGGTCATTCAGATTGTTGAATTCAGAGGCAGTTTTACCAAGTAAAGCAATTCAGTGAGAAGCAAAGAGAAAGCAGTTTAGATAAAATAGGTTGGAGAGGAGTTTTTAACCAGAAGAGCTAATTGGAACTAGTTGCCCATAGTTAAGAAAGAGCTAGTTATGGTGAACTTATTTAGTAGTAAGCCTCCCAGATGACAATTCCATCTGCAAATAAAACTACTGTTAGAACTATCCTCTGTTCTTCCTCCATGAAGAGATTCAAAGCTAAGGAATTTTCTTTTGACAATGAGTATGGTGATTTTATGAATGCATTCATAACCCTTTCTAAATTAATACATATGGCTAATTGATTCTACATACTAGTGAGTTGATCTATTTAGTCCCTCACCCCTCTTGATCTATTTAGTTTCTCATCCCTCTCTTCCTTTTCTCTACCTTCTCTTGATATCAATAGCATCTCACTATTTAAGGAAAGCTAGCCTAGATCTCAGAATCTTCCTCTGTTAATGTCCTGAGTTCTAGCATCAAAAGCAGATACTATTGTATCTGTCTCTACTGCAGCTTTTTAATTGAAATTTGAAACATTCCTATACCTGTTTTTCTTTTTTTTTTCCCTCAGAAGTAGTTCTTTTTTTTTCTTTTTTTTTTATTTTCTATATTCTATGTTTACATTCCAAAGGCTTTCCCCTTTCCCAGTTCCCACCCACCATAGTTCCCATAGTTCCTCTCCCCCCCCCCAACTGTTCCCCAATCATTCCCCCTCCCCCCTCGGTTTCTTTACTAAACTGGATGCAATCTTTACAGGCCCAGGGTCCTCTCCTTTCTTCTTCTTGGGAATCATTTGACTTGCTATTTGTGTCTTGAGTATTTAGGGCTTCTGGGCTCATTAATATCCACTTATCAGTGATTGCATTTCATGTGCATTCTTTTGTGATTGGGTTAATTCACTCAGGATGATATTTTCCAGGTCTAACCATTTACCTACAAATCAGAAGTAGTTCTTAAGTAGAGAGACCTTGCTAATTTGACTCTTTTGTTTTCTACCCTGTGGATAGTTGTAGTTTCAGAAATCAGCTCTTGGTGAAGGAAGGCTGATGAGAATATTTTCCTAGGCAGACAAGAACCATATGTTCAGATATTTCTCTTCAACCCAGGTCCACAGACTTATTCTATTAATGTCTCCTTGTCAAATAAGACACAGCCCTTTTTGTAAATTCATTCAACTTCATGTTTTTTCTGCAATACTATTCTTATTGAATGTATAAAAATCAGTTTGTTACTGTCATATAATTTTCTAGTGAAGAATTTTGAATGAGAAATGTGCTCCATAGGCTCAAGTATGTAAACACTTGGTTCCTAGCTAGGGTTCACTGTTGGGAGTAGGTTTAGCCTTGCTAAAGGAATTTCATCTCCAAGGGCAGGCGTTGAGAGTTCAGGTTCTTTACTTATTTCAGATTGAGAATGAAGATATGACCTCTCTGCTCTCTTCTCCTGATGTTGTTACTAGAAGACAGGATGTACTTTTATTACCATGAGTGAAACTCTTCTTTCTGTATTTTCCTATGAATATAGCGCTTTGTTCTAACAGCAGAAAAGTAACTAATAGAGTAGCGAGTCATTTTTATGGTGTCAGGAACTATGCCTTCCCCCCCCACACACACACACACCCCAGCCTTGGGGCTAGCTACAATCCAACCTTTGAGGTTCTGACCCATTGTTCTGCAAAGAACCTACAGCTTCCTGTGAATACCTGTGAGCCACTAGCTAACACCTGAGCTTGGGGGGTGGGGTAGCCTTGAAGTCCTATGATCTGCCAGACCTACAGTTACCAGAATCAAGCAGGCTACCCACTGAGCAATGTGGAGCAGTAGAGCCAACACCCACAGAGTTTGGGGGGAGGGACTGGCCCCAAAAAGCTTTACATTATCAGACCGCAATTAAACTTTGGGCCTCGATCAGCAATTGCATTGCCTGGCCTTTGTTCTTTTTCGCTGTCCCCTAACCGCTCATCTATCCCCAGCTTCTCTTCCAGGGACCCAGTTCACTGTGGCTGTGAGCAATTGCATAATAGATCTGGCATTTCTAACTTGTATGACTGGTTTATCTCATTATAGAAAATCAATTCCTGCTTCATAAGCAATATTTAGGAGGGTAAATAACATGAATTTTATATTATTCAGTAGGAGGTGTTTTTCATTTATGAAAAGTATTTCTTTTTCCTGGCTTTAATACTTTTAAAACAGTTCTTGACTGGGGACATTTCTCATGAGTAGATTAATTGCTGTACCATCATGAGAACCTGATTTTAAATATCTATATTCCTATGTACATGGCTAGTACCTCAACTTTGTTGATCAGAGACAAGAACACCCCAGGAGCTTGCTAACCAACCAGGCTAAGATAACTATCAAGCTTAAAATTTGTTGGAGAGCAATCTGGTCTCAAGACAATAAGTCAGAAAATGAAAGAAAAAGTCACACTTCATGTATATTTTTTCTTCTTTCTACCTGTGAATAGGGGCACAACCACAAGCCCACATACATGTACACTACATAAATATTTACCACACATACACATACATGCATAAACACACATCTTAGGTACATACATCTCACACATAAATATAAACATCTCACATATACATACATATACATCCATCACAAACAGAAAAATATACATACCACAGCACAATCACCCATCTCTCTCGCTCTCACATACACACGCCTTACATATACACATACATCAAATGTATATACACACATCTCAAACATACATCTATCCATACACACACACACACACACACACACACACACACACACACACACACACACACACACACACACACACAATGTAGCTAGGAATTATTATGACATTCTAATCAGCCTCTGCTTTATAATTCCTAAAACTTTTCAGTTTGGCTTGTAGAGACAGGCATAATTCCCAATAATTCCAAGCTCTTCACCAGCATTGGATACAAGTTTTATTAATACACCTGAGTAATTCTATTCAAAGCAAAGGTATTTACCCTCCTCCCAGGTGTATGTTGATTTATACTCAACTGATTTCTTTCCAGATAATCCTTTATTCAAGTCTTTCTTTGTACCACAGTGAATTGATTATTTAGACATATTCACAAGAAACGATTTCCTCTTCTTTTTCCTGAAACAACCTCAACAACATTAAAAAGGAACATCATTTGTGTCTTTTATTTCTCTTTTCTCTGGAAATAACTTGTTGATTATTTACTGAGAATTTTTCATAGATTAGTTTACATGTCCTCAATATCCTTTACTTATTATAATTTTTTAAGAGTTTAAGTTTCAGTGCAAATATACATTTCAATAACAATATAATTTAAACATTTTCATGATTTGATAAAATATTGAAATTTTTTCAAATGTTTTTCTCATTTTATATACATATTTATAAAGTAATGTTGTGGTTTTTATATAAAGTATGCCATATGGGCTCTTTTATTGATGACTTGGTACTCATTCTAAAACTCAGAAGTTGGCCTTTGAGTTAGTGACTAAATATGTGAAAAATAGCCTTACCAATATGTTGATCCATTGATGGATTAGTAATTGAATGGATGATTTAGAGGTTGAAGAACTTGAAAACTGGGGCCTAATTGGATGAAATGTGTCACTGTGAAAGGAAAATCACTTTCCTAATCCCTCTCCTTCTGCTAACTGGCTGTTCTTAGGCAAACACCCTTCCCATTCCATGATCACCAGCTACACTCTTTGTGCTTAGCCACAGTCTAACAATGGATGGAGACAGCTGATGATAGATTGAAAAGTTAGCAAACTTGAGCCCAATAAATCTTTAGTCCCTCATTTGAATTTCTCTGCTACTTTGTAAAAGAATCTAAAACTAATACAGAATGTTGATACTGAAATGTGGATTGGGATTTATTTTAGATTATACTTAACCATTTAGTTCAAAAATATTTATATTTGGGTTACAGGAGAACTCAAAGTGTAGAGAATCCAGTAAATAAATCTTAGTATGCTGTGAGTGGAAATTGATGGGTTTTCTTGTAGGAATTAAGACTACTGGCCCAGCAATAAGAATGCAGATATGGGGTTTGCTGGTGATATTTCATATAGGAGTGTTGGCTCCTTCTACAGAAAACCTAGAAAGAGTCCATCATCTGTCTTAAAGCATGTTAAAAACAAATAAACATACAAAAACAAAAAACAAAGAAACCCTTTTCTATAGTTTGTCCATACAGTAAGGAATTTCTGTTTGACTGGCATTAAAGGCTCATTAATTTGTAATGAAATATTAACAGCACTTAGTGTTAAGTTACTTACATGCATGTAGATGATGATTTCTCTTTCTCATCAGAGACAAGCATCATTTAAAAATGTTATTTGTTCAGCCAGTACATTTTCATTGTTTAAAACTGCAGTGGTTACTTAAAGGCTAATGGGTTTTTCTTCAAATCCTGTATTTTTCCTGCTCCTCTCCCTAGTTCCTTCATCCTTCCTTCCTTTCCTCTTCCTTTCTTTCCTTTCTCTTTCTCTCTCTGTCTTTCCTTATTGTGTCTCTGTGCTTCAACATAAATCTGCCTTAAGGCACTGTATATTTTTAAAATCACTACTTCATTTCTAGATAATACAAAAGATTAAATATCAGCATTGCACGCTCAAAGGTGTAAAGTGATTAACTTGATGGAATTAACTCATTAGAAACACTTTATGTTTAAAGAGCACTCTAGAACTGTTTCCCTGCAGTTCTAATCCATGCAAAACCATATGCAAATGCACAAGGGATACTGCTCTAGCCACCACCAGGCATTGGTGATTTCCACATGCTGCTTCTTTTGCAACTGTTATGAAGCTCTCACCCTGCACCAGTATTACAAGGAGATTCCAAAAGAAGGCTTGGGAGTCTAGGTACCTTGCATAAAGTTCAGAGTCACTATAAGAAGTAGTGAGTGAAATAGAAACTTTAAAATGAGACCAACAAAAAGGATGATGCAGCAAAAATGTCTGTCAAGGAAAGCCATGGTCTGTGAAGAAAACCATCCCAAACAGGAAAGCCAGGTGAGATAAGCCAGAATAATTTTAGCACTGAGCAGCACAGAAAAATTCTTTGGAACGTTTATCACCCCAACATCTGTAAGAAGTTCCATAAGAAGGTATACAGGGTTTAATACTGTACCAATGGCCTTTGCCTCTTCCCTAGTAGCCAGCTACACCTCCTTTTTACAGTGGAACTGTCACCCTGTACTAGTGTATCTTCTGCATTTATCAGAAATTAATTTGTACAGGGCTCACGGCAAAGACTTTACATTAATTCATAGAGAGTCCATTGATGGTTGTTCTATGTCCAAATTCTGTATATATTGTGGCTATTGAAACATTAAGAATACCTAGAAATGAACCAAATCTATTTTGTGTAATGATTTTGGGTTTCAGAAACTCAAAGTGTAGAGAATGTTGTTAGTTGACAGACTGAATGGCATAGATCAATATTAAATACTCTTTAAAATTCTTATTTGGGAGACTTTATCCTAAAGGAATAGTCAAGGAAAATGATTGTATCATGTGGATGATAAATAATCACCTGATGATTCATCATTATATAGACAATTGTGAAATGATTTGGGACTGAGGAGATGGTAGCTAATTAGAAGAAGTGGCATTGTGGGCATGGCTTTTAAGGACAAATACTGTGACTAGCTGTTCTATCACTTTCAATTAAGAACTTGACACAGCCTATAGTCATCTGAATGGAGAGTGTCAATTGATGATTGCTAATTTCAGATGGCCCATGGTCGTTTCTGCATGAAATTATCTTAATTGGTAACTAATGTGTCAGGCTACAGACCACTATAGGTGGGTATCATCCTAAGATAGGTGGTTATGAACTGAACAAGAAAGCTAACTAAATATAAAATTAACTGAAGCCAGCTCATGAGCAATATCATCCATAGTTCTTGCTTTTCTTCTTTGGCTACTAAGAGAGTTATTTGGTAAGGCAATAAAGAAAACCAGGAAGGCCTTCCTTTAAATCTCTGCCTTGACTTCCAACAATGATTTATGGATTTTTAAGTCCAGTTGAGACTTCTCCTCTCCTAAACTGCACTTGTTTAGACTGTTTGTCATATCATTACATCATACCCAAACTTATGGCAAACAATGAAAGCAGTGCTAAGCAGAAAATTCATAGCACTAAGTGTCCTAGTAAAGAAACTGGAGAGATCTTATGCTAGCAACTTAACAGAACACCTGAGAGCTCTAGAACAAAAAGAAGCAAACACACAAAAGAGGAGTAGACAGCAGAAAATTGTCAAACACCGGGTCTAAATCAACTAAATAGAAGCAAAGAAAACAATACAAAGAATCCACACAAGCCAAAGTTGGTTCTTCAAGAGAATCAAAAAGATAGAAAAAGCCCTAGCCAAACTAAGGGGCCCACAGTCAGTATCCAAATTAACAAAATCAGAAATGAAAAGAGAAACATAACAACATAAATGGAAAAATTCAAAAAATTATCAGATCCTACTACAAAAGCTTATACTCAACAAAATTGGAAAATCTAGATAAAATGCACAATTTTCTAGAGAGATACTATATATCAAAGTTAAATCAAGAACAGATAAACTATCTAAACAGGTCTATATCCCATATGGAAAAAGAAGAAATTAAAAACATCCCAACCAAAAATAGCCCAGGGCCAGATAGATTTATTACACAATTCTACCCAACCTTCAAAGAAGACCTAATATCAATGTTCCTCAAACTATTGTATAAAATAGAAATAGAAGGAACACTACCTAATTCATTCTATGAAGCCACAATTACTTTGATATCTTTAAAAAAAAAGGACCCAACTAAAAAGAGAACTTCAGACCAATTTCTCTTATGAATATCAATGTGGAAATAATCAATAAAATTCTTACAAAGTGACTCTAAAAACATATCAAAACCATCGCAATCAAATAGGCTTCATTCTATGGATGCAGAGATGGTTCAATATACAAAACTCCATTAATGTAATCTGCTATATCATATAAACAATTTTTTAAAAAAATCACGTGGTCATCCCCATAGATGCAGGAAAAGCATTTGACAAAATACAACATGCCTTTATATTAAAAATATTGTAGAGATCAGGAATTCAAGGCCCATACTTAAACATAATAAAAGCAATTTAGTGCAAACCAACAGCCAATATCAAATTAAATGGAGAGCTACTTGGAGCAATCACACTAAAATCAGGAAAAAGACAATGATGTATACTCTCCACATATCTATTCAATGTAGTACTTGAAGTGCTAGCTAGAACAATAGTAAAACAGAAAGAGATCAAGGGGATGCAAATTGGCAAAGAAGACATAAAGGTATCACTATTTGCAGATGATATGATAATATACATAATCAGCCCCAAAAACTCTACCAGAGAACTTCTCCAGCTGATAAACAATTTCAGCAAAGTTGTCAGATATCAAATTAACTCAAAATCAGTACTCTTCCTTTATACAAATGATAAATAGGCTAAGAAAGAAATTATGGAAAAACTCCCTTCAGAATAGTCAGAAATAATATAAAATATCGTGGGGTTGCTCTAACCAAACAAGTGAAAGAAATTGAAGATCTCAGAAAATGGATAGATCTTCCATGCTTCTGGACTGGCAGAACTAACCAAAAATGGCCATCCTACAAAAGGCAATATATAGATTCAATGTAATCCCCAACAAAATCCCAACAAAATTCTTCAAAGACATGGAAAGAGTAATTTTCAAATTCATCTGGAAAGACAAAAAATCCAAGAATAGGGAAAAATTTTAACAATAAAAGAATGGCTGGGGGAATCACCATTTCTTATCTCAAGCTATACTGCAGAACAATAGTAATAAAAAAACTGCATAGTATTGGTACAGAGACAGACACATTGATTAATGAAATTGAATAGAACACTCAGAAATAAAACCACACACTTCATCTTTGACAAAGCAGCCTAAAAAACACAATGGGAAAAAGAAGGCCTCTTCAATAACTGGCTTTCTGTATGTAGAATAATGAAAATAGCACCAGATATGTCACCTCACACAAAGCTCAAGTCCAAGTGAACCAAGGATCTCAATATAAAACCAGATACACTGAATCTAAAAACAGAAACTGGTGAAGATCCTGGAACTCATTGACATAGGTGGAATTTCTTAAACAGAACTCCAATGGCTAATGCTCTAAGTTCAAGTTTTGATAAATGGTACCTCATGAAACTGGAAAGCTTTTGTAAGGCAAAAGACATAGCCAGAGAAATGCCAATCAAAATGATTCTGAGATTTCACCTTACACCAATCAGAATGGCTAAGACCTCAGACAACAGCACATGTTGGTGTGGATGTAGAGAAAGAGGAACACTCCTCCATTGATGGTGGGATTGCAAACTGATACATCCACTCTGAAAATCAATCTGTAGGTTCCTCAGAAAATTTGTAATAGATCTGCCTGAAGATCCAGCTATATGACTCTTGAGAATATGCCCAAAAGATACACCACTATGACACAAAGGACATGTGTTCCACTATGTTCTTAGTGCCCTTATTTGTGATAGCCAGGAGATAGAAACAACCCAGGTGTCCCACAACAGAAGAACAGATACAGAAAAAGTGGTTCATTTACACAATGGAATACTACTCATCTATTAAGTGCAAGAACATACTAAGTTTTGCAGGCAAATGGATGCAACTAGAAAATAAAATCTTAAGTGAGTTAACTCAGACACAAGAGGACATTCATGGTAGGTACTCACTGATAAGTTGATATTAGCGAAAAATAAGTACAGTCCACAGAACTCACATCAAGGTCAACAAGCTGAACGGCCAAAGTGAGGACACCTCAATCTCACTTGGGAGGGAGAAGAAAGAAATCACAAGGGAGGAGGGAGGAAGGGAAGGACCTGGGTGGGAAAGGGACAAGGGGATGGAAATGGGGTGGTGGGGTAGGAAAGACAGGAGTATGATCAGGTATTGGGTAGGGGAAAAGTACTGAAGCTCTGAGGACCAGCAGAAATGAATGGAAACAGGCAAGCTCAGGAAGTAGGAGGTATAGAGGGGAACTCTCAGGAATGCACTAGAGACCTAGGAGTGAAGAGACTCTCAGGATTCAAAATCCTGAGATGAGCCTTAGATGAAATATCCTACAGTGGGAAGAGGGATCTTTTAGAGCCAATCTCCAGCAGAAAGACAGGACATCAAGTGAGGGATGGTGTTCCAATCCCACAGTCAAAACTCTGACCTGTAATCGTTGCTGTGTGAAAGACCTGCAGGGATGGAAATGGAGAAGAACCCGAGGAAAAGGAGGTCCAGCAATCAGCCCAAAGTGGGATCCAGTTCAAGGGGAGGCCCCAAGGCCTGACACTATTACTGACCCTATGGAGCACTAGGGACCTAGGGACCTAGAATGACTGCACTCTGAAAGACTGCACAAAGAGTTGAAAGTGTCAGATGCAGATATGTATACTCAACCAATAGACAGAAGCTGCTGAACTGTCTGGTTGAATTAGGGAAAGGCTGGAAGAAGATGAGGAGGAGGATGACCTCGTAAGAGGACCAGCAGTCTCAATTAACCTGAATCCTCAAGATCTTTTAGAGCTGGACCACTAACCTGGCAGCACATATCAGCTGATAGGAGGCCCACAACATGTATACAGCAGAGGATTGCTAGGACTGGGTTCAGAGAAAGATGAACATAACCTTCAAGAGACTGGAGCCCCTAAGTAGTTTATAGAGATCTGGTGTAGTGGTGGTGGAGGGTAAGGTCATCCTTTAGAGACAGAGGCTTTTGGGATAAGGAGCAGTCAGAGAGTGGTCAGGGAGGGGAATAAAATGTGAACTATAAAAATTTAAATAAAAATTCATTAATTAAAAACAAATGAAAGTAGAGTACCAGGCTCTTCCTCATTGTCCTGCAGTCTGTTTCCTGGTTTACATGAAATGTATAGCTGTGTTTTACTCTGATGTGATGTATAACAATTTTACTTTGTTAAAGTCCTATGAAAATGGAGAGAACTTAATATTGGCTTGAAACTCTGCAACATAGAGCTAATATAAACTTTCCTTTCTATAGTTGACTTATTTTGGTTTTTGTTTCAGGAATAAAACACAAGTAACCCATAATTATGGATACTAATTATTTCTCTAAACCAAGCAAACTATATATCATTATTTCTCAGGTAAAATATAATTATCATTATTTTCAATTTTATTTTCCTATTATATTCAAAAGTTAGTAAAAGGTTCTCCAAGAAAATATTTAATGCAAGTTTTACTCAAACTCCCAAATTATGTAGTTTAGAGTTCTAAAAATATACACATTGTAATACAATTCATTTTAGAACTTATTTTTGAGGTCTTTTTAAAAACAATATGCTCAATTAATAATAACAATACTAATTTATGGTTTATATTTTATCCCAATATATATTTAAATTAATTGTATTAGGAAGAAATTTGTCCTGGTATTGTATGAATCCTTGAAAATGAAGAAAAAATAAACACTAGAAATTCTAATTTTTATACACTAAGCTTAGAGTAGTATCTGGGTTACATGTGATTTTAGTTTAGTTTTTTCCATCAAGGGTTATCTATTACACATAGGGTTGAGTAAATGAATATGAACATGCCAAAATATTTGTCAGTAGTAAACCTTTTCTACATATACACTAAGAGGAAATAAATTAAAAATTAAATACATAATTCATCTGATGTAGTTATGGTATCATTTTTCCATGTTGTATTCTTAGACTTCATGATAGTGTTGGCCATGAACTTGTTATGTACATTTTACACTGTAGATTCTGTCCTCCAGGCAATAGAAAAGGATGCTGCCTGACACATGGAATTACTTTCAAGATTACTATAGTTTATAAATTGTGGCTGTTTACACTGTACATACAAAATGCTCTGCTATTATAGAAACAATGATCTAATTGGGGGAAGAGACAGATTTTTAACACTTTCCTACTATTACTTCCTAGTATGTACATATAAAGTCTTTCCATTTTATTGTATCAGAGTGTTTGCTTTTATGAAGTACTATTTGCCTTCTGAACACTTATGTGTATATCTGATGTTTTTATCCATAGATGGGCTCAGCTCCCACACTTGGTTAGAGAAGCTTCTTATTGTGACGCAAAGTGGTTAAAATAGATTCATTACTGTTCAAAGTTCTGAAAACAAGCGACTTTGAGTGCTTATCAAAAACAAAATTACTAGCATATCCCTAATATGAAAAATTCTGTAATTAATAATTGATGAAATCATATGCTAATGAATTGTTTTAAATATGTTTCTTCAAGGTATTATCTGTCAAGGTTTTTATTCTTATTTTTTATAGCTATTTATTACTTTTAGGTAAATAGGAGTCATGGCAAGAGGAAAGTTTATGAAAGTTTATGAAGCCCTGCTACATATGAATTTCAAAAGAAAGGCAATTCTAAGACGTTTATCACACCATATCATGTGTTGAATCAGTTCACATTTGTCTGAACAGTGGGTTTTCCTTCTTCCCACACTAGGAGGTTAATGTTCTATGGAAGAAGCTTGCCTTACTACTGCAGAGCCTTGTGCTGTTCTTTTCTTTTTCACTGCTGGAAAGCAGCTGAGAATGGTAATTTAAATTCAATCCAGGCTGCATCTCATGCCTCAGACAATTTGAGTTATCTTCTACTCAATGCCTCTTATAAAATATCTATCATATTGACTTATATAAATAATTATATCCAAGAACCTTTGTTCCTTTATTATTTGTTTACCTTTCATGTTCCTAAGTCATAGCCAGTATTTAAGGTCAGCAAATACTTAAAGAAAATTTATATTTCAGTACATTTCTTTCAGTATGGCTTTCTCCTTTCTGTAATCTCTTTCCTCAATTACCTGCCATGTCAAAGTCTCAGATAACATATTACACCAGTAAAAAAAATGTGGCTTTCTGTTTGTTTTGAGTGATCTCTCTAGATAAACATGAAAACATTTCTCTTTCATCAAATATAGTTATCTAATATTTACTTTTTCATTTTTGAAATTAAAATACAATTATATCATTTTCAAATTTTCCTTTTTTCCTCCCAACTCCTCTCATATGCCCTATCTCACATTCATAACTTCTCTTTCATTGTTGTGAAATTCTCTCTCTTTCATATATCTAGCTATCTAGCTGTTATATTCTATATACGTGTTTGTTCAAAATACGTAAATGTGATATTTGTATTTTTATTATAATATAAGTATTCAATCTGGATAGTGGTATTAGTCTATGTATGTTTTTATGACTGACCATGCAGAATTGAATAACCATTGCAGGATTTTTTCTGAAGAAGATGTTTGACCCTGTTTTCAACATCGTTTGGTTTCTTTTTTTTTTAAGATTTATTTTTTATTTATATGAGTACACTGTAACTGTCTTCAATCACACCAGAAGAGGGCATAGGATCCCATTACAGATGGCCATGAGCCACCATGTGGTTGCTGGGAGTTGAACTCAGGACCTTTGAAAGAGAGGTCAGTGCTTTTAACTGCTGAGCCATCTCTGCAGCCCCATCGTCTGGTTTCTTGTCTTAGGTTAAGCCCAGTGAGATTTCCCCATTTGTTGTTGCCTCTCTTTATAAAGGACTAAAACATGTTCAGACCTTATTGATTTTGGGTTTTCACTCAAGTTTTGAATACTTTCTTTTATATGTAAGACTTTGAGCAAACCAAAATTGTTCTTGAATGTGTTTCACTGTGACTCATTACAATATTCCCTAAAATGAGTCTCAAATGCTTCCTTTTTAACATTTACCAAATACCATGTTCTTTTCAAGTTGAAATTACAAAATACAAAACATTGCCATGGGATTATTTGTTTGCAGTTTTAGATTAGTAAAGGTGTTCCCATAGTTTATAAAAGCCCATATACATTAAATTTGCTCTGACAGATACATTTTTCATATAAAAAACAAGTGAACAAGTAGATTTTTGTTGTTCTTATGTCCTTATTAAAGATATGTGTTTCTTATGCAACAACATCCCTTACTGCATAGTAATTAAGGAAGGTGAATTTTAGAGCCAAATGTGGGATTATGATTTGTGAAAGCTGTCTGAGGTCTGGAATTAATTCTCCTCTAAACAGAAAGACTATATGCTCCAGCATCCTTATTTATTAGCTGCATGCACAAACCGAGTTCCATTTCATATGTGAGTGAAGCTTTGCAATTATTTATCCTGATAATGAATGGTCTTCAAACTCATGGTGGGCAGCAAAACAGTAAACATACCATCATTAATCAGCTACAACAAAGGTGCATTGTCAAGAGTAATTATAAATCAGAAGTGAGCTCACTGCACAAAAAGTCTTGTTGGTGAGAAAACAACAGGTAATGATTTTACTGTGGTTTGTAGCACAAACTTTCTCTAAGGATGTGCAGAAAATATTCACTTTATTGGCATGACAAAAATACAAAATAGTATATTTAATAACCACATGACTCTCAAATACACAAGAATCACTCTCCAGCAAACAATAATGTAAGAGTTTGTCCTCTATTTTATTCTATTTGGAAATGAATTGTCTATTTCTCATCTCTACAACCTGAATTTTCATAGAAGTTTAGTAATTGATTTAAAGATGTTTAGTATGAAGAAGGGCGATATAATGAAGTATGGCAAGGTTACTATTTCATTTGAAATACAAAGATACCTACACATAGGTTATTAATTTAAAATTATCTGATTATCAGCACTAACCAAATGATACAAGGAGAGTAAAAGTGAATGACTTTAAAAACATGTAATGTCAGTGATCTGACAGATGGTGTGATCCAATGTGCAAGAACACATTTAGAATCCCCAAATCCAATGTGACATATTGAAGAAATTTTAGCCTGTATGTTTTGAAATTAGCACCAAAATCCACTTAACCATTATATATCATCATATCATAGGTGGGAAAACAATTTTTTGTGAACTAATATTGTATGTGATTACATAGCATTAAATTAGTCACTTTAAAAAAAGAATCAAAACATTAAAAGTCTTTTGGGCAATTCAGCAATATAATAACTTTTCTTATACAGTTCATCCTCCAGATGCTATGTTAGACGACATGAGATAATGTTCAACATGAGCTTGAAAATAGTATTTAAGGCTCACTGCTTTAAAGGTTCCAGCAAGATGGGTTATCAAATGATAATGGCAGATAGGGTGAGGATGTAGGAAATGTGTTCATCTCATGGAACAAAGCAAAAGAAAGAATAAAATGGCATCTTGGAATACTCTCCCTGTCCTGATCCTAAAGACCTAAGGCCTTACTGATGTAATTTACTCCTCACAGTGTCCAATGGGACCAAACCTTTAATATATTGGGGGATGCATTCAATATGACAACAGTCCTTCTGCATGAGTTTGCTTTGCACAACTTGATGTATCTTCAGTAAATTGTACTCTGAAAATACAAACAGGAAGGGACATCCTGGGACCAAACCTTTAATATATTGGGGGATGCATTCAATATGACAACAGTCCTTCTGCATGAGTTTGCTTTGCACAACTTGATGTATCTTCAGTAAATTGTACTCTGAAAATACAAACAGGAAGTTTCCATGCATGAATCATTTGGGGTTTATATTGTGTACTAGTCTGGGTATAAAGTCTTGAGACATACCATTTTATCATGCTTAAAATATGAGTCATTGTTCTGCTCATCACTTCCAAACCCTGTAAGCTAACTTTTAACTTAGTAAAATAGACATGTTAACTTTCAGGTAGACTACTACTTATAAACATGTTCAGATATTTCTATTTGCACACATCCATGAGCCCTGAGCTCAAAAACAAGTAAGACGTCAATTTATGTGTCATACTGTACTTATATAGTTTTTCCTGGAAAAGGTGAAAATATAAGAAAATAAAGAAACAAAGAATTTTCTTTATGTCATGCTTTCTCAAAACTATAAAAATGTCTGTCTGAGGAAGAGAGATCATTTTCATATATAGCTTAGAATAGAAGTGTCATAATTATTCTCTGTTATTGGTTGTTAATATTTTATTCAAATTATTTTATTTAATGGTCATCAAAGATATTTATGTATAGTAAACAATAATGCACTTTATATAAAAGTTCATAGTTGCACAGCTTGAGGCATGAATAGTCTCATTTAGAACACACATACCACACACACTCAAATAGGACCACCTTAAAAAATGTGCAGCTATGAAAATGAAGATTTAGGTAATCATCAACATAATTTATATCTGGAAATAATATTATATAAGTTTTAAGGGTCATAATAGTTAATTTATGTTAATAATTTATGTTTTCAGTGAAATTTCATTTAAAATACTAGTGAAGATTGTAGGGTTCTTTTTATGGCCATTTATTTATTAATTTTTGTTTGTACTTTAGTTTAAAATCTTATTTTTAATTTATTTATTTTTTATGTGTCTACATGAGTTGGAGGGAGAGGTTAACATAGAGAGATCAGAGGGCAAATTCTGAGTTTTCTTTTTTTCTAGAGTGTATGTTCATGGCTTGTCAGGCTTGGAAGCAACTTTTTCCAATACTGAGCATCTGCCCTCATAATTTTTAATTAATTAATTGTTTTAATTGTGTGTGTGTGTGTGTGTGTGTGTGTGTGTGTGTGTGTGAGTGAGTGAATATGTGTGCATAAAATGGATAGAGTCCAGAATAAGGCATTAGCTCCTGTGGACCAGAGATTACAGGTGAGGCCACCCAACATGGGTACTTAGAAACAAATATAGGTCCTTTTGGAGAAACATCAAACACTTAATTGATGAGCTCTATCTAGATTCCTGTTTCTTAGCAAAGAAAAGTACAAGGCAAACTGATTTCAGTCTAAAAATGCTACTTAGTTCCTCTGCTTATTTTGCAAAGCAAAGGAATATTTTCTGACACAGTACACTGATAGAGGGAATGACTTCGAATGAAGAACTGGGGTTTACTGAAATATATCAAATCTTAAATTCAGATTTGTTTTGGACATAGTGTCAAATTAGTAGAGAGTAAAGCTCTATTACTAGTTCAATATGTATAATAACACAGATAAAAGTTGCTTGCAGTACCATTTTTGTCCCTGTTTCATAGTTTTATTTTTATGTAGCACAGTCTCATTAAAATGTGACAATTTATATCACCTCTTGTGAAGGCACTTAAAGATCATAATTCTACACTTTAATGTATCTGCCTCTCTTATTTTCTCTTAGCATTTTCCACTTCCATTTCTATTTCTTCTTTTATTATTTGAAACATTTCATTCTTTATTCATATGTCCAATTCTCCATCTTTCCATCTAGTTTAATTTGACTGCAAAATTAAACTTCTGTACCCATCTGTTTCTTATCAGTAAGTAGAGGCATACATCACAATGAATGTAGTGTTAAATGTCTATTGTTGGGTATTATATGATATATTGCCATATAAGAGAAAATCACAGTAGAATTACAAATGACTACAGAATTTACTGAATGTCATTAGAAAATCCGTTATGTGTAAAAAAATTTTCTACTTTCCAAATATAAATTTTGTGCCAGAATAATTAGCTGTGGTTATGTAAGTTCTGCTTTTATCATGTTATGTTTAATTATTTTCAAAGAAAACTGCATGCTTAATTATGCAGTCCTTAAAATTAAATTGAGTCACTTTTCATATAAAGCACTGTTTTGATTTAATATTCTTATTTTCAGGAAGATATAGATCTCACAGTTTATGAACTTAATTTTTAAATCTACATTTAATTTAATATTTTCTGCAGTTATTAAAACATTTTATAGTGTGTATATGTGAGTCAATATGTGGGATGAGCTAACCACAGTGTATTCACAGATGTTAGGAGATTTGAGGGAGGAAAGTTTCTCCACCTTAAAGATTTCAGCAATGAAACTCTGTTGAGCCACTTTGCAAGCCAGGCCTACAGGACATTGATACTCATTCTACAGAATATTTCTGTGCAGCATTTAGGTAATAAATTCACAATTCCTGTGACACTTACCCTTATAGGTGAAAGAAATTAAATTGTGAGAAAGTCATGATGAAAATAAATTATAAATTCCATGTAAGAACCATGGGAAGCATGAGTCTTCTAACTGAGCAAAAATGAAGACCTGAGCAGAGATATTTAACATCCTTATAAAAAACCTGGGTATGGCCATGTACCTAGGACACACAGCTCATTGAAGAGTGAAAACAGGAGCATGCAGCCTAGATACAATTCAGTGAAAAGGATTTTCCCAAAGGAATAAAGTGAAAACTGAGATACTAAGGTGGTCAATACCACCATTTGCTATTTGTGTGCACATAGAAGGCATCATCTGTATATCCTGTATATCACACACACACACACACACACACACACACACATACACACACAAACACACACATTCACACACATATACCAGAGTTTTGTATTTATATATATGTATATAAATATATATATATATGTGTGTGTGTGTGTGTGTGTGTGTGTGTATGTATGTGTGTATCACAGACCATAAACATGCCACAAAATACTAAATGTATTTTTCTATATTCTAATATTTTTATAATTCCAAAAAAACAAATACACCAGCTTCTGAAAAACATTATAATGATGATTATCAAGAGCAAAAGTACTATTTAACTCTGAATATGAGTATAGATATTCTACATGAGTATATATTCTAATCTACCCCTCAGTCAAACCAAAGTTGTTTGGAATCTCATTGCAGAAAGGATGACCCTAAGTGTTATAAATAACATGTTTTTGCTGAAACCAGCAAATATCTTGTTGAAACAAGTTTTGTTTTAATAATTTTCTTACTGTTTTACTGATTTTCCTTTGCCCCAACAGTGAAAAAAAGTCCATCTTCAATATTATATGCTCATAACAGTAATTATCTTCATAAAGATATTCAAGAATTCTCATACTAACCAATTCAGAGCTGAACAAAAACACTTAGAAACAAATAGAACAATATGAACAATCAACAAAACTAATAGCTGTTTCTTTGGGAAAATTAAGACAATAGACAAACTTTTAGCCAAACTAACTGAAAGGTAATGAGACAGTATACAATTAACAAAATCAGAAATAAAAGGGGAAACATAACAACAGATACTGAGAAATTTTTAAAAAAATCATTAGATCTTAAATCAAAAGCCCGTACTCTACAAAATTTGAAAATCTAAACAAAATGAATTGTTTTCTGGTTAGATACCACTTACCAACATTAAATGAAGATAAAGTAAACTATTTGAATTGCCCTATAACATTAAAGAAATAGAAACAGCCCTTAAAACTCTCCCAACCCAAAAAAGTCTATGGAAATGGAGTTTTAGTGCAGTATTCTACCACACTTTCAAAGAAAATCTAATACCAATATTCTTGAAACTTCCATTAAAATAAAAATGGAAGGAACATTGTCAAACACATTCTCTCAGGCTACAGTCTCCCTGATATCTAAACCACAAAAGACTCAACAAAAAATAGGATTTCAGATCAATCCTCCTTATAAACATTGATGCAAAAATGCTCAATAAAATATTCACAAACTGATTCAAAGAATATGTCAAAAACTTCATCAACAATGATCAAGCAGGATTCATCCCTAGGATTCTGGGGTGATTTAATTTACTAAAGTCCATCAATGTAATCCACCATATAAACAAAGTGAAAGAAAAAAAAACCACACATGATCATTTTATAAGATGCAGAAAAGTCCTTTGACAAATATCCAACACATCATGTTAAAACTTGTGGACAGATCATGCACATACCTACATACAATAAAGACAGTATACAACAATCCAATCCCCAACATTAAATTTAATGAAAAGAAACATAAAGAAATTCAACTAAAATCAGGAGCAAGACAAGTCTGTGCACTCTCTCCATATCTCTTCAACATACTACCTGAATGCCTAGCTAGAGCAATAAGCCAATTAGAGGAGATCATGTAGCTACAACTTGGAAAGAAAGAAGTCAAAATATCACTTCAGATGATATGGCAGTGTACATTAGCTCTACCAAAGAACTCCTATGGCTGACAAACACCTTTAGAAAAGTGGTTAGATACAAAATTGATTCAAAACAAATTAGTTGTCCTCTTTATACAAACAATAAATGTCCTGAGAAAGAAATCAGGGAAACAATGGCCTTCACAATAACCACAAATACTATAAAATAACTTGATGTAACTCTAAGCAAGCAAGCGAAAGACCTGTATGACAAGAACCTCACATTCCTTAAATAATTTGAAGATGATTTCGGAACATAAAAAGATCACCATTGTTCATGGATCAGTAGGATTAACCTACTGAAAAATGCCATCTTACCAAAGGCAACCTATTGTCTCAGTGCAATTACCGTCTAAATTCTAACACAATTTTTTCCTTAAAAGAACAATCCTCACCTTCATATTAATAAAGAAAATATTCCAGTATATTTAAAACAATCCTTTACAAAACATGAACTTCTGGAGGTATTCATATGACACTCCTAATATCAAGCTTTACTACACAGCAATTATAATAAAACATGCAACGGATTGGTATAGAAACAGAGTGGTTGATCAATGGAATCCACCTAATTCCTGACACTTTATGACACTCTGTTATGCTTGCAGACAGGAACCTAGTATAACTGTCTTCTGAGAGGCTCTACCCAGCATCCAATGGAAAGAGATGTAGAGACTCACACTCAGATATTAGATGGAGATTGAGGAGTCTTATGGAAGAGTTGGAAGAAGGATTGAGAGACCTGAAGAGGACAAAAACTATTGGAAGACTAACAAATTAAGTACAAGCAAAACAAAAATTAAACTGAGAGACAGAGGATAGCGGAAATTCTTTTTCATGGATAGATTTGTAAAAGTACAATGTTTGCTAACATGACACATGCCTTTTATTGTAATTTAATTGGCTATGTTCCACTACTGTAAAGTAGACTATGAGTGAAGGGTGGGAACAGCCTATGCCTGGCTCACAGGAAGCTGCCTCCACAATTGCAGACAGTGTCACACAAACTTCCTATCACTAACGTGTCTACCAAAGCCACAGAGTTACCTCACCTATACATTATAGGACTTAGAGATCAAAACAAGTGGTTTCAGAAACACTTTCCTGAAATGAATGATTTGAAAAACATTTTGATTTTTCTTTATTGGTTAATAGCATCGGCAAGAACCATGAAATGTTATCTGTTAAAGTGAAATTTATTGAGGACTTCCTTGACCAAAATGGTGTGAGGTACATGGGGAAAAGGCTGATTTCAAAACAAGCTGCTAGGGAACATATGTAAACACTGTGAGGGTGGTGCTGCGCAGTGAGGACTGAGACTGTTTAATGTAGATCTTCATGGTCAGAAAAAGCAAAGCAGAAGGACAGGCAGATGGGTGTAACAAACAAAAACATGTTTTCAAAATGGGAAAGCACATAAATGAAAGGAAGGAAAAAAAAAGGCCAGTGTGCCTTCATTATGAAGCAATTAAAATCTGCATATACTGGAAGGCTTAGCATCTGAGCATCACCTCCCTTTAACCCTTCATCTGTAAATTTATTTTGACTTAATTCATTTTTGTCACATTTATACTTCAATTCCTACTTAAGAAACTGAAATGGGACATATTACTGAAATAGCCTTTTGTGTTTTCAGATTCCTGAAATGTTTAATATTTAAATCTAGTGAAATGACTTTATTCTCTTGAATATTTTCCATGCTTTATAGTGGCTACATTTAGAATATCTTATTTTGTACTTTGGACTGTACATGATTGTCATGACTCACTGTCTCGGGCAGTAAGTAGCACAGCAGCCTTTCTGTTTCCTGATTTTTAACTCTGACCTTGGGTATCAGTCTTTTTGTGCTTCTCCCTCAGCTCTAGTCACCTCAGTCTCCAGTGACTACCATTTAACTGAAAACTTTTGCAAGCTCAATTTGGTTAAATTACACAGGTGTGACGTTTTGCTATTTGCATGTCTAGTTTATTTCACTTCACACGATGAATAATTATTTTCCCTTTCCACTTATGCTTTAACAAATGTCAGACTTTTATTCTTTTCTGAAACTAACCACTTTTTCTATGATGCACATGTTCTGTGTGTCCTAGTTTTGGTGTTGCAATAAAATAGACTTAGGAATAGGGTTCATCTTAGGTTAAACTTCCAGGTTATAGTCTATCATTTCAAGGAAGTTACAGTGGAAGGGATTGGAAGCACTTAGTCACAGTATAATCACCATCAGTATTGGGAGAAATAAGTAAGTGCTTCGTGGCTTGATTCCCAATGCTGAGCTAGCTTTCCTTACATTTACACAGCCCAAGACCTCCTGGCTAAGGCATTGGTAGTATCATAAAAGGGCTGGGTCTTTCCAATTAACTTAGTTTTCTCACACATACCCATAGGCTGTAAAGGAATTTAAACCAGCAACAAGACTGCTCTGGCCAGGAATCATATCTAAAGACCTAGATTGTGAGATCCATCTGGAATACAGACATACCTTTAATCCCAGAAGTCATGGGCAAGCAGATCTCTGAAGTCAAGGCCAACCAGGTGTAGAGAAAGTTTCAGTTAAAGAAAAACATAGGTCCAGGCATAGCAGTACACTCTTTTAATCCCAACATCCAGGGACAGTAATGCAGATCTCTGAGTTCTGTTCAGTCAGTTTAGTTCCAACTCAACTCTTCATACACTCAGAAAGATCAACTCTCCAATTCTGAGTGGAGTAAGGTGGAATCTCAGTGTTGTTTTGATTTGCATCTCCCTGATAACTAAGGATGCTGAATGTTTCTTTAGGTGCTTTAGAGTGATTCAAGTTTCCTCAGTTGTGAAATCTTAGGCAAATGGATGGAACTAGAAAGTGTCATCCTGAGCAAGGCAACCCAATCCCAAAAGAACACACAAGGTATGCATTTACTAATAAGTGGATGTTAGCCCAAAAGCTCAAAATAAACAAGTTACAATTCACCCAGCACAGGAAGCTCAAGAAGGAGGACTTAAGTGAGGTGTTTTGATTCCTCTAAGAAAGGGATCAAAATACTCATAGGAGCAATCAGGGGGACAATGTGTGGAGCAGAGACTGAAGTAAAAGCCACCCAGAGACTATCCTACCTGGGCATTCATACTATAAACAGTCAACAACCCCCAACACTCCTATGAATCACAAGAAGTGTATACCAAAAGGAGTGTGCCATGGTTGTCTTCGGAGGGACCCTGCCAGAGCCTTACAAATACAGAGGCAGATGCTAGCAATGAACTATTGGATTGGGCATGGGGACCCCAATGGAGGAGCTGGAGGATGGTCCAGAGCAGCTGAAGGCATTTACAATGCCATGGGAAGAACAATTATTTTGGCCACACAGACCTCAGATGTCCCAAGACTCCCAGGAACTGAACCATCAACCAAGGGGCGAACATGGTTCCAGCCAAAAATGTGGCAGAGGAAGGCCTTGTTGGGCATCAGTAGGAGGAATAGTCCTTGCTCAAGTAAAGGCTCAATAGAGGCCCCACAAAGGGAAACCAAGTGGGGAAGGAGGGAATGTGTCAGGTGGAGAGGCATATAAGTGGAGGAGGGGGAAGGAGGAGGGGGAGGAGTTGGAGGTCTTAGAGGAGGGGTATATCGGGAAAGGTTTTACCATTGGCAATGTAAATGAAGAGGATATTCAATAACAAAATTGAAAGGCTTCTGTAAAGCAAGGGACACTATCACTATCAATAGGACAAAATGGCAATCCACAGATTGAGAAACGATATTTGAAACTCTATATCAGATAGAGGGCTAATATCCAAAATATACAAAGAACTCAAGAAGGCAGACTCCAGAGAAACAAATTGTCTTAATCAGGGTTTCTATTCCTGCACAAACATCATGACCAGGAAGCAAGTTGGGGAGGAAAGGGTTTATTGAGCTTACACTTCCACACAGTTGTTCATCACCAAAGGAAGTCAGGACTGGAACTCAAGCAGGTCAGAAGCAGGAGCTGATGCAGAGGCCATGGAGGGATGTTCCGTACTGGCTTGCTCAGCCTGCTCTCTTATAGAACCCAAGAATACCAGCCCAGAGATGGTACCACCCACAAGGGGCTCTCCCCCACTTGATCACTAATTGAGAAAATGCCCCACAGCTGGATCTCATGGAGGCACTTCCCCAACTGAAGCTCCTTTTCCTATAATAACTCCAGCCTGTGTCAAGTTGACACACAAAACTAGCCAGTACAATTGACCCCTTGTCAACTTGACACACCAACATATCACTATTAAGCCTCAACCCTTACTTTCTTATTCATCCCCAAGATGTAAATAATGTAAAAAGTCCCACAGTCTTTACATATTAAAAGTTCAACCCCTTTAAAATGTCCAATATCTTAAAATTCCAAGTTTTTTTAAAAAATTCAGTCTCTTAACTGTGGGCTCCACTAAAATACCTTCTTTCAAGAGGGAAAAATATCAGGGCACAGTCACAATCAAAAAAGCAAAACTCAAACTCCAATGGTTCAATGTCTGGGATCCAACTCACGATCTTCTGGGCTCCTCCAAGGGCTTGAGTCACTTCTCCAGCTCTGCCCTTTGTAGCACACACCTTGTCTTCTAGGCTCCAGCTGCCTGTACTCCACTGCTGCTGCTGTCCTTGGAGGTCATCACATAGTACTGGCATCTCCAATCCTCAACTCTTTTGCATGACCCCTTCAATCCTGGGCCATCAATTACAACTGAGGGTACACTTTCACCAATGGCCTTCCGTGGCCTCTCAGCGTACCAAGCCTCAGCTGTTCTTCATGATGCCTTCATGCCTTCAAAAGCAGTACCACCTGGGTGACTCTTACACAGTACCAAATCCTGCTACAGCACGAGGCACAACCTTGGCTATCTGGAACACACTCTCTGTGCTCTCAGAAAACACATCCCAGAAGATTTCACCTCAGTGATGCTGGTCTCTTCTTACTCACCGCTAATTTCTTAGCTCCAGCTAACCAGCATAAATAGTCCCAGTAACACAACGGCTCACTTTAGTGGTTTTGGTATCTTGTTAATCACAGCTGATTCTTCAGCCCCAGCTAACCAAGAACCACAGAATCTTCATGGCACTGATAAGAGTCTTTAATCTTCCCTCTGAAATTTCACAAGCCAGGCCTCCATCTTCTGCACTGTTCTCAACATTATCTTCCAAGCTCCTACACAACGTCTTACAAAGGTCTCAACACTGAATGGACCATCTAGCCCAAAGTTCCAAAGTCCTTCCACAGTCCTCCCCAAAACATGGTCAAGTTGTCACAGGAATACCCCACTACGCTGGTACCAATTTGTCTTAATCAGGGTTTCTATTCCTGCACAAACATCATGACCAAGAAGCAAGTTGGGGAGGAAAGGGTTTATTGAGCTTACACTTCCACACAGTTGTTCATCACCAAAGGAAGTCAGGACTGGAACTCAAGCAGGTCAGAAGCAGGAGCTGATGCAGAGGCCATGGAGGGATGTTCCGTACTGGCTTGCTCAGCCTGCTCTCTTATAGAACCCAAGAATACCAGCCCAGAGATGGTACCACCCACAAGGGGCTCTCCCCCACTTGATCACTAATTGAGAAAATGCCCCACAGCTGGATCTCATGGAGGCACTTCCCCAACTGAAGCTCCTTTTCCTATAATAACTCCAGCCTGTGTCAAGTTGACACACAAAACTAGCCAGTACACAAATAAACTTATTAAAAAGTAGTGTACAGAGCTAAATAGAGAATTCTCAACCAAGGAATCTCAAATGGCGGTGAAAGACTTAAAGAAATGTTCAACATTCTTAGTCATCAGGAAAATGCAAATCAAAATGACTGAGATTCTACCTTATACCAGTCCAAATGGCTAAGATCAAAAACTCAGGTAACAGCAGATGTTGGTGAGGATGTGGAGAATGAAGAACACTCCTTCATTGTTGGTGGGATGGCAAGATGGAAAAACCACTCTGGGAATCAGTCTGGCAGTTCCTCAGAAAAATAAACATAGTATTAACTGAGGACACATATATACAATTTCTGGGCATATACCCAAAAGATGTTTCACCATATATAACAAGGACACATGCTCAATTACATTCATAGCAGCTTTATTTATCATAGACAGAATATGGAAAGAACCCAGATATCCCTCAACAGAAAAATGGATACAGAAAATGTGGTACAATGGAGTAGTAGTGATTTTAAACAATTCCATGAAATTTGCAGGCAAATGGATGAAACTAGAAAATATCATCCTAGAGGGCATTGGTGGCACATGCCTTTAATCATAGCACTTGGGAGGCAGAGGCAGGCATATTTCTGAGTTTGAGGCCAGCCTGGTCTACAGAGTGAGTTCCAAGACAGCCGATGCTATACAGAGAAACCCTGTCTTGAAAAACAAAACAAAAGCAAAAAAAAAAAAAAAAAACAAACAAAAATGGAAAGAAAGAAAGAAAGGAAGGAAGGAAGGAAGGAAGGAAGGAAGGAAGAAAGAAAAGAAAAGAAAATATCATTCTGAGTAATTTAACCCATACACGAAATAACATGCTATTTACTCACTAATAAGTGGTTACTAACCCAAAAGCTCTCAATGCATATGATACAACCTACAGACCATTTGGAGCATAGAAAGAAGGAAGATCGAGGGTAGATGCTTCAGTCCTGCATTGAGGGTAGAACAGGACAATTGAGGGAGATGGAAGGAGAGGGGACAAGGGAGGAAGAAAGGAGGAGAAGTAATAAGGTAGCAGTATCAGAATCTGGAGGAGACGTGAGAGAGGTACAAAGGGAGCAGGGGAAATGGGGAACTAGGGATAGCCACTGGAGGGTCCCAGACACCATGGAAATGTGAGGATCCCAGGACCCAATAGGTCCTTTAGCTGCAATGTCCAGAGAATGAGGAGATAGAACCTGTGGAAACCACCTCCAGTAGATAGGTATAGCCCCTGGTCGAGGGACAGAGCCACCCACCTATCACAGTTATTTTATCCCAGAAATGTTCCTGTCCAAAGAAGAACAGGTACAAAAAATGGAACAGAGACTGAAGGAAGGGGCAACCAGGGAAGCACCTCAGGATACCTCATGTCTGCACACACCAAACTCAACGCTGTTGCCGCGGTCAAGAGACACATGGAAAGGAACCAAGTGTGGCAGTTTTGGGGGAGGTCCAGCCAGCAACTGACCAATGCCGAGGTGGATGGTTAGAGTCAACCATTAGGCTGAACTCAGGGAACCTGGTGGGGGAGTTGACAGGACTGGAGAAGCAGAGGAGGATTGGAACCTTAATGGAAGAACAACATAGTTTGGCCTGACAGTCCTGTTTTCCCAGAGACTAGACCAGCAACCAAGGAGTGTACCTAGAGGAATCTTTGGCTCCAGATATATATGTAGCAGAGGATGGCCTTGCCAAACAACAATGAGAGGAGAGGCCCTTGGTCCAGGAAGGTTTGAGGCCCCAGAGTAGGGGGATGCTGGAGTGGTGGGGTAGGAGAGTGTGGGTAGATGGGGGAGTACTCTCCTACAGGCAAAGAGGAGGGGGCGGGCAAATGTGGGATGGGGGTGGCAGAGGGATAACCAGGAAGTGGCATACCATGAGATGGGGGATTGGTGGAGAGGTTAACTGGGAAGTGGGATATCTTTTGAGATGTAAACAAATGGAACAATTAAAAATTTAAAAAGAAAAGAAAGCAGCTGATTTGTCAGTGTTATTAGTTATTGTATACCCTGCTTATGAAAGGATCTCCAGAATAATTTTGCATTGAATGGGTAAGAACTTAGGCCTCCTTCCTGCTGATATTTGTTGAGCAATCAGGTATGATCAGAAACCAGTCAGACAGGAAGATATTCACAATGGCTTGAAAAGGGAGCGCACAGAGTTCTCCTTAACTTTTGGACCAAACTCTCACTGGAGATAAATAATATCAAGCTCTTAGGACTGAACACATAGTTTACTTTTGGTTGTCATTACTGTGTCTTGTGTAGTAATTACATTTATTTAAAATACTACTTCAGTTTTATTTCAAATATTTTGTTTTTGGAGGTTGTATACATGGAGAATATAGGAAGCTAATTAATGAGTCCTGGGAAGTAAAAATGTAGGATGAACTCCTGACTACTAGGATTAATTCCTTAAAACGGAACAGAGGAGAGAGGGAAAATGTGAAGAGAGGAGAGATGTGGGAAGTGGGAAGTAGAATAGGAGGTGAGAACAAAAAAAGGGAAGCATATAAAATGTGGGAATTCCATACAGGACTTTGATTTCAAACACTGAAAGAAGTAAAAACTTAATAAAGAACGATGCTTCTCAAATCAGTGTTGAAGTTTCAATTGTTTAAATTTTGGAAGTGATTAGCAGACCACTAGCTTGCTTGCCTTTGGTAATTTACTCCACTACTGAAGGTTATTACAGAATTAAGAGGATTTCTGAGTTCGAGGCCAGCCTGGTCTACAGAGTGAGTTCCAGGACAGCCAGGGTGACACAGAGAAATCCTGTCTCAAAAAAAACAAAAAAGGGGCCAGGTGGTGGTGGCGCACACCTGTTATCCCAGCACTTGGGAGGCAGAGGCAGGTGGATTTCTGAGTTCGAGGCCAGCCTGGTCTACAGAGTGAGTTCCAGGATAGCCAAGGCTACACAGAGAAACCCTGTCTCGAAACACACACACACACACACACACACACACACACACACACACATACACACACAAAAGGGGCTGGTGAGATGGCTCAGTGGATAAGAGCACTGATTACACTTCTGAAGGTCCTGTGTTCAAATCCCAGCAACCACATGGTGGCCCACAACCACTGGGTCTGACTCCCTCTTCTGGTATGTCTGAAGATAGCTACAGTGTACTTATTTATAATAAAAAAATCTTTTAAAAAAGAATTATGAACATGAAATGGAAATAAGTGTGATCAATGGTAGATGTATTACTATTATTATACAGAATTTTCAAGATCACAGTTTAAATAATCATAGAAAATCTTGCAATTATAGTTATCAAGTTTTTGTCAGCCATTAAACACTTCAAGACATTTATCATAGTGTGATAAGAATGCTACAATATAAGACAAACAACTAAGTACAGAATTGCTCTATTGGAGTTAAGTTTGTAAATTTTAGATCATGTTTCTAATATGCTCATATTGTTTTTTTTTTTTATGTAGCTTGAGTTATGTCATACAGATGGTTCAGTTTTCATTGTATATATACTTACCAGAAAATTGCCTGCCTAATTCACTGGTCTTTGAAAGGACACTAATGATTTTTCCCACAGGAACGTGTTTATAAATTAATTTATTTTCAAAGTCTGCCCAAACTACCATCACATTGATGTTAGTGGCTAAGCCTTTAATAAATGAATTGAATAATGAACACCAGAGAATGTAATTGGCTATTTAAATGTTATGAATGTTTACATTACTTCATTGAGTAGGACAGTGAGGTACACGTAGAGTTCTGGGTAGCAAAGATAAGCTGACATTGTGAGGTAAATGATCTAACTTCTGAACCAGTCTCTGCTTATAAGCTTGGTGTGAGTAATAGAGGGAAGCAGAGTGTTCTAGTTAAAAGAAAAATATACATATGAAATATTAAAAATATATAATGACTGATAGATTCTAGAGAAATGCGAAATTAAATTTAATTAAATTTTCATAGAAAATAATATAAAATGATTATTACTGAGGAGATTATAGGATAGAGAGATTGTGAAAGGTTCAGTCAAGGAATTTGAAAGTTATCAAGAAATTATTCTGTCAATGAATGTAACTAACTGAGTAAATCAGAAAATCTCCTGGTATTAGTTTGGAGCGTGTATTGCAAATAGCTACGATAAAAGTATATAGAGAATAGTAAACAAACTCATTGAATAATCTAGATTTCAGATAATGAAATCTCACACTGTCAATATCAATAGAAAGGTGAAAGCAGTCAGGAAAATGTTAGTTAAAAGTTGTGAATTCTATTCCTAATCAGATGGTGGTTTCAGCTCAGTCTTGTGGAATAAATCAACTGAACTAGTATTACTGATATAAGATCTATGTTGTATTTTCAGGCATAGACTAAACTCTATAGCACATGTGTCTGATTTTATCTCCTTAAATTAAGCATTTGTCCTAATATAGAACAGTGATTCTTATAGGAGTCAGGTGATAGAATTTTCAAAAATAAAGTTTTACAGTTGGCGCTGGAGTGATGGTTCAGTGGTTAAGAGCACTGACTACTCTTCCAGAGTTCCTCAGTTCAATTCCCAGCAACCACATGGTGGCTCACAATCATCTGTAATGGGATCTGATGCCCCTTCTGGTGTGCCTGAAGATAGCAACAATGTGTTCCCATAGACATAAAATAAATAAAATTTTAAAATATATTCTTTATTAACATTTTAATTGAATTTACCTTTCCTGGATCCCCCCCTCCCTGAAAGTCCCATAAGCCCTCTTCCCTTCACTATTCTCCAATCAACCCCTTCCCTCCTCCTTTCCTGGTATTATTCCCCTACACTGCTGCACAGAAGGAAGGAGAGGCCCTTGGTCATGGAAATAAATTAATCTTAAAGAAAAAAATTTTATAGTCAACTGACTGTATTATATGTTATTTTATGTTCTAAAAAAATGACCAAAGTACCCTTCAATGGCATCTGATGCCATAGAATTGCCAAGATTTTTTACATTTTCTTCCCCACTCACCTGCCTGAATTATTGTTACTTTCTTTTTTTCTCCTTCTGGAGTCTTTTTCTTTCAGCTTACAGCTGACACTTAATCATTTTTCTTTTTTTTTTTCTTTTTTCTTTTTTTTTTTTTTTTGGTTTTGCTCAGTTCCTTCACTTGTTTGTGTTTTCTTGCAATTCTTTAAGAGATTTTGTGCTTCCTCTTTCTTTTTTTTTATTGTATATATTCTATATTTACAATTCATTTCCCTTTTTCTGGTTCCCCACCCCCAAAGGTCCCACATGTCCTTTTCCCTCCCCCTGCTCCCGCATCCACCCCTCCCACTTTACTGTTCTTGTACTCTCCCACAATGATGTTTTGGTCCATTCTAGCACCAGTGTCCACTCCTTTCTTCTTGTGAGACATCACTTGATATGTGATTTGTGTCTTTGGTGTTCCAAGCTTCTAGGCTAATATCCACTTATCAGTGACTGTATACCATGGGTATTCTTTTGAGACTGGGTCACCTCACTTAGTATGACATTCTCCAGCTCCATCCATTTCTCTAAGAATTTCATGAATTCATTGTTTCTAATGGCTGAATAGTACTCCATTGTGTATATATACCACATTTTTTGTATCCATTCCTCGGTTGAGGGACATCTGGGTTCTTTCCAGCTTCTGGCTATTTTATATAAGGCTGCTATGAACATAGTAGAGCATGTATCCTTATTGCATGCTGGTGAATCTTCTGGGTATATTCCCAGGAGTGGTATGGCTGGGTCCTCCAGAAGTATCACGCCCAGTTTTCTGAGAAACCGCCATACTGATTTCCAGAGTGGTTGTACCAGCTTGCATTCCCACCAGCAGTGGAGGAGTGTTCCTCTTTCTCCACATCCTCGCCAACACCTGATGTCTTCTGAGTTTTTAATCTTAGCCATTCTGACTGGTGTGAGGTGAAATCTCAGGGTTGTTTTAATTTGCATTTCCCTAATGACTAGTGATGTTGAACATTTTTTAAGGTGTTTCTCAGCCATCCGAATTTCTTCAGGTGAAAAGTCTCTGTTTAGCTCTGTACCCCATTTTTGTATAGGGTTATTTGGTTTTCTGGGGTCTAACCTTTGAGTTCTTTGTATACAATGGAGATTAGCCCTCTGTCGGATGTGGGGTTGGTGAAGATTTTTTCCCAATTTGTTGGTTGCCGATTTATCCTTTTGACAGTGTCTTTTGCCTTACAGAAACTTTGTAGTTTTATGAGGTCCCATTTGTCTATTCTTGTTCTTAGAGTATAAGCAATTGGTGTTCTGTTCAGGAATTTTTCCCCTGAGCCGATGTCTTCAAGGGTCTTCCCCAGTTTCTTTTCTATTAGTTTTAGTGTGTCTGGTTTTATGTGGAGATCCTTGATCCACTTGGAGTTGAGTTTAGTGCAAGGAGATAAGAGTGGATCAATTCTCATTCTTCTGCATGTTGACCTCCAGTTGAGCCAGCACCATCTGTTGAAAAGGCTATCTTTTTTCCACTGGATGTTTTCAGCTCCTTTGTCGAAGATCAATTGGCCATAGATGTGTGGGTTCAATTCTGGGTCTTCGATCCTATTCCATTGATCCGCTTCCCTGTCACTGAACCAATACCATGCAGTTTTTAATACCACTGCTCTGTAATATTGCTTGAGGTCCGGGATATTGATTCACCCAGAAGTTCTTTTGCTGTTGATGATAGTTTTAGCTATCCTGGGTTTTTTGTTATTCCAGATGAATTTGAGAATTGCTCTTTCTAGCTCTGAAGAACTGAGTTGGGATTTTGATGGGGATTGCATTGAATCTGTATATTGCTTTGGGCAAGATTGCCATTTTGACTATATTAGTCCTGCCAACCCACGAGCATGGAAGATTTTCCCATTTTCTGATGTCTTCTTCAATTTCCCTCTTCAGAGACCTGAAGTTTTTGTCGTATAAATCTTTCACATGTTTGGTTAGCATCACTCCAAGATATCATTTGTGGCTATTGTGAAGGGTGTCATTTCCCTAATTTCTTTCTCGGCCTTCTTATCCTTCGCATATAGGAAGGCTACTGATTTACTTGAGTTGATTTTATAGCCAGCCACTTTGCTGAAGTTGTTTATCAGTTGCAGGAGTTCTCTGGTGGAGGTTTTTGGGTCACTTAAGTAAACTATCATATCATCTGCAAATAGTGATAGTTTGACTTCTTCCTTTCCGATTTGTATCCCTTTGACTTCCCTCTGTTGTCGAATTGCTCTAGCTAGTACCTCAAGTACTATATTGAATAGATATGGCGAGAGGGGACAGCCTTGTCTAGTCCCTGATTTTAGAGGGATTGCTTCGAGTTTCTCTCCATTAACTTTGATGTTGGCTACCAGTCTGCTGTAGATTGCTTTTACTATGACTAGGTAAGGGCCTTGAATTCCTGTTCTTTCTAGGACCTTTAGCATGTAAGGATGCTGAATTTTGTCAAATGCTTTTTCAGCATCCAATGAGATGACAATGTGGTTTTTTTCTTTGAGTTTGTTTTTGTAGTGGATTACGTTGATGGATTTCCGGATATTGAACCATCCCTGCATTCCTGGGATGAAGCCAACTTGATCATGGTGAATGATCGTTTTGATGTGTTCTTGGATTCGGTTGGCAAGTATTTTGTTTAATATTTTTGCATCGATATTCATAAGAGAAATTGGCCTGTAGTTCTCTTTCTTAGTTGGATCTTTGTGTGGTTTTGGTATCAGGGTAATTGTGGCTTCATAGAATGAGTTGGGTAGTGTTCCTTCTGTTTCTATTTTGTGGAATAATTTGAAGAGTATCGGTATCAGGACTTCTTTGAAGGTCTGATAGAATTCTGCACTAAAACCGTCTGGTCCTGTGCTCTTTTTGGTTGGAAGACTATCTATGACCCCTTCTATTTCTTTGGGGGTTATGGGTCTGTTTAGACGATCTATTTGATCCTGGTTTAATTTTGGTATTTGGTAACTGTCGAGGAAATTGTCCATTTCCTCCAGATTCTCCAGTTGTGTTGAGTATAGGCTTTTGTAGTAGGATCTGATGATTTTTTGGATTTCCTCAGTTTCTGTTGTTATATCTCCCTTTTCATTTCTAATTTTGTTAATTTGAATACTGTCTCTGTGCCCTTTAGTAAGTCTGGCTAGGGGTTTATCTATCTTGTTGATCTTCTCAAAGAACCAACTCCTGGTTTTGTTGATTCTTTGTATGGTTCTCTTTGTTTCAACTTGATTGATTTCAGCCCTGAGTTTGTTGATTTCCTGTCTTCTACTCCTCCTGGGTGAAATTGCTTCTTTTTGTTCCAGAGCTTTCAAGTGCGCCATTAAGTTGCTGGTATATGCTCTCTCCTGTTTCTTTTTGGAGACACTCAGGGCTATGAGTTTTCCTCTAAGCACTGCTTTCATTGTGTCCCATAGATTTGGGTATGTTGTGCCTTCATTTTCATTAAGTTCTAAGAATTCTTTGATTTCTTTCTTTATTTCTTCCTGGACTAAGGTATCATTGAGTAGAATATTGTTCAGCCTCCAAGCGTATGGGGATTTTCTGTTGTTTTTGTTGCTATTGAAGAACACTCTTACTCCATGGTGATCTGATAAGAGGCATGGGATTAGTTCAATCTTTTTATATTTGTTGAGATCTGTCTTGTGTCCAATTATATGGCCGATTTTGGAGAAGGTATCATGAGGGGCTGAGAAAAAGGTATAGTCTTTTGCTTTAGGGTGAAATGTTCTATATATATCTGTTAAATCCAATTGCTCCAAAATTTCGATGAGTTTCTCCGTGTCTCTGTTTAGTTTTTGTTTTCCTGGTCGGTCCACTGTAGATAGTGGAGTATTGAGGTCCCCCACAATCATTGTGTTAGGTGCAATGTGTGCTTTGAGCTTTAGTAAGGTTTCTTTTACAAATGAGGGTGCCCTTACATTTGGAGCGTATATGTTTAGAATTGTGAGTTCCTCTTGGTGGATTCTTCCTTTGACTAGCAGGAAGTGACCTTCTGTGTCTCTTTTGATGACTTTGGGTTGAAAGTCAATTTTATCTGATATTAAAATGGCTACTCCAGCTTGCTTCCTGTGACCATTTGCTTGCAAAATTGTCTTCCATCCTTTTACTCTAAGGTAGTGTTTGTCTTTGACTCTGAGGTGTGTTTCCTGTAAGCAGCAAAATGTAGGGTCCTGTTTCCATATCCAGTCTGTTAGTCTATGTCTTTTTATTGGGGAGTTGAGTCCATTGATGTTAAGAGATATTAAAGAATAGTGATTATTTCTTCCTGTCATTTTTGATGTTATTTTTGTTTTTGAGTAGTTATCTTCCTTTGAGTTTGATGGAAGAAGTTTACTGTCTTGCTTTTTCTTGGGTGCCATTTTTTTCTTTGTGTTGGAGTTTTCCTCCTATTATCGTTTGTAGAGCTGGGTTAGTGGAAAGATATTGTGTAAATTTGGTCCTGTCATGGAATATTTTGATTTCTCCATCTATGTTGATTGAGAGTTTTGCTGGGTATAGTAGTCTTGGCTGACATTTGTTTTCTCTTAGGGTCTGCATGAGGTCTGCCCAGGATCTTCTAGCTTTCATGGTTTCTGGAGAGAAATCTGGTGTGATTCTGATTGGTCTTCCTTTATATGTTACTTGGCCCTTTTCTCTTACTGCCTTTAATATTCTTTCTTTGTTTAGTACATTTGGGGTTTTGATTATTATGTGACGGGAGGTGTTTCTGTTCTGGTCCAGTCTGTTTGGAGTTCTGTAGGCTTCTTGTATATTCATGGGCATCTCTCTCTTTAAGTTAGGAAAGTTTTCTTCCATAATTTTGTTAAAGATATTTGCTGGCCCTTTAAGTTGTAGATCTTCACTCTCATCTATCCCTATAATCCTTAGGTTTGGTCTTCTCATTGTGTCCTGGATTTCCTGGATGTTTTGGGTTACAAGCCTTTTGGATTTTGCGTTTTCTTTGACTGTGGAGTCAATGGTTACTATGTTATCTTCAGCATCAGAGATTCTTATTTCTATCTCTTGTATTCTGTTGTTTATGTTTGCATCTACGACCCCTGATTTCTTCCCAAGGTTTTTTATCTCCAAGGTTGCCTCCTTTTGTGATTTCTTAGTTGTTTCTACCTCTGTGTTCAGATCTTGCATGGTTTTGCTCAGTTCCATCATTTGTTTGTTTGTGTTTTCATGTAATTCTTTAATATATTTTTGTGCTCCCTCTTTCATGACTTCTGCCTGTTGTTTCAAGTTCTCCTGCATTTCTTTAACTGATTTTCTCATTTCCTCTTTATTGGTTTCTGTCTGATGGCCCATATTCTCCTGGAGTTCTTTAAGTGTTTTTTGTGTTTGGATTGTAAGAGCTTCTACCCTATTGATGTTCCCCTGCATTTCTTTAAGAGATTTGTTTATGTCTTTTTTGTGTTCCTCTAGGAGCATCATGACCTGTGCTTTTATATCTAACTCTTGTTTTTCTGGTGTGCTGGGGTATCCTGGACTTGCTGTGGTTGGCGAATTGGGTTCAGATGGTGCCATATTGCCTTGATTTCTGTTAATAATGTTCCTACGTTTGCCTTTTGCCATCTCTTTATCTCTGGCATTAGTTGGTCTTATTGTAGATGGCGCCCTGCTGAAAGCACAGCACGCCTGTCCCCAGGAGACAGATCCCTTCTGGTAGCTTGTCTGTGCTGGACTATGCTCGCTCTGAGTCCAGGCCCCTGACTCCAGCTGCTAGAGTTCCGAGCTGTGCCCCGAGGCGGCCCGGTGGCCCCTCGCTGCTAGTCTGCTCAGAGAGCTGGTCCAGGCCGGTAGTCTGCACCCGCAGCTGAGCTTTCTGTGCCCGGATCTCCTGCAGAGCTAAGCTAAGCTATAACTCTGGCCATGCACCTGATTCCAACCGCTCACTGCATTCAGTGTGCCCGCTGTTGGCGCGCGGGGTCTGGGGCAAGATGGCTGCCCCAGCTGAAGGCTTAATCATTTTTCTTAACACAGTTCCATTAACATTCGATTTAGCAACAAAATATGGACTCTTTCATTACTCAGTATGTTTAATCAATCACTGGATATTTATTGGACTCACTTATTATTTGGTGATAAGTTAGGTAGATAAGTTAGATAAGAGCAAGTGAAGAACATGACCCCTGTCATAAAACAATTTCATTCTAGAGGCAAATGAATAAAAACAATGAAGAAACATATGTGAACAGTTCAAAATTGTGATTATTATTTTGTCAAAAGATTAAATGAAGAGAAACATTAGTATAAAGGAGAAACACTGAAATTTTTCATCCAAATGACCACAGTTAGCAAGGCAATAAGAAGGGAGGCACTGGCTTTAGATCTTACCAGCTCCCTGACTCACTTGGCAGGAGATCTTCTGTTACTTTCTCGTTGCTTCTTCCAACATGGAAAGTCAGAAGAAGCATATTCTAATGTCTGTATTTGTTTGAACCTCCTAAAATATTTAAGGGAATGTAAGATAGAGGCCTGACCTACAATGAGGACATTCATAGCATATGGCACTTTAAGCGACCTTTTATACAAGTGATTTGGAAAGGAACCGAGATAGCTATAGTTGAGTCACATTCCTGTGACCTTCAACAATGTGATATCTCACGTATGTGGTTTCTCCCTATTCTGAACTGATACCGTGCCTTGAAGTGAATGAATGGTTTTGAGCTAATATATGACCCTTTGGTTAATGAACATTCAGATCCCTCAAGGCCTGGAACAAATTTGACAGTTGTCAAAGTGCTGTGCTTTTTAAATCCTATTAACTGACATCATAACTTCCCCCTGACTTTAATACCATTATTGGCCACTTTTCTGCCAAGCCATTATTCATTGGTAATCAGAATTTGGAGGATTGCTTCCCTGGAGACTATTTCTCAATGAATAGTTGGCCGAATGATATGAAAATAATCACTCAAGGTCATTTTCAAATTACAACATAGAGCTGCTCATGCTGATGTCAGCTTTTCTGATGACAAGAGGAAATTTAAGCGCCATCTCTTTCACCTAGATTGCTTCTGTTAATTATTGCATCCTATTTTGAGATCTAAATTTGAGCATATTTTAAAATTAAAATATTAATAGGTACAAATTTAAATTCTGACATGACAGAAATCTGTGAACATATATATCTGATAAAATCTCCATACTATATTTTATATGTTTTCTGTAATGTACACTCTAAGTTTCTAAATTCATTACAATTGGAAAACCAAAATATAACAATTGCATATAATAACGATGTAGTAACAGTATATTTTGAAATAGTTATACATTACAGAATGTTTAGATGAAGTTTACGATATTTATGAAAATTTTACACATCTTGTACATGAGATTAATTTTTGTTTATCCTGAGTTATACATCCATTCCAGAACACTGAAAATGTATAGATTATTCACATTGAGATTTTATTTTTTCTCTATGTGTAGATTTGTATGTATATAAAAACATGTGTTTATTTAATTTTATAAATACAGTAAGCCTTAAAAGAATATATATTTTGTTTTTAAATAAGCACACATGGAATATTACTAGGTATAATGATAATTTTATATCTAATTAGATATTGGCATGTTTGATTTTTTTCTTCCTCTTAAAATGTAAAATAGGTATTCCAAGTTGTCTTGGAATTCAACATATTACCTTTCATAAAAAAATTATTGAAATATAACTTAAAGCTCCTGTTTCATTGGCCTTTTCCCTTAACACTAAAGCTTTTACATCTTTTTCCCCAACAATATAAATTATGTTTTTACTGTAAGAGTATCTCAATAATTTATCTTTGGGATTGTATATCTTTTGTTGCTAAAACTGTGGTGCTGAAGCTTAAGATGGAAACTCTTTAGTCTTTTACTTCGTTGTTTAGTCAAGTGTCTAATCTTCTGAGACTCATTAATTCTAAGTTGCTTAAAGTAAGTAGGTAGAATGAGCAAGGAACAACTTGTATAATGGCTGAGATACTGGATTTCACAGGGTTTTTGTTTTTGTTTTGTTGTTTATTTGTTTGCTTGTTTGTTTTGGGACAGGGTTTCACTGTATAGCCCTGGCTGCCCTGGAACTCCCTCTATAGACCAGGCTGGCCTCGGTCTCAGAAATCAGCCTGCCTCTGCTTCCCAAGTGCTGGGATTAAAGGCATGTGCCACCACTGCTCGGCTGGGTTTCACTTTTAAGAGCATTCCCAGAAAGTCTAAACAATAGCTGTTCTTTATTAGCCATTTTTTCTCCTCACTTGTGACTGCGCCGAAGAGTGTTTAGAACAGTAAATGTATGAGTGATGTGACTCACATCAGCTAGAAGTAGTATAAACATAAACTTGTGATGATAATTTTTCGATGTATTCATTTATTACTCATCCATTCATTTATTTTAGATCCCAGTTGCTGCCTCCTCTTCCTACCTCCCTATCTGATAAGCCCTCCTACAATCTCCTCTTCCCTTCTCCTCTGAGAGGATGGGAGTCCCCATGGTATCCCCTTCCCTGACCCTATCATAGCGAGCCTCTGAAAAGCCTTCTTCCACTGAGGCCAGACAAGGCAGCTCAGTTAGAAGAACAGGATTCGCAGACAAGCAACAGCTTAAGTGACAGCAATGAGCAAGGAATAACTTGTATAATGGCTGAGTTACTGGGTTTCATGGGGGTTTCAGCTTTGTTTTTTTTTTTTTTTTTTTTTTTTTTGAGACAGGGTTTCTCTGTTTAGCCCTGGCTGTCCTGGAACTCATTCTGTAGACCAGGCTGGCCTCGATCTCAGAAATCAGCCTGCCTCTGCCTCCCAAGTACTGGGATTAAAGGCATGTGCCACCACTGCTCAACTGGGTTTCACTTTTAAGAGCATTCCCAGAAAGTCTAAACAATAGCTGTTCTTTATTAGCGATTTTTCTTCTTATTTGTGACTGCGGAGGACCCACAAGAAGACTGAGCTATACCCCTGGTACATATATGCTGGGGCCTTGGTCGAGCCCTTGTGTGCTTGTTAGTTGTTGCTTTAGTCTCTGAAAGTCCCTAAGGCTCAGGTTTGTTGATTCTGTTGTTTTTACTATGGAGTTCCTATTCCTTTTGGGACCCTCAATCATTCTTTTCATTAAGAGTCCCTGAGCTCTATCCAATATTAAGCTGTGGGACTCTGGATTTGTTTCAGTCGGCTGCTTAGTAGAGCCTCTCAGAGGACAGTTATGCTAGAATTCTGTCTGCAAGCATAACAGAGTTTGATTAATAGTGTCAGGGATTGGACCAGTCATTGGTTGACCATTTCCCCACTCTCTGCTCCGTCTTTATTTGTGGATTTCTCATGAACAGGACAAATTTTGGGTCAAAAGCTTGCTGGGCATAATTAGTAATTGAAGCAATACGTACACCAAACACATGTGCATACATACACATACTGCACATAAATCATACACATAAAAATTCCATGCATTATTTATATGTACAATATCTGGAAGAAAACTACATAAGGAAGATGATATTCTCATGTGCAAATTCTATCTAAATAAGGATCACAGCTCTTGGTGCTTATATTCTGTCATGTATACATAATATCTTCTCATCCTTTAGGAGTGCTAACAAAACTAATACAAAGTAAAATGTTTTTAAAGCATGTGGTTTATGGTTCAATGAAAAAATAAATACATGCCTTTTTCTCTTCTATAAAGGATGAAGAATATATATAAGAGGATTTAGAACACTGACCTAGAAAGACAATTCAACAGTAAAGAGTACTTACTGCTCTTGCAGAGATCTGGGTTTCAATTCTTAGCACACATGTAGTAACTTACCCTTAACTATAACTCCAGTCCTTGGGGACTTGATGAGTAATTCTTGCTTCATCGAACATCTCCAAGCACATGGTGCTTTCATGTATGCAAGAACATTTACATATACATAAAAGGGACACATTCTAAAAGAGTATTAAGAAAACATATCAATAAATAAATATTTGTTCAGTTGGTTCAAAAAATTGTTTATAAAAGATTACTAGTCAGTACCCTGGGTAATGCCTGAATGAATAAGAGTTTAAGAACCTCTGCTTTTCTTGCAAAGAACCCAGTTTCAGTCACTGATACTCATTTTAGGTGACTCACAATTGCCTGAACTCCAGAACCTGAGTGTTGGCCTCTGGACTGTTTTCAAGTACACATGCCTGCATACAGATATCAATGCACACATAATTTTAAAAATTAAATAATGACAAATATTCAGGAGTGGTTATTTGGACAAGAATAATATTCTAATATTTTCAATTTATCACATCAATGGGGCCATAAAATCTAAGCAGGTTTCAAAAGATAAAGATTATGATGTATTGATAAGATTTTCAAAATACCAAGAATGTTGAAGACTCAAATATTCCTAAAACTAATAATAGGGCATCAAAATAAATTGAAGAAAAACTGAAAGAAATAAGTACAGTGATAAGTGTAAGTAATAATATTCAGAAACTTCAAGTTATTCTCAATAATGCATACAGAAAAACAAATCATAAGACAGTTGATTTAATGAACTGATTTTGGTCACCAGCCATTCTAGCAAAATTGTAACACATTGTAATTACCAGCATCATGAATATTTTCCCAACTACATAAAGATTAACTTCCAAAAGAAACCAAATTTTGTCTAAAATAGCATTAATGATACACAACATTGAAAATTTCTTTTCTGACATAAACATGATAAATTCATACCTTTATTTTCAGATTTTTTGTTGTACTAGGACTTAGAATAAAAAAAGAGAAATGTGAACATTATCTTAAGTAAGATGAAGAAATGCTTTTATATGTAATCTATACATAGGTAAAAATCCCACAACAGACACCATTTTTAATTATCATAGCACATATTAAAATAAAAAAAAGAGATATGTTAGCTAAGCTGTGGTGGAGCTATGACATTTTCTGCTGTTGGTGAGAATATTAGCTGGTGTCATTTGATGACACTAAGAGATTCGCAAAAAACCCAGTTGATTGGTCATACAATACACCTAATCTCATGTAAAAGTGTGTGAAAATATTGGAAGTAGAAACTTGAAAGCACAAGTCTATACTAGTGTTTCTCACCAGCTACATTCACACTTGCTAAGGTATGTATCAATCTAATTCAAAACCTCCTAATGTATAAATAAATTGTGTGATTCAACCTTAGAAAGTATCTGCAATATTCAACATTAGAAATTAATCTTTTTTTTAAATTGACAATTTTCATAGAAAATTAGAAAGTAAAGTGGTAGACATGTAAAGCATTGCTAAATTAGTTGAAATATGGGATAGAAACATTTTATGATAAAATCAAAGATTTATGTGGAAAATATTTCTGATAAAATTGTAGAAAAATGTAGAAAAACATGTTAAAATTGAAGACTATCATGGAAAATTTTATAATAATAGTAGGCATAAAAGTATTTCTAAGTTGATTAAAAGTATAATTATAAACATTTTCTGATAAACTTGAAGATTTACATGGAACCTATTTCTGATAAAATTGTAGAAATATATAGAAAAACATGTTAAAATTGACTATTTCATGGAAATTTTTACATAAAAATGATGTAAAAACACTTTCTAAATTAATTGAAGGTAGAATTAGAAACATTTGTGATAAAATCAAAGATTTACATTGAAAACATTTCTTATAAAATGGTGGAAGTATATAGAAAGACATTAAAATTGAAGATTATCATGAAAAATAATACAGATAAAATGGTAGGCATAAAAGAAATTACTAAATTAATTCAAAGGGAATTCAAACATTTTCTGATAAAATTTAAGATTTGCATTTAAAATATTTCATTAGTCTATGTCTTTTTATTGGGGAGAAGAGTTCATTGTTGTTAAGAGATATTAGGGAATAGTGATTGTTGCTTCCTGTTGTTTTTTATGTTATTTTTATGTTTGTGTGGGTATCTTCTTTTGGGTTTGTTGAAAGATTATTTTCTTGCTTTTTCTAGGGCATAGTTTCCCTCCTTGTGTTGGCATTTTCCACCAATTATCCTTTGTAGGGCTGGATGTGTGGACAGATATTTTGCAAATTGGGTTTTATCATGGGATATCTTGGTTTCTCCATCTATGATGATTGAGAGTTTTGCTGGGTATAGTAGCCTGGACTGGCATTTGTGTTCTCTTAGGGTCTGTATGAGGTCTGCCCAGGATCTTCTAGATTTCATTGTCTCTGGTGAGAAGTCTGGTGTGATTCTGATAGGTCTGCCTTTATAAATTACTTGCCCTTTCCCCCTTACTGCTTTTAATATTCTTTCTTTGTTTAGTGAATTTGGTGTTTTGATTATAATGTGCTGGGAGAATTTTCTGTTCTGGCCCAGTCTGTTTGGAGTTCTGAAGGCTTCCTGTATGTTCATGGGCATTTCTTTCTCTAGGTTAGGGACATTTTCTTCCATAATTTTGTTGAAGATATTTACTGGGCCTTTAAGATGTAAATCCTCGCTCTCTTTTATACCTATAATCCTTAGGTTTGGTCTTCTCATTGTGTACTGGAGATCCTGGATATTTTGAGTTACCAGCTTTATGCATTTTGCATTTTCTTTGACTATTGAGTCAATGTTTTCTATGATATCTTCAGCACCTGAGGTTCTCTCTTCTATCTCTTGTATTCTGTTATTGATGATTGCATCTATGACTCCTGAATTCTTTCCAAGGTTTTTCTATCTCCAGAGATGCCTCACTTTGTGATTTCTTTATTGTTTCTATTTCCACTTTTAGATCCTCGATAATTTTGTTCAGTTCCTTCACTTGATTGTTTGTGTTTTCCTGTAATTCTTTAAGGGATTTTTGTGTTTCTTCTTTAAGGGCTTCTGCCTGTTGACCCATGATCTCTTGTACTTCTTTACGGGATTTTTGTGTTTCCTCTTTAAGGGCTTTTACCTGTTCTGTATTTCTTTAAGGGATTTATTTAATTCTTTCTTGAAGCCCTCTGTCAGCATCATGAGATACGATTTTAAACCCAACTCTGGCTTTTCCAGTGTGTTGGATTATCCAGGACTTGATGTGGTGGGAGAACTGGGTTATGATGTTGCCATGTGGCCTTGTTTTCTCTTGGTAGGGTTCTTGTGCTTGCCTTTTGCCATCTAGTGCTAGTTGGTCCTATTGTCTCTGGCTGGAGTTTATTCCTCCTGTGGGCCTTTAAGCTTGTGTCCTTACTCCTCTGAGCTCAAAAGTTAAAGCATTGGTGGGAGATCTCTCTCTCCTGTAGGGCTATGCACAGAAGGCTGTGGAATCTCCCTGCTCCCTGGTGCAAATGGCAGAGGAAAGATTTCCCTCCCAGCTGCTCCACTGATCTTAGGCCCTGTGTGCTCATAGCTGGTCCCATCTAGAGAGAGGTGGAGATTTTACCTCTGCTCTAAAGTGAAATCCTGCTGGAAGATCATTTCCCCCTGGCAGGCTATGCACAGAAGGCTGTGGAGTCTGCAGGCTCCTGGAGAAATGGCAGCAGGAAGACTTCTGTCCCAGCTGTTCCACTGATCACAGAAGGCTGTCAGAAATTAATCTTGAGAAAGAAATTAGGGAAACAACACCCTTTACAATAGCCACAAATAATATTACATACCTTGGTATGACAATAACCAAGCAAAGGAAAGATCTATATGACAAGAACTTAAAGTATCTGAAGAAAGAAATTGAAGCAGATCTCAACAGATGGAGTGATCTCCCAAGCTCATGGATTGCCAGGATAGTATAGTAAAACTGGCCACATTGCCAAAAGCAATCTCCAAATTCAATGTAATCTATCAAAATTCCAAATGAATCCTTTATACAGTTAGAAAGAGAAATCCTCAAATTCATTTGAAATAGCAAAGAAATAACAAAAATAATAACTAAAACTGTTCTAAACAATAAACGAAATTCTGGTGGAATTACCATCCCTGACATTAATCTATATTACGGAGCAATAGTGATAAAAATTGCATGGTATTGGTACAGAAACAGGCAGGAAGTTCAATGGAATATAACTAAAGATCCTACGCATCTGTGGTAACTAGATATTTTACAAAGGATTTAACACATGGTACTGGTTCAACTGGCAGTCAGAACATAGAAAAATGCAAATCAACCCTATCTTAAATCATTGTACAAAGTTCAAGTCCAAGTGGCTCAAGGCCCTCTACCTAAAACCAGATACTCTGAAACTTATAGAGGAGAAAGTAGGGAAGAGTCTTGAACACATAGGAATAGAGAAAAATTTCCTGACCAGAATACCAGTGGCTTATGCTCTAAGATCAAGAATCAACAAATGTGATCTCATAAAATTGCAAAGCTTCTGTAAAGCAAATGACACAGTCAATAGGACAAAATGGCAACCAACAGATTGGAAAAATATCTTTACTAATCCTATCTCTGGTAGAGGGCTAATATCCAATATATACAAAGAACTCAAGAAGTTAGACTCCAGAGAATCAAATAACCTTATTAAAAGATGGGGTACAAGCAAAGCAAAGAATTTCCAGCCGAGAAATATCAAAAATCTGACAAACTCCTAAAGAAATGTTCACCATCCTTAGTCATCAGGGAAATGCAAAACATAACAATCCTGAGATTCTACCTCCCACTAGTCAGAATGGCTAAGATCAAAAACTTAGGTGACAGCAGATGCTGGCAAGGATATAGAGAAAGAGGAACACTCTTCCATTGTTTGTCAGATTGTAAGCTGGTACAACCACTCTGCAAATCAGTCTGGCAATTCCTCGGAAAAATGGAAATAGTAGTATCTGAGGATCCAGCTCTACCACTCCTGGACAATACATAAAAGATTCTCCAACATATAACAAGTACAACATATAACAAGGTCACATGGTACACTATGTTCAAAGCAGCCTTATTTATAACAGCCATAAGCTAGAAAGAACCCAGATGTCCTTCAACAGAGAAATGGATACAGAAAATGTGGTACATTTACACAGTGGTATACTACTCAGCTATTAGAAACAATGAATTCATGATATTGTTAGGCAAATGAATTGAAATAGAAATTATCATCCTGAGTGAGGTAACCCAATCACAAGAGAACACACATGATATGTACTCACTGATAAATGAATATTATCCCAATTGCACGAAATACCCAAAATATAATTCACAGAGTGTGGATGCTTCAGTCCTTCTTAGAAAGAGGAACAAAATAATCATAGGAACAAATATGGCTATAATGTTTGAAACAGACACTAAAGCAAAGGCCAGCCTAAGACTGTATCAATGAGGATTCATGCCATATACAGTCACCAAGACCTGACTCTATTGTGGATGACAAGAAATGCTTGCTGAAAGGAGCCTGATATTATTGTCTCCTGGGAGTTACTTGCAGAACATTATGAATATTGAGGTGGATCCTTACAGCCAACCATTGGAATGAATGCAGGGTCCCCAATGGAGGAGTTAGAGAAAGAATTGAAGAAGCTGAAGGGACTTGCAACCCCATTGGAAGAAGAGCAATATTAACCAACCAGACCCCCACAGCTCCCAGGGACTAAGCCACCAACTAAAGAGTACACATGGTCCCAGTTACATATGTAGCAGAGAATGGCCTTGTCAGGCATCAATAGGAGAAGTCTTTGGTCCTATGAAGGGTTGATAGATGCCCCAGTGTAGGGGAATTGAGGACTGGGTGGCGGAAGTGGGTGGGTGGATGAAGGAACATCCTCATAGAAGCAGGGGGAGGCAGGATGGGATAGTGGGATTCCAGGAGTGGAGGAAACTGGGAAAGGGGATAACATTTGAAATGTAAATAAAGAAAAATCAGTTTAAAAAGAAATTAATCTTGAAGAAATCAAAGTAGGTGAAATAATCCTAGCACAGGAAGACAAATAGCATATGATTCAATGTAAATGAATGGTGGAGGATACCATGCTAGGGACACTGGGAAGTAGTGTTTACTGAATATAGAATTCCAATAATTCTATAATTGAATTTGGAATGGAATGGAAATTGCATTTTGTGAAGTATACAGTATAACCTAGTCTTAAATTTGTTGGTGAATGCAGTTGAAATAAAAACAAATCAACTGTAAATGAAAATAGATAATCAATATTACAAAGATGTGAGTCTTATCAGAAGAGAGAGCACCTTTTTATTCATATAGAAAATATACTATGTTCTATAGCTTTAGTTTGAGGAAATAAGTTATACTTTCCCTAATATTGTACATTCTTTAAACATGTAGTCGATCAATTTATAAAAAAACCTGTTCACAAATTTTGTTGTTTTTATTACTTCATCATTTAAAAGGATAAACTGCTCACTGGATTATTAAAAAGTATACATAGAAAGATATTTTAGATGAAATGTGCTCATCTTTATTCATATAGAAGAGTACTAAGGTAAAAAATTCTAATTAGTGATTTGTAGCCTATACAGCAGAGAAGAGGAAGAGTTACATCTGGAGAATACACTGAATAAAACAGCTTTTTAACCTAAATCCAACTCAATTCACATACTGTGTATATCTCAATTAATTATTTCTGCATCCTAATTATTGAATATTTAATTATTTCGAATTTTAGGTCAGATATAAAGTGTTTTATTAAGAATTCCCAGATTTGGTCTGTAGTTTTGAGGGCTAATATCCAATGTATACAGAGAACTCAATAAGTTAGACCCCAGAAAACCAAATAACCCTATCAAAAAATGGGGTACAGAGCTAAACAAAGACTTTTCACCTGAAAATTCGGATGGCTGAGAAGCACCTTTAAAAATGTACAACATCATTAGTCATAAGGGAAATGCAAATCAAAACAACTCTGAGATTTCACCTCACACCAGTCAGAATGGCTAAGATTAAAAACTCAGGAAACAGCAGGTGTTGGCGAGGATGAGGAGAAAGAGGAACATTCCTGCAGTGCTGGTGGGACAGCAAGCTGGTACAACCACTCTGGAAATCAGTCTGGCGAATCCTCAGAAAACTAGACATGATACTTCTGGAAGACCCTGCCATACCACTCCTGGGCATATATACCCAGAAGAATCCCCAGCATGCAATAAGGATACATGTTCCACTATGTTCATAGCAGCTTTATTTATAATAGCCAGAAGCTGGAAAGAACCCAAATGTCCCTCAACAGAGGAATGGATACAAAAAATGGGGTATATGAGCTTCCCGCCCAGCTGGCGGTGGGGAAGCCGGAGGGTCACCCAGCGTCCCAGGTGCTCAGAACCATCCAGCGGCGGCGGCAGAACCAGGTACCCGACACAGCCCGAGCTTAAGACCTTCGGGGACTCAGGCCTGGAGTGGGAATTGGGCACAGAATAGCGGGTGCACTCTGCACTCGCGCGCGGGGCGGACCCCGAGCTCCCTGCAGGCAGCTGCCATATTGCCTGCAGCTTCCCGCCCAGCTGGCGGTGGGGAAGCCGGAGGGTCACCCAGCGTCCCAGGTGCTCAGAACCATCCGGCGGCGGCGGCAGAACCAGGTACCCGACACAGCCCAAGCTTAAGACCTTCGGGGACTCAGGCCTGGAGTGGGAGTTGGGCACAGAATAGCGGGTGCACTCTGCACTCGCGCGCAGGGCGGACCCCGAGCTCCCTGCAGGCAGCTGCCATATTGCCTGCAGCTTCCCGCCCAGCTGGTGGTGGGGAAGCCGGAGGGTCACCCAGCGTGCCAGGTGCTCAAAACCATCCGGCGGCGGCGGCAGAACCAGGTACCCGACACAGCCCGAGCTTAAGACCTTCGGGGACTCAGGCCTGGAGTGGGAATTGGGCACAGAATAGCGGGTGCACTCTGCACTCGCGCGCTGGGCGGACCCCGAGCTCCCTGCAGGCAGCTGCCATATTGCCTGCAGCTTCCCGCCCAGCTGGCGGTGGGGAAGCCGGAGGGTCACCCAGCGTCCCAGGTGCTCAGAACCATCCGGCGGCGGCGGCAGAACCAGGTACCCGACACAGCCCAAGCTTAAGACCTTCGGGGACTCAGGCCTGGAGTGGGAGTTGGGCACAGAATAGCGGGTGCACTCTGCACTCGCGCGCAGGGCGGACCCCGAGCTCCCTGCAGGCAGCTGCCATATTGCCTGCAGCTTCCCGTCCAGCTGGTGGTGAGGAAGCCAGAGTCAGCCAGTGTGCCAGGTACCCAGACCCAGCCGGAGGCCGAACCAGCCTCCCATCCAGCCAGTGGCAGGGAAGCTGGAAACCGGACCCAGCCAGCTTCCCAGCAGCTTGGGACCAGCAGGCGGAACCAGATAACTGAGATATCCCAACTTTAAGACCCCTGGGGAAACAGGATATCAGACAGCGAACCCTGAGCAGGAGCAGTGCAGAGCAGCCGCCCAACAGGCGGAACCAAATACCTGGGATATCCTGAGGTTAAGACCTCGGGGGACTCAGGCCACCTGTCAGCAATCTGTGAGCAAGAGCCCCGCAGGACAGTGATTCAGGTATCCCAGTCACTGGGAAATAGCCTTACAACCCCACAGGAGGGTCAAGCACCAGCTAGTATCTACAGGACCAACTAACACCAGAGTTAACCAGATGGCAAAAGGCAAACGTAAGATCGCTACTAACAAAAATCAAGGCAATATGGCGGCATCCGAACCCAGTTCCCCAACAGCAATAAATATTGGATACCCCGAAACACCAGAAAAACAAGACTCAGATCTAAAATCACTGGTCAGGATGCTGATAGAGGAACACTTAGATAAATCTCTTAAAGTAATACATGAGAAAATAGATCAAAAGCTAGAAGCCATTGCAAGACAAACACAATTAAATCCCAGATATCTCAACACACCAGAAAAACAAGACTCAGATCTAAAATCACTGGTAAAGATGCAGATTGAGGATCACTTAGATAAATTTCTTAAAGTAATAGAGGAGAAAATAGATCAAAAACTAGAAGCCCATACAAGGCAGACACAAAAATCACTTAAAGAAATCCAGGAGAATATAGAGCAAAAAGTGAATCCCAATAAGGGGGAGAAACAAAAATCACCCAAAGAAATACAAGAGAACATGGGTCAACGAGTAGAAGTCATAAAGGAGGAAACACAAAAATCCCTTAAAGAATTACAGGAAAACACAAACAAGCAACTGAAAGATCTGAGCAAAACCATACAAAATCTAAAAACAGAAGTAGAAACAACTAAGCAATCGCAAAGGGAGACAATGTTGGAAATAGAAAACCTTGGGAAGAAATCAGGAGTCATAGATGCAAATATCAACAATAGAATACAAGAGATAGAAGACAGAATCTCAGATGCTGAAGATACCATAGGAACCATGGATTCAACAATTAAAGAAAATGCAAAATGCAAAAAGCTGGTAACCCAAAACATTCAGGAAATCCAGGACACAATGAGAAGACCAAACCTAAGGATTATAGGGATAGATGAGAATGAAGATCTACAACTTAAAGGGCCAGCAAATATCTTCTACAAAATTATGGAAGAAAATTTCCCCAACCTAAAGAGAGAGATGCCCATGAATATACAAGAAGCCTTTAGAACCCCAAATAGACTGGACCAGAACAGAAATACTTCCCGTCACATAATAGTCAAAACCCCAAATGTACTAAACAAAGAAAGAATATTAAAGGCAGTAAGAGAAAAAGGACAAGTAACATATAAAGGAAGACCTATCAGAATTACACCAGACTTCTCACCTGAGACCATGAAAGCTAGAAGATCCTGGGCAGACCTTATGCAGACCCTAAGAGAACACAAACTTCAGCCAAGACTACTATACCCAGCGAAACTCTCAATTGCCATAGATGGGGAAACCAAGATATTCCACGACAAAACCAAATTTGCAAGATACTTATCTACAAACCCAGCCCTACAAAGGATAATAGGGGAAAAATACCAACACAAGGGGGGAAACAACACCCCAGAAGAAACAAGATAGAAACCCCATCTCATCCAACCCAAAAGAAGAGAACCACTCAAATACAAATAATAATAACAATTCCCAAAATGTCAGGAAGTAATAATTACTATTCCTTAATATCTCTTAATATCAATGGACTCAATTCCCCAATCAAAAGACACAGACTAACAGACTGGATACGGAAACAGGACCCTACATTTTGCTGCATACAGGAAACACATCTCAGTGTCAAAGACAAACACCTCCTTAGAGTAAAAGGCTGGAAGACAGTTCTACAAGCAAATGGTCCCAGGAAACAAGCTGGAGTAGCCATTCTAATATCAGATAAAATCGACTTTCAACCTAAAGTCATCAAAAGAGACACAGAAGGTCACTTCCTGCTTGTCAAAGGGAAAATCCACCAAGAAGAATTCTCAATACTGAACATCTATGCACCAAATGCAAGGGCACCCTCATTCGTAAAAGAAACTTTACTAAAGCTTAAAGCACACATCGCACCTAACACAATGATTGTAGGTGACTTCAACACTCCACTCTCCTCAATGGACCGATCAGGAAAGCAGAAACTAAACAGGGACACAGTGAAACTAATTGAAGCTTTGGACCAATTGGATTTAACAGATATATATAGAACATTCCATCCTAAAACAAAAGAGTATACCTTTTTCTCAGCACCGCACGGTACCTTCTCAAAAATTGATCATATAATTGGTCACAAGACAGACCTCAACAAATACAAGAAGACCGAACTAATCCCATGTCTCCTATCGGATCACTATGGAGTAAAAGTGGTCTTCAATAGCAAGAAGAACTACAGAAAGCCCACATACACATGGAAACTGAACAATACTCTACTCAATGACACCCTGGTCAAGGAAGAAATAAAGAAAGAAATCAAAGACTTTTTAGACTTCAATGAAAATGAAGGTACGACCTACCCAAATCTCTGGGATACAATGAAAGCAGTGCTAAGAGGAAAACTCATAGCCCTGAGTGCCTCCAAAAAGAAACTGGAAAGAGCATACACTAGCAACTTAACAGCACACCTGAAGGCGCTGGAACAAAAAGAAGCTAACTCACCCAGGAGGAGTAGAAGAGAGGAAATCATCAAACTAAGGGCTGAAATCAATCAAGCAGAAACAAAGAGAACCATACAAAGAATCAACAAAACCAAGAGCTGGTTCTTCGAGAAAATCAACAAGATAGATAAGCCCTTAGCTAGACTAACCAAAGGGCACAGAGATAGTATCCAAATTAACAAAATTAAAAATGAAAAGGGGGATATAACAACAGAAACAGAGGAAATTCAAAAGATCATCAGATCCTACTACAAAGGCCTATACTCAAAACAACTGGAGAATCTGGAGGAAATGGACAATTTCCTAGACAGATACCAAATACCAAAATTAAATCAGCATCAAGTAGACCAGCTAAACAGTCCCATAACCCTTAAAGAAATAGAAGGGGTTATAGAAAGCCTCCCAACCAAAAAAAGTACGGGACCAGATGGTTTTAGTGCAGAATTCTACCAGACCTTCAAAGAAGACTTAACACCAATACTCTTCAAACTATTCCACAAAATAGAGACAGAAGGGACACTGCCCAACTCATTCTTCGAAACCACAATTACGCTGATACCTAAACCACAAAAAGATCCAACAAAGAAAGAGAACTACAGGCCAATTTCTCTTATGAATATAGATGCAAAAATACTAAATAAAATCCTTGCCAACCGAATCCAAGAGCATATCAAAACGATCATTCACCATGATCAAGTAGGCTTCATTCCAGGAATGCAGGGATGGTTCAATATACGGAAATCCATCAATGTAATCCACTACATAAACAAACTAAAAGAAAAAAACCACATGGTCATCTCATTAGATGCTGAAAAAGCATTTGACAAAATTCAGCATCCTTTCATGCTAAAAGTCTTGGAAAGAGCAGGAATTCAAGGCCCATACCTAAACATAGTAAAAGCAATCTACAGCAAACCAGTAGCCAACATCAAAATAAATGGAGAGAAACTTGAAGCAATTCCACTAAAATCAGGGACTAGACAAGGCTGTCCTCTCTCTCCATATCTTTTCAATATAGTACTTGAAGTTCTAGCGAGAGCAATCAGACAACATAAGGAAGTCAAAGGGATACAAATTGGAAAGGAAGAAGTCAAAGTATCATTATTTGCAGATGATATGATAGTCTACTTAAGCGATCCAAAAAACTCCACCAGAGAACTTCTACAGCTGATAAACAACTTCAGCAACGTGGCTGGTTATAAAATTAACTCAAGCAAATCAGTAGCCTTCTTGTACTCAAAGGACAAGCAGGCTGAGAAAGAAGTTAGGGAAATAACACCCTTCACAATAGCCACAAACAACATAAAGTACCTTGGCGTAACTCTAACCAAACAAGTGAAAGATCTGTATGACAGGAACTTCAAGTCCCTGAAGAAAGAAATCGAAGAAGACCTCAGGAGATGGAAAAATATTTCTTGCTCCTGGATTGGCAGGATCAATATAGTAAAAATGGCCATCTTGCCAAAAGCAATCTACAGATTCAATGCAATCCCCATCAAAATCCCAAATCAATTCTTCATAGATCTAGAAAGAGCAATTCTCAAATTCATCTGGAGCAACAAAAAGCCCAGGATAGCTAAAACTATTCTCAACAATAAAAGGACTTCTGGGGGAATCAATATCCCTGACCTCAAGCAGTACTACAGAGCAATTGTGATAAAAACTGCATGGTATTGGTACAGCAACAGGCAGGTAGATCAATGGAATAGGATTGAAGACCCAGAAATTAACCCACAGACTTATGGTCACTTGATCTTTGATAAAGGAGCCACAACCATCCGGTGGAAAAAAGATAGCCTTTTCAACAAATGGTGCTGGTTCAACTGGAGGTCAACATGCAGAAGAATGCGAATTGACCCACTCTTATCTCCTTGTACTAAGATCAACTCCAAGTGGATCAAGGACCTCCACATAAAACCAGACACACTGAAACTATTAGAAAAGAAACTTGGGAAGACCCTGGAGGACTTGGGCACAGGGGAAAAGTTCCTGAACAGAACACCAATAGCTTATGCTCTAAGATCAAGAATCGACAAATGGGACCTCATAAAATTACAAAGTTTCTGCAAAGCAAAGGACACTGTCAGAAGGACGAAACGGCAACCAACAAAGTGGGAAAAGATCTTCACCAACCCCACATCCGACAGAGGGCTAATATCCAATATATACAAAGAACTCAAGAAGTTAGACCGCAAAGAACCAAATAACCCTATCAAAAAATGGGGCACAGAGCTAAACAAAGAATTCTCACCAGAAGAAATTCGGATGGCCGAGAAACACCTTAAAAGATGTTCAACATCATTAGTCATCAGGGAAATGCAAATCAAAACAACCCTGAGATTCCACCTCACACCAGTCAGAATGGCTAAGATTAAAAACTCAAGAGACAACAAGTGCTGGCGAGGATGTGGAGAAAGAGGAACACTCCTCCACTGTTGGTGGGATTGCAAAATGGTAAAACCGCTCTGGAAATCAGTTTGGCGGTTCCTCAGAAAATTGGGCATGTTACTTCCAGAGGACCCTGGCATACCACTCCTGGGCATATACCCAGAGGATTCCCCTGCATGCAATAAGGACACATGCTCCACTATGTTTATAGCAGCCTTGTTTATAATAGCCAGAAATTGGAAGCAGCCCAAATATCCCTCAAAGGAGGAATGGATACAGAAAATGTGGTATATTTATACAATGGAATACTACACAGCAATTAAAAATAATGAATTCATGCAATTTGTAGGTAAATGGTTAGACCTGGAAAATATCATCCTGAGTGAATTAACCCAATCACAAAAGAATGCACCTGAAATGCAATCACTGATAAGTGGATATTAATGAGCCCAGAAGCCCTAAATACTCAAGACACAAATAGCAAGTCAAATGATTCCCAAGAAGAAGAAAGGAGAGGACCCTGGGCCTGTAAAGATTGCTTCCAGTTTAGTAAAGAAACCGAGGGGGGAGGGGGAATTATTGGGGAACAGATGGGGGGGAGAGGAACTATGGGAACTATGGTGGGTGGGAACTGGGAAAGGGGAAAGCCTTTGGAATGTAAACATAGAATATAGAAAATAAAATTAAAAAAAAAAAACAAAAAAACAAAAAACAAAAAAACAAAAAAAAAAAAAAAAAAAAAAAGAAATGGTAATATCCTGGGGGGGGGGGAAATGTGTGAGGGGGTGTCTGGAAGGTCTTGGAAGTGACCATGATGTAAAGTGAATAAATAAATTAATGGGAAAAAAAAATGGGGTATATATACATAATGGAGTACTATTCAGCCATTAGAAGCAATGAATTCATGAAATTCTTAGACAAATGAATGGAGCTGGAGAACATCTAAGTGAGGTAACCCAGTCTCAAAAGAATACCTATGGTATGCGCTCACGGATAAGTGGATATTAGCCTAGAATCTTGGAACACCAAAGACACAATTCACATACTAAATGATGTCTGAGAAGAAGGAAGGAGTGGACCCTGGTTCTGGAAAGGCTCAATGCATCAGTTAGGAGAATACCAGAACAGGGAAGTAGGAAGGGGTGGATGGGGGAACACAGGGAGGGAAAAGGGCATGTGGGACCTTTGGGGGGTGGGGAACCAGGAAAAGGGAAACAAAATGTAAATAAAGAATATATCCAATAAAAAAAGGAATTTGAGCAACCCCCCAAGAAAGAAAATGATGTTTCCTTTTGTTAATGAAAAATCTAATTATTCAAAAATTCAATAAGCATTTTTATAGATGTAAAAAAAATCCCAGATTTGAAACTATATTTAGTGTTTTCACAATGCTATAGTCAATAAATATATTATAAAATTTAATATCATGTCATGGAAGTCAATTAATTTCATTGGAACTTTTAAAAAATACAAAAGGCTTGAGTTAAACAGATCTAGGCTGGTTTGACTTTTATTGAACACATAGTAGAAAAGGTTTTGTAATACAGACTGAGTATATTGGTATGACATTTCTCATAACAAAATATATCTTACAACATTTTACAACATTTTCTGCAACATTCATGATGGAACATATATGAAAAGACATGATCTCAGAATGTTACTCAGGTTCCTAAAAATATCCCATGCATATGAGACAGCATGATTTTAAAGCTGTTGAATATAGGATTGTAATTGTTCCCATACATGTGCATACTTATTTTTTAGTTTTTTCACTATTTCTAGTTTGTGTCTTTCTCAAAAATTTTGATTCCATGTTGGTTTCTATCTCAGTGACTATTGATGATCACTTTGGACAAAAACATGCATTTCTTCATTTTCCAAAGTGTGTACAAAGGATCGAGAGTATCATTTAGTTATTTAATTGTGAAACCCACCCCATTATGTGATTATGACAGAGAAGCATTGTTATAATTTGATCATGCATTCTGCTTTTTATAAAGTTATTGAAAAATCTGATAATCCTTTGTTCTTTTGATAAACATATTTACTTTCTCCTGGGTTTTCAGAGATGATCTATTTATGAATTTTAGTTACTGGGGGCTGGAGAGATGGCTCAGCAGGAAAAAGCATTGACTGCTCTTCCAAAGATCCTGAGTTCAAATCCCAGCAACCACATGATGGCTCACAACCATCCGTAAAGAGATCTGACGTCCTCTTCTGGTGTGTCTAGAGACAGCTACAGTGTACTTAGATATAATAATAAATAAATCTTTAAAAACAAATTTAGTTATTTTCATTCCAACCACATTCTTTGTTATACACATAAACATTTTTATGTCTTCTAATCCATAATGTTTACTATCTACTGGTAAGCTTACATTATATATAATGAACAGTATATATTTGATATATATATATGTATATATTACACATACATGAACTGATTTGGATAGGTTTACACAAAACTATAAACAGATACAATTAATTCAATTTGTTAATTTTTTTATAATATCAGTTATGATTATGGGATCTTTAAAATATATATCATTAAAGAAACATTAATATAATAAAACTATAATTTAACATATTTAGAATTATTTTTCTGTTTAGGCTAACAATAATAGTACTATAATGTAGCATCTTATTTAAATGTGTCAATTGATTTTCAGTAACAGAATGAAGTTGTGGACCAAATCGTGAAAAGAAACCATAAAGAATGTCCACAAAAGTACAGGAAAAAAAAACTGTTAAAATAACAAACGTGCTAATTTTCTTGTCAGAGAAAATAGTGTCACATATACATTTATATATTAAGGCCATACTCCTGAAGAATTTAAATATAACAATTTTAAAAGACTACTGCACACTTTTGTGTCTTCAGATTTTTCAGATGAATTCCAGTTTATTAAAATGATAAGATAAGATGACATGGAATTTTATAAGATTTTAAAAATTCAGAAATATGCAATCTTTAAATAAATTTTGAAAAAGGAATAAAATTATAATGAAAGTAGGTAATTTGTCAGATGATTAGATAGTCAACTGAGTCATTGTGTTTATATTTCCACCCACACTGTCTACCTTTAATAGGACCTCTTCCAAAGCCCACAGAATATTGCAGTAGAATAGTCATTAAAAAACAACAACAACAACAACAACAACAACAACAACAACAAAAACCCTAAAAGATCCAAAAGAGGGAAAAGAGTGATATGAAATACTGTATTCATGATGGGGCATCGCAGATGTGCTCATGACCTCACAGAAACTATTAATTTCCACTAAAGATCTGTGGCAGATGAGCCCCAACAGGTTACACTGAATACTGGGTTTAGAAGTTCATAAGGTTCCATCCCTGAGTAGGTATTGCCAGTGGGTGGTTGCTACAGGAAGTATCTCCTTCAGTGCTGTAGCCATTAGCTAGTTGTTGATAGCCCAGTAAATACCACAGCATGATTAGTCAATAAAGCAATCCTACTTAAACTCACAGGATCACAAGTGATGAAAAGAAAAAACAAAGAATGAAAATAGTATAGTAATCTGCTAGGAAGTGGTTCAGCAGGAGTAGGAAGGAAATGAGAAAGGGTACTGTCAGACAGAAAAGAAGCTAGTAAAAGACATTACATACTCCTATGGAATTGTAAAAGACCAACAATAACAACAAAAAAAACGAAGGCCAGGGAGTTAATACTACCAAGAAAACTCTCTAAATAATTCCCAATTACTAAAATTCACAGTATGTATTCAAATTGGATGAATTACAGCACAGAGTACCTAATCTTTTCCTCTTCAACTAATTTCTTTGCATTTTTGATGTTTCAGTATGGCACATATATATATATATATATATATATATGTATGTATGTATGTATGAAAACATAAGCAATGTCATTATTTTATGAATTCAATCATCTACTTCTATAAATATTTAACAATAGCAAATAGTCAGCTGTGATTTGTTTTTATCATTTACTTCATTTATCTTCTTTAAGTATCTCAATATAATAAAAGCATTAAGATTTATAATTTGCATCTTAGTGAAATGTAAACTAACCACAGCTAAAATATATTGCCCTAGAATAACTAGCCTGAAATTAATGATGATATACTTAACTGTAAATGTATAATCTCTAAATCCAAATAATCTATAGAGAGAATATTATTGTCATGCCTATATATATTTGTATATATATAAAACTTATCCTACCCTCCAGTTTAAAACACTGTTGTAATGAGGTATTTTTCTATAACACTTGACTTTAGGATGGAAGTTTTGGAGCTATAATGATATTATATAATATTTACTTTATATTACATATAATAAAACCTCTAGTTTATAGCAAGAAATCCTGGTTTCTATGCCAAGACTTCCTTGTAATTGAAATCCTATTCATCAACTAATGGCTATTCCCAGTATGTTATCTAATTTTATATCTTAAAAATATCCATTAAGATACAGAAAATGTTTTTTTTCCTGCCCATATGGATGCCAAGGTTGACTTAAGGCCAAGTTAAATAGATTCTTTTTTGTGTCCCTTTTTGTTGGTAATGGCCCTCCAAAAATGTCACTATTTTTACATCAAAGTTAATAAGATAGTTAAATATAAATGGAAAAAAGCTATTTTTTCAGTGTCTTTACACTGGGATCATTTTGATATTGACCTGTAGTAGTATGTTTCACACATGCCAACCACACCCAGGTACAGCACACAGATGACCAGTGACCTGTCTGTGGCAGAATTCTCTCTTGTTTGTGAGCTGAAATTTGGATTTATATGTAAATTATGGTCTTGTTTTCCATAGTCTTTGTTTTATTGTCTTAAGGTGGAAATGTACACTATTCTGTCTAATAACATATATAATTGCATACCATCCATTAAAACAGTTTCTCTTTGGAATCCATTGTCATAGAAAAGTTTTCTAAATTGACACTATTCTTTAACCTCAATTACTATATGGTGGTACAGTCTTCTATTCCCTAACCAAATTCCACTTTGTTACTGTTGTCCCTCTAAGCAAAGTCTTAATGAAATCCCTTACAGTGTGTAATCCTTAAAGAACAAAAACATTTTAAACAAGAATACTGTTTTCAATACTATGTTACTAACTATCATAAAATTAAATAAACTACAGAATTTAGAGTTTAAACTTTACTTTTATTCAATACCAAATTAACAAGACAAAATTACATAATTCTTTCCTATAATAAGCAAAGATCAGTTCCTTCTGCTGGTTGATTTTCTCATCACCTCTCAGAATCTTATTTTACTTATACATTTGTACATATAGGCTGCTCATTCCACACCACTTGCCACTGATCTTACATGTTCTAGCTATCTAATTTTAATAGAAGTTCTTTACTTCTATTAAACCTTTGTACACCTGTGGCAGACACATTACTTGGAAAGGTGTAGACAATAAGTCTTTAGTGTGTGTAACAGTTGTAAATGCATGAATATGTATTTTATCCTATAAAATGTTATTTATAATGAGTCAGGGAGTCCAATTTGGTCCATGGTGTTACAGTTTGCTAACACCTGCTCCATGACATCACCAGATGGTTCCTTAATCTATTCGTATGTTAACAACTGCCTACAATAAACTCCTGACATCTGTCCATTTACCATGAACAGTTTTGCAAGGATTATACTATGTTTTAGCATCAGAGTAAACATTTACAGATGTCATCTTACCTAAACAAAAATAATTTTAAATGTGCAGGACACTTTAAATTTCTTTTCATTTTATATTACATTTGTTATTAAATTAACAACAAACCACAATTCATGATTCAATATAGATTACATCTATGTAAATATATTTCTCAACTTCAACATTGTGATAATTATTTCCTGTTATAATTTCTATCATCTCTGTATAGTACTACTGTGTTTAAAGTCTTTAAAATGCATTGATAATTAGTTATTGTGCACACCAATATACTCATTCATTAAAGTCACAAAATGTTATTCCTTTTTTATGAGTTTTCAATTAACACAGCAATTAATTTACTGTTAAATCAGAGGAAACACAAATGAACATATTTTAATATAAATAAAATTTTATGCTGTTTTTATTAGATTTTTTATTTACATTTCAAATGTTATCTCCTTTGCTGGTTTCCCCTCCAAAAATACCTTATCCCATCTCTCCCTCCCCCTATTTACCAACCCACCCAGTCCCTCTTTCCTGTCCTGGCATTCCCCTATACTAGGGCATTGAGCCTTCTCAAGACCAAGGGCCTCTACTCCCATTGATGTCTGACAAGAACATCCTCTGCTATGTATGTGACTGGAGCAATGGGTCCTTCCATGTGTACTCTTTGGTTGGTGGTTTAACAAGAATAAATATGAGAATCTTCTTTTGATATAGATTGCTAGAGCAGCTATGTTGCCGAATTAAAATTCCTCTTCAAACATCAAGTTTCTGGACTTGAATATAAATATAAATGCTTACTAGTCTATGTCTCTATAAAATAATAAAACATATAAGAAATTTAGACAAACATATCAAATTGAAATGCTACAATAGGTCTGGCAAAGAGTACCCATTGCTATTTTCGAGCATCTAGGGTCAGTTCCTAATACCTATATGACAGCTTAAAACCATCTGTAAGCCCAGTTCTAAAAGAACTAACATTGTCTTATGGCTTAACCAACACCAGACATACATATGGAATGTAGATATACAGGCAGGCAAATCATCCATATAGGGTGATCTCAAGAGAAAAACATTTATTTTCCTATTACTATGACAAAAAAAAATAACCTTAGAAAATTGGCATCCACGATAAAGGATAATTTTAGCTCATAGTAGATGGTTATATCTCCTAATGACTAGGAAGTCACAAATGTCCAGAACATGGACATTTAATAAATCTACCAGTGCCTCACGGTCTATTTTCTCTAAAGTAAATAGCTTTTGACCAGACTAACAGCACTTAATATTAACCCTCTCTTGCAAAACAGATCTTCTATTCATGCAGAAAGTGTTTGGTGATACCCATATGCAGTATGCCAGGAATACACTTGTAGACAATCACAGTCCAGAAGTATTCTAGTATGTACATTTTTTTACTGGGTAAGATATTTGATGTCTTTTCTTCCTCAGCATCCTTTATAAACTTCTTGGTACTGTGTTACCTAGTCCTCGGGGAGAAAATTTTGTAGTCAACTTGAGATTGACTTTGTTTTGTTCCATAAATATGTGAGTTGCATCTTCAGCAATAGGGCCTGCCCACAGAGTTAAGGTGGGCAACCAAAGAATTTGAAAAAAATACTAGAAGATAGAAAAAATTTTATAAGTGAATGGATTTGAAGAATTAATCTTGTGAAATGGTCATTTTCCTAAATGCAATCTTCACATTAAATGTAATCACAATTAAAATTCCAGGCTTCAAGCGTCATTCTTCACAGATATAGCATAAAACAAAAGACAAAACTGAAAGAAAAACAAGAACCAAAATAAAACAAAGCACTGAAACTCAAAGCCAACAACAATATAACAACAAAAATCTTCAAATTTGGCCAGTCGGTGGTGGTGCACACCTTTAATCCCAGCACTTGGGATGCAGAGGCAGGTGGATTTCTGAGTTCAAGACCAGCCTGGTCTACAGAGGTCCAGGACAGCCAGCGCTATACAGAGAAACTCAGTCTCAAAAACAAACAAATAAAATAAAACAAAACAAAATCTTCAAATTTACATGTTCACACACAAAAAACCAATGTCAACAGAAGAAGTCTTGAACAGAAAAACACTGTGGAAGATGATACTGCAGCGAAGACCTAAATCTGTGGAACAGAATAGAAGATCCGATCCAGATACAGGTCTGTGGAATGACAGCCATCTTATTTTGTACAAAGATTCAAAAGGTCTACAATGTAGACAGAAAATAAAACTGTAGGCAATTGTTTTTGAGTAACAGATTAAAAGTATTCAACAAAGTACTTGGAAACTGAATACAGACAAATCAAAAGTGTCCGAACATGAGTGTCTCTGTGTGTGTTTGTATGTGTTTCTTGTGCTTTTTGATTTGATCTTTCTTTCTGCTTGTTTGTTTGTTTTGAACAAACTGTCACTGCTGCTGCTGCTGCAACTGCAGTTGCTGCTGTTGTTATAAATGCTTGTTTTTGTGTATGAATTTGGTTTAATGTAGAGTTGAGATTTGGAAAGTGATGGGAGAGGGGAAAGTGTGGTAAGATTTTGTTTTAAAAGTCTAATTTCCATTAGAAAAATGAAAGTTGCATTTCTCCAGGATCAAATAGTCTTTGTATTGGAAATGCAGAGAAGGTTCAACATAAGGGTGCCAATAAATGCAATAAACTACCTAAATGGGTTTAAAGGCAAAAGCCACAGGAACTTCTTGGGAGATACTATCTAATATTGTAGTTTCTATGGTCATAAATTTTTCAAAAACATTTTGAGTTAACTATGAGGACCAAATTTTTAAAAGTTTCAAAATACATTCCTACTTATCTCAGCAGGTACTTAGCTCATGATTCTATAGTAATGAATGGCACTAATGCATAAAGTGTAGAATACTGATTATTCAGTCTTCCAGAAAACAAAAGACCCTTTCATAACACAATAAATCGGTGCTTGAGGCACCACATACAATTATATCTACTTATCTTGACATGTTCAAAATAGAACAGATTTTGCTGCCACTATATAACTCTGAATCCATTAGTTCTATTGTGAATCATAAATTTAAATATGGTAATAATATGTTGTATGACATTCCCTTGGAACAGGGCTCCAAGGGCTAAGAGTACATTGCATCACAAATAGAAGACAATAACTAAAGCTTTTTACAAGTCTATAAACATCTAGATTTGCTTGGGTCATTCAGTCACCTAAATATTTTTCAATGTTTACTACCCCGAACTATTTCTCTTGTCCTCAGTATTTTTTCACTGACTAGTTTCTGTTATTGCTCTGCCTTGTCTCCTTTCTGAAGTACTTTAGTTAAAATGGGACTTTTAATAATCCAGTTGAACTTCTCCAAATTATTTCTTCTTTGGAAAGATCTGCGGTTTTATGTTATTTACAGTAGTTCCGGGTGGAGTTGTTCCACAATATTTCAGTCTCCATAGCAATAACATAGATTTCAGTACTGTGATTACTTGTGATGTAAAATCTCTTATCTGCTTTGCACATTTCTTTGTTTCTTTGTTTTTGAAATTTTAAGTGCTTTTATATTAATCTACATCTTGTTTCATGTGTCATTGAGTATTTTAATTGCATATGATATATCCAATAAGCACATTAAATATGTATGTAAACAGCAACATTATTTGTCATGTATCTGAGAAAATTATTTCTCAACTGATTTTGTAATTTTTGAGTCTGTATCCTTATGATGTTTTATATACAATGATTTTTTAATAACTAAAATGCTTATGAAGCTTTGGGGGGAACCATCTTCTATAAAAGGGAGCACTCAGTGCATAATTTTTTAATAGTGAGGGTTATGTTGTTTTATTAAAATTGCTGCACCTGTTAAAAATATTGTCAACAAATTTAAAAAAAATAGGCCAAGAATATTCACTATGACTTAGAAAAAATACTTTTCTAAGCAGGTAAAAATTGTATTCTTGATGTTTTAAATGTAAAATTAGGCTGCATGCAGCAAATATGACTAGAATAAAGGAATAATTATTTACAATCAAAAGAAAATATAGTCAAATATAATATATAGTATATAGCATATGTCATATATTGTATATCATATATTATCATATGTCACATATCAAACACTACATACTATAAATCACATATAATATATATAATGTATATCATATATCATCCTATGTCATATATCATGCATAATTTTAATATTACTGAAATAATTTCATTCTATTATATCTAATCTTTATATTACTGAATATAAAATTAGAAAATGTAATTTCAGAATATGAAGAAAAATGATGTAACAGAAGAATAATTCAAACCACATACTTCATTTTATATTTTGACAGGATTTTATAAAGTTTGGTTAGATTGTCTAACACCTCACCAAAAAATTCTTGCTGATGATTTATGAGTGATTTATATGAGTTATTTCCCATAAAATAATATATGTGTTAATTTTGAACAAGTGTTTCTTAACTAAATCTTCAATTCCACTCCAGATTATATGAAAGTTAATATCATATTTCTCTTGAATAAATAAAACATAGAAGATAAAATGACTCTCAGTAAATAATGTAGATGTTTCTGCATTTCATCTCTCTCTCTCTCTCTCTCTCTCTCTCTCTGTGTGTGTGTGTGTGTGTGTGTGTGTGTGTCTGTGTGTGTATGTATGTGTGTGTGTATGTGTGTGTGTGTGTGTCTGTCTGTCTGTGTGTGTGTGTGCATGTGCGCGTCAGTCTTGTAGTAAAATGAAGGCCTGGGATAAACCTCACTTTCTTGTTTGATTACTCTCCTATTTTATCCTTTTTTTCACTGAACTGAAACCCACTTATTGGCAAAGTTGACTGGCTAGCAATTTGCATCCCCATATTTTTGTTTTTTTTTTTAATCTTAGATGTCACATTTCCAAACTATACTGCTATTACTAGTGAGGCAGGCAGTTAATGAAATAAGCATCTCCTGAGGCCCAAGTTAGTCTCTTTACCAGACTAAAGACAAGAAGTTCCAAGCAAGCAATAGAATAAAACAAATAAATCAAATAAATCAAATAGATGCTTGAATTTTACTTTCTATGTTATTCATTTTTCATTTTTATGGGTTTTGTTTAACAGTAAATGTGTTAGTGAAGATTTCCATTCTTCGGACAAAACACAATGACTGAGGAACATGATGGGGGAAAAAGGTTTATTTGGTTTTAATTCCACCTCACAGTTCACTATCAAAGAAATTAGCATAGGAACTCAAGAAGGTAAGAACCTGGAGACAGAAGCTGATGCAGAGGACATGGAGGTGTGCTCTTTACTGGCTTGCTTCCTATGGCTTGATCAGCCTGCTTTCTTATAAAATGCCAAACCACCAGTGCAGGCATAACATTTCCCTCAATGGGATTAAACCCTCTCCTGTCAGTCACTAATCAATACAATGTCCTATAGTATTGCCTACATTCTGTTCTTATGGAGGCACTTTCTTAATTTCTTAATCATTTGAGAACTTTCCTCCTTTCAAATTATTTTACTTCAAGATAAATTAGCATAAAACTATCCAGCATAATTGATACTTTGTCAACCTGACACACAAACACATCATTGTTAAGCCCTGCCCATTGCTTCTAAGCTCTTACAAAACATACCATTGAGCTCTCAATACTCAATGGTTATTCTCGATCAGAGTCGCAAAGGGCTTCCATAATTCATTCTCCAAACCTGGTCAGTTTTGTCACAGAAATACCCTACTTCTGATATCAACATCAAAATTACTCTTGGAAGTAAGAACTTATTTGACTTATGCTTCTATAGCACAGTTCATCAATAAAGGAAGTCAGGAGAGGGACTCAGGCAGGAAAGGTACCTGGAAGCAGAGGATGATGCAGAGGCCATGGAGTGGAGTTGCTTAAGATTTGTCCATGCTTGTTTGCTAAGCCTTGGAATAGGAACACTCACAGTGGACAAGGCTCTCCTCCATTAATCCCATATTAAGCAAATGTCATCCAGGCTTGATATTATGAAGACATTTTCTTTATTTAGCTTCCTTTGTTTTAAATGAGTTTGGTTTGTGTCATGTTGGCATACTAACCAAAGAAAAATGTATTCTCTTAATAATAGAACAGAAACTTAAATTCACTTTATAAATTCACTAAACAATTAACTAAATTAACTCCTGTACCAGATTTGAAGTTCTTGGTTTTGCACTAGCTTATAACAGTTTATCAATATAAATTGATCTTAAAATCTTTAAGCTTCACTTTTATTTATATTTAAACATATTTTTCTAACCCTAAAAGAAATGTTTTACTATTAGTCAGTATTTTATACAATTATAGAGTGTTTCCACATTCTACCCTCTTTAATTTCAAAATTGTTTTACTTACTAGATAACATTAAAATATTTAAAGTCTAGCATATAAAGCATTATAAATACTTGCTTTGGGACCATATCTAATTAATGAACATGTAGTGGTTCATTTTATAATACAAGAAATTTAAAAAGAAGTTTAACAATTTAGTAAATGTTTTTATTTATTCTTCTCTCAAAATTCATCCTGGTCACAGTTTCCCCTTCATCCTCTCCTTTTGGTAGCCTGCAAAATACCCTTTTATCCAGACCCATTCTTCCTCCATTTCCCTTCAGAAATTAGAAGGCTGCCCAGTGATATTGACCCAACATGTCATAATAAGTTCCAATACGTCTAAATACAAATCCTCATATTCTGAGTAAACTAGTCAAACCAATACAAGGAAAATGGTCCCAAGAGCATGCTAAAGGGTCAGGGACACACACTTCCCCTCTGCCTTGGGTGACACATAATAATACCAAGCTACATATGATAAGATATATGCAGAGGACCTAATGCACACCCAAGCAGGCTCCATGACTCAGAGAGACTTGACGATCCCTGATTAGCAGCAGGCTCAAAACCCACCCAGTTCAGATGAGAGCACACAAAAGCTAGACCCTAGAGCCACTCTCCAGGACATGCAGGAAGCTCAAATGTGTCCTCTCCAAGTGACTGCTTTGTTCTAAACCTTTTCCAGGAAGCTCAGATGATTTGATATTTCCAAGCAGCTGGTGGTCTGTCTTTGCAGCCTGACTTGTCTGAGAGAGACACTCAGTAGCTGGGTTTTTTTGTTTTGTTTTGTTTTTGTTTGTTTGTTTGTTTGTTTGTTTTTTTGCATATTGTATTATTGTAGGAGGTGGTGGGAACTGTGACTCTAGTCAGTTTTAGAGACTTCCTGTAGCTATTTTGAGCTGTTTAGTTTCATACTTAAGAAACTTTTCCTGTAGGATTGGGTATTTCATTCTCTGAGGGAATTAAAATAATCCCCTCCAAATCCTTCTGTATACCACCCACCAGCCAATGCTCTGTTTCAAAATTATGGCCACTTATTGTTATACACACACACACACACACACACACACACACACACACACATCATAACATTGCAAGTACTGAGTCAGTGTAATGTTGTTTGTATGTACATGTACATGATTTCAGGGCTGACCATTTACTATTGAATAACCAGTTAAGGGACTCATCTTTGGCAAAAAACTATTTCTCAAATTTTCTTAATTGCAGGGTGTGTGTGTGTGTATATGTATATGTATATATATATATGTATATATATATATATATGAAAACCTATAGAAGTTTCACAGGCAATAAATGAAGATTGTACTTTCTAAATAGATACTAAGCAGTTGTTTGTATCATGTCACTACTTTGAAGAGGCATTTGAGGCATTTAATTTTGGAAGTGAAATAAATATGCCTTTAGTTGGCTGGAATTCTATTTCTTCCCTTGACATATCCTATTACCACATATAATTTCCAAAATAAATGAAGTTAAATTGTCTGTCTTAATGATTTATGAATGACATTGAAGCATAAGTTTTATTTTTAAACAAATAAGAATGTAATGTCATTGTTTACAATGGCATTCAAATGTTTTAATACAGTTATACTACAAGATAGAAAATGACTCATTTGCTTCAGATAGGATTATGATATATTTGAACATTATTTCATATTAAATTAGTCCAAATGTTTATTGTACACAGCACATCACATCATTCCCTCACATATATATCAATAAGCTGAATGATTTCCACTATGTTTATTCTCAAATATACATGTAAATGTTTTCAAATGTGTAAATATATAATATAATATATAAGGAATCTTATAAACACAGTCAATTAAATTAGAAATTATGCTACCCACTTTAATTAAACAAGATGTTATGAACAATATTTTATGCTCTTTATGAAATTGAAAGATAAGTAGTTTATGGAATTATGTATTTAAAATTGTTTTATCCTTAAAGGGAGGGTTATAAAAAACCTCTTAGGCTTTTTATTCTAGAGTTTAAAAAAATTAAGCCTCTGAGATGGCTCATTAGACAAAGGTGCTTTGCTACCAAATATGATGACATGAGTTCCCTTGTGGTGGAAAAGTAAAACTAATTACAGCAAGTTGTCCTCTGTACTCTACATGTATACCTTGGCATTTGTTCATGCATACAGTACATGCACATCTATGAGCACATATGCACCCTAAATAAAATGCAATTTATTTCAAAAATAACTTCAGAAGTCTGAAATTGGAGATATAGCTATCACTAAAGTGCAGCCGCCTTCCAGAGATTTTTTTCTTTATTTATTTAAAGTAGGTTTTCTTTCTTATAACATTCTGGTTCCAGTTTCTGTTCCCCTCCTCCTACTTCTTCTACATATATTTCCCAATTCCCCACCTTTTGTCTCTCATAAGAAAACAAACGGGCATCCAGTTAATAATCAACATACTCATAGTAATAATAATATAAAATAAAAGAAACAAACCAGAGCAGGGAAAAGCAAACAAATAAACAGAAATAAAAAAGAGCTAATGTAAAAATACAAGGATTTGTTATTGAATCTGCAGCACATATTGTGAGGAAAGTATTACTTGAAGCTCTGGAGTGCTCACAAATAGGGACCTATCATGACTGCCCCAGGAAAGATGCAAGAAGCAGCTGAAAGAGTCAGATGTAGATAGGATCAGCAGTCTCAATTAACATGGACTCCCGAGATCTCTCAAGCACTGGACCACCAACCACCAACCAGGCAGCATACACCAGCTGATATGCGGCCCCAACACACTTACAGCAGAGGACTGCCAGGTCTGAGATCAGTCAGAGAAGATGCACCTAACCCTCAAGAGCCTGAAGACCCCAGGGAGTTTAGAGGTCTGGTAGGGTAGGTGGTGGGGACATTCGCATGGAGAGTGGAGTGTGGAGGAGTTATAGGATGTGGAATAGACAGAGGGTAGACCGTGAGGGGAATAAAATCTGGAGAGTAAATAAATAATTAAAAACAAATAAATGATTAAAATAAATAAATTAAAAAATAATAAAAATAAAATCTTTTCAAAGGTACCACTGTGATTGTTTTATATGGTCCACTTACTATAGGGCAGTAGTCTCATATTTAAGTGTGGTTCATATACCCAGTGAGACTCAGTGGGGTCTCTATCAAATCTTTTTCCTTCAGAACTCAATGGAACTCCATGAAAGATCAGACAGACTAATTCTAAGAGCCTGTAGGGATGGAAGAAAAATTCTAAGAGCCAGGAGGTCTATAAGACACCAAGGAAACATCATTGTCCCTGAGTCTTAATGCTAAATAAGCTCACCCTTTCTTATTCTTTCTGAACTCAGGATTTCTTGTTCAATTGAGCTGTTCTGGCTCAACATTCCTCTGCAAGCTGATTCAATATGGCTACTCTTAGGTTCTCACTGATTGCTCTGCTTAGCCTTAAACTAACTCTAGCAATTGTTTTCTAATATTCTGATTCCTTATTCTCTGGCTTCAGTTACTTCTGATTTACACTGAACTGCATGAACTTATGAAAGAACTTAACTCTATTGCACTCACTGCTCCTACTCCCAACTCACTGACTGAAAACCAGAGAGTTCTACCTGTGTCTGTCTCCTGAGGGTGGGGATTAAAGGCATGTACTACCATACCTAGACCTAAGCTTTTTATTACATGAAACTTGCTCTATACCTGGACCTTAGGTTTTCTGTACCTGAAACTTGCTCTATACCAGGCTGGCCTTAAGCTCAGAGATCTGCTTGCCTCTGCTTCTGAGGATAAAGGTGTGTCTGCATTACAGTAGGATCACACAGATCAAGATGGTCCTTAGATGTGATCCATTACCATAGCAGCCATGATTCTGGATTAAAATTATTTTCCATACAGTCTTTCAGTATAATGAAAAATTGTGTTTAAGACATAAAATTGGAGGAATAATTTATGATGCAGATTTATTTCCTAATGAAATTATTTTTAGTCATACTTTATGTCATGGATTTTCTCAGTCTACTGAAAATTTTCCATGTCATAAATTATTAAAAAATATGATTGTGTCTCTATGTGCTCTTTAGTTTCTTATTCAAGAATTACATTTAAATGATGCTAAGCACCAAAGAAATAAATGGGCAGCAGTAAAATGTTATGATTGATTTTTGAATTTGATGTCCCCTCAAATAGTAAAGTCAAGACCTTACAGCAAGAAGAATATGATACCTTACCTTTTTTACATTGATAGCACGTGATGTAGAGAAGCACACAGCAATAACCACTATGGTCTGAAAATTGCAGCAAATGACTGGCTTATACAAAATGTCATATGTATTAGCTTTAAGGTATTAATACCAATATCAAAGTTTCTGCTTCCACAGTCTCCCATATGTGTTATATGTGAAGTTCATGAGACAGAGAAAATGAGAAAAATAATATATTATTTAACTCTTCTATTGTTGTGGAAAATATAATAACTAAAGCCAACTTAAGAATGAGAGAGCTGATTTTGTCTTACGATTCTGGTGGGATGATAGTCATTATAGTGCAGAGGCACAGCAGCAAGTGGAAAGCATGGAAAGGAAAAAGAATGAAAGATATCATGTCATGAATCACAAAATCAAAACAGAGAATTTTACTAGAGGTATATCAAGACTTTAAACACCCAAGCCCTGTCCCCAGTGATGCACTTCTTTAGTGAACCAAACTTAAACCTACACAAACACCAACAACAACCTGCAAAGCAAGAATTCAAATACTGAGACCTGTAAGGTGTTATTTGTTTCAGGAAAACTATTGCATTTCCTTCACTGGAGTCCAAAAGTTTATGAATGGATTCTAATGCAAAATGCATTCAGTACAACCTCAAAATTTCCCCTTCACCTTTTACAGTATTAATACTATTTAAAACTTTAAAGTCCAGATCTCACCTACGGCTGGGCCCCAGACTTCAGGAAGTCAGAACCCCAGCCATACTTAAGATACCTCCAGAGTCAGTGTTCTCCTAATTTATGTCTGCTACCTACCACATTTGCTGAGCTGATCTTTCATTGCTTGTAGTCTGCCCATGGATTTCCAACCTGAAGTTAGGGCAATGAATCTTAGTGCCAACTCGTTAGTGATGACCCATTGAGCGAATACTGTTACCTAACTTGCTCACCAGTGCCTGTGGGCCTAGAAGAGCCAGGATCCAAACTCGAAGAGGCCTCCAAATGAACATGTATGGCGTATTCTCATCTATAAGTGGATATAAGCCATAAAGCATTGGAAACCCATGCCACACCCCAGACCCAAATAAGCTAAACATGAAAGAAGGACTAAGTGAGGATGCTTGACTCTCACTTAAAAGGGGGAATCAGATAGTAATAGGAGGCAGATACAGGGAGGGAACTGTGTGGTAGAGGGAGCAGGACAAAAGTGGGGGATGGTTCAGCTTCAGGAGTGGGGAGAGACAGGAGAGAGGGCCAGAGGGTCAGATGAAAGAATGGAAATCTGCAGATGGTGAGGGAGAAGGGTGGAGGGTATCTGGAGGACATGCCTGAAACCTGGGATGGGTCAGGCTCTCAGAAATCAATGAGGGTGACCATAGCTGCCACTCACAGTAGTCGGTTATAGAACCTGCAGACGGCACCTCCTGTATCCAGACAGTAACCTCATTTGTGTAATAGAGGCACCAATCCATCCACAAAACTTCAGACGCAAACGTTATCCTGTCTACAAGAAATGCATGGACAGGAGATGGAGCAGAGACTGTGGAAATGGGCAACTAATAACTGGATCAACATGAGACCAATCCCATGGGCAGGAACCAACCCCTCTTAAGAGAAGATGCTAGCATAACTGTCCTCTGAGAGGTTCCACCCAGCAGATGACTGAAACAGATGCAGAGACCTACCAGCAAAAATTGGATAGAGATCAGGGACTTTTATGGGAGAGTTGAGGAAAAGAATTCAGGGACCCAAAGCAAATAGGAACTAAACAGGAAGACCAACAGACCCAAATAACCTAGAGCCTTGGGAGCTCTCAGAGTCTGAACCACCAACCAAAGAGCATACTTTGGATGGATATAGGTCTCACTACACATAAATATCGTGTGTGCAGTTCTTTTTCCGTGTGGGTTCTGTAACAACCAGAAGGGGAGCTATCTCTAAAGTTGTTGCCTGTTGGTGGTATATGTTGCCCAAACTGGGCTGCATTGTCTGGCCTGAGTGAGAGAGGATGTGCCTAGCCTCACAGAGACTTGATGTGTCAGTGTCAGGAAATACACAAGGGGGGCAGGACACTCCACTCTCTCAAGCTGGGGAGAAACAGGGATGGAACACATGATGGTGATACCAGAAGGGGGCAGCGATCAGGATGTAAAGTACATTAAAATAAACATCTCCAACTTTTCAATTTGTTATTTTTTTGTGACAAAGAATATGACATTAGATGGGGAAGAAGCAGGGTATCTTGGAGGAGTAGTGGGAGAGGAGAGAATACATTGAATATATTGTGTGGAAAAATATAAAAGTAAAAAATGGAAAACTACAAAAAGAGAGACATCTCTATCACTGGCTCATCCATGTGGAAGAACAACACCTGCCACCTTCCCTGTGCTCCATGATGCCTATCTCCAAATGTTAATATACCTACAGTTGTGTGTCTCAATCTATTCTCTAGTCTTTGTTGGGCCTACGTGTCCTCTACTCTGTTCCAACTTGGTAAATCTACCTGAGCCTACATTTCCTGAAAACTACACATTCAGAAACGTACATCATTTCTGACAGACAGGGCTCTCATCTAGTCTGATTAGGTCCACCTGTGCCTTTCCAAACATCTGGGTTCAGAAATGTTAGCACATCTACAAACATGCAAACAATAAAAAAAATGTCCATATGTCATCATAAAAACAGTATTAAAGGCCAAGGCAGTATACCCATTATGTAAATACCAATTATGTAAATGGACCACAGGACAGATAATTTAAAAGTTTCACAAACTTATGAAATAATTTAAGGAGACTAACGAAAATACAAACCAACTGCTCAATGAACTTAAATAAATAAACATTTGGATGATTCTCAATAAAACACAGAATAAAACTGAATACAACTACAGCTGCTTTGGAACATGAGAAGTTAAATAGATAGATAGATAGATAGATAGATAGATAGATAGATAGATAGATAGATAGATAGATAGAAATGTTGAAAAGAAAATAAAGATGAAACTGGAAAACTTTATAACACAATTAGAAAACTAAGGGGAAATTAAGTAGACTAGATCACATGAGGGCTCAAAGACAAACTAGAGGATTATATTCCTCAAGCAAGGATATGGATATGGTGCAACAAGGAAAAAATATAGGTCACAAATAAAGGAACACCTATAGAATAATGGCTTTCTCAGTGGAAACATTGACAGCCAGAAGAATCTGGAGTAATGTAGTATAATTTCTAAGAGACCATAGAAGCCAACCTAGATTGTTACACCCAGAAAATTATAGTTGAAGAAGACAAGTCATAGTTGAAGAAGAATGTCTTTCAGGGATACAGATAGGCTAAAATAATTCATGTCCACAAAAATCAATCTTCAAGAAAATACAAGTAGCAAATTTGGGGATGAAGAGAGGAACAAGCATAACCAAAGGACAGTATAAATAAAACAAGTGAAGTGATAATTACTGCACATCTGCGAGCTCTCAGAATCCTATACACCAACCAAAGAACATAAACAGGCATGAAGGAGGCTCCTAGCACATGTGTAGCTCAGTCTCCATGTGAGCCTCCCAACAACTTGAGCAGAAGCTATCCTTAAAGCTGTACTCTGGCTGTATTATCCGTTCCCCAACAAGGCTGCATTGTCTGGCCTCAGTGAAAGAGACTGTACCTACCCTAACAAATACTTAATGCACCAGGGTTGGGAAATACCCGAGACTTCATTCTCAGAGAAGCGGATAGAGGATAGGAAGAGTCTCTGGGACATGGAGGGGGCAGCATTTGATATCAAAAATAATTAATTTAAAACATAATTATTGAAACAAACATTTCAACTAATAACATAAACAGCAAATCATAAAGTTCACATTCACAATTCAATAATAATTTTAAATATTAAAGTCCACATAAGACTTCTCTGGCTGCAATTCTTTAGCTGTCTATAGAAAGAATTGCACTTATTTCATGTCTTGTGATAGAAGGGTCTTTAGATGTCCTCTACTGTGAAAGACTATAATGTCATCAGTAGCATGGGAACACCCTTTAACCTTATCACCAGTCTATGCTGGACACCTAGGATGAGCCTCCTAATGTAACTTAATTGTTTTTCTCACTCAAGTGCCTTTGTAGTCATTGTGAAGAAAATTTCATATTAGCCATTTTTAGGAACACAAATTATGAATGTGTTGTTATATCTTTCCTTCTATGTCAGTGCATTCAAGTCCTCTATCCGATTCTACAAAGCTATTCTGAAGGTTCACTTCATTAATGTTGAGCATTACAGTGGTATTTTCAGCTAGTATTGACTGACTTTGTCAGAATACATTCTGAGGAGCTTAGCAGAATATGGAATTCTAATTATATACTAAAATACTACCAAAATCTATTATTCAAATTTTAAATTCAGACACATACACAGTTGAGTAAGAATGTGTATGAATACACCAATATGACTTGAAATTTACTTTTAGATACCCATTTTATGCTATACCAGTATCCAGGTATACATTTAACATGTTCTATATCCCTCCCATTCAAAAATGTCTTCTTTTAGATAACTACATATTTGTTTGATTTTCTTCTATTTTAATGATTTGTGGCCACATTTATTGATATGGTTGAAGGGCTATATGATGAGATTTAAAAAGGAAATACCATATTTCCTATAAGACATATTAATTATAGTGTCTTTGTGACCTTTAAGCAAAGTTTGCCACATACTTCTGGTTGAAACACAGACAGATAATGGTGTCATGAAAGATTTCTGAATGCTCATGAGAAAACTCCAAGAAAACAGACAAAAGAATTGTGACCTCAGTTTCTTAGAAAACATGAAATTGTTCTTTGAATGTGTTTTTGTATCCCCCTTCCAGTGTTGCAGATAGGAGTGAACTTAAATTATTCATTACAAATTTCTACTGTTATCTTTTCATTGTTAGTGTTTTATTTGTTATTGTTATTGTCTCTAGAGAAAAACATGTTATGCTACATGTGATTTGTCCATCTGTGGTTTTGGCCCAACATGTGTGACTTTCCCTAGTGATAGGCCATTGTATTCATGTGTATTCTCCTTATCCTCAAAGTATACCTTGTCAGATACCCTGAATAAAGTTAATTATTCATAGACTTTAGTCTGTCTTAGGTTTGTCCCCGTTCTAACAGTTCCCACTGCCTCTGGATGAGTAAGTACTTCTAGGGATAGACACACAAATATTTGAAGGTTTTTGATTGTTGTTGTTTTATCTAACCTTATACACTGAAATTGAAAAACTCCTGTCTCATCTTTTTACTACTATTTGTGTGACTCCAGATTAGCAGATGTTCTTTAGTTTTCTTTCAATTTGTACAACGTTCTACAATTAAATACTGTTTGTGTTCGTCTAAGTCATAACCTACAAACTGCAGGAATTAGTTCTTGAAAAAGTGTGGAATAGAACTGTCCTAATTTCCATAAGTTGCTCCAATTGTTGATTAATAGATCTGAGCTTCTCATTTTCTCAAGTCCATTAATCATGAGAACACATCAATGGCATAAACTCTACTTTTGCTGTACCAGTGATCTCCCTGTTTCTCTGAGTCATGTGGATAGCATATTACTAATACAGACAATTCTTAATCTATAACATTAAAGTCCATCACATCTGAAGCCTTAGCAACTATTTGGTCATATAACTATCAACAGTACTCTTCAAATCTGTGATTACATCTTATCATTCAGTTACCTCATCTCTAGGGACATATGCCTAAGATGACTACTGGTGGACATTGCTTTAAGCCAAGTATTCAAGTAGTCTTTGGTAGGATCTTATTTATTTCAAATTCCATATCAAGAAAATGTTTACAGGACAAGGAAAAATATAACAAAAACAATACAGTTCAGGAGAAAAAACTGCAAACAATAAGGTCATGTCAGGTAGAGATTAGTTTTGGCCTGATCCAATATTGTCACTACAGTGCAAAAATTGCAAACTTACAGCAAATTACCTTGAACCTTATAGGAGTCAGTCAGCAGCCAAGGTCAGCCAATAAACATGTAACTTTCTAGTGATGTGGGTGACATGTGGATGGTGGCAGTAATTTGAAACAGCAGGTAGATATCAAGTATGTTTTACTAAGCACAAGCCTTACAGTACCTGGAGTATGTGGACCAGCTCAGAAGAGCTAGAAATAGAAATTTCAACAACTTCTATCATGTAAAAGTAAGTTTGTAGGCTAATGAGTTATGATTTCTGGTAAGGAAATGGCAGATACATTTACAATGATATAAAATTGCTTAATTTTGAAGTCTACACAGAGTTTTAGTAAAGATTAAGTGAATCTACAGAACAGAAAAAAAGGAATGAAATTTAGCTATTATACATAATAATGATAGTGCCACTATTAATTCTCAACATATTATTTGTGAGTTTCATACCTCTTCCTAGATAGCAAATAGACCTTCTGATACCTCAGGGATACTTTATATTGGATGTATACTGACGTAATTATTTTATGGGAAATCAACAAAAAGTATTATTCAATGATCCTTATTTACCCTTAGGAATATTAAATGACAGAATGAGTTTGATATCATACCTTTTCAAATTGGAAGTCTGGGAATAATTTCATATGTCTAAATTTCAAAATATCAGAACTCTGTGTACAGTCCAGTGATATATCCATGCGCTACAAATACACGATGGAAGTAAACTAATTAAAAGACTGTTGTTGGGGTAAACTCAAAAGCCAGCTTACATCACCTCAGGGCTGCTACAAGATTTTGCTATGGATAATAGAGAAATAACTCTCTTGAATCAGGTCCGCTTTGATCAAATTACAGATTTGTAAGATGGCTCTATGAGATGCTGTACTACCAAGAGGTAAAATAACTCAAGGAGACAAAATATTTTACCACTTACACATTCAAAGGAAATAACATTCCTCAAACTAAATTCAGGGACAATCTTATTTCTTGCAACATCTGAATATCTGAGATTTATCCTGAGAATTCAAAATGGTTTTATATATATAATCTTTATTTTCCAACTCTTGGCTGCTAAATGAGGAATTTGAAACTTCATTTAATGAATTGACCTCCATGAAAGCAAATCACATCCAATAGACATGTGGGTGAAGGAATGAAAGAAAATAAAATTTTATGTGTAGCCTTGTGAGAATATCCATTTTTCTTTCTTCTAAAAATATCATTTTATTGTTCTTTTATGAGTGAAAAAAAAAACAGAAGATAAAGATACAATACAGCAAATTTCAATGAGTACTACATTTGTACATGCTTACGATTGTAAAATTTAAAGATATATTTGGAATAATAAAAGATAAATAAAGAAGAATCATTAATTATAGATCTACAATGGTTTATTAATAGAATCCTTTTACTGTGAAGAATGAGATTGTTACAAGAACAATGGCAAAATGAAATAATCTTTAAGCAAGTATTTTTTTTTAAATGTTAACTCATCAACTCCTGCAGGAGCACAATATAGGAATGGTAATATCACCAATGTTTCTGATGAAATACAGTAATATTCATGTACTTTAAACATGTTGTACAATAGCAATGTCTGGATAGAGCTGTCCTAAGTAACTGACCAACAAATCTACAAAATAGCTTTAGAATAGTTTTCAAGTTGTCATGTCTCTTGATCACCAAGAAAAACTGAGAAACTCTTCTTAACTAAAGAAAACGAATGAACATGGAAACTAAATCCAATATGTTATACTATATTTGAATCTGGACAAAACAGAAAAAAATAATTGAACGTGCCTGCGGATTCTCGAACAGGTTCCTGAGGGGTGGAGTGTGGACCTAGCGGGCAAGAGGTGCGAGAAATTGAGACAAGACACAATTCTGATCAAGTCTCATTTAATGCAGGTTCACATTAGCCTGGTAATATGGCAAAACATCTGGCAGCGAAAAGTAAAACAGGACGTGGTAAGCAACCAGTAAAGAAAAACAACCTGACCTTGCAGAGAATCTAATCTAAAGTATATGTCAGCACACTGTATCTCATCAAGAGCTCAGGGTACAGTCAGCAGCAACAGTTCCAGACTGACCAGACCACTTCCTGTGACTAATACCTCCACCTTGACCCACTCAGGCTAGAGAAAGACATGTCTGACTCCAGTGGTCTCCTATAAAGAATACTTTCAGAAAAATTGATGACAATTAAGAATATTAGATAACAGATATGTTTCATTATTGATGTTGAAGCTTCAGGGACTTTGGGAAATATAGCATTGTTATACAAATTTGCTTTTTTTTTAGAAAAAAATTAATGAAAAGAAAATTGTTTTTAATGCATAAACTATTATTCTGGTTCAAAGTCATGCATTTATAATAACCATAATTTCATAATTTCTGAAGAATCTTAATTGCATAAAACATTTTGTAACAATTAAATGATGGTATTACAAATAAATAATGTGCAAAGAAAGCCCCTTCAAATCTCTAACACATACATGTATGTTAAATGTGTCTATTACACTACTTCTTTACCAGAAGACATGATACTTGAATCTGTTTTGAACTGCATGCACATCTAATCAGAATTAGATTAGATCCTACTGTATGAGTTAAGATTCAAATTTTCTGCACTCTCAGAATTAACTAGAAGTAATGGAATATAATTGTGAAATTTAAACCTCATTCTAACTAACAGCAATTAACAAAATTCTCTTGCAGGAATAGATTTGCCTTTTGGTTATGCTATGACAAATTCTGTTATAATGAAACTTTCCATTTCTATTATTGAGATGTTCATGTTTGGTCACTTTGCTCTGTAGAGCATTTGCTGATAGAATGATATGAAATTCATATCAAACACTGCTTTTCCTGTCATTCCGAGAAAGATTTAAGAAAGCAGAATAAAATAGATGAAAGGTTTTTGTTTTTTTAAATGAATTGCAGTTACATTATATGATATTAACTTGTGCCATTATGATTATGTGCCATAGGATCTTCAAGGATAATTAGAATTAATTAAAAATTTTCTCATTTAAATATAATCAGTCAAAAATATTTGAGCAAAATAGGAACTGTTATTTACTAAATAGCTTTTATTGTAAAATGACCATTTTTAATTATATAAACTGAATTTCCATATATATATATATATATATATACATATATATATGTTTTATTTATTATAAAGTCTGTAAAATTAGAAATAGTTCAAAACGTGTTCCAGAAATAATTTAAAATTGGCGGTGATCAAGTTCATGGAGATTTTAATCAATTTATAGTATTAAGTTTTTAGGTATATTATTCATGAAATCAAATATTTTGTCTTTGGCCTTTGTCTCTTAAAGTTTATGGCTACAATTAATCCAAACTGAATAACACTGAGAATATTTCAGTACCTATTAAGAATGCAAAAAATAGCAAACCAACCAGAATAATCCAAAAATCCTGAATGTTTGTTTTAATGAGGATCATTTTTTCAAAATATTTTTGGACTTCAGAAAGGTTTGTACCCATCTATACATACCTACAAAATCAATGAGTAAGTCATTGGGGGCCCCAGAGATTGAACCAATAAACACAAAGCATGCATGGATCTGACCTAGGCCCTCTGTATAAATGTTATGGTAGTATAGATTGTACTTCTTATGAACTCTTAACAGTGGGAACTGGGGCTGCCCCTAAACCTTTTGCCTGCTTTACCTTCTGCTTCCTACTGGGTTGCCTCATCCAGCTTTGACATGAGGGATTGTTTTTAGTCTTATTGTAACTTGCTATGCTGTGTTCAGTTGATATGCATGGGTGATCTGCTCCTCTCTAAAAGGAAACCCAGGAGGAATGGATCTGGAGGGGGGGAGGAACTGATGAGTATAAGGAGGGGAAACTATGGTCAGGATGTAATGTATGTGAATAGAATAAGAAAGAAATAGAGATCATGCTAAGATTTTCATTGTAAAATAAAGTAATAGAAAATTGGGAAAATAAAAAAAGAATTTCACCCCATATTTTAAAAAACCCATATAACTCTTCAGGTGAAAGGAAATGTGTCCTAACTCTTCCACCTACAATGATGGTTGATTCCAAAACTGACAACATGAGTTTGATAAAATTGTGTTTCTTCATTAATAGAGTTTGCATTCTCCATTTTTGTACACTATAAAAACTCATGCTAGTAAGACTTACTTTTGAAAACTGGATTTATTTAAAAATACATCACAAAGAAATTACAAAGAAACTCAGAATGTATTTACTATTAGTTATAAAATATAGTTATTATATACTATTAGTTTACTATAGTATGGCAGAATTTACTTGATGAGAAAATTACACTATTGTATAAATTTCTTTAGTGACTTCCTATGACAATATAATAGAGCTCAGTGAGCAATTGCCTTTGAATATTGGACAACAAAATGATAATGAACTTTAAACATGAGTGCAGCTGTATTATTTTATAAGATTGTACCAGATATTGTTTGAAAATAATAAATATCCAAGATAAATTACAATGTCTATACCAAGTATTTTCTCTGGAAAAATGATTTTATTGACAAGTAGCACTTGCTATTCAGAAATATACCCAGTTGAATCACTGATTCTAAACTTATTTATTATATGTATTCTGCAATTATTTTGCTATTTGTTTCATAATGACAGATGCATTTTATTAGATATTTTTTATTTACATTTTTATTAGATATTTTCTTTATTTACATTTCGAATGTAATCCCTTTCCTGGTTTTCCCTCCAAAAAGACACTGTGCAATCCCCCCACATCTCACCAACCCACCCACTCCTGCTTCCCTGTGCTGGCATTCCCCTATACTGAGGCTTCTAATCTTCTCAGGGACAAGGGCCTCTCCTCCCTTTGAGGTCAAACAAGGCAACCCTCTGCTACATATGCAGCTGGAGCCATGTGTACCTGAAAGTGTATAGTCTTTCGTTGGTGGTTTGGTCTCAGGAAGCTCTGGGGGTACTAATTGGTTCATATTGTTGTTCCTCCTATGGGGCTGCAAGCTCCTTCAGCTTCTTTGGTCCTTTCTCTAGCTCTTCCATTGGGGACCTTGTGCTCAGTCCAATAGTTGACAGAGAGCATCCACCTCTGTATTTGTGAGGTACTGGCAGAGCCTCTCAGGATGCAGCTAGATCAGGCTTCTGTCAGCAAGTGCTTATTGGCATCCACAATAGTGTCCAGGTTTGGTGATTATGTATAGGATGGATCCCCAGGTGAGGCAGTCTCTGCATGGTCTTTTCTTGAGTCTCTGCTCCACACTTTGTCTTTGTGTCTCCTCTCAAGGGGTATTTTGTTCCCCCTTCTACGAAGGACCATACTTTTGCCTTCCTTCTTCTTGAGCTATATTTGGTCTGTGAATTATATCTTGGGTATTTCAGATACTTTTTATTAGAAAAGTTAATTATATTTTCCATATGACTTGGTCTAGTGTTTTGTTTCTTTTGAAAAATTTAATACTTAAGTTTTTAAACTTAAGTTGAAACTGCTCATCTTCCTATGGGGTCACCTTCCCCTTCAGCTTTTTCAATCCTTCCCCTAATTCAAGCATAGGTGTCTTCAACTTTAGGCCAATGGTTGGGTGTAAATATTGTAGTCTGTATTAGTCAGCTGCTGGTAGGGTATCTAAGAGGACCTCCCTGTTAGGCTCCTGTCTGTAAACACATCATTGCATAAGTAATAGTGACAAGTCTTGGTGTCCCCCACTCCCATGAGATGAATCTGAAGTTGGGCCAGTCACTGGACTGCCTTTCCTTTACTCTCTTCTCTATTTTATTCCCAGCTCTTCTCAAAGACAGGAACAATACTGGGTGAGAAATTTTCACTGTGAGTTCATAACTCTGTCCCTCCATTTGAGGGTGTCATGTTGATTTTGTGTTTAATGGGTGTGTGTATAATGTGTGTATGATTTCTGTGATTTTTTCAATGCCTATTTTTAATTCTGCTTTTTTAATTCTTCTTTTGATTGTTTTATAAATAGAGAGAAAGAATTCTTGTAGTTGGGTGGGATAGGAAATATGGATGATTTGGGAGGGGAACCATAATCAAAATACATTGACTAGATTTTATGATAAAAAATAGAAAAAAATCATCACAAAAATTTAATATACACAGTTGTGCAATAAATATATTTAGTATATTTCTGAAAAAATTATAGAATGTTCATTCTTTTCCATAGTTTAAGCAAAAATACAATGTCTGCTTCAAGTCAGTTTGTTTGCAGTTAGCACAGGGATGTCTCTGATATCAGCCATCATCTGCCTATTCTGATTTCATTGAGTTTGAATTAATGAAGGTTACCATGTAGAATTATATTTTTGCTATTTTCTATCAGGTCTCATCAGAGCATGCAATTTTCATGATGTTTTAAAATAATCTTGTATGCACTGATACATTCTGTAATTTCTGGCCCATGCTATAATTTGTGAACTTTTATAAGACCAAGATCAATATTTTTAATTTGTGATTATTCAGTTAAAGAACTTTCTATGCACATAAATAATTCTAGCCAATCCTTTAAGTTACTAATCTATGGTCATTTTTTGTTTGTTTGTTGGTTGGTTGGTTTTTGAGTTTATTTTTCAAGAGAAGGTATCACTATGTAGCATTACTGTCCTGGAACTCCCTTTGTAGACTAGGTTGGCCTCTACTCCAAAGCTTTCCTGTTTCTGCCTTTCTAGTGCTTGGATTACAGATCTCTACCACTATGAACAGCTATGACACAGCTATTTCTTAATAGGATGCCTTCCCCTTTTAAACATACAGCTGTGGCCTAGAAAGGAAAGACATTTAGGAAGATTATAGCACTACTTATGTTGTCCAGTACAACAGTTGAATAGTATATGTTGAGCCCCATTATAACAGATCAATCCATTTCTGACCTTGCAATCCTCTGAATTTTCTTCCCTTTCCTTTAAATGATTTGGTATATACTCAATTGTTCCTATATTTGTAACCCCTATTCTGGTTTTCTAGTTTAGGCTGTAAGATCTGTGTTTCGATTTGATTATTGGCATGAGATAACTCCTGGACTTTTCATGTTTTGTATTGTACTGTTTGTGAGAATCTGTGCTAAGTCTTCTTACAAAAGCATTCCTACTCTAGCACCTAGCATTTCTAATTCTGGGACCTGTATTACTGTACAATGAGAACCCACATTTCCCTAACAGAATAACTAGTAATGATGAAGAAAATCTTTAGCCTCCTCTTTGGATCCAGATTTAGCTCTTCTAGTCACTGAGAAGAAAGCCACAAGATGACCAATTCTTTGAACATATGTCCTGTTTTTCTACCTTTCCAAATGTCATGGTCAGCTACACAATCGTTTCCCTGCTCCTTTGAAGGAGCATTAAAGTTGCCTCTTGTCACATTTGCTTCAGGCAAATAACTCTAAGAATTATCTTAGCAAAACTACATTGAATTGAAAAATATCTGAGCTGGTATAACATATTAACTTTTTCTATGTTCTAAGAGCATAAACATGTTTGCATTTTGGTTTTAGTTATAAAATTTTAAATGTAAAAATGAAATGTGAACATTTAATCTTTTCACTGATAAAGGAGTACCCTTATGAAAACAGTTTTAGAGAAATGTCTACACACACATATTTTAATGTTACTGCTCCTTCTCTTTCAACTAATCTAACTGATTTTCTTTGAGTATAAAGCAAATTCAATGTAAAGGTAGGTGATGAGTTATGATTCTTTACATATTTCATTTAAATAACCCTTAACTTGTTAACTTTATAACATTTATGAATATATCTACAAAGAAATTTTTTCTGTAATTTCTAATTACTTTCTAGAAAATATAGAATAATGGTGTTCTCTAAGTTTTAATTCTATAGTTTATGGATTGAATGTAGACATTCATTATTATGAAACCAATCTATGGATTTTAAGCTGTAACACACTTAAAACAAAATGAATCTTGAGTGTCATAAATTAGTTTGACCTGAATTATTGAGATAATCATTTGCATTCAGCATTAATTCAAACTATTTATTTGAGATATTTTGTTTTCACTATAGTAGAATATTTTATTTTAGGTCATAAAAGTCTTGTCCAAACACTACCTTAGAGTAAAAGGATGGAAGACAATTTTGCAAGCAAATGGTCACAGGAAGCAAGCTGGAGTAGCCATTTTAATATCAGATAAAATTGACTTTCAACCCAAAGTCATCAAAAGAGACACAGAAGGTCATTTCCTGCTAGTCAAAGGAAGAATCCACCAAGAGGAACTCACAATTCTAAACATCTACGCTCCAAATGTAAGTGCACCCTCATTTGTAAAAGAAACCTTACTAAAGCTCAAAGCACACATTACACCTAACACAATGATTGTGGGGGACCTCAATACTCCACTATCTACAGTGGACCGACCAGGAAAACAGAAACTAAACAGAGACACGGAGAAACTCATCGAAACTTTGGAGCAATTGGATTTAACAGATATATATAGAACATTTCACCCTAAAGCAAAAGACTATACCTTTTTCTCAGACCCTCATGGTACCTTCTCCAAAATCGACCATATAATTGGACACAAGACAGATCTCAACAAATATAAAAAGATCAAACTAATCCCATGCCTCTTATCAGATCACCATGGAGTAAGAGTGTTCTTCAATAGCAACAAAAACAACAGAAAATCCCCATACGCTTGGAGGCTGAACAATATTCTACTCAATGATACCTTAGTCCAGGAAGAAATAAAGAAAGAAATCAAAGAATTCTTAGAACTTAATGAAAATGAAGGCACAACATACCCAAATCTATGGGACACAATGAAAGCAGTGCTTAGAGGAAAACTCATAGCCCCGAGTGTCTCCAAAAAGAAACAGGAGAGAGCATATACTAGCAACTTAATGGCGCACTTGAAAGATCTGGAACAAAACGAAGCAATTTCACCCAGGAGGAGTAGAAGACAGGAAATCATCAAACTCAGGGCTGAAATCAATCAAGTTGAAACAAAGAGAACCATACAAAGAATCAACAAAACCAGGAGCTGGTTCTTTGAGAAGATCAACAAGATAGATAAACCCCTAGCCAGACTTAATAAAGGGCACAGAGACAGTATTCAAATTAACAAAATTAGAAATGAAATGGGAGATATAACAACAGAAACTGAGGAAATTCAAAAAATCATCAGATCCTACTACAAAAACCTATACTCAACACAACTGGAGAATCTGGAGGAAATGGACAATTTCCTCGACAGTTACCAAATACCAAAATTAAACCAGGATCAAATAGATCGTCTAAACAGACCCATAACCCCCAAAGAAATAGAAGAGGTCATAGACAGTCTTCCAACCAAAAAGAGCACAGGACCAGACAGTTTTAGTGCAGAATTCTATCAGACCTTCAAAGAAGTCCTGATACCGATACTCTTCAAATTATTCCACAAAATAGAAACAGAAGGAACACTACCCAACTCATTCTATGAAGCCACAATTACCCTGATACCAAAACCACACAAAGATCCAACTAAGAAAGAGAACTACAGGCCAATTTCTCTTATGAATATCGATGCAAAAATACTAAACAAAATACTTGCCAACCGAATCCAAGAACACATCAAAACGATCATTCACCATGATCAAGTTGGCTTCATCCCAGGGATGCAGGGATGGTTCAATATAGGGAAATCCATCAACGTAATCCACTACATAAACAAACTCAAAGAAAAAAACCACATGGTCATCTCATTGGATGCTGAAAAAGCATTTGACAAAATTCAGCATCCTTTCATGCTAAAGGTCCTAGAAAGAACAGGAATTCAAGGCCCATATCTAAACATAGTAAAAGCAATGTACAGCAGACCAGTAGCCAACATCAAGGTAAACGGAGAAAAACTTGAAGCAATCCCTCTAAAATCAGGGACTAGACAAGGCTGTCCCCTCTCGCCATATCTCTTCAATATAGTACTTGAGGTACTAGCTAGAGCAATTCGACAACAGAGGGAAGTCAAAGGGATACAAATCGGAAAGGAAGAAGTCAAACTATCACTATTTGCAGATGATATGATAGTTTACTTAAGTGACCCAAAAACCTCCACCAGAGAACTCCTGCAACTGATAAACAACTTCAGCAAAGTGGCTGGCTATAAAATCAACTCAAGTAAATCAGTAGCCTTCCTATACGCGAAGGATAAGCAGGCCGAGAAAGAAATTAGGGAAATGACACCCTTCACAATAGCCACAAATGATATAAAGTATCTTGGAGTGACGCTAACCAAACATGTGAAAGATTTATACGACAAAAACTTCAGGTCTCTGAAGAGGGAAATTGAAGAAGACATCAGAAAATGGGAAAATCTTCCATGCTCGTGGGTTGGCAGGACTAATATAGTCAAAATGGCAATCTTGCCCAAAGCAATATACAGATTCAATGCAATTCCCATCAAAATCCCAACTCAGTTCTTCATAGAGCTAGAAAGAGCAATTCTCAAATTCATCTGGAATAACAAAAAACCCAGGATAGCTAAAACTATCATCAACAGCAAAAGAACTTCTGGGGGAATCAATATCCCGGACCTCAAGCAATATTACAGAGCAGTGGTATTAAAAACTGCATGGTATTGGTTCAGTGACAGGGAAGCGGATCAATGGAATAGGATCGAAGACCCAGAATTGAACCCACACATCTATGGCCAATTGATCTTCGACAAAGGAGCTGAAAACATCCAGTGGAAAAAAGATAGCCTTTTCAACAGATGGTGCTGGCTCAACTGGAGGTCAACATGCAGAAGAATGAGAATTGATCCACTCTTATCTCCTTGCACTAAGCTCAACTCCAAGTGGATCAAAGACCTCCACATAAAACCAGACACACTAAAACTAATAGAAAAGAAACTGGGGAAGACCCTTGAGGACATTGGCTCAGGGGAAAAATTCCTGAACAGAACACCAACTGCTTATGCTCTAAGAGCAAGAATAGACAAATGGGACCTCATAAAACTACAAAGTTTCTGTAAGGCAAAAGACACTGTCAAAAGGATAAATCGGCAACCAACAAATTGGGAAAAAATCTTCACCAACCCCACATCCGACAGAGGGCTAATCTCCAATGTATACAAAGAACTCAAGAGGTTAGACCCCAGAAAACCAAATAACCCTATACAAAAATGGGGTACAGAGCTAAACAGAGACTTTTCACCTGAAGAAATTCAGATGGCTGAGAAACACCTTAAAAAATGTTCAACATCACTAGTCATTAGGGAAATGCAAATTAAAACAACCCTGAGATTTCACCTCACACCAGTCAGAATGGCTAAGATTAAAAACTCAGAAGACATCAGGTGTTGGCGAGGATGTGGAGAAAGAGGAACACTCCTCCACTGCTGGTGGGAATGCAAGCTGGTACAACCACTCTGGAAATCAGTATGGCGGTTCCTCAGAAAACTGGGCGTGATACTTCCGGAGGACCCAGCCATACCACTCCTGGGAATATACCCAGAAGATTCACCAGCATGCAATAAGGATACATGCTCCACTATGTTCATAGCAGCCTTATATATAATAGCCAGAAGCTGGAAAGAACCCAGATGTCCCTCAACAGAGGAATGGATACAAAAAATGTGGTATATATACACAATGGAGTACTATTCAGCCATTAGAAACAATGAATTCATGAAATTCTTAGAGAAATGGATGGAGCTGGAGAATGTCATACTAAGTGAGGTGACCCAGTCTCAAAAGAATACCCATGGTATACAGTCACTGATAAGTGGATATTAGCCTAGAGGCTTGGAACACCAAAGACACAAATCACATTTCAAGTGATGTCTCACAAGAAGAAAGGAGTGGACACTGGTGCTAGAATGGACCAAATCATCATTGTGGGAGAGTACAAGAACAGTAAAGTGGGAGGGGTGGATGCGGGAGCAGGGGGAGGGAAAAGGACATGTGGGACCTTTGGGGGTGGGGAACCAGAAAAAGGGAAATGAATTGTAAATATAGAATATATACAATAAAAAAAATAAAAAAAAAAGTAAAAAAAAAAAAAGTCTTGTCCAACAGAGTAGGAATAACTATCTCAAATTAATTAGACATCTAAATTAGGGAACCCAATTCTAACAATTTATAGAACCCCTCTACAATCTTTGAAAATGTTTTATCTCATCCATAAAAGAATAAGATGAAAAATAATTTGAAAGCACATAAATATCCATGAATTTGTAAGCAAGTGATTAGAAAACTTTTCTATTAAAATTTCATTTATTTCCCCTCCAAAACAGAGGGATTAGTTGATCCTAATGGTTGAGTCCAAGAATAGGTCTAGTTTTTTCACTTTCACTTTCCTTTATAACATATGTATACTACAACTTGGATATATAATAGCTAACTGCTCTATGTAATGGAATAGCTAACTGATCCGAAATATGGTTTCTTCTATGTAAAAATAGACAGTAATTTCCTTATGGCTTGATTTGTTTTGTGTTTTTTTTTTAGTTTATATATTGAATTTTATACTTGTTTTACAATTTCCCACATCAAAGACTTTTCTAGAATTTAGAATGAATAGGATGTAATGTTTTTTTCTGAGCCATCTGACAGAAGGAAGGGGAAAAACAGGTTTTCCTGTCATTTCAATTTTATGTCAAATTTTGAAGTAAGTTATTCAATTTTAAATAGTGTTGGTTTAAAACAGTGAGACTATAAAAGAGTGCTAAGCATATCCAAATTTACTCATTATATTTCTCATTGTGTTACTGGAAGAGATGCTATGAACTGATAAGAGGATTGCATATGATGTGCAGCCAGGCAGGGTAGCTGTCCAGGGGTGCTCTGTTGAGTTTCTGGCTGAAAGTGGGCTGGAGACTGGCAACTGTAAAGAGAAACAAGTATGTGTTTTACATAATGCTGGCAAGGGCAAACATAACCAGCATCAATCCTGGCAGTGTACACCAAGTTTGAAAGTGGCATATGCTGATATCTATTGGCCAGCTTATACATGACAGATGTCTTTTAACCAGGTCAGAAAAACTCAGCATGAAAGAACAATTTAGTTTTCTGTTAGAATAGTTTCTAGTAGTCAATGCAAAGTAGAAGAATACTTTCCTAGAGTTGACCTGATGTTTACAAAGCTTTTCATGTACATATATTGTCACTATTCTTATTGTTTTAGCAACTTTGCTTTATATACTGAAGAACTTCTGTATAGCTTGTTATACTAACTAATATTCTATAGCCATGATAAATCCATATGATCAAGGTGATTTAAAGAGGAAATGGTTTATTTGGACTTCAGTGTTCAGAAGAAGAGGAATCCATCATTGTGGGAGATGTGACAGCAAGTAGCAATCATGGGAGCAGAAACAAGTTGCTGAGAGATCAAACCTGAACCAAAATCATAAACCCGAGAAAACAACTGGAAATGAGATGATTCTTTAAATTCTAAAGTTCTGCCTTTAATGATATTCTTCTTCCAGGAACACCACATCTGTTAAACTTTCCCAAATGTTCAAATAATGGTCTCTGTTAGGGACATTCTCACTCAAATTTCTATTTTCTTCAAAATACTTTTATAGACTGTAAACCCAACTATATAGTACTGCTATGGATGTGCAATTTAGACTTCTTTGAGTTGTTTTTTAAGCCTACTCTATTTCCACAAATGTTTATTTACCTTTTCTTTTGCCCTTAGTTCATTATAGTTTTTCAGCAGTGGGCTGCTTTATGTATTGATATAATTTCTATTTTTTATATCTATGTCAAGTTTTGATGCATTAGTATTAAATGTGGGACTTTATAAAAATATTGTTTTCTGTTGCTGTTTTATTTGTTTTATTCTTTTATTGTTTTTTGTTTTATAAAAGATTTGGGAATCAATCTTGTCTTATCTTATATACTCTATCCTAGAAAATGTCTCATGTGCAAATTATAAGACTGTATAGTGTGAAGCTGGTGGTTGTACTATCTCTGCAAAAGTCTATTAGGAATAGTTGGCTCAAATTCAACTTAGAATTGTTCATCATTATTGATTTTTTTGGTACAGATGAATATAATCAATTAATGAGATTGTAGTGATAGCATGATTCACTCTTACTGCATTAATGTTGACCTCATTAGTGATTAGAGTTTATACCAATACGTAAAATCAATATTCACTTTATTTATTTTGCTGGTCCAATATTACATAGAAATTTGTTAACAGTATTTTTCAATCAATGAGTTATTAACTGTATGGATATTTATATTAACCCTACTCATTTTCTTTTCTATATTCTATATTATATCTCATGGACCTTTTATCATATAAATATGGTAATTCCTATTTTTGGATTCATCTACCTGGTATAACTTATTCCATTGTCCTTCTTTATTGTAAATATGTCATTAGTTAAGAACTGAGTTTTTTATAGACCACATGATAAGATTTAAATAATATTTCATATGTAGTCCAAGTAGGTAGCCAATATTGGAGAGTTCATAATTACTACAAATATAATGGAAATTTCCTGTACTGTATAGGGTACCCACAAATCAGGTATGAAAACGAAGATTTTGTCAATCTGTTAAAATTATTATGGAAGTTTTTTGCATAATGATTTTATACATTTATTTTTCTATTTACATTTATTTATTTTTACACTCCATATTTTATTCCCCATTCCCCCAGTCCTCTCTCCAGCTGATATTTCTTACATGGAATTATCACTGAATATATTAGTTATGGTACATCCACAATGCCATTATATTGAGATGTATGTATCCCTTGCTTATTATTATAGTTTGGGCATGGAATATCACTAATCTCCTGAAGGCTAAGTATAGAGGTAATGACTCAATGATATAGAGGTGATAAAGTCATGAAATTTCTATTCTAATTAATGGACTACTTCAGAGTTAGGTTAATAAATCTACACATGATTAGAGAGTTTGAAAGTTTTGATACTGGGACATTATTGAAGAGAATAAAGCACTATAAGGTTATTATATGAGTAATAGAGATAAAAAGTTATAAAAATTGCTAGGGAGGTGGCTATAGAAAAAGTGTTTGCCATGCCAGCAAAATAATCAGAACACCAAGATCACATACATTTTAGTGTTAAAAGTGAGTGGCAAAACTCTAAAGATTATAGGACTCAGGGGACAGAGGGATTTCTCAGGCAAGATGTCTCACTAGATGAATCTTTGAGGTTTGCATTCTGGAAGAAACCACACATCAGGAAATAAACTGGAGATCAATGGATGGAGAAACCCAATGCCAACTTCTAGCCTTCACATGCACATGTAACCATGATTGTGCCCTCTCATGCATGTCCATCACACTTATGTAAAAACACAAATGAGATCACAAGAACATGCATCTACACATGTAAAGCATATTTTCTGAGCACTAGCTATGCAGAGATCACTTTTTTCTGCTCTGCCCTTCTGCCAGGATGATACAGGACATGGCAGCCTAAAATTTTAAGAGCTGATGTCCATAGACTGAGATTCTAAGACTGTGAGTCAAAAATAAATATTTCCTCCATTCAAAATGTCTTTGTCAGGAATTTTTCATGGAGACAAAATGAAATAAAACAAACAAAAAACACACCACCCCCAAAACAAAGTCTAACAAAGTTACCCATATAAGTTCTAATTTATGATGCTAAACTAATAAAAATTAATGTGAATAAAATATTAAAGACAATTTCACAAATCTGTGAGACTGTGTACGTATTTATATTCATGTGTGTTCATGTTCACATTTTACAATTGAGCTTCAGCAACAGTAAAGCACACAGTAGTTCGGGAATTATTTTTTCAGCTGGCTAACCATTGAATGGAATTCTGTATTAAAAAATACTAACATGGTATAACTGATAATGCATCATTATTATTCAAACGAGTTAACTCATTCAAAAATCTCACCAAAAAATATCAAAACGTTATGAGTTTCAAGAACATTTCAACAACTAAATTTTTCTCAGTTGGAGATGTAGTGATAAATACTAAGTATTAAAACATACCCCATAAACTGACATTTAATTACTATGAATTATTCATTAAGTATTTGATATTCCTGATAACATTTACTGACAAAGATTAAAGAAAATATTTGGTTTGGGACAATAAAGTTAATAATTTACCTTCAATTTACCATAATAATAACTTGATTTTTTGATGCTGTTCCAAAAAGTAAATTTCATAATTTTTGGTACTTATTTGAATAATCAAAATTATTTGAATAATTTTGAAGATATTGTTTCAATAATAAAACAGAAAATAAAAGGTTTTATTCAAAATATACACCCTTTATAAAATGTGACATTTTGGAAAGTGTTCCATTATTCAAATGCAATCAATACCCTAAACCGTTTTGTTTCAACATTTTGCATATTATAAAATGATAAAAATACACTTTTCTTTTTTTATTGGACATTTTATTTATTTACATTTCAAATGTTATCCCCTTTCGAGATTTCCCCCACCTCAAATATTGCATCCCATTACCCATCCTCCTGTTTCTATGAGGGTATGCCCCCATCCACCCACTCCTACCTCCCCACCCCTGGAATTCCCCTACACCTGCACAGAACCAAGGGCTTCTCCTCTCATTGATACCTGACAAGGACAACCTCTGTTATATACGCAGTTGGAGCCATGGATATCTCCATTTGTACTGCTTCTTTGGTGGTTTAGACCCTGGGAGCTCTGGTTGGTTGATATTGTTGTTCTTCCTATGAGGCTGCAACCCCCTTCAGCTCCTTCAGTCCTTTCTCTAACTCCTCCATTGGGGATACAGTGATCAGTTCAATGGTTGGCTGAAAGCATCTGCCTCTGTTTATGTCAGGTTCTGGCAGAGCATCTCAGGACATAGAAATATCAGATCTGATTCTTGGTGTTTCATTCTGTAATATACAAGCATTACAACCAATATTTAGTTCTATAAAGGTAGTTTTGTGGATTGTGCAAGGTGCACAGATGAATTAAGTGTGAATTTTTACTCCTAGTTTGAGCAGGTGAAAGACAACTGTCCTTTCAATGAGTTAGTTTGACCAATAATCATAATGAATCTTCATGCCACATAAAAGGGTAGCATGATGAATTTTGAGGATTTTCTAACTGAAAAGTTTTATTGGACCTCCCTGAACTATTAAAAACAAATGCCTCTTGAGAAAAACTACAGTAACATGTGGCAATGAAACAAGGGCAGTTTCTTAGTTAGAATTTTACTGCTGTGAACAGCTACCGTGACCATGGTACCTCTTATAGGGACAAAGTTTAATTGGGGTTGGCAAGTAGGTTCAGAGTTTGAATGCATTATCATAAAGGCAGGAGTATGGTGGCATCCACCCAGGCAGGGAGCACGAGAAGCTGAGAGTTCTACACATTCATCTGAAGGCTGCTAGTAGAATACTGACTTCCAGGCAACAAAGATGAGGGACTTAAAGCTTATGACAACAGTGACACACCCATTCTTGCCAGGCCACACCCTGAGCCACTCCCTGTGGCAAGCATAAACAAACCATCACATTCAACTCCCTGGCCCCCATAGACTTGTTCAAACACATGAGTCTATGGGGCTCATATCTACCCATATCATTATAAAAAATACACTTAGTCCAATAATTTATAGCATAATTTGCCCCATAATTTATAGCAGACTCAATAAAAGGTTAAAAGTACAAAGTACAAGGTCTCTTCTGAGATTCTTTCAATACCTTACCTGTAATCCCCAAAGCAAGAGAGGAAAACAGCTGGGCAAACTGCAAACTGTATCTCGATGTCAAAGAAGTCTTCATATCGCCACTTCATTTTCATCATTTTTGATTGCAACGAACTTCTTTCTGCTGGGCTACTTCTACTCCCTGTTAACTGCTTTCCTCAGCAGATTGCCCACAGCTCTGGCATCTGGATTATTTTGGGGTCTTGAAAGACAACTTCAATGACATAGCTTCTCGTTTCAATGTCTGAGACCCACACTTGATTTTCCGGGTTACTCCAAAGGGCCTCTTGAGTTCTGCCCTCTGGTGTACTCTAAGATCAGGTTGTTCTATTCCACTGCAGCTGCTGTTATTGATGATCATCCCATGGTACTGGAATATCCAATATACTGGGGTCTTTTGCTGTAACTAGGCTTAACAAATAGCCTCTCATATTATCTCTTCATAGTTCCAAGCCTCAAATTCTTTACATGACCTCTTCAGTCCTGGGCCAACAACTTCAACTGACGCTACACCTTCACCAATGATCTTCCATGGACTTTCACAGTGTCAAACCTCAGCTGCTCTTCATGACCCCTTCATGTCTTCAATACCAGTACCACCTGGGTGACTCTTATACATTACCAACTATAGCTGTAGCACAAGTTACAACCTTGGCTATCTCTAGAATACAGCTTCTTTGTGCTCTCACAAAACACCTCTGAAAAGATTTCACCTCATTGATGCTGGTCTCTTCTCAATGACCACTATTTTCTTAGCTTCAGCTAACCAGCATCAAATTTCCCAGGAGTTCCTTCTATTTTTTTACTCTAAAGCCAGAGCTGCTACAAGGCCGGAGTTGCCCAGTTTTGTTGCTTGTAGGAGCTGGAACTTGGCCCCACTCATTCTATTAAATCTTATTCTACTAAAGTTTTCTGTTTTCCAACACCCTCTCTGTCTAAACTTGGCTTTCTGAAACTTTCTCTGTAGATTAACCTTGAATTCACATATCTACCTCCTGTCTCCTGGGATTAAAGGTGTGTACAACCATTCCTGGAATCAATCTTTTCTTCACCTAGAACTTGCTCTGTCTCAGGCTAGAATAGAACTCAGAGATCTGCATGGCTTTATCTTCTGGAGTCTGCTATGCCTGAATCTAAATTTAGTTGGGTAGGATGTTGCCCCAAAATCACTACTCCCCTAATTCAATTTAATATTCTTGAACTCAGGATTCAGCTCCATTTCACTTCCTGGTGCCCCTTTAATACTCAAACTATGTGTGTGTGTGTGTGTGTGTGTGTGTGTGTGTGTGTGTGTATACACATATATATGTATGTATATACATATACATATATACATATATATACACATATATACACATATATATATATATATATATATATATATATATATATATATATATATATATATCTTCCTTTCTAAGGTTGCTATGCTTATTCAAAACATTCTTCATGGGACTTAACTAGAGAACAAAGTCTATGAAAGAAGTTTCTGAGACTTCCTTCATTAATGCAGTTGATGAGTCTTTTCATCTTAGCCTTAGACTTTTCAGGCAAAAAAGCTGACATGTTCTTCACCAAAATACTAACAAGACAGTCTCTAGGCCACATACTGAAGTTCTCCTTTGAAACCTCTTTGGCCAGGGTTGCACAATTCAGCTTGCTATCAGTAACAAATTCTCCCATATTCCTACCAGGATATCCCATTAAGTAAGATCCATTTAAAGCATTCCACTGCTTTCCAAATCCAAAGTCCCAAAATGCACATTTTTCAAAACAAAAGCATGGTGAGGCCTATCACACCAATGCCCCAGTCCCTGGTACCAGGACTTTGTTCTCTAGTTAAGTCTCATGAAGAATGTCTTGAATAAGCATAGCAACCTTAGAAAGGAAAATATCAAATGTATAGAAAATATATAAAATCTGTCTTATTAGTGTTTTACTGCTGTGAGCAGATACCATGACGAAGGCAACTCCCAAAACATTTAACTGGGGATGGTTTACAGGTTCAGAGAAAGGAACATGGTGTCATCCACACAACCACAGTGTACGAAAAGCTGAGATTTCTATATGTTCATCTGAAGGCTGCCACAGGAACATTGACTTCCAAGCAATTAGGATGAGGGTCTTAAAGTCCACACCCAGAGTGGCACACCTATTCCAACAAGGCTATACCTCCAAATAGTGCCACTCCCTGGGCCAATCATATTTAAGCTATACCAGGCAGAAAGAGGAAATATCTGGGATTTAAGGGATAGGAACTTGTTCAGGCTTTACTTATCTTAGTAGGCCAACAAGTGGAACTGCAAATCTATGTCATAAACTGTAAATTTAGGTACACTCCTCAAAATCAGATATACCTACTTATATCTTGTGAAATAGATCTACATTTTTGTCTGTTTAATTACTTTGATATTTTTGTTTTCATTTTGAGTGTATTTTTTTCCTGTAGGGGGACACACACACACACACACACACACACACACACACACACACTGAGAGAGAGAGAGAGAGAGAGAGAGAGAGAGAGAGAGAGAGAGAGAGAATAATATTGGTGGGTAGGGTGTTGAAATACCAAATAACTTGAGTTTCAGTGTTACCTCTTGAAAGCAGAATGGCAGTGCTGAATAAGATATATATATATCCCCTTCATCTCAATTACATGTTTCCCCCAGGTATTCTCACAATTTTATATAAACTATACTAAAATATTCTGTTTCACAAAAGAAACCCAGTAAATGATCTTGACTTTAACAAACTACACCTACTGTCTAAAAATAATCCATTATTTATGCATAAGTGTGCCCATGATTCACCAAAGAATGATACCCTGAACTCAAATAATATATAAACTCAAAGAATGTCTTATTCTGCAGAAGTCCATCATACTGGGATCTCCCATTACCAAGACTGAGGGACTCCTAAGTGTGCTCAAAGGCTGGATTTAAAGCGCATTAGGGGAATCCTGGGGCAGCTGGGCTTTGTCTTACTCTATCTGTAGGCATTCCAGAACCATTACCACGATGTAGTAGTTGGAGACTGTGGCTGAGGAATCCTGGTGTAGGTGAGCTTTGTCTTACTCTGTCTCTAGGACATTCCATTACCTGGGTTTAGACTGTCTGGAAACCTCTGCAGATTCACTTCTCCTTGCTTCAGGCCAGGTGGCAGGGCAACATCTGAATGCAGGTCAGTTTCTGACTAGCTGCCTGAAGTCTGGGTTTTTAGGCTTAATCTCCTGAACTGCCAATTTGAAGCCTGTCATGGAGTCAACCTGCCTGGTCAAGATCCATGAAATCATGTGATGGAGGCGTGTTAAAAACGCCAGTCCATTTCATTGTGCAACTGAATATATTCAGAGTTTGCCTTGTCTACAAGTCTAATTCTTGAAAGAAAATGAAACTGCCCAGTTCTCTGGGCATCATTTACTTCTTTGCTTTAGGCACTGGCTTTATTCCATCCTCTTCAGTAAAATTCCTTGCTGGTTCACACATGCCAGTAGTGTTCATTATTTAGGATCCCTACAGATACGTTTCTTTTATTTCTGCTTTTATCTGTCTTCTTCATTGTATAGCTTTTCTGCTCTATAATGCAGTTCCTCTTTAAAATTTAACCTCATCTGAAGGTCTACCTTAATCGCACAATCTCAAGCTTACTTCTATTATTATGAATTTAATTATGTTATAAAACTTATGAATTGAATTGTTTATTTTTCTTTTTATATCTCAAATCTAAGGCACAAGGACTCTTGTCATGAACTATTCTCCTACATCTCAAATCTAACTTCAGAAAATCCTTGTTGTTAATAACTATTTTAGTTTTTCTAGGTCAATAGCATCTAACACACTACAAATGCATAATTACAAAATGTTGTAACTACATTAGCCTAGGTAAGAGGTGTTTTCCATAAAAAAATTAATACATTATCACTACAGTAAGAAAAATACATAGACTCAAGTAAATGGAATGGATGAGGAATTAGCATAAAATTTTCCTTAATTAAAAAATCACAATGATTAATAACATCCTATAATTTTTATTATATTGCTTGCTAGTGAAATATGCACTCATTTTTTTATTAACAAGATGAATTTTGCTAGTATTTTTAAAATACCTACTATTTTCTCAGGACATAAAATCAATAAATTTACCAAAAGAAATTCAAAGCAATGTGTGAAAGAGTAATATAAAAATTTTACTATATATTATGATTTGTGATTTTTTTTTATGTCTGGGAAAGGAAGTGTTGTTTAGGAAGAAGAGTAGTCTCTAATGCAATTGTCAAGAGAAGGCATGCAAGCCAAACACATAAATCTTAATTTTCTAGTTTCCATGTTTAAAGAATTACCAATAGTTCGTGAAGTTAATTTTAAGGAATATTGTTGATACAACTTATTTGAAATAAAGTTCATCTTTCATGATTGTAACCTGAGCATTCTGATGAGACACATTTCAAGATCTCAATAGACACATAAGGCTAGTGGCATTGTGTGGTACAATTCTAAACAGAAGAGATGACATATAATAGGTAATACTGTGTCTACTCCTCACATAGGAAATGACTGGCTTATTTGTCATCCACTGAGTTCTATAAAGTTTAAAATAGATAATACCTTCTCCCTAAGATGCTATACAGATTTATGTAAATGAAAAAGCAAATAATTGAACAAAGTGAATTAACAAAATATTCATCAAGACTATCAAGAAATCTATCATTATATCTACACAAAATACATAAGTTAATACTAATATGGGCATTGAATATAAAGAAAATTATCTAAGATCATTTAGAGAGAAATATACACACACATATGTGTATATATATACATACACATATATATTCATGTGTTTATATACATGAGAAAGTTAGAGGTAGAAAATTTCTTTTATATTGTGAGGACAAATATTAAGACAGATACTGGGAAATCAACCCTAACTCTGACAAAGAAGATATAGAAAATAATTGAATCCACCTAAGTAACTGACATACCAAAATAAAGCACAAGAAAGAAATTTTTCATACATATACACCTCAGAACTTTGTTAATTACAGTGTCTATAATTTATTATGTTTTGATTCAAGTAGATTAGTATGCATGATCAAAGTAATCAATAAAGTTTCTACTTATGTGTATGGATTGTTTACTGAATGTTAGTATTTCATTGCTTTAAATTCTGTAATTATGTCTGTCATTAATGGCATATATTAAAAATATATTCAATTGACTTCAATTTTAGATCAGAATTTGTCTCTTTTACTAACACAAATCTAAAAAATTTAGAGTACCTATATTTCAATAAATCTATATTAAATTGTTCAAAAAAGTATCGTAGGAATATTTATTCCATTAAACAATTTAAACTAGTTTTATTAATGGGACTATTGGGATTTATCCTGCAAAATTATAACATGAGAATGAAGCTTGTAATGATTCCTTCCTAAATTTAAACAGTACTCACAAATTTTTAGCTTGAGAAACATACTTGCTAATAAAGTCAGAAAACACTAGCAATGCAATGAACACACTAGCAATACATGGTTAAATCTTACTTTCCAAAGTAAAGCATGTAGCAACTGTGTTTTCCATTGAAATTATTAACAACATTTAAATTTATGCACAATTTTTAGAAACAATGAAACAGTCCCTTATACTTTATCAACTATACCATGGGATTAATTTAAGCACATTTAGAAAATGTATTAATATTTTAGGCCTCTAGGGGACCATTTTATATATTACTGTTTTAGTGCATTAAAAGGAACCTAAATCATTATAGTACAGACTTGCCTGTTACATTAACCCTAGGTTTTCAACTATTAAATATAAATAGACCCTAGGGTATTTTCAGCTAGAGTTTTAAGGAATCAGTTAATAATTGCAAGTTTGATGGATCCCTTAGAGTTATGAAGATCTCTTTTCTCCAACAATGGAACAAGATTTTGTTATAACATCTATAAAGAAGATGAGGAACTTTTTCATCACTATTCCATATAGAAGTTTCTCTCTCAACAATTCTCTATCCTAAAGTATCTCTAGTGTGAATCTATTTCAAATATATTTTCTTAATATAATAGCTTACAATTTATATTTTTATTTTTTCTTTAAATTTATTTTATCTATGTATTTGTGTTATCTGAACATTTGTTAGAGGTATGCTAATTCCCAAGACATTCAGATGAAGCCATCACAAAAGCATGAACTAGAGTTACAAGTCCTAATTATCCATCTGATATAGGTGCTGAGAATAAAACTTGGGTATTATAGAAGTGGGTATTATAGTATTATAACCCCTAGCCATCTCTCTAGCTCAATATATTTGTTTTTATTTAGTTCTAGAGTTATGTTAATTAAGCCATATATGCATGAATTTGATAATAGGGTACACAGTTATATCTGCAATTAATATTTTTAAGTGTGAGTTTGTCCATATATAATGCTATAAAAGTATTTTATATTCACATATCAAAATAACATCAATCTATCATATCCCATTTTTAACCAAAATTCATGCATAAAAGCCACATTTTGTTTTCTTATTACGTTATAAATGGTCATTTAGATAAGTTGTAATTTTTTGAATGCAGTTTAGATAAACAACAAATACATCTCATGTGATAAGAAATTAGAATCATATAAATTTTGAAGGAAGAATTAAACTGGAAAACTATCCAATTACCAAATATTTCTGTTGTTTGATCTCCCTGTATATACTCACTTTCCTATTCAATGAAAGATCACAAGGTTACAACTGACACCTACTTCTCTGAGGTCTCTATTTACTGGTTGAAATGGCCTGACACATGTGGTCAGCATTTATATCTAGAATGAATATTTTAAAATTCTTTAGTCATTTTCCTTTTGTTTTAATCAAAACATTTTAAAGTTTTATCAAAACATTCCAATGTTGCCCCCTTCTCCTTGCCCCTCTTACTGAGTTCTTCCCCCATCTCTCCTCCCCTGTGCCTCTGAGAGGGTTCCCCTCAGGTATACCCCTTCCCTGCGTCATCAAGTCTCTACAGGATTAGGTACATCCTTTCCAACTGAGGCCAGACAAGGTAGTACTCTGCTACATATTTGCCAGGGAATCAGACCAATTTTTCCATCACTAGCTATACTAATACTACCATACTGAAGTAAAAAGATGATTTTACCATCACTTGCAGATGAAACATAACTCACCAACATCTGTGCTGTGTCTTAGGACTAGCTCATAATGAATGACCTTAAGCACCTAAAGAAATTTGCAACAATTTTTGTCAACAAGAAAATGCAAATCAAAACAATGCTGAGATTCCATCTTATGCCATTTGGAATGTCTAAGATTAAAACTTCAGGTAATAGCAGATGCTGGTGAGGATGTGGAGAAAGAATACATCTCCAATGTTGGTGGAATTGCAAGTTGGTACAACCACTTTGGAAATCAATCTGGGGTTTCTCAGACAATTGGAAATAGTACAACTTAAAGACATCTATATAGTACATCTATATAACTTGTAAGCATATACCCAAAAGATGCTCTCCCATATCACAAGGACACATGTTCCACTATGTTCATATCAGCCTTGTTTATTTATAATAGCCAGAAGCTGGAGAGAACCCAGATGTCCCTCAACAGAAGAATGGATACAGAAAATGTGGTACATTTACATACTAGAATACTACTCAGCTATTAAAAACGAGGACTTCATGAACTTTGCAGTCAAAATGGATGGAAATAGAAAATATCATCCTGAGTAAGATAACACAGACCCAAAAGTATTTACAAGGTATGTAGCCACTTAGAAGTGAATATTAGCACAAAAGCTCAGAATACCTATGGTACAACTTGCAAACAATATGAAGCTTAACAAGAAGGAAGGCAAAAGTATGGATGCTTGAATCCCACTTAGAAAGGGGAACAAAATAATCATAGGAGGCAGAGGGAGGGAGGGAACTAGGTGGGAGAGGATAGGGGGAGAGAATAAAGGGGGCAGGATCAGGTATGAGAAGAGATAGGAAAGAAGTCTAGAGAGCCAGGAGAATGAATAGAAAAGTATAGTAGTGGGAGAAATTCCCAGACTCCAGGAAAGCAAGATGCTCCCAGAACCCAGTGGGGATTGACATTAGCTGAAATGCCCAACAGAAAAGAAATAGATCCTGAAGAGATCATATCCAGTAGATAGACATGATCCCCATTATGGTGCCACCCGCCCATCTCACAATATTTAACCAAGAATTGTTCCTGTCTAATGGAAACACAAGGACAAAAATGTAGCAGAGACTAAAGGAAAAGCCATCCAGAGACTGCCTCACCATCGGAACCATCTCATCTGCAGACACTAAACGCCAACACTATTGCTGATGTCAAAATGTGTTTGCAGACAGCAACCTGGCATGGCTGTCCTCTGGTGAGACTCTGCCAGCACCTGACTAAAACAGATTCAGATAGTCACAGCCAACCATTGCCCTGAGCCCAGGGACACAATAGAAAAGTTAGGGAAAAGACAGAGGAAAATGCAGAGGAATGTAATCCCATAGGAAGAACAACAGTATTAACTAATGGGATACCCCAGGGCTCCTAGAGACTACACTGTGAATACATAGAATGATCCATCCCTACATATATAGCAGAGGACTGCCTATCTGGCAGCAGTGGGGAGGAGAGACACTTTGTCTTGTGTAGGCTTGATGCCCCAGGGAAAGGGGATACTAGAGAGGTGAAGCAGGGGTGTGTGTGTGTGTGTGTGTGGGGAGCACCTTCTTAGAATCAAAGGGAAGGAGATGGGAAGAGGGGAGACCAGGCACGGGTCAACCTTTGAAATGTAAGTAAATAAGATAAATAATAAAAAATGCTATAATCAGGCAGGCACATATTGTTTATTTTTTTAATTTTTATTTTCTATATTCTATGTTTACATTCCAAAGGCTTTCCCCTTTCCCAGTTCCCCCCTCCCTATGTCCCATAATTCCTCTCCCCCCCAACTATTCCCCAATCATTCCCCCTCCCCCCACGGTTTCTCTACAAAACTGGATCCAATCTTTACAGGCCCAGGGTCCTCTCCTTTCTTCTTCTTAATCATTTGACTTGCTAATTGTGCCTTGAGTATTTAGGGCTTCTGGGCTCATTAATATCAACTTATCAGTGATTGCATTTCATGTGTATTCTTTTGTGATTGGGTTAGTTCACTCAGGATGATATTTTCCAGGTCTAACCATTTACCTACAAATTGCATGAATTCATTATTTTTAATTGCTGAGTAGTATTCCATTGTATAAATATACCACATTTTCTGTATCCATTCCTCCTTTGAGGGATATTTGGGCTCCTTCCAATTTCTGGCTATTATAAACAAGGTTGCTATAAACATAGTGGAACATGTGTATTTATTGCATGCAGGGGAATCCTCTGGGTATATGCCCAGGAGTGGTATGCCAGGGTCCTCTGGAAGGGACATGCCCAATTTTCTGAGGAACCGCCACACTGATTTCCAGAGCAGCTTTACCATTTTGCAATCCCACCAGCAGTGGAGGAGTGTTCCTCTTTCTCCACATCATCACCAGCATTTGTTTTCTCTTGAGTTTTTAATCTTAGCCATTCTGACTGGTGTGAGGTGGAATCTCAGGGTTGTTTTGATTTGCATTTCTCTGATGACTAAAGATGTTGAACATCTCTTAAGGTGTTTCTCAGCCATCCGAATTTCTTCTGGTGAAAATTCTTTGTTTAGCTCTATACCCCATTTTTTGATAGGGTTATTTGGTTCTTTGCGGTCTAACTTCTTGAGTTCTTTGTATATATTGGATATTAGCCCTCTGTCGGATATGGGGTTGGTGAAGATATTTTCCCACTTTGTTGGTTGTCATTTTGTCCTTCTGACAGTGTCCTTTGCCTTGCAGAAACTTTGTAATTTTATAAGGTCCCATTTGTCAATTCTTGATCTTAGTGCATAAGCTATTGGTGTTCTGTTCAGGAACTTTCCCCCTGTGCCTATGTCCTCCAGGGTCTTCCCAAGATTCTTTTCTAATAGATTCAGTGTGTCTGGTTTTATGTGGAGGTCCTTGATCCACTTGGAGTTGATATTAGTGCAAAGAGATAAGAGTGGGTCAATTCGCATTCTTCTGCATGTTGACCTCCAGTTGAACCAGCACCATTTGTTGAAGAGGCTATCTTTTTTCCACTGGATGGTTGTGGCTCCTTTATCAAAGATCAATTGACCATAAGTCTGTGAGTTCATTTCTGGGTCTTCAATCCTATTCCATTGATCCACTTGCCTGTTGCTGTACCAATACCATGCAGTTTTTAACACAATTGCTCTGTAGTACTGTTTAAGGTCAGGGATATTGATTCCCCCAGAAGTCCTTTTATGTTTTGAATAGTTTTAGCTATCCTGGGTTTTTTGTTGCTCCAGATGAATTTGAAAATTGCTCTTTCTAGATCTATAAAGAATTGAGTTGGGATTTTGATGGGGATCACATTGAATCTGTATATTGCTTTTGGCAAGATGGCCATTTTTACTTTATTGATCCTGCCAATCCAGGAGCAAGAAATATTTTTCCATCTTCTGAGGTCTTCTTTGATTTCTTTCTTCAAGGACTTGAAGTTCCTGTCATACAGATCTTTCACTTGTTTGGTTAGAGTTAAGCCAAGGTACTTTATGTTGTTTGTGGCTATTGTGAAGGGTGTTATTTCCCTAACTTCTTTCTCAGCCTGCTTGTCCTTTGAGTACAAAAAGGCTACTGATTTGTTTGAGTTAATTTTATAACCAGCCACTTTGCTGAAGTTGTTTATCAGCTGTAGAAGTTCTCTGGTGGAGTTTTTTGGGTCACTTAAGTAAACTATCATATCATCTGCAAATAGTGATAGTTTGACTTCTTCCTTTCCAATTTGTATCCCTTTGACTTCCTTATGTTGTCTAATTGCTCTTGCTAGAACTTCAAGTACTATATTGAAAAGGTATGGAGAGAGAGGGCAGCCTTGTCTAGTCCCTGATTTTAGTGGGATTGCTTCAAGTTTCTCACCATTTATTTTGATGCTGGCTACTGGCTTGCTGTAGATTGCTTTTACTATGTTTAGGTATGGGCCTTGAATTCCTGCTCTTTCCAAGACTTTTAGCATGAAAGGATGCTGAATTTTGTTGAATGCTTTTTCAGCATCTAATGAGATGACCATGTGGTTTTTTTCTTTTAGTTTGTTTATGTAGTGGATTACATTGATGGATTTCCATATATTGAACCATCCCTGCATCCCTGGGATGAAGCCTACTGGGTCATGGTGAATGATCTTTTTGATGTGTTCTTGGATTTGGTTGGCAAGAATTTTATTTAGTATTTTTGCATCGATATTCATAAGAGAAATTGGCCTGTAGTTCTCTTTCTTTGTTGGATCTTTTTGTGGTTTAGGTATTAGCGTAATTGTGGCTTCAAAGAATGAGATGGGCACTATCCCTTCTGTCTCTATTTTGTGGAACAGTTTGAAAAGTATTGGTGTTAAGTCTTCTTTGAAGGTCTGGTAGAATTTTGCACTAAACCATCTGGTCCCGTACTTTTCTTGGTTGGGAGGCTTTCTATAACCCCTTCTATTTTTTTTAGGGGTTATGGGACTATTTAGCTGATCTATTTGATGCTGATTTAATTTTGGTGTTTGGTATCTGTCTAGGAAATTGTCCATTTCCTCTAGATTCTCCAGTTGTTTTGAGTATAGACCTTTGTAGTAGGATCTGAAGATCTTTTGAATTTCCTCAGTTTCTGTTGTTATGTCTCCCTTTTCATTTCTAATTTTGTTAATTTGGATACTGTCTCTGTATCCTTTGGTTAGTCTGGCTAAGGGTTTATCTATCTTGTTGATTTTCTCAAAGAACCAGCTCCTGGTCTTGTTGATTCTTTGTATGGTTCTCTTTGTTTCTATTTGATTGATTTCAGCCCTGAGTTTGATGATTTCTTGTCTTCTACTCCTCCTGGGTGAATTAACTTGTTTTTCTTCCAGGGCTTTAAGGTGTGCAGTTAAGCTGCTAGTGTATGCTCTCTCCAGTTTCTTTTTGGATGCACTTAGAGCTATGAGTCTTCCTCTTAGCACTGCTTTCATTGTGTCCCATAGATTTGGGTAGGTTGTACCTTCATTTTCATTGAACTGTAAAAAGTCTTTGATTTCTTTTTTTATTTCTTCCTTGACCAAGTTGTCATTGAGTAGAGTATTGTTCAGTTTCCATCTGTATGTGGGCTTTCTGTTGTTTTTGTTGCTATTGAAAACCACTCTTACTCCATGGTGATCTGATAGGAGGCATGGGATTAGCTCGATCTTCTTGTATTTGTTGACATCTGTCTTGTGACCAAGTATATGGTCTATTTTGGAGAAGGTACCATGCGGTGCTGAGAAAAAGGTATATTCTTTAGCTTTAGGAAGAAATGTTCTATATATATCTATTAAATCCAATTGGTCCAGAGTTTCAATTAGTTTCACTGTGTCCCTGTTTAGTTTCTGCTTTCCTGATCGGTCCATTGAGGAGAGTGGAGTGTTGAAGTCATCCACAATTATTGTGTTAGGTATAATGTGTGCTTTAAGCTTTAGAAGGTTTCTTTTACGAATGAGGGTGCCCTTGCATTTGGAGCATAGATGTTCAGTATTGAGAGCTCTTCTTGGCGGATTTTTCCTTTGGCCTGCAAGAAGTGACTTTCTGAGTCTCTTTTGATGATTTTAGGTTGGAAGTCCATTTTATCTGATATTAGAATGGCTACTCCAGCTTGTTTCCTGAGACCATTTGCTTGTAAAATTCTCTTCCAGCCTTTTACTCTAAGGCAGTGTTTGTCTTTAACACTGAGATGTGTTTCCTGTATGCAGCAAAATATAGGGTCCTGTTTCTGTATCCAGTCTGTTAATCTATGTCTTTTTATTGGAGAATTGAGTCCATTGATGTTAAGAGATATTAAGGAATAGTAATTATTACCTCCAGACATTTTTGAAATTATATTTATTTATTTTATGTATTTTTTATATTTGAGAGGTTACCTTCTTTTGGGCTTGATGAGAGGAGCTTTCTATCTTGCTTCTTCCCAGGTGTAGTTTCTGTCCTTGTCTTGGTGTTTCCCCCCTATTATCTTTTGTAGGGCTAGATTTGAGGAAAGATATCATGCAAATTTGGTTTTGTCATGGAATACCTTGATGTCTCCATCTATGGTGATTGAGAGCTTTGCTGGGTAAAGTAGTTTTGGCTTAAGTTTGTGTTCTCTTAGAGTTTGCATGATATCTGCCCAGGATCTTCTAGCTTTCATGGTCTCAGGTGAGAAGTCTGGTGTTATTCTGATAGGTCTTCCTTTATAAGTTACTTGACCTTTTTCTCTTGCTGCCTTTAATATTCTTTCTTTGTTTAGTACATTTGGAGTTTTGATTATTATGTGACGGGATGTATTTCTGTTCTGATGCAGTCTGTTTGGGGTTCTATATGCTTCTTGTATATTCATGGGCATCTCTCTCTTTAGATTGGGGAAGTTTTCTTCCATAATTTTGTAAAAGATATTTGCTGGCCCTTTAACTTGTAAATCTTCACTCTCGTCTATACCTATAATCCTTAGGTTTGGTCTTCTCATTGTGTCCTGAATTTCCTGGATGTTTTGGGTTACAGCCATTTTGCATTTAGTATTTTCTTTGACTGTTGAATCAATGGTTCCTATGGTATCTTCGGCTTCTGAGATTCTGTCTTCTATCTCTTGTATTCTATTGTTGATATTTGCATCTATGGCCCCTGATTTCTTCCCAAGGTTTTCTATCTCCAATGTTGTCTCCCTCTGCAATTTCTTAGTTGTTTCTACTTCTGTTTTTAATACCTGGATGGATATGCTCAGATCTTTCACTTGCTTGATTGTGTTTTCGTGTATTTCTTTAATAGATTTTTGTGTTTCCTCTTTTATAGCTTCTACTTGTTGGCCCACGTTCTTCTGTAGTTCTTTAAGTGATTTTTGTCTTTCTTCCTTATTGTCTTCTTCTTTTTGATCCATCTTCTCCTGCATTTCTTGAAGTGATTTTTGTATTTGTCTTGTAAAGGCTTCTAACTTTTGATCCATTTTCTCCTCTATTTCTTTACGCAATTTTTCTATGTGTTCAGCTACCAGCATCCTGACCAGTGATTTTATATCCAAGTCTTGTTTTTCTGGTGTTTTGGGGTATCCAGGGCTTCGTGTTGTTGGTGAACTGGGTTCAGATGCTGTCATGTTGCCTTGATTTCTGTTAGTGACGTTCCTTCATTTACCTTTTGCCATCTGGTTATTTCTGGTGTTAGTTGACCTTGTTGTCACTGGCTGGTGTTTGAATCTCCAGTGAGGCTGGGCTCAAATGTTGTTTCTCTACTGGTGGTTATGCGTGATTGCTGCTCAACGGGATCACTAGCTGGCTGCCACCCGCTGCCTTGGTGCATGGCCTGAAGTCTCGGGGAAGTGCGGGGAAGTGCAGCAGAGCCTTGGTGTGCGCTGCTAGGCCTGCCTAGTAGCGAGAGCCTAGCAGATCCCCCAGCGTGGTAGCCCCTGATGGAATCTGTCTACCTGTGCCTTTCCAGCTGTGTCCTGGTTGCAATATGGAGGCCTGCCGCTATTGCTGGTCCGGGGTCCTGGGGATCCCCTAGCGAGAGCCTAGCAGATCTCCCTGTGCGGTAGCCCCAGATGGAGTCTGTGTACCTGCACCTTTCCAGCTGTGTCCTGGTTGCAATATGGAGGCCTGCAGCTATCGCTGGTCCGGGGTCCTGGGGAGCTGGGTGCCTCCGGCTGCCTCGGTGCACGGCCTAAGCTCGCCGGGAAGTAGAGCAGAGCCTAGGCGGGCACCTCTGGGCCTGCCTGGGGGCGAGAGCCTAGCAGATCTCCCTGCGGGGTAGCCCCAGATGGAGTCTGTGTACCTGCACCTTTCCAGCTGTGTCCTGGTTGCAATATCCACATATTGTTTATTAAAGGCAATTTTAAAACACTCAAGTTTGATTAAATGATAAAGAAATTGGAAGAAGAGGAAGAAGAAGAAGAGGAGGAGAAGGAGGAGGAGGAGGACAAGGAGGAGGACAAGGAGGAGGAGGAAGATTCCCAATGACACAGAGGTTGTTTATATGCCAAGGTAGCAGGAAAAACTGACTTCTTCAATCTAACTATAAACTATGGTCATTGTATATTCATACTTCAGGCCAGGTAGTTATAAAAAACAATTTTTTTTAAAAAAATCAAAATTATAAAACCAAAATATCTAGTAAAATATACTGGTGTCATACAAAATAAGATGAATAATAATTATGGAAATATATAAATATATATTCAATACTTTTGGAATATATATTTGTAATATACTTACTTCATATTGTAAAGGAATATATACCTAGGTCTATTTTCAAAAGAAACTTTCAATCATATAAATGCGTACAAAGATATAGTGGTATAAAATATTTACTGCATAATATTAACTGTGGAGGTTTTGCTTTTTATAAATAAGTAACAGCATCTCCCACTCGCTATAAAATATTAGTGTAGAAATAATTATTACAAAATCAATTTTTATATTTACATTATTATATTTTCTTTTAAAATAACTTTAAATTGCTATCAGAAATAAACTTACACATAGTAATTTTCAATAAGTTAAAACAGATATTTATTTATAGCACTTTGAAATAAAGCAGAAATAAAAAAAAATCTGTAAAGTACCAATTAGTTAAAAAAAATTTATCCAGAGTTATTTTGAGTAAAAAATATGGAATGCATAACAGATGATATTCAATATCAGTCAACATTGAACTTTACACTATCTCTGCCACATTAATGATGAATAAATATCTTGAGGACTTGTCCAGCCTTGATGTGACTTTATGTGCCTGATCTTTGTAGTTTATTACGCTCTATTAGGCTGATGTCCCTCAGAGTCCTGATTTTTTCTCAGGGGATAAATGAGGGGGTAATTCTGGGGCAAATGGTAGGTGGAAAATAGAAAACCTGGTGGGAGGGGATGGAGGGCAAAGTGCAGTTGGGATGTAATATATGAAAAAATAAAATATTGAAACATACTCAAAAAAGACATACATATTATCCAAATGACTCAATAATTTATCTTCTAGATCCTTATCCAAGCTTGCCTATATAATGTTAAGGTGGCTTTAGTATTACTATGAGAATGAAATAATACAGTAGATATTATAATTTAAACATTCATCACTGTGGAAAGTCTTGATAAGATCAAAATGGAGCAGTTTGTATGAAATCACCCCCCTTTTTTTTTAAGTTTAGGATTCTCTAAAGCAGGGGAACTTACATATGGCTGTCTTACAAATATTAGAGAGCAGTTTGTCAGGTCCATCACCAACTTACATAAAAGACCCTACAGTCTTTAACAGAAAATACTTCTATCAAGACATTTCCCTAATAATCCTTGAGTCAATGGCACTTGTTTCCAAAACCATGTTGTTATCCCCCTTAATTTTTACTTTGAAATCTCTCTGTTGACTCTTGAATACACAGGTAGTTCTATTGTGTTGTCTCGTCTTTAAATGATAATTGCCCTTTAAATGTCATTTTCCATTTCTTTGGGTAGACATATAGAACACACATTTTTTGTGTGAAAAATAAACACAAAAGGAAGTCAGAAAAATAAAGAACATAATGCAGAAAGTTAAATTTTAAATAAACTCTACTGTGTGTCTGTTTTCATCAATGGAATCCTGCACCTACTATAGACTTAATTCCCAAAGAACCAACAGACTCAAAGCAGTCTTCAAATTTTCAGTGAAGCATTCTTAGAAATAGTGTTTCTGGATGGATATCATGGTATATCTTTAATCTCAGCACACAGGAGGATCAATATAAGTTTCCAAAAAGCCTAGTCCTGATAGGGAATACTAGGGAAAGATACGCCATAAAGTGGCGTATCTTTCACTAGTATGGAAAGGGTGACAAAGATACACCATAAAGTCTTTCTTTTTTCCCCAATGGGGAAAAAAAACACCCTGGAAATAGAAACCTTAAAATTTATTTAATTTAGAAAATATCTCAAATAATTAAGGCAATCTGATCCAAAAGCACAGGGCAAGAATCATGATACTACTTGATTTCAAATTATACTGGAAAGCTACTTTAATAGAACTAATGTGGTACTGCCTAAAAGTAGAAGTGTTTATCAATGAAACAAAATGAAGATCAAAAAATAAATCTAGAGTTTTATACTTGTCTTATTTTGACACGTGTCAAGAACATAGAACCTGAAAAACAACAACAAAATACTTCTGTAAATAAGTAGTGTTCAGCATATTAGATAACCACAAAGTGAAAAATGAATCTAGACTATTTCTCGAATATACTAAGGACATCAAATAGAGAAAGATGTAAATATAAGGAATAATAAAAATAACTAGAACTAGTATACAGAAAGTATTTTATACCCCAAACATATTTGAATAATTATTCTCATTAAGGGTATTTAATCATGTTGAAATGTGTATAAGCAGAAATTATCAATTATCAAATTATCTGTCCAATGTTTCTATTCTTTTCTTTTTCTTTTCTTTTTTTTTTTTTTTTTTTTTTGAGATAGGGTTTCTCTGTGTAGTCCTGGCTGTCCTGGAACTCACTCTGTAGACCAGGCTGGCCTCGAACTCAGAAATCTGCCTGCCTCTGCCTCCCAAGTGCTGGGATTACAGGCATGTGCCACCATGCCTGGATCTGTCCAATGTTTTAAATAAAATTGAACACCAGTATTATCTGAGCACTAGCAAATTGAACTGGAAACATTGAAAGCAAAGCACATGAATGTGGAATATAATTTTTGGATACTAAGAAAATGTTAATACTAAGATTTAAGGCATCAGTTACTTTTGTTTTATCATACTAATTTGGACAAATGAGCAATGCAACTGCTCTAAAACCCAAAGAAAAATGTGTTTGCATGTACTAGATGTGTGTATATGCGTGTGAAAAGACAGATCGAAAAGTAGAAAAAGTGTGCATATTTTGAAAAATAATATGCATATGCATATTTGAACACGATGGATACAGACAAAGAAACGAAGCTTAAGCATTAACACACAGAAAATAATGATTTTAAATAAAGCATGAATTAAATTTTAGTTGTATAAAAAAAACCATTGAATGCAATCAGCATCAATAGACATTATCACTAACCTGAAGTGGAATTTTATAATAGATAATTTAAATAAAGATGAAAATAATCTATATTAATTTCTTAGAAACTTTCTATCCCGAGACATATAACATTTTTTGTCAAGATGACTAAATTCATTCATGAAACTTAGGCATTCCCTAATGAATGCCTCAAACTTAGTAGCACTGGCAATGATTTTCACTTGCTTTAGTTGATGATATACTGAGAAAATATCCTACTCTATCTAGCTTTCCAAAAGAAAAAGAAATTCAGACTACATTAAGGCTAATATAAAGAAACATGTCCTTTAAAAAAATCAGAGAAAATTATATACTGAAAAACATGAATGTTTATAAACATTTTTGAAAATACTTTTAAACAATATAGACTAATACTTTTAGAAGATTTTTTTTTTTGTTAAAAGTAGTATAACTGCTAATGACAACATATAACTGCAATTACACAATGCATGTATATCACTGAAGGGAGATAAGTGCCATCTTCCTTGCTAAGGTCTAATATTTTACTCAGGTTCTAGAATTCCTTTTAGAAATCACACACACACACACACACACACACACACACACACACATACACACACACACACATATCTCCCTTTTACTTGTTTACCTTTAGTTAGGAAAATTGCACATATTCATCATACTTGAGAATGGTTCATCTACAATTCATCTTTCTTTGGACAAGTGGATCACCCGTAATAAATTGATTGCAGGCCAGTAAAAGAACTTGGGTCACACATACCTAGAAATATGTCTCATTCATCATAAATCAGTTAGATAACCACCTCAGCCTTTATTTACTACCACTGCATATAGCTATGTTATTGTTTACTTAAGATATACCAAAATTTAGCAAACAGCATGGTCATGAATAAAATACAGAGGTTACCTTTCTAATTTTCTCACTAAGCTTATTTTATCCATGGGATCAAAGAATTATGAATAAAATAAAGAAAAAACAGACAGATATTCACATAAGCTTCATAGCTTTATGATATAAAATAAACAGGGCTTTTAATTTGTTAAAACATACATAATGCTGTAAGATCACAGTGATGATCAATAGAAAATGGACACTGTGGCATCAAGTAAGGTGCTCAATAAATCAAAAGTTGCACTTTGAATATGTTTCTTTTGTTCCTGGTAGAGGGTTACAAAATAAAATCTGCAAAAAAGCCTTTCTGGTGTTTAACACCTGCAAAGAAATAATTTATAAGTGTATGAGACTTAAACATGGACTGTGCATTACTGGGATAACATAGGTGAACATCAGTCAATGGCAAATATTTCCCCATCAAAATTTGCACACTTCATTCAAGATTTGTAAATGTTAAAATACATTAGAGGAGTAAATCAAAGACAAAAATATATGAATGGAGTAGCAGGTATGAAAATTTGCTCTGTGATAGTAAATAAATGAATGTGATTATGTATAAGCATGCTTATAGGCCCATACATGCCTCTCTACTGACTAGACCATAAATATATATACACAAATAGAGATTCCACTGGGATATTATATGAAAAGACAAACAGAGAACACATATTCTTTAGTACAATAGGTATTCTTCATTTTGTCAAGAAGCTATTATTATTTGTAATCCACACAAATTATTATCCTCTAAATTATACTATTGAGTTCATTTTAAGAAAGATTTTACTGCTAGAGAAAACATATTACAGATTTTTTTAATTCAACAACTCTGCCTTTCCCCTATTTTAAATATGATATGAATGCAAATAATAATAATAATTACAATAATTTTCACTGGTACTGATATTGTCCCTTCCTTTGCACAGTAATTATATCAGCACATTTTCAAGGTCAAACAACTTTACATAATATATCTCATCCACAGTAAGTGTATACATTGATATATAATTTTCCTATTGAATTTACAAGGCATTATTATCCTGGAAAAAGCTTTCAGCATTTTGAACACCAACATTAATCTAGTTAATATTCTGGATTTCCTGTCGATGCATACTGAAAATTATCTGTTCAAAGTCACTTAGGAGCTCATTACACTCTTAGTTCCTAAACAGGTATTAATACTAGATATATATTTTAACATTAATTTTCTTTAAAGAGGCAATAAGTGCTTGATTTTATCATCTGGTTAAAGAATTTGTTACTTATAAAATAGAGAAAAATTATTTTGCTTTTTATTGATATTTATGAGCAAACCACAATGTATGATTTAGTTTAATTTTTGGCCATTGTTTTTGTGTTTGTTTCTATGAAATGCCAAAAAATTGTTGTTATATTGTCAAATATTAACATGACTGTAATTGATGTTCAAATACAAATAGACAAGAAATATATGTTCTACCATTTTTTAATGTATGACCTAAATATCTTGTAATAAAAGATTTGCTAGAAACTTAATATAGTTTGTAATATAAAAAAACTACCAATATAAGTATGTATGGGCTTTATGAATACACTTGTAAGAAATAAGGTTCAGTCATGAGAGATTTATACTAAGATGTAAAGGAAATGTTCCTCTGAAAGTTATGTTAGTCTAGCCACAGATATAGCAGCTTTACATACCGTTTGTTGGGATAAAATGTGCTATCAAAAAAAACCAAATAGAAGAATCTAATAGAGGCTTACATTTTCTCACCATTTGAGGTTACTGCTCAATATGGTAGATAAATCACAATGCATATCCTAGGACTATATGGTCACAATTCATTCAAATTCAGGAGTCGGGAACAACAATATTGTTCAATTTACTTCATTTCTTCATACAAACACATTATGCAGCCCAAGCCCCAAGCCCAAGGGAATGGTTCTACTTACCATTACTATTGGTCTCCCCATGTCATTTAACCTAATCCTGATAAATTTCAAGAGATGTCCAAATGCTGTGCTAACATAGATATCCCATCATAGGTATTCCTAGAGGGTTGACCATTAGATTATCCTCATGGAGTAGCAATTAACTACAACTATTAAACTATTAGAAGACACTGACTAGATTTTTAAAATGCCAATGGATATGGCTGCAATGAGTTGTTCTGTTGTCAACGTTAAAATATTTTTATTGCATGGACACAATTAGTTTCAACAACTCCCCGCTCTATGTAATAAACTGAGAATACCTATGGAATTCTTGCAGACAGACTTGAACTTAAGAGGGAATATGAAAAAGTCTCTAGCAAAAGACCTCTCTTGGCTCTGTCTGAACATGCTTATCTGGAATGTTTTTTGATTTGTTAATATTAACTTATATGTATTGGAGAGAATGGGGAAAAACTTATTTCACTTTCAAAATTGCTTTCACATAAAAGAGAATGAACTCCATTATTCCATGCCTATCCAAAGTTTTATTTCAGAGTTTCTAATTTTCATACTTACAAATGTGGATTAAAAAGTCTACATTGTATAGCCCTCAAAATAATGTATGGTCTAACACGATTTTCACTAAAAACTAATTACTTCAACACACCACTTTCAAACAGTGGGTAAATAAAATATCAATTTATATAATGATTATTTAACATTAATTGTTAAAAGTAAAAGAAAAATTTAATTCATGTAAATATTATTTCATGTAAGTTAATTTTATAACCATGTGTAAAATATGGACTGAACCATATAATATTCATATTAATTGAATTTCTGTAGACAATGCATATAAATTACTTTCTGACACCCTTCATATTGAACATGGACTGTCTCCAGGTTTTACCTCATGTTTGCTGTCCAGTCTAGATTTTATGATCTAGATTTTAGTACAAAGTATTCTCAAGTATCTATGCGAATTTGTTTGAATGAAAGCAAAAGAGAAAGTCCTTTATTTTGTGGGAATTTGTTTTCTCATTCCACTGCTTACTGCCCTCCATAATATATGATCCTCAGTTGCAGAGAATTAATTGCTTTTCCCTAAATGCCAAGATTTTTCTTCATGAAAGTAATTTATTGCTAACCAGCAATATCTCTATAACTCATCCTTCTGGGTGGAAAAATCCACGGCTTAGTATTCTCTTGTGTTAAAAGTCTACTCTTTATGATACACATTTGTTTAGAGTAGGATGCAAACCATCATATCATTTATTATAATTTTGACATTAAGCCAGGATCCAAACAATCTAATTCAGCATAGAAAATGTTTTCTTGCAGATATGTAAATTTTACAATAGTCCAGACTCAAAATAAGCTTCTTTTAAGATCTCTCTTCTTCCATGTTAATGACAGACTGATGATGCGTGGTTGGCATTGCTCTTTATTCTCACCTGCAATTGAAAGCTTAGCATGTGCTTTCCCAGGCTGGTTCTCTTGGTAAATCTTCGCTATTTTTCTTCTCTCTGACCTGCCCCTATCCTTGACCTTGTTGGTGAGCTATTTTCCTCTTTGAGTTTTCCTGGAGAAGTTTTATGGCACAGTCTGACTAGCCCTCCTATATTTCTTGTATTTTCTTTTCCTTCTGTCAACACTGAAGTCCAACCTGCAAATTACGAGTAGATTAGCTTTCATCATACCTCAGTCCTTTCCCAGTTCTTGTAAAGTTAGCTCAGCTAGTAGTACTTCTGAGACAGCACTTTAAGGGACTTTTCCTGTGGGTTTTACTTTGATATCTGTTTCGTAATGGGAGGCCTTGAATTCTGAGTATTATAATTTTACACATCATATCTTTCCAACATATATAATTATTGCAAAACAAAAGGATTCCAAATATATTTACATCAGATATTAAAATTATTTTGTGTAGAGAAGAAACCAACAAAACCTATATTTTAGCTTTATATGAAGTTTTTTAGTTTTACTCTGTATAAAATTACATCAAAACAACATATTATTAAAATATCTATTTTAAAACATGCTGTTTTCTCTTCAAAAATAATTTATATTAGAAATACATTTTTAAAGATTTTTAAAAATATTTATGGACAAACTCTGAAATAATATGCCAGTTATTCAGTCATCATTGTTTCTGAGGAGACCCCATATAGAATATTTAATTTTCTCTAAAATATGTAGGACAACTTTTTCTTTGTTTCTTTGATCAGTGTCTGTGTGTCTTCATGTGTGTTTGTGTGTGTGTGTGTGTGTGTGTGTGTGTACACTGTGTTTGTACATATATTCTATGACTTATGTGTATACATCAAAGAACAACTCTAAGGAGTTTGCTTATTCTATCCTGTTGACTACAGAGACTAGACTTAGGACCCCCCTGAGCCATCTTATTTTGATATTCATTTTAATATGTAGCTAGAAAGAGGGATTTTGCTTTGTGATTTTTGGATTTGGTTTTGTTTTTTGTTGTTGTTGATGAATATGATTTGGTTTGGTTTGGTTTGGTTTGGTTTGGTGGTGGTGGCAGTAGTTGTGTGTGGGGAGCCGACAGCGTAAACATCCTGCCGGCGTAAACATCCTGCCAGAGTGAAGTAAACAAGTCAGTGCACAGGTGCTGGGTAGTTTACCATCCCTTGGTCTCTGCCTCTCCCGAGCTGCAGCCAATCAGGGGATGACACGTCCGAGGCAGGGGTTGTAGCCTATATAAGGGATGGGCTTCTGGGTGTTTGGGTCTCCACTCTGTAGGCTTATGCTCTCCCTCTCAAGAGCATTAAAGCTTTGCTGCAGAAGGATCTTGAGTGTGCCGCGTCGTTCTTGCTGGTGAGACCCTAGCGCTGGACAGTTGTGGGTTTAATGATACTCTGTAATAATTGCAGATAGGAGCCTGGCACAACTGTCTTCTGAGAGACTCCACCTAGCCACTGACCAAAACAGATGCAGAGACCTCCACTAGAACATTAGACAGAACTCCTGGAGTCTTGTGAAAGCGTTGGGGGAAAGATTAAGGGACCTGGAGGGCATGGGGACTCCACAGAAAGGCAAATGAAGTCAACTAACACTAACACGGACCTGAGTTCAGTCCCAGACACTGAACCACCAACTAACAAACATACATGGGCTGAAACCACACACACACACATGTAGCAGATGTGCAGCTTGGTCTTCATATGGACTCTCCCTGACTCTGTGGATTGCCTGTGGACCCTGTTCCCCTTGCTGGGTTGTCTTTTTGGCCTCATTGAGAGAGGTTGCACCTAGTCTTGCTGCAACTTGTTGTCCAAGATGGATTTGTACTCAGGCTGGGTTTCTCCCTTCTCCTATGACAAAAGGAAGAGGAAGGGGGAAGGGATGTGTGAGGGTGAACTGGGAAGAGAGAGGGGACTGTGATCAAGATCAAAAGTCAATTAACTGATTAACTTAAAAAGACCAAAAAGAGAAAGAAAGAAAGAAAGAAAGAAAGAAAGAAAGAAGAAACAAAGAAAAGGGGATAATACTAAAATAGTTTCATTTCGCCTCCACATTATTTCTTCAAATCATTAATACTAACATTTACTTACCATTTTTGATAGTGGAGATGGATGAGTTGGTTGATAAAAGGCTTGTCATGCAAGCACAGGGTCTGAGTTCCATCCTCAGTACCCACATAACATACAATATTGTACTTAATATTTTGAGCACTTAATAGAAAGCTACATAAGTAAGTTTTATTTGGACTGTACAACAACACATTTTTGACTCCTGTAATTAAATGCTATAAATTATATAAAATACATAAAATTACATGAATTTCTACTATAAAGCTCTACAAAACAATTAACCTTAAGCTTATATGATATCATTCTCTGTTAACTACTTAATTATTATCATTTATTTTAATATATAATCAGGTTTACCTTTCTTAATGAATTAAGCACTTCCTTCCTAATGAAAGAAAATCCTTGCTCTTAATGTTTAGTGCTAATATCTCAAATGGATAGAATTTGTCTTTATACTTATATAAAAGAAGAATATACTCCAAATATCATTAATCTTAAAACAGCAATGATGAAACTCATACCTCTTTGATTACAAGGAATCCAGCAATGCTAGATTGCTTTCATGAATTTAAACAAACCTCACACCTAGAACCTGAGTCTTTGCTATGCCTGTACTCAGACACTTGCCCCTGAGTTGTTGAAATGCAACTTCCCTGTTGACATGTATACAGTGAACTGTGGAAAACTTTAGTCTTTCTGCATTTTGCAGTCTACAAAAAATTCAGAGACATCTCTGTGAAAATATCTCCAACTATGTACTCATGTCCATACCCATGAATGACCAATTCCCATGAAGCTCTTGGCCCACAGGTAAGAATAGAACTCATTAGATGAATGTGCATGAAGATTATGTTTTTTACCTGTTAAAATAATATCATAGAACCAGAAGACAATGTAATTTTCATATGGCTCTATTGTGACTCAGTGGTAGACTTGTTTTCTTTTCTTTTCTTTTTTTTGTTTCTTTGTTTCTTGCTTTTCTTTTTTTTTTTATTTTCTACATTCTTTGTTTACATTCCAAATGACTTCCCCTTTCTCGGTTTCCCCCCTGCCCAAAAGTGCCATAATCCCTCTTCCCTCCACCCATTCCCTGATATAGCACCTCCAACTTCTCTATCCTGGTAATCCCCTATAATGGTTTCAAACCTTTCCAGGACCAGGGCCCTTTCCTTCCTTCTTCTTGGGAATCATTTGATATATTAATTGTGTCTTGGGTATTCAGAGCTTCTGGGCTAATATCCACTTATAAGTAATTGATTTCCATGTGTGTTCTTTGGTAATTGGGTTACCTCACTTAGGATATTTTCCAGTTTCAACCATTTGCCTAAGAATTTCATGAATTAATTGTTTTTAATTGCTGAGTAGTATTACATTGTGTAAATATACCACATTTTCTGTATCCATTCCTCCATTGTTTGTTTTCTGCATTTCTTTTTTTTTAATTTTCTACATTCTTTGTTTACATTCCAAATGATTTCCCTTTCTTGGTTCCCCCTCCCTATAAGTCCCATAAGCCCTCTTCCTTCTGCCCATTCCCCCTCATCCCCATCAAACAAACCCCTCCCACTTCTCTATCCTGATAATCCCCTACATTGCTGTATCAAGCCTTTGAGGGACATCTGGGTTCTTTCCAGCTTCTGGCTATTATAAATAAGGCTGCTATGAACATAATGGAGCATGTGTCCTTACTGCATGCCAGGAAATTCTCTGGGTATATGCCCAGGGGTGGTATAGCAGGGTCCTCCAGAAGTGTCATGTCCAGTTTTCTGAGGAACCGCCCCACTGATTTCCAGAGTGGTTAAACCATCTTGCAATTCCACCAGCAGTGGAGGAGTGTTCCTTTCTCCACATCCTCACCAACACCTGCTGTCTCCTGTGTTTTTAATCTTAGCCATCTGACTGGTGTCACTTGATCTTCAACAAAGAAACTAAAACCATCCAATGGAAAAAAGATAGCCTTTTCGACAAATGGTGGTGGTTCAACTGGAGGTCAGCATGCAGAAGAATGCAAATCAATCTATTCCTTTCTCCTTGTACTAAGCTGAATTCCAAGAGGATCAAGGACCTCCACATAAAACCAGACACACTGAAACTAATAGAAAAGAAACTGGGGAAGACACTTAAGGTCACGGGCACAGGGAAAAAGTTCCTGAACAGAATGCCAATAGCTTATGTTCTAAGATCAAGAATAGACAAATGGGACATCATAAAATTACAAAGTTTCTGTAAGGCAAAAGACACTGTCAAAAGGACAAATCGGCAACCAACAAATTGGGAAAAGATCTTCACCAACCCCACATCCGAGACAGAGGGCTAATATCCAATGTATACAAAGAACTCAAGAAGCTAGACCCCAGAAAACCAAATAACCCTATCCAAAAATGGGGTACAGAGCTAAACAAAGACTTTTCACCTGAAGAAATTCGTATGGCTGAGAAACACCTTAAAAATGTTCAACATCATTAGTCATTAGAGAAATGCAAATCAAAACAACCCTGAGATTTCACCTCATACCTGTCAGAATGGCTAGGATTAAAAACTCAGAAGACATCAGGTGTTGGCAAGGATGTGGAGAAAGAGGAACACTCCTCCACTGCTGGTGGGACTGCAAGCTGGTACAACCACTCTGGAAATCAGTCTGGTGGTTCCTCAGAAAACTGGAAATGATACTTCCAGAGGATCCAGCCATACCACTCCTGGGAATATATACCGAGAAGACTCCCCAGCATGCAATAAGGATACATGCTCCACTATGTTCATAGCAGCCTTATTTATAATAGCCAGAAGCTGGAAAGAACCCAGATGTCCCTCAACAGAGGAATGGATTAAAAAAAAATGTGTTATATATACTCAATGGAATACTATTCAGCCATTAGAAACAATGAATTCATGAAATTCTTATAGAAATGGATGGAGCTGGAGAACATCATTCTAAGTGAGGTAACCCAGTCTCAAAAGAATACCCATGGTATGCAGTCACTGATAAGTGGATATTAGCCTAGAATCGTGGGAGACCAAAGACACAATTCACATACCAAATGATGTCTGACAAGAAGAAAGGAATGGACACTAATGCTGGAAAGGGTCAAAGCATCAGAGTAGGGGAATACCAGAACAGGGAAGTGGGAAGGGGTGAATGAGGGAGCAGGGGGAAGGAAAAGGCATGTGGGACCTTAGGGCGGTGGGGAAACAAAAAAAGGGAAATGAAATGTCAATATAGAATATATCCAATAAAAAAAAAAGAACAGACAAATGGGACCTCATAAAATTACAAAGTTTCTGTAAGGCAAAGGACACTGTCAATTGGACAAAATGGCAATCAACAAATTGGGAAAAGATCTTCACCAACACTACATCGAACAGAGGGCTAATGTCCAACATATATAAAGAATTCAAGAATGTAGACTCCAGAGAGTCAAATAACCCTATTCAAAAATAGGGTACAGAGCTAAACAAAGAATTTTCACCTGAAGAATTTCAAATGGCTGAGAAGCACCTTAAGAACTGTTCGACTTATTTTCTTTAAAGGATATTTTCACTGGAGCTTTTGCTTCTAATTCTGAATGTATTCGATTTACTTTAGGTCCTTTGCAGATATGACTACTCAGATGTTTCCAAATTGCCCTTCCTTCTGTGCTTACACTCTTCTTTGTGTTCTTATTTGAAACATAGATGTAATTTGTAACAAAAAATATGGAGAATTTTAGATTAATGTTCACCATATTATTTGGTCAGTATTTTATCTTCCATGCCATGATGACTACAAAGTTTCTGCATTAAAGCTCTTCTCATATGAAAAAAATATTCTTATTTTGAGCTGTCTTTGTAACTCCTTCCTACCTGGCACTTACCTCAGATCTATCTATTAATGTTGGTCACAAATCCCTGTCAAACAATTTTCTATCACTTTGATTCCTATCTTGCTTGCAACATAATTTCTGTCCATAGTAGAATACCCAATAATTCTTTTTCTTACTTTCCTTCATCAATTCCAAAGTATTATTCTGATTTTGTTTCCCAGAATTAAGACATTCTTTTGTTTCATTTTTCTTCTCTAAAATGTTGCCTTATTGTCTTTTGATTGCAAAAATAACTATATAAGGGTTCAAACACTTCTGAAACTAACTGCTTTCATTCTAATTTGAGCTTTGCTTTACCACATTTAGGGAAAGAATTATTCACCCTTTAGGTAAAATATTAAATCCTATTCATTAATTCTTATGTTTTGCTTGATTAAGCAGAATAAAACCTCCCTTGACCTCTGTGGCATGTATATTAATACTTCATCATTTGTTCATACATTTGTAACCTATGTTAGCCTGATAACCTCTTGAAACCAATTTATTTCTCCTAAACATTGGTTTAGCTACTGTGTAAGTTTGGTTGAGAAATCAGAATTATAGTCTTTGTATTTAAACACTTGTTTTCTAGTTGGTGGCAGGTTTGTGGAAATTAGGGGCTCTTAAGAGTTGGGGCCTTGCTGGCAGAAATATTTCTCTGAGGGTCAGCTTTTATAAGTTCACTTTACTGGTCTTTCTCTATGCTTCTCTGTGCTAAGGAGCAGGAAGTGAACTTCCTGATGCCCCCCTGACTTTTAGCAATGTCCAGTGCTAGATGATGGGCTCATACTTTCTTGATCTGTAAAACAATGTTTCTTTTTTATTCTTGATGAATTTTTATTCATTTTATTGAATATAGATTTTCCCCTCACATATTATATCTTGATTACAGTTTTTCCTTCCTCTTCTTCCTCTGCAAATTCCAGTTTCTCCCTATTTCCCCTATTTATCTATATCCCCCACCCTCTGTTTCACATTAGAAAATGAAAAGGCTTCTAAGAGATAAGACTAAAACAAAATAATATAAAAAAATTTAATAAGGTAAAAAAAAAAGTACGTTGAAATAGGACTAAACAAACTGAAGAAAAAGAAGCAAGCCATTGAACACCAAGGAATGCATAAAAACACTAAATTGGAAGTCACAATATGTGGCCAAAGGATGTGTAGAGGGGGAAAAAAGGCAGAAAAAAATACTAATAAAATAAACATGAAAAAAATCAAACTAAAAAATAAGATAAAACCACAAACAAAAAGGAAAATTTGATATGACAGTATGAGACAAAGAAACTCCCAAGATTTCATTTGCCATTGAGTTGGATTTCTGTTGGACATTCCCTGCTGGGCATGCAGTATATCTTTAAGAAGAGTTTGCTCCCTCAGTAAGATTCCCTTGGGGAAAATGAAAATTTCATTTGTAATTCTGTTTCAGTTGGAGATTTCTTGACTGTTAAAAATGGGTGTATGTGTCTACTTCTTTCAACTCTAAGAACCTAACACATATAGACCCATACATATCCTATTCATGCTTTCTCACTCTATGTGAGTTCACAAGTGCACAGATCCTGTTGATTTAGAGGGCTTGGCTTTTTTGGTGTCCTCCATCCTTTTTAACTTACACTCTTCTGCCTCCTCTTCTTCAAAGTTTACTGATCACTGGAGGGAATGAATATTTGCTGAGATCCTATTTAGGGCTGAGTGTATAAGGCCAGCCTGAGATGCATTAGATCTTGACAGAAAAGTAAACAAAGTACAATCAAATTTAAACCATTTTTCGAATTAATGAATCAAAATACAGCATTTTGTTCTAATGTATGAATGCAAAGCTATAATGGAGGTGGTGGGAAGACAGATGGAAGAATTGCAAATTTGAGGCACATTTGCATAGTGAATTTTCAAACAGTCTGGACTATAGAGTTAGTCCACTGCCAGGGGCCAACCCCAGGGCAGTGTTGTTCTTTCTCCTTGGTTCTTCTTTAGGCAGAGGAGGGAGAAGAGCATGGGGGGGCTTGATCTTATGAAATTCTGGGGTAAGACTTTGTCTTACAAGATTGAGGGTAAGACTTTATCTTATAAGATATTTAGGGTTTCTGTATAATTAAAAGTTTACTTATCTAAGTCTAAGTTACTATGCTAATGTAGCTGACCCGCCTTCTGTGTTCCTCTGAAGCCAGAGACTGCAGTCTCAGGCACTTAGCACCTCACCCTAACACAGCAGGAGATTATGTAAAGGATTAGTTGCTAGAGCCTTTTCCCTATTGTTCCCTATTGTCCAGATGTCTCCTTCTTGTTGGGCTAAAGGGAACTTTGGAGCTATAAACTTCTATTGAACCAGGAGACACTCATAGAAAGAAACTTTTATATAAGCTAATATGCATAATCTCACATAAATTCATACAGAGTTTCAAGCATGCAGAATTCTCAGTTGTACATTTCCATACAAATTCAGCTGGGCCAAGCTTGCATGAATTCTTGCAATTATATATATACACACACACACATGCATACATTCTCACAATTATACACTTATACAAACATCTATACTTAAGTGTGCATATGAAGCAAAAGAACAAGCACCAGTGCAGGAAGAACTCACTCATTCTGGATAAAAAATGAGCTCCAATCTTTATTGCATATAGAAAGTAAAGGCTTCCACCCTTTTTTTTTCAATTTATTTATTATATGCAAGTACACTGTAGCTGTCTTCAGACACCTCAGAAGAGGGCGTCAGATTTCATTACTGATAGTTGTGAGCCACCATGCGGTTGCTGGGATTTGAACTCAGGGCCTTCTGAAGAGCAGTCAGTGCTCTTAACCCACTGAGCCATCTCTCCAGCCCTTTTTAATGCTAAATGAATTAAGTCCATGTTTGTAACAAAAAAGCTTTGTTCCTTTTTATAAGACTATGTCTGCCTTGTCCTTATCATGGGACCTGTTCTTTCCCATGGTAAGGAGAAATCTGACTGCTCCTCTGATCTCTGCAGAGTCTTTTTTTTTTAAAATTTCCCTCTTCATTCTGCACATTGCTCTCTAAGGTTTTTTTATGTTACCTATAGTTTCTAAGTTATTCCACTCTTCATTCTCCTTCTAATCTTGTTCTTTCCTTCTGCTCTGAAGTCACAACAGTTCTCTTACTCTCAATGCCTTTTCTCTGAAAGCTATACCTATACATCTATGTTGTTCTTGAGTCCAGGTCTGTCTAAAAGATGTTCTTACTAAAAACTCTTCAGTTCAGTTCCTATCTCAGCTCAGTTCTTCTCACCTCTGTTCCTCTCACCTCAGTTCCTCGGTTTTGACTCTTTTCTTTGTCCTCAGCCCTTAAACATCTTTAAGAATACATGATCACACGTTACAAGTGATCAAAAGTTCACACAAAAGAAATTCAATCATAAATTGAAATAGAAGTTTGCAACAGAGAATGTTTACATGCATCTCCATTAGGAGTAATTAGCTAGCTAAACATCCATCATCTGTCTGAGCTCTACAGGTTCACTGAAGGTTCACTGAAGGTTTAAAACCATAACTAAGTTTTAAGTGAAGTTTCATGTAAATAAACCCAGTCAATATTTTATCTTCTGTCCTAGCACATATAATAAATCCTAGTTCCCTTTTTCTGACCTTTGGTTAATTGCTTTACAAGCTCTTTGAATGTGCTCTAAGTATGAGAAAATCTGGTTATCATCTAAGAACAATTAACTGGTAACATTTGGTAATAACAGAAAAAGCATATTAATAGCAGGAATCTTTTTTAAAATGAGTCCCTTACAGCCTTGATTAATAAGGGCATACTTGTTGCAGATTATAAAATAATCTGAAGCAAGCCATTTCAGGTTGATCACTTGCTATTATATTAGCTTGTCCTGTAATGGCTCCTGACAGTCCATTGCTCAATATTCAACTCAAACAACTATAAAATTATAAAATCTGCTAACACCTACCATATCTATGTTTAGTACAAATTAGATCAAAAGAGCTCAGAGAAATATAAAGTCACTTTCTCTCACATACCAACATGAAGGATTACTCCTCCACTGTTGGTGGGATTGCAAAATGGTAAAACCGCTCTGGAAATCAGTTTGGCGGTTCCTCAGAAAATTGGGCATGTTACTTCCAGAGGACCCTGGCATACCACTCCTGGGCATATACCCAGAGGATTCCCCTGCATGCAATAAGGACACATGCTCCACTATGTTTATAGCAGCCTTGTTTATAATAGCCAGAAATTGGAAGCAGCCCAAATATCCCTCAAAGGAGGAATGGATACAGAAAATGTGGTATATTTATACAATGGAATACTACACAGCAATTAAAAATAATGAATTCATGCAATTTGTAGGTAAATGGTTAGACCTGGAAAATATCATCCTGAGTGAATTAACCCAATCACAAAAGAATGCACCTGAAATGCAATCACTGATAAGTGGATATTAATGAGCCCAGAAGCCCTAAATACTCAAGACACAAATAGCAAGTCAAATGATTCCCAAGAAGAAGAAAGGAGAGGACCCTGGGCCTGTAAAGATTGCTTCCAGTTTAGTAAAGAAACCGAGGGGGGAGGGGGAATTATTGGGGAACAGATGGGGGGGAGAGGAACTATGGGAACTATGGTGGGTGGGAACTGGGAAAGGGGAAAGCCTTTGGAATGTAAACATAGAATATAGAAAATAAAATTAAAAAAAAAAAAAAAAAAAAAAAAGAAAAGTAAAACCATTTGGCATCTGTTTTCATGCATTGTCCTTATATTTTGCTAATTAATGCATGTAATTTCAACATTCACAATTTATGACAGGACAATTAACATACATATCCAAGTATAAATATCTAACCAAAATAATCCAGTACAAAGCAATAAATAAAAATTCCTTGAGTTTGTGTACATAGGATACCCTTGTGTTTTCACCTGAAAAGAAGGGCATATATTTAATGTAAACATTTATAAGAGTCTTACCTCTTATACTCACCTTATTTTTTAGCATGAGGGTTGCTTATGTGCAAAGTATACTTATTCTTATCAAAACCTGAAAGCTTCATCCTTATTTATTCAGCATCAGTGTTTTGAAAGGTTACTGAAAATCAGAGTTTTGTGTCATTGTGGGTTTTCTCTCAACAAGTATTAACATCTTCCCATATGTCAAGTGTCTCAATTAACTGTTTCTTTACAGGTAAATTTTACAATTGAATATACTGTGGGCCTTGGCACTACAATTCTAATTAAGAGTCGCACTTCATTGAATCATTTGTAACTTACCCTGCTCTTACCACCTCAACTTTTGCATGGCACATTTGCCTTCAGCCCTCATACAGAGCTTACTGCTTCTGCTCAACCATGCTGAGCACATTCTCATCTCATAGTCTCTGACAATGATACTCACTTGTACTATTTCTATAGGTGGTTTTTCATATGAGAAAAAATTAAGACCAAATGTTGCACTCACATGAAGGGTTTTCTGATGAACATCTGAAGAACTATCTTGTCCATCACAGCTTCAGGACCACTGCCTATCATAATTTCATGTATACTATCTTCTTGCTATATCATATTGTTACGTATTGTATAATAAGTTACAAATTTTATTTATATGTATGGTCTTAACTATAGACACTAAAAAGGTAGGCACTTTTTACTGATCTGTGCTATTTCTCAATTATTTCATACAAATCTTAGCACAGCAGAACTGATGTAGAATACATGCACACAAACACACACACACACACACACACAAAAACAGGAGGAGGGAGTAAGAGAGGTAAAGTGAGGGAGAGGGAGCAGAAGGGAATTGCAATATTAAAAATACCGAGGTGCATTTCAACACAGAAATCAGAAAAATAATAAGAGATTCATTTTTCTTTTACTCTGTTAACAGAGTGACCAAGAATCAGTGACTAGCAACTATTTTTGTTTCTGTAGAATTCATGAAAACCTCCCCACCTTCTATTTTCTTCTGATATAGCAAGAAGATAGTATTCATGAAATTATAATAGGCAGTGGTCCTGAAGCTGTGATGGACAAGATAGTTCTTCAGATGTTCATCAGAAAACCCTTCATGTGAGTGCAACATCTTTCTGTCCTCCCTTACAACTCTCAGATGTAACACAAAATAAAAGCACAACACAGACTACTCTTACAACTAAAACCTTAAGTGAGGACAACGCACATATAAACCAGCTTTCTTTTTGTGTGTGTGCAGCATCTGGATGCTATAAATAACTATTTATATGAAATAAATTCATTGTAGGCCATGAGTAAAAAGATAAGTCAGGAGATTCATCCTATTAAAATGAGGCATCTCACCAAAACCTTTCATTTTATATCTAAAGGTCAAAGACACAGAGCTACAGATTTACTATACTGTCTCTAAATATAAACGTAAAACTGAGAAATACACAATGATTATTTAATTACACAAAAGCATTGATTATTTTGTCATGTTCACAATGTGTGAGAGAAAATACTTGTGATCAATCATTAATATTCTTAATTCTGAATAATAAATCTTGTTAGTGTTGTAGCATCTACACCATGACTACATATTTTTGAGACACTTTATAACATTTTTAAGCCACATCAAATATGTCAAAATGTCTATAACTGTATAAAGGATATCTGAAAATACTGACACAAAAAATAATACAATAAATACATTTTGTAATTATTTAGTAGCAAAATATCTGGATTAAGGTTAGGTATCCCTTGGCAATGATTGTGATTTTATATATACATACTTATGTGTATGTACGTGTATGAGAGAATGTGTGTGTAGATATGTATATATGTGTATGTATGTGTGTGTGAAAGAGAGAGAGAGAGCACTTTGTATGTGCTCTCTGGGTACTGATATCTCTGGGTATCAGTATTATTGAAGAAAAGGCAAGTGTTTACTGGAACTATTGGAAACCATCATTGGAAATGACCCTTAGCTGCAAGAAAAATAAGAATGAACATGTGAATATATGAGGCAAAAACAGCACTGCGTAACTTCCTCATACTGCATGCTTGTTGTATCAGACATTGAGTTAATTTCTTATAATGTCAAGAAAATTGTACCAGGAATGTTATTTTTCTTCTTCCTGTTCTATAGACAGGAAAATAACCAATTATTGAAATGTGCCCATTAATTAGAAATAGAGAAGATCACATAACAGGAAGCCTAAGATTTGTAGTACAGTATTGTTTCCAAAATGTTAGTCATTAATAAAAACTTAAGAGAACTTAGACTACTCAAAATCTGAAGAAACATCAGCAAAAAACCATTTTACATGACATACAGAAAGCAATCTCTAAATCAGGAAATAAACCATATACTCTGTGTGAGTATGTGTATGTGAGTGTGTGTGTTTACAGACATGCTTCTATGTTGTTTTCATCTGCAAAACATGCATATATATAGATATAGATATAGATATATATATGTATATATATATACACATCTATATTTATATAGATAAGTATTCATATGTATGTCTGTCTTTTTTATTCTTTCTTCATTCCATTCCCTTCTGGAATAAGGAAAAACTAACTTCATTGCCTTGTAAAATCTGGTTTTTAAGTCTGTACTGCTATCAGCTAGATTTTAATATCTTTTAATTTTTTTTACTTATTTTATATTTTATTAATCATCTTATTCATTTACATTTCAAATGACATTCCCCTTCCTGCTTACTCCTCCATCACCCCCATCATATCCCCCTTCTCCCCCCATGCCTCTATGATGGTGTTCCTCTACCCATTCACCCACTCCTGCCTCACCCCTATTCTGGGACATCAACCCTCCATCCACTCCCATTGATGTCAGAGAAGGCCATCCTCTGCTACATATTTATTTAGATTCCTGGCTCCCTACATGTATACTCTTTGGTGGTTTATTCCCTGGGAAGACTTGGTGGTCCAGTTAGTTGATATTGTTCTTCCTATGGGGTTGCAATACCCTTAAGTCCTTCCCCTAACTCTTTCATTGGTGTCACTGGGCTCAGTAAAAATGGGTGCCTGTGAGTATCTGCGTCTGTATTGGTCAGGTGGTGGTAGAGTTTCTCAGGGAATAGCTGGATCAGGCTCCTGTCAGCAAGAATTTCTTGATCTTAGCAATAGTGTGGAGGGTTGTCATATGCAGATGTGATAGATTCCCAGGTGAGCCAGGTTTCTAAATATCCTTTCCTTCAGTCTCTCTTGATTTGGTTATCCTTGTTTTTCCTTTGGATAGTAATTTATCTGTGTTAAAATTTTTGAGATGCATGGGTAATCCTATCCCTCAACTGGGGGGCCATACCTATCTACTGGAGGTGGTCTCTACAGGTCTCACCTTTGTTGGGTATTTTGGCTAAAGTCATTGCCATTGGGTCCTGGGAGTCTCTCACTTTCCTGGAGTCTGGGACTTTCTAGTAGCTACCCTATATTCCACTGCTACATGTTTCTATCCAGCTATCCCACTACTAGGCATATACCTAGAAGATGCTCCAACATATAACAAGGACACATGCTCCACTATATTCATAGCAGCCTTATTTATAATAGCCGGAAGCTGGAAACAATCCTAAAATCATTCAACAGAAGAATGGATAGAAAATGTCACTAACACAATAGAGTACTAATCAGCTATTAAAAAGCAATGACTTCATGAAATTCACAGGCAAATGGAAAGAACTAGAAAATATCATCCTGAATGAGGTAACCCAGGCACAAAAGAACACACATGGTATGTACTCACTGATAAGTAGATACTAACCCAAAAGCTCAGAATACCCATGATAAAACCTACAAACCATGTGGAGCTTAAGAAGAATGAAGATCAAAGTGTGGATGCTTCAATCCTACATTTCACAGGAAACAAAATAATCTAATAATCTCAGGAGGTAGAGGGAGGTATAGATCTGGGAGGGAGAGAGAGGCAGGGGAAGGAGCAAAGCACAGCAGGAGCATGTATTGGAAGGGACAAGAAAGAACTACAGAGAGTCAGGAATTTGCATAGCCTTTATTTTGTTTAGATATATTCTTTATTTACATTTCAAATGATTTCCCCTTTCCTGGTCCCCTCCTCCCGAAAGTCCCATAAGCCATCTCCTTTTCCCCTGTTCCCCAATCAACCCACTCCAGATTCCCTGTCCTGGTATTCTCCTACACTGCTGCCTCAAGCCTTTCCAAGACCAGGGGCCATCCTCTGCTGCCTATGCTTCTGGAGCCATGGGTAACACCGTGTATACTATCTGGTTGATGTTTTTGTCCCTGGGAGCTTTGGCAGTACTAGGTGGCTCATATATTTGTTCCTCTTACAGCGCTGCAAATCCCTTCAGCTCCTTGGGTCATTTCTCTAGCTCCCATATTGGGTACCCTGTGCTCAGTTCAATGGCTGAATGAGAGTGTCCCCCTCTTATTTGTCATGAACTAGCAGAGCCTCCCAGGTGGCAGCTATATCCAGCTCCAGTCAGCAAGCACTTGTGGGCATCGATAATAATGTCTGAGTTTTATAACTGTATATGGAATGGATCACTAGGAGGGGTATTCTCTGGATAGTCTTTCCCTCAGTCTCTGCTCCACACTTTGTCTCTGTATCTTGTTCCGTGGGTATTTTGTTCCCCCTTCTAAAAAGGACCAGAGTATCAATACTTCGTTCTTCCTTCTTCTTGGGCACCATTTGATAAGTGAATTGTGTCTTAAGTATTTCAAGATTCTGGGCTAATATCCACTTATCAGTGAGTGCATTCCATGTGTGTTCTTTTGTGATTTGGTTACCTCACTTAGGATGATATTTTCCAGTTTCACACATTTGCCTAAGAATTTCATGAATTCATTGTTTTTCATAGCTGAATAATATTCCATTGTGTAAATATACCACATTTTCTGTATCCATTCCTCCATTGAGGGACATCTGGGTTCTTTCCAGCTTCTGGCTATTATAAATAGGACTGCTATGAACATAGTGGAGCATGCATCCTTATTACATGCTGGGCAATCCTCTGGGTATATGCCCAGGAATGGTATGGCAGGGTCCTCCAGAAGTATCATGTCCAGTTTTCTGAAGAAACGCCAGACTGATTTCCAGAGTAGTTGTACCAGCTTGCAATCCCACCAGCAGAGGAGGAGTGTTCCTCTTTCTCCACATCCACACCAGCACCTTGCGTCTCCTGAGTTTTTGATCTTAGCCATTCTGACTGGAGAGAGGTGAAATCTCAGGGTTGTTTTGATTTCAATTTCCCTGATTACTAAGGATGTTGAATATTTCTTTAGGTGCTTCTCAACCATTCAATATTCCTCAGGTGGTCAAAGAGATACAAATTGGAAAGGAAGAAGTCAAATTATTCATATTTGCAGATGATATGATATTATACTGAAGCAACCAAAAAAAACCCACCAGAGAACTCCTACAACTGATAAACAACTTCAGCAAAGTGGCCCAATATAAAATTATCTCAAACAAATCAGTAGCCTTTCTATATGCAAAGGATAAACAGACTGAGAAATAAATTAGGGAAAAGGCACCCTTCAAAATAGTCACAAACAATATCTTGGTGTGACTCTAACCATACAAGTGAAAGATCTGTATGACAAGAACTTCAAGTCTCTGTAGAAAGAAATTGAGGAAGACCTCAGAAGATGGAAAGATCTCCCATGCTCATGGATTGGCAGTGGCCATCTTGCCTAAAGCAATATACAGATTCAATGCAATCCCCATCAAAATCCCAACTCAATTCTTCAAGAGTTAGAAAGAGCAATTCTCAAATTCATCTAGAATAAGAAAAACCCAGTATAGCTAAAACTATTCTCTACAGTAAAAGAACTTTTGGGGAAATCGGTATCCAGGACCTCAAGCAGTACTACAGAGCAATAGTGTTAAAAACTGCATGTTATTGGTACAGTGACAGATAGGTAGATCAATATAATAGAACTGAAGACACAGAAATGAACCCACATACCTATGGTCACTTGATCTTTGTCAAAGGAGCTAAAACCACACATTGGAAATAAGATAGACTTTTCAACAAATGGTGCTGGTTCAACTGGTGGCTAACATGAAGAAGAATGCAAATAGATTCATTCATATTTTTTCTTTTTATTCGATATATTCTTTAGTTATATTTCAAATGATTTCCCCTTTCCTGGATTCCTCCTCACTGAAAGTCCCATAAACCCTCTTCCCTCTCCTTGTTCCCCAATTCATCCCTTCCTGCTTCCCGGGCCTGATATTCCACTACACTGCTGCATTGAGCCTTTCCAGGACCAGTGGCCTCTCCTTCCTTCTAATAGCTGGTTAGTATTTCATAGTGAGCTTAGTACAAGGAGATAAGAATGGATCATTTTGCATTCTTCTGCATGTTATCCTCCATTTGAAAAAGCACCATTTGTTGGAAAGGCTATGTTCTTTCCACTGGATAGTTATACCTCCTTTGTCAAAGATCACTTATCTCCTTGTACTAAGCTCAAGTCCAAGTGGATCCAGGACTGCCACATAAAACCTGACACAGTGAAACTATAGAAAAGAAACCAAAGAAGACCCTTGAGCACATGGGCAGAGAAGAAAATTTCATGAACAGAACACCAATAGCTTATGCTCTAAGATTGACAAATTGACAAATGGGACCTCATAAAATTACAAAGTTCCTGTAAGGCAAAGGACACTGTGAATAGGACAAAACGGCAACCAACAATTGGAAAAAGTTCTTTACCAACCCTACATCTGACTGAGGGCTAATATCCAATATATACAAAGAACTCAAGGAGATAGACTCCAAAGAACAAAATAACCCTATTAAAAATGGGGTACAGAGTTAAACAAAGAATTTGCATAGCTTTTAATATCTTAACTCGCCTGATTTATCTATGGAGTAGACTATCACATATCCATTCTTTTCTTCTATAACTTCAATTTTTTATTGTTATTGATTATATATATATATATATATATATATATATATATATATATACACACAGAATTTCAAGCACGGTTTTTGTGCCATTCCTCTGACAAATAGTCATTTCCCTCATTTAGTTTTATAAATCTGCTTGTTAGATCTCAATCAATAAGATAGTTGATCTTCAAGGAACAAACTGACTACATTATTTTCAATGAAATGCATTCTGATTTTCTTTTAATACTTTTTTCTAATATTTTTAGCATTTTTTTCTTCCTGCTTAAATATATTACATATTTTTTCCAGTTTTGGCTTTGAACGTAGAATTTTAAGTTTTAGATAATAGACTTTAGGTCTGGCATGGTAGTGCATGCTCTTAATTTCAGCATTATGGATGCAAAGGCTGGAGGATCTCTGTGATTTCTATGCCAGAACTAGATATGGAAACCCTTTTCCAAAGAACAAAAACAAAATAGAAAGATAGATACATGATAGATAGATAGATAAATAGATAGATAGATAGATAGATAGATAGATAGATAATGATAGATACCAGATAGATGTTTTCTTTAATAAAGTAGAACACTTTTGTGCAATTAAATTTCTGCAGCTACTATTCCTGATGTTTTACAATTATTTACTAAGTGACCTTTGTATTTTCATCTAATTATATGTTGTATTTTTAAAAATATTTTTACACTTATGTATGAAAGGTGGTTTTTCAGATACTTAAGAAAAAAATTAGATTTTGTGTTTACTAATTTCACTGTGGTAAGAGAATAATAAGTAAATACAATTAATTTTATATGAATCTAAATATTGAAGAGCTCAAGATTTGATCTACATATGTAAAAAATTTAAATATATCTAAAAAACACACTCAACTAACTAAAATTTATTGAATTTATCATCAATTGAGATAAATTGATTAATCATGTTACCAAAGACTTCTATAACCTGGGTAAGTTAAATATATATTAGATAATCTATTGACTGTGATGTTATATAATTACCAATTTAATTTTTATAGGATATTTATTTACATTTCAAATGTTATCCCCTTTCCTTGTTTTCCCCAACCTGAATCACTCCTATCCCATCACCACTCCCCCTGCTTCTATGAGGGTGTTCCCCCACCCACCCACTCCTACCTCGCTGCCTTGGCATTCCCCTATACTGGGGTATTGAGTCTTCACAGGATCAAGGGCCTGTCATCCCATTGATGCCCAACAAGGCCATCCTCTGCTATCTATGCAACTGGAGCAATGGGTCCCTCCATGTGTACTCTTTGGTTGGTGGTTTCTGTCCCTGGGAGCTCTGGGGGAGCTGGTTGGTTGATATCCTTGTTCTTCCTGTGGGGTTGCAAACCCCTTCAGCTCCTTCAGTCCTTTCCCTTAACTCCTCCATTGGGGACTCTGTGCTCAAGCAAGTGGTTGGCTGCTACATTTGCATCTGTATTTGTCAGGCTCTGGTAGAGGCTCTCAAGAAACAGCTATATCAGGCTCTTGTCAGCAAGCACTTCTTGGCATTCATAATGGTGTCTGGGTTTGGTTAATGTTTATGGATGGATCCCCAGGAGGGGCAGTCTCTGGATGGCTTTTGCTTCAGTCTATATACCACACTTTGTCTCTGTATTTTCTCCCATGTGTATTCTGTTCTCCCTTCTAAGAAGGACAGAATCATCCACCCTTTAGTCTTCATTCTTCTTGATCTTCATATAGTCTCTGAATTATATTTGGAGTATCCTGAGCTTTGTGACATCAGTGAGTGCATACCATGTGTGTTCTTTGTTGGCTCTGTTACTTCACTCAGGATGATATTTTCTAGCTCCATCCATTTGCAGAAGAATTTCATGACGTTTTTGTTTTTAATAATAGTTGTATATTACTCCATTGTGCAAATGAACCACATTTTCTGTATCCATTCTTCTGTTGTAGGACATCTGTGTTCTTTACAGCTTCTAGCTGTTATAAATAAGGCTACTATGAACATAGTGGGGTAGGCATCCTTGTTATGTGTTGGAGCATCTTTGGGCTATATGCCCAAGAATGGTATAACTGTGTCCTCAGGTAGTATGATGTCCATTTATTTCTAAGGAACCTCCAGACTGATTTTCAGAGTAGTTGTACCACCTTGCAATCCCACAAAAAATGGATGAGTGTTGCTTTTTCACCACATCTTTACCAGCATCTCCTGTCACCTGAGTTTTTGTTCTTATCCATTCTGACTGGTGTGAGTTAGAAAGGAGTTAAAGCCATCCAGTAGAAAAAAGGCAGTATTTTCTACAAATGGTGCTGGTTCAACTGATGGTCATCATGTAGAAGAGTGCACATTGATCCATTCTTATCTCCTTTTACAAAGCTCAAGTCAAAGTATATCATGGACCTCCACATAAAACCAGGCACACTGGAACTAATAGAAGAGAAAATGAGGAAGAGCCTCAAATACATGGGCACAGGGGAAATTTCCTGAACAGAACACTAATGGCTTATGCTCTAAGTTCAAAAACACACAAATGGGACCACATAAAATTGTAAAGCTTCTGTAAGGCAAAGAACACTGTCACTAGGGCAAAATGGCAACCAGCAGATTAGGAAAAGATCTTTACCAACCCTACATCCAATAGAAGGCTAATTCAATATATACTAAGAACTCAAGAAGTTAGATTCTAGAGAACCAAATAACTCTATTAAAAATAGGGTACAGAACTAAACAAAGAATTCTCAACTTATGACTATTAAATGGTTGAGTAGCACCTAAAGAAATGTTCATAATCCTTAGTTATCACTTTATTTTTCTCTATTTATCCTTATATTGCCATTACATCTAAAATTTCCTTTTGAAACTCTGTTTCTCAACATGTTTATGTTTAAAGTATTCTAATTCTCTGGATGAATATCTCTACCATCATGGAAGAACATTTCTTTTATTCACTTTAAAATTTTTCCTTTTTAAAAGAATTTCATTATCCATACAATTAAATAAGAGAGATCCTCTGCTAACTCCTCCCAATTTCTCACACTTCCAAATGTATTCCCTCCCAACAGGATAATTTTTTTTTGATGAGCCATGGAATCCAGTTACTGTTATGCATATGTGCATGGATGTAGTGCTGTCCTTGGGAATCTATTCACTGTCCATATTATTAATAAGGAATATTTCTACAATCCTCAGCAAATCATTGACTGCCAACAGATACTCACTGGTTGAGGTGTGAGACTGGAGTACTTGCCTGAATCGTTCTTGTACAGTTAATCATTCAATCGTGTGTGAGTTAGGATTGCAATAGTCACTTCATGTTGAGAAGATACCCTTTTACAGATCTTCTTCGAGTCCTACAGTTCTAATATTCTTTGTGAATTAAAAGTAATTTTCTTGTGATTTTAAAGGAAGATAATTATTATATTATAAAACACTATACAATGCTCTTTTGTTCTATTAATTTTTATTTTTATATCTAGTGACAATGTCTCTCTACCTAGCACAGGCTATCCTGGAACTCACTACATAGGTGAGGAGAGCCTTGAACTTACAGAGATCTACCTGCCTCTACCTCCTCAAGGAATGGGATTAAGGTATGAGGCATGATGTTTGCCTCTAGTGCTGTTCTCCTAATCAGTATTTACTGTGCAATCTTGCTATTTCTTTTTTTGTGGTATATTCATATTTTAAATTTACTTTAGATATTATAGACCTTATTAAAATAGATTTTATCCTTTTTCAATTCTTTTGAATCCTTTCAACTACTATCCATAAGATCATTTGCAGTTAATATTATTAATTTTTTTGCGTGTGGTTTTTCGAGACAGGGTTTCCCTGTATAGCCCTGGCTGTCCTGGAACTCACTCTGTAGACCAGGCTGGCCTTGAACTCAGAGTTCCACCTGCCTCTACCTCCCAAGTGCTGGGATTGCAGGTGTGCACCACAACAGCCCGGCTAGTTAATATTATTAGTATATTTATTATTATTCTATATTTTTTCTAGTTTGCTTTATTTATTTATTTTTTGGTTTGTTTGTTTTTGGCTTGTTGAGACAGGGTCTCTCTGTGGAACCCTGACTGTCTTAGAAGTCACACTGTAGACCAGGCTGGCCTCGAACTCAGAAATCCACCTGCCTCTACCTCTCAAGTGCTGGGATTAGAGGCATGTACCACCACTGCCCTGCTCTTGTTTGCTTTATTTTATAAACAAAACATCCTCATCAATAGCTTTTGAATCTGCATCTATTTTAAGAATTATTTTTTTCATTTCTTTTGGCAATGCCAGTTGAATCCTAGGCCTCATGCCTTCTAAACAAGAGTCCCCTTTCTACCTAGACTCCAACTCCCATAATGACTTTATATGCACTGAGTAATTCCAAAGCAGATCAATAGTTTTTTGTATGTCCTACATTGACTTTTCTATATTTGTAATTCCTCTCAACAATTCTCTGACTAGTGGCCCAAATAAAATTATGCTGCTTTCATGCTAAGTACTTAAGATTTTTTAGCAATACTTCTGCTACTAGTTTAACCTTAGAGTTGTCCTGATAACATACTTGGTATGATTTCTCTTCTTTAGATGACTTTGGAGTGTTTTATGCTCTAGAATGTGGTTTGTCTTAGTAAATGCTGTATGTTAGCCTGAAAAGAATGTGTGTTCAGCTGCTGCTGGATGAAGTAGTCTATAAATGTCAATTAGATCACATAGATTAATGGTGCTTCTCACTTCGAGTATATCCTTATTGATTTCCTGCCTGATGGTTCTATCAATTTTTGTAGGAGAAGTATTGAAGTCCCCAGTTGTAAAAGCAGAATTGTTTTTTTCTCTTGAAAGGCCTGTCAGTTTTTCCCTCACATATTTGGGCAAATTTACATAATTTACATAATAATATAAGGATTGCTATGGTTTGATGGAAAGTTGACCTGTTTATCTTTTTGTTATGACCTGCTTTATCCCTTTGTTTCAATAACTACTATAGATTTGTGCTAATCGAGACACCCTAAATTTATTCACTATTTTCACAAAATATATTTAAATGTACTATATTTAATATGGTATATATAATACATATGATATAAATATATAAAACAGTATATTATATAAAAATAATGTACTATATGAGGTAATTTATAAGGGGGAGTCTTTCTTGATACAATATTTTGCCTGTCTTACAGTCTGTCTCTTTTAATTTATGGTATGATTGAATTCATATTTAATGTTGTTTTAAAACATGGTTATTTGCTATGGAATTAATACTTTCTGTGTCTTTGTTTTATTTTCTGATCATTGATTAATAGTCCACTTTATGTTTTCATGTTTTTCTCTTTGCACATCAGTTATATTTCTCTATAATTTTTATTTAGGCCATTAAGGGGATAGCTCTGCAGATTAGAGCTCTCACTGTAAAAGAAGATACCCTGATTTCAAATTTTTAAACCCCACAGTGTTGTCAAATATGGCCATGTATGCCTATTTACCCAACAGATCTCAGGACTTGCAAGTTATCCTGCCTCAATGGTATCTTCATCAATGGCCTGTATAGCTTAAATATAATGTGAATAACTAAGTAAGTTTTGGTATTTGTGTCCTTAATCTTCTCTAAGAGTCCTAATCTTTGGTTGGTTCTCTTACTTTGGTTCTGAAATTTCACCAATATCTTACTTTCTCTCCTTTTTTTGCTTTATTGTACTCTGGCTACTCATTGTGCTTCTATTACTAATTTATTAATTGTTTTCTAGCACTTAGAAAATTCTTGTTTTAATTTCTCCATTCTTTTTTCTCCTTCATTGCACTGTTATATTCCTCAGTGGGCCCATCATCAGGTCTCAGATTCTCTCCACCGTCAGTAATATCCAAGATGGTTCTGAGCCACTGAAGATATGTTCGTTTTGTTTATGGGGTTATAATAAGCAGCTTTCCCTTTTGATTTCCCCTTAGAGGAGATATATCCTTCTGAAATTCCCTATCTGTTGCTGCAAAATATCCAAGCTTTAATGACTATCATAAAAATCAAGTGTTTATATTGTAGTCATTGTTTATTTATTTTAAAATATGCATTTAACTGGGTTTATTTAACAATAACCTAAATGCCTCTAAAATATGTTTTTTCCTTGCTTATCAAATGCTGTTTGAAGTTGAATATGTTATAGGGTCAATTGAAAAAGAGTTTTCTAACCATTTCCTTGTGAAATATATCCATCTGGTAATACAATTACATAGGAGATTTTTTTGATATATAAATACATGTCTGAGTTTTTATTTTGAAAGGTCCTCATTTTGTATTGTCTATTGTTTTTAGAAATTTCTAAGTGTCTTCAAAAATAAAGGGCATAAATTTCAACAGCAAGAGGCTACGAGTCTAGGTCTGGGCTCTTTTCTGCTAACAAGGACTAAAAGCAAGCAAGTTCTTGAAAGACAGAAAGAAAAGTAGACCCAAATGTACAGGCAACCCTACCACCCTGCAACATAAACTCAAGCAGCACAGTTTAATAATAGGATTGCTTTTTAATATTATGAGATTATATATGTTTTCAACAGATTTAAAATAATTTTTAGAATATCAATGTGCATGTACCACATAGGTATAACAATAGAACAGACCCCAATAGAATACATGAAATTTTGCCAAAGACTTGAAAATGTCTTATCCCTTGCCTTTCTCTACTTCTATTTGTATATTTCACTTATTAATGTTTAACTATTCATGTATATATTAGAAATGTGTTCCTATTTTCATTTGTGTTTTGCTTATGTAATGGTTAGTAAGTTTAAACTAAAAAAAAATAATAAGCAGACTAGTTTTTGCCCTTTCATTCAGAATTATTTTGGAGCTCTGCATTCTCTATATAGTTCTGTCTTAGGTATTGACTCTGTTAATTAGTAGTCCATTCTATGCAAGGATATTTATGTTATGATTGATCCAATTTAGTAATATCATAGAATTTAATTCAACATTTTTTCTAGGTATATCTTGGGATTACCTTATCCCAAGAACTTACTCTTATCAGTGGTATTTGGATAAAAGCTATTGCTCATATCCCTTGCAATCCTATCTATTGCTTTTCTGAAGAAAGATTACAAAGACTAGATTTGATTGTAGATACAAATTTAAACTTCAACAAAAACTTTTATTTTATTTTTCTGAAGCATATGTAGAAAATGTCAAACTTTCAGCATTGAATATAATATACTGATGATTTTACATTCTCCATTGCTAGAAATCTGAAGATCACATAAGTCTTACTGTTGTGCATAACATAAAATGGTGCCTCATTGTGGACTCAATTTTCCTTTTCCTGGAAATTAATGAGATGAAACATGTTTCAGGTATTCTTTCTTTCAGGAAAATATCTTCACAACTGTGATCCTTATTCATATACCTTATTTGTCATATGAAAATATCCTTTTTGTCAGTTTGTTACATGATTCAGTCATCACCAACCTCCTCTCAATTTTACCTTCTCAAATTATCATTTTATAATCACAGTTGTTCTACCTAAGGGACAAACAATCCTCTTTTTTTTCTTGGTCTTATAAAATAGAGGCAGATGTCTATCAAAAGTCAGGAACATTATCTACCAAGATATTTTAACTTTGAAACATTCTTTTTAATATAGAATAGAGTTTATTTGGGGACATGGGAAGGGGAAGGGAAAGCAGAAAGAGAGAGACAGAGACAGAGGCAGAGAGACAGAGAGACAGAGAGAGACAGAGAGACAGAGACAGAGACAGAGACAGAGAAAGACAGCAAAAGACAGTGGAAGACAGAGGAAGACAGAGAAAGACAGAGAAAGACAGAGACAGAGACAGAGAAGGCAAACAAGAAAACCTGGAGAAAGCAGAGGAGAAGGGGAGAGAGGAAGATAGGGATCAGAGAGAGAAGAGAGTCGGAGAGAAAGTAGGGGCAAAAGGGCAAGTTCTTTTTATAGTTAAAACATATATAATTAACTTTTTTCCTGTTGAGAAAAGTTCAAATATGATTCTTTTTAGATAAGCCTATTAAGGTGTCTGGTTTCTTTCCAAAAAGCCAATCTGCCTATAATATATGCAATTTCATTAATTTTCTGCATATGTTTGGAGGTAAGCAACTTAGTTGATGATCATTCTGATCATTCCCCATATCAGTGATACTCTTTTTCCAAATTTTCTTTCCTGGTACATCCTATGTGGCTGTTAGTCTCCATTGTCAGTTGGTGTACACCACTGCTTTGTTCCAGGGAGCAACATCTGAGTGCTTTGCAGATAGCTCTCCTTGTCAAAAATACCCCCAGGAGAAGCTCCTGTATGCCTAGCATACACCAGGCCTCCTCAGCTCTTGTTCCATTCCTCTACTATAATACTATATAGGCTCTTGGTAGCGTTTTCTACCACCTTGTCTGTGTTTGGTACTGTAATGGCATAATATAAATTTCTTAATAAATCTAAAATGGATTTATTAAAAATATATGATATAATTAAAATGATGATTATTGAATCAACCAAAAACTTAAAAGTTTTATGAACACAATAGAAATCATGCAGTTTCAGTACAAAAATATACACTGACTCAAAAAGCATCTCTTTTAAGAATGGATTAGGGAAGTTAATGAATACACATGAGCACAAAGACATTAGATTAGCAACGATATGACAAAACCTCTAGTATTTATAAAAATTAAAAAAGGTTAACTATGAGTCTACCAGATATTTTCTTTATTTACATTTCAAATGTTATCCCCTTTCCATGTTTCTCCTCCACAAACCCTTATCCCATCACCCCTCCCCTTGTTTACCAACACACCCACTTCTTCCCTGTCCTGGCATTCCCCTACACTGGGGCATCAAGCCTTCTCAGGTCCCGGGACCTCTCCTCTCAAACATGGAAAGGGGATAACATTTGAAGTGTATATCAAGAATATATCTAATAAAAATATAAAACTAGCTAATCAACTAACTAAATAATTTCTTGGTGCATAATGAGTGTCACTATGAGGAGGTGTGGCCTTGTTGGAGTAGGTGTGCCTTTTATAGAGGAAGTATGTCACTCAGAGGGAGACCTTGAGGTCTCTGAAGCTCAAGCTGGCTCACTTCCTGCTGCCTTCAGATCCAGATATAAAACTCTCAGTTCCTTCTCCAGCACTGGGTCTGCCTGAATGCATGCTGCCATGCTTCCCACCACCATGACAATAATGGACTAAACCTCTGAACTGTAAGGCAAGCCAAATTAAATGTTTTCCTTAAAAAATGAGTCTACCAATATATGTGCCAATGGAATAAATGTTCTTATGGCCATGGTTGTGCAGGACAGAAATAAGGATATTTTTGGTTCAGATTCATATAAACTCTTGTAGTAGGGTTTTAAGACACACAGTGCTAACCACAATGATCATAGAGATGTGTTTAAATATGAGCACATAAGATTAAATATCTGCCTGGGGAAAAATAAAGTATATAATAAAGAAACAAAAAACAAATACAACACAAAACAAAAACCAACTTCAGAGAGTTATAATCTGGTTTCTTGGAGCATGTTTAAGGAAATAAAACTAAAACTATATGTGTTATGACTTTGAAATGAAATAAATACAGAGAGCCTTGAGCTATTCGGGACCATGTCCTGTACAAGGTCATAGTCATCTACATTGTGTTGAGCCCCATCTTCGTCCTTGGGGGTCCTTGAAATCCGATGAAACTAGTCTTCAGCAGTCAATATGACTGGATCTGAAATTATCTCAGACACAAGCGTCTGGCAATGACACTAAAAAATGTAGCTTGAGTAGGTTAGTGGAAGTGGGAAAACCCACTTTAAAATAGTGATTCTGAAAATGTAGGTCACAACCTCCAGAGAGTTGACAGGTTTTCACAGGGGCTTTCTAAAACTGTAGGAAAAACAGAAACATTCTTCCCTATTGAGATTTTAAAGTATCTTTTTAATTGTATTGTTGTATGAAAAAATAATTTCTTACAAATGTCTAAAATAACAAACTATGCTTTCTTAAATTCTTACTTTAGTACACAAATATTTTGTCACTCTTCCCCTATTTGTAAAAATATGATATCTAATTCTGTATGAGAGACCAGTATGTAATGTGAACAATTTATGTAAAATATTCTTAACTTGTCTAATAGGCACAAAGTTTCCATCCTTTTAGCTGAAATTACTCACAAGATCTAATGTTGATCACTAGATTTATACATTTTAAGATACAAAACATTACATTCAACTTCTAACACAATTTCAGCACTTTAATATAGTCTTAAAGCCATTAATGCAATTACTAAATGGGCTATTTGAGTGCTCTTTTATGTACAAAAAGATAAAAGAAAATCTCATGAAAGTAAATTCTATTTTACTATTTTATAGTTCATAGCCTTTCAATTAAAAAGAGATTAAAGTTAAATGAGTTTCTCAATTATGAAAGGTTTATACTTTTCTGAAGTCATTTATTTAGAAAAGAAATGGTGTTATATAAGTGATATTTCCAGAGATGTGTTAAAAGACACCCAGAAAGCAAGGCCTCCTAATCAATTAGATATTCATATATGAACGCAAAGAGACTGACACAGCATGTACAGAGCCTACACAGGACTGCACCAGATGGCATTCTGGAGCTGAAAGGGCAGTGGACACACGCCTCCTCCATCCCTACCACAAAAGTTATCTTCATTTGATAACTACTTGCAATTGAAAATTTTAGTTTTCTTCAAGTCGGTTTCACTGAGGAAACAAATTCCTAAGGATAAGTTTTATAAGAAACTGAATCATTCTATTCAATGTTTTTATATATTAATTATATAAATAAATATTTAAATGGTATATAGTACAAATGCTGAACTTCAAATCATTAATTAGTTTAAACTTTGTTAAAATTAACAAAGATATCAATAAGCTAATGTGGCTGAAATTATAGTATTTCTTTTTTTGTAACTATAAAACACTTTAATTTTAATAACCTTGGGCATGATGGTGCACACCTCCCAGCAATTAAGAGACAGAAGCAAACAGATCAATGTAAGTTCAATGCTTCTTGATCTACATAGTGAGTTCCAGGACAGCCATGGCTACACAGTGAGACTCCATCTCAATAGATAGAGAGATAGATAGATAGGTAGGTAGGTAGATAGATAGATAGATAGATAGATAGATAGATAGATAGACAGATAGACATATGTACAGAAAGAGAAAGCACATATTAGGCATCCAATAAATATTTACTTTTAAATATGTTTGAGAATATATAAATATATAAACAAGTGTCCTTATTTGTGTGTGTGTATGTGTGTGTGCACATGAATGTGTGTAAATTATAGTATTTCTAAAAAGGAACACATAAGACTCAGAAAAGAATCATTAATTTTATCTTTCTTGGGAAAAGGTGGATATCCCAATCTTAAAAATAATACAAATTCTCAAGAACTAAATTTGTTACTAATAAGATGAGTAGCATGATTTCCACTCCCATAATTATGAAAAATTTCATCATGAAACATATTTAATTATGATATGTTATAAGAAAATATCTTTATGAAACTTTAAAATGGTCACATCCATCTCTAATCTTAATGTAAATTTGCACATTTTATCAATTACATTATATTAAGTGTTTAACATGGAGAACAGGGTAGTTTTACTTTCTTTGTATTCTAATTGTAGATCAATATCCTTAATAAAATTGAAGTTATTCTCAAATACACATACAATCATAAATACGTATTTAATTTTTAAACAAACATTAATAATAGTGATCATTAAGTTTTATACAATACAAAGAAGATCTAAATACAAATTTGTTAGTATTTCACCCTGTATTATAAGTATACATGAATCAATGAATATACTATGTGTACTTGGTTTTACTAATACCAGGACATCCATGTAGATTAAGTTAATGCCTTCAACCACTCCAGTCCTTATTCTATATTCCATTATGTACTATTTTTGATGCTCATTAAGTTTATCTCAATCACTTTATAAAGTCTATTCCATTGAAATTTAAAAAAGAAATATAGTAAAAAATATAGAGCTCAAGGGATGTGGGAGTCAAGAAGTCATGGATCTCTCTGTGAAGGGGAAATAGATTTTATGAGTGGATTAGGCTTGGGTTTGAATAGGAACAGGAGGCATCAAGTAGAGCTGCTAATTTGGATCATCAATTTCACTGGGGCAATTTTGATCTTCACCGTCAAGATATCTAATTTCTTCTTCTTCTTCTTCTTCTTCTTCTTCTTCTTCTTCTTCTTCTTCTTCTTCTTCTTCTTCTTCTTCTTCTTCTCTTCTTTTCTTCTTCTTTTCTTCTTCTTCTTTTCTTCTTTTCTTCTCTTCTTCTTGTTCTTCTTCTTCTTCTTCTTCTTCTTCTTCTTCTTCTTCTTCTCCTCCTCCTCCTCCTCCTCCTCTTCTTCTCTTCTTCTTCTTCTTCTTCTTCTTCTTCTTCTTCTTCTTCTTCTTCTTGTTCTCTTCTTCTTTTCTTCTTTCTTCTTCTTTTCTTCTTCTTCTTCTTCTTCTTCTTCTTCTTCTTCTTCTCTTCTTCTTCTTCTTTCTCCTTCTTCTTCTTTGTTTTCCTCCTCCTTCTACTTCACCTTCTCTTCTTTGCACATGATTACTTAAACAACATGAGTAACAGTGACCAATAGTGACCAATAATAACCACCAACAATCAATAAGCAATCAGCATCCTATACCTCTCTTGGAACCCTAGCATCTATATACTCTAAAATGTTTCCAGAACTCCAAATGTCATACTGTGCCATAAATAACTACAGCTGGAAAGAATCACAGTGTTGATTAGGCCTGAGGAACATCACTGTAATGAGTTGGCTAGATGCTGCTTGTATTCAAATGCTAAATTGTGCACCCCAAGATCTTGTTGCTTCAAGATGAACAGATAATCACATATACCACATTCCTTGGTATAAACCACGCACCCCAAGCTATCCATGGTTGTTTAATAAAGGTGGCTACAGCCTGTAGCTGGGCTTCAGTTCATGGACTTAGGGTCTGAGGCAGGAACCATGAAAAAGAGAGGATATGAAGACAAAGAGAGAAACTGCCATGGGTAGATGGATCATGAGCACAAGGCCATGAAGACTGGCCTGTTGGAGTAGGAGTGGCATTGGCAGAACATAGCAAGTGATAACTCTGGGTGATTGACAGGGAAGTAGACAAAATACTCCTATCTGTCAGGTATTTAACATTTTTAAAGCTCATTATAAATATGAAAGTTTGTGTTTCTTACTTGTTCTAAGTTATCTAAGTTATCTAAGGTGGGATGGAAATAATAAAAAAATATTTACAGCAACAAATCAAAATCAGCTGCTATGGATAATCGGAATAGCCCCATAGTCCACACCTGGGGATGAAATGAAATTATATTCTTATAATAATTCTGTGGTATTTTTAAGAAGCCAAACTCCAAACTTGACACTGCCATTATCTAACCTTAAAAAGTATCTCTCTTCAAATTCACTTTTCAGTATATGCTTTAATTGAGTTACAAGATGGCACGTTTTATATAACTTTTCATATATTTTTAATTGTTTCTCTTCCCCCCTCAATGTTTCTAGGTGACAGTTAAACCCTAATGCAACAAAAGTGCAATCAAAGAAATGGGTATACTTTATTCAGAAAATTGATAACTAATAACTATAATTGAATTTGGTAAATTTATGAAGTAAAATAGGATGTGTTTAGGATTGAGAGAAATACAAGAGTGACTAGTGACTAGGGATGTAATTTGAATGCTGAAAGAACTCACAAAGAAGATGAGTTTAGATAGATTCTAGCTTTATTCTGATCTCATAGGACTCTTTAGTGAATTATCCATGCAACAGAAAATAAATGGGGATTGAAAACATCTAATACAAGTCACCAAGCAAAGGTAGATATCACTGAACACTGATGATTGCGATCAGAAAAAAAAAAAAAGGCCTAACTTTCAGGATACTCTAAAAAAGATGGTTTCAATTTTCTAGAACTATGTCTAAGAGAGGTTATGTATGAACAGTGTTCAAAGCAGTTCCAAGAGGCATCTATCCAAGGAAAACCCTAGAAAACTTGTAGAATGACTCAAAAGAAATCAATTTTCTTCACATTACTATTAATATTAGGCAACTGTTAAGAATAATTTTGTTACTTAGAAGAAATTATTTTTCATTACAAAATGCCTTTGTTTCAGGAATATAGTGAAATTACCTCTGTTGAAATTTACAGCATCTTTTCCTGATCCTTAGCAACCGTCTCTTCAAAATTACATTCCTATACTAATTATGGGCTTTTTAGAAGTAATGAATTAAACCTGTTTGTCTATTAAATATGATCAGTCTATTAAAGCACTGTGTGTGTGTGTGTGTGTGTGTGTGTGTGTGTGTGTGTGTGTGTAGGGACTGGTTCTTTATTTCAAAATGTCACTTGTCAATATTCAGTATCAAAACAGTTGCACTACAGGGTTCTCTCTCCAATAAGAGGAGAGTTCAAACAAGAAAGGAATCTACAGGGGATCTTTCAAGTGTCCCCACCCAATTGCCATGTTCAGGTGGTTTATTCTCAGCCCATTATTTTGAAAAATATCCTAATAAAAATCACAAAATCAAAAACTCAGTTGTTATAAACATTTTATACAATGAATTGATAACATATTCTTTTATGTAAAGTATTAGGTATAAGATCAAAATAGCTTCCTCTTCTGTGCTCAAAAAAATAGTTTGCTCATACAGGGGAATAAAAATGTTCATTAAAATAAAAACCATTATACTTAATCTGCTAACTTTCCTATTACCACAATTTTAAAGAAAGCAAAACAAAGTGAAAGAAGTAGAATTTGTTTAATTTGGCTTTTAAAACATTTTTTCCATTTCAGACCCTGTTTTTACTAAACCAATTGCTCTATTATATTAACAAGTAATTTATATCTTCATTTTTGATATTTTTATCAAAATCCGACTTTTAAAAAACATATTTGATGATATTCAATATTCTATATTTGAATGTTTTATTATGAAACTCTCACAATAATATAACAGAAATATTTTAATTTCTATGAACAGATAGCTGGAACTTAGGGGAGATATAACCCTATCTTCTGGAGGAACTGCCTGGCTGATTTCCATTGTGGCTATACAAGTGTGCAGTCCTGCCAACAATGGATAAGTGACACAATACTTCTGTGGGACCCAGTCATACCACTCCTGGGCATATACCCAGAAGATTCCCCAGCATGCAATAAGGATATATGCTCCACTATGTTCATAACAGCCTTTTTATAATTTCCAGAAACTGGAAAGAACCCAGATGTCCCTCAGCAGAAGAATGGATACAAAAAATGTGGTATATATACACAATGGAGTATTATTCAGCCATTAGAAACAATGAATTCATGAAATTCTTAGAGAAATGGATGGAGCTGGAGAACATCATACTAAGTGAGGTAACCTAGTCTCAAAAGAATACCCATGGTATGCACTCACTGATAAGTGGATATTAGCCTAGAATCTTGGGACACCAAAGACACAATCCACATACCAAATGATGTCAGACAAGAAGGAAGGAGTGGACCCTGGTTCTGGAAAGGCTCAAAGCATCAGTGTAGGGGAATACCAGAATACAAAAGTGGGAAGGGGTAGATGGGGGAACAGGGGGAGGGAAAAGGGCATGTGGACCTTTTGGGGGCAGGGAACCAGGAAAAGGGAAATGAAATGTAAATATTGAATATATCCAATAAAAAAATTTAAAAAGTGTCCTGTTTACTCCATATCCTCACCAGCATGAACTGTCATTTGTATATGAACCTTCACTATTCTGTTCAGTTAAGATGAAATCAAATGGACTGTCTTGATGGGTAAGGAGTTTCTTCTTTTGCAAATTCTTTGTTTAGACCTATACCTCATTTTTAAACTGGGTGATTTGTTTCTTTATGTCCATTTTCTTCTTAGATTTTCATATATTTTAGGTGTTTGCCCTCTGTCAGATGTATAGTTTATAAAAAGCTTTTCAAATTCAGTAGGTTTTTACTTTGTCCAAATAGCAGAGTCCATTGTAATGAAGAAGAGTCTAGGCTATATGAGGTCCCATTTAATGATTGGTGATCTTAATTGTCATGCTAATTGTGTTTTAAACATAATGTCTTTTGTTGTGTAAAGATGTTAGTCACTTTTTCTATTGTCATGTTTAGTGTATCTGGCCTTATATATAGATCTTTGACCCATTTAGAGTTGAATCTTGTGTAGAGTGATTAGTTCATACTTACTGCTTATCAATTTGGATATCTTATCTATTGGGATTTTTTTCAATACTGTCATTTTCCAGTATATATTTTTGGCAGTTTTAATAATAATCTGGTATCCATAGATGTGTGGATTTATGTCTGGATCTTCAATATGATTCTGTTGAGCAATGTGTTTATTTTTTTATTCTAATAAAATGATTATTTTTATTTTTCACAATTCTATTACACAGATTTTTTACTTCATCATGTTAAATGATAGTCTATTTCTAATAGTCACAATTAGAAAGAGCCTATAAGTATATGAAGACATGAATAGAAAAAACAATGTGGCACATTTAAACAATGGAATCATTATTCTTTTAATAAAATAGAAATTTGCAGATAGGTAGATAGAGTTAGAAAAATCCAGTGAAGTAACCCAGATTGAAAAGGACAAATAAGGTATGTGACTGCTAATATGTGGATTTTAGATGTTAAGTTTTCCATAAACAGGATATGTTCTATAGAACCATAGTGGTTACATAAAGTGTAACATACTGGGAGGCAATGTAGATCACCTAGGAATGAGAAATAGAATGGCCACAGATGGATGGGAAGGGAAACAAGGAATGGACAATCAAGGAAAGAAGATGAAAGTTATAGAAGGAATACTAAGGTCAACTGAAATTAAGGGTCATTTGAAAATCTGTATAGAAGCCTAATACATTTATATATGTATGTATATTTATATATATGTATATATATATATATATATATATATATATATATATATAATTAGAGAGACAGAGAGGAGAGAGAGGAGAGAGATTTTAAATGAAACCACCAAAAGGAAAACAAAGAAAGAAACAAAAAAGAAAACAAAATCGAAAGCCTGAGAAATAGAACACCAACTTCACATTTCTTACCATCAAATGATACCTTCAGTTCTAGAAATAGATTGTACTAAGATAAATGTTTTAACAAGTGGCTCCATCAAAACCCACACACAAAAAAAAAAGACCAGGTATATGCCAAGATTATTGGTTTCAAGCCACAAACCGATGATAAGTCCCTATTACTTAAGGCAATACCTACACATTTCATTGAACACAGAGAAGTAGAGCTAGTACCTATGTGGAGCCTTCACCTTACTGACTAGTGTTCATAACTCTGAAAGATACTCTGAGCACTACCAAAGCAGAAAAATTAACACCAACCAAGCTACAACCCCTTTTATCTACAATGGTAACCTACAGGAAGATGGCTACTGCAACATGGCACAAAGCATTACCTGACTGGATTTAAGGATCCCTCCCTGCAATAGAACCCATCCTTGATCCTGCTTGAGTTACCAAAATCTGAGGCTAGATAGGCAAGATATCAAAGGTAAATCCAAATACTACTTTTCTACTAATGGAGCATAGAAACAAATGGCTCAGAATGACCTTTTGCTATAATCAAAGAACAGTGTCCTGATCAAACATCATTAGATCATAAGCAGTAATAGTAGATATGAATGAACACAGAGATGCAAGGGTATACAAAGAACAGACAGTAACAGACTGTGGAACACTTGGTCATAAATAGTCTCATTTGATCCTCAGGCTACTTTGTTAAAGAGGAGTTGGAAAGATTGCAAGAGCCAAGGGGGATAAAGAACACCAAGGAAACAAAGCCATTTAAACACATCAGGACCAATACACATATGAACTGAGAGACTTTGGCATCATGCACGGGGCCTGCAAAAGACCGAGCCTGATGGTGTCCCAGTTTGGAAGTGGACACAAGCCCACATGCCTAACCCAGAAGCTACCTCCAAACAATAATCATTTGATATATGAAAAATTAGTTTTCTACAGCGGGGTCTCGCTGTGTTTGCCAACCACTCTTTGTCCAGGCTCCAGGCCCTACAGTAGATAGCCAACACTAAACAAACTCAATGGCAGTTGTGGAGGCTGCTTTGCTTTGTTTCATTTTGTTTGTCTCATAATGTTTTGCCTGAACATTATTTTCTTTTTATTCTTAACCTATAGGTCTTTTGTTTATATACTATGTTTTCATTGATTTTGTATTTCAGGGGATTTCTGTGCAGGCCAATGTGTGTGTATCTGCATCTATATATGTTTCTTTGTTTTTGTTTTTTGTTTTTTTTGGGTTGGCTCTTTATTTCTGCCCATTTCCTATTTTTTGTCCTATCCAGGTTCGTTTGTTTTTATTTTCTTATTACTATAATTTTTTTATATGCCTGTTTATTTTCTAATGAAAGAGAGCAAGAAAAGATGTACATTTGGGTGGTTTGGGAGGTGGAAATTATCTGGGAAGAACTGGGGGGAGGGAATCATAATCAGAGGATATTGAATAAATAATCCTATTTTTTAATAAAATTTTATGAATGAATAGTAAGTATATATAATTAAGTGGATTCAATTATTAGCTTCTTGTTCTTTATACTAAATGTGATATATGTGATATGAATAGAATTCAATTTATTTACCATAGACACACTTATTATAATATATATAGTTTCAAAAATGTAATTATTCAATTCCTTTATTCTAGGATTACCCTAGGACAGAGGAAGGTTAAGATCAGGAATTGTGGAAATGGTAATTTCAGAGCAGGGTCCCTGACAACTAGTTTATCATCTGTGCTTAACAAAGGAAGAAAGATCTCTGAATTCTTTTGCAATGTTAAGAATAAATATAGGCTTGGTATCTCCTAAGAATCAAAGGGCAAGTGTCAGTGGATGTTGATTCATAAGATAACATTCTAACATTCATTCATATCATACTCTAAATACTACTATTTCACTTTTCAACTCCATTTAATTATAAGGAGAAACTAAATTCAGGGTCCCAGGCCCAAGGGGAGCTGGGCACTTCCAATTGCATAGCTGAACAGATGCAATTATAAGGAAATAGTTGTCTGAGTCTAGAAATCTCAAGGACAACTTGTCCATTTTGCTGGCAGGGTTAAACTAGGTTCATGTTCTCAGGCCCAGAGACCAACTCCTAGTTTGAGTGATAGTTGCTATCAACTGTTCAGCATTCTTCAACCTCTTATATCAAAATATGATTGGACAATGCTATGGTCCACCCTGATCCCCAATGTTTCATGGTTTCATCCTTTAAACATGCAGCACAGACAGCATTTTTTAAAGGTCATAGTTCAGCTCCTAAGTTTGTTCTATGGCCCTGATCAATGAGTAGTAGCTTGATTGCAACATATTTTTATAATCTGCATTGACATGGCATTTGAGTTATGCTATTTATGTTGGATGTAAGTGAACCCCACACTGGCAGTTTTCAAACTTGCTCTGTATTCCAAGCTGACCAAGAACTCAACAGGTATCTGCCTGCCTCTACTTCCTAAATGCTGAGATTAAAGGCATGTGCCACAACTATCCAAAGATTATATATTTAAAATAGAATGTTAAAGAAAATATCTTTTTATTTTTACAATCAATTTTAAAACTTAATTGGGTTGCCTACTGTTTTTATATATTTTACATAGATTTAATTGTGCAACCAATCTGTGCTAAACAATATGTGATACTTATAATAGTTGTTGTGAGGACAAAGCTGAAATATAGGAAACAAGCAGAGCCTTAAGGTAGTAGGTCCAAGGAAATAGCAAAGAATTCCATGGATACATATTTAGGCTTATATGGCTCCTAAAAAAGTGGTTGAAGGATATTGGTACATATGGAGTTAAAGAAAAGAAGCAACTTTTTATGGTGTTGGGCACTGTCGTAGCCTTGGCTGTCCTGAAACTCTCTCTGTAGAAGAGGCTGGACCAGAGCTTAGCTATCCATCTTCCTCTGCCTCTTGAATACTGAGAATAAAGATTTGTGCCACCACACTTGCCTATTGGATTTTAATTAAAATAAATTAATGTAAACAAAATTGTAATTTTGTATAAGCTCTATTTCAAAAGTTTTCTGCCTATATTTAATTAGGAAATATAAGAGTAAACAATAAAGAGATTTTCTATCACCATGATCACAGAAATATGATTCAAACGTGTTCATGATAGAAAAATAACTTTTCCCAAGTGCTATTAATGCCTAACAACAGTTATGCCATTTTGTTTTTTCTACCTGCTCTCATTGGAGATTTCCCTTAATACTTTTTAGGTAGGAAATATCAAAAAGTCAAATTGTAAGATCCATATCATGTGGATACTTTAACATAATGTGCAACTATTTTTTGCTTCTAGTTATTTTGATCTCTTAAAAATTAATAAAGATAAATGGCTATTTCATAATCTCCAAACTTTCTCATTTTTAAATTTAAAGGAACAAAATGTATACATTTATGTATACACTAATATTTTTACACGTCAGTATACCATCAAGAGCTGTACTTGCAATTTGAAAATTACAACTTGCTTCATAGCATTAATTTGAGGAATTTTAGGGTATTTGGATAGAATCTCAAAGAAGCAAGTAAGTGCATGAATTTATCTCTTGCTTTGAATTCTTTATATTATGTTTCATAAATTGTTATTCATATTTCTAGCATCATATATATTTTCTGCTATAAATAAAACATATTTTATTCTATAAATTAATTCAATATTTGTCCTACCTTGTTTGTACTACACCCACAAAATGTTCTGATGCTACTGAAAAGACTGTTTAAGCCAAGTTATCTAACAAACAGATACTCAGATACATTATCTAATGTACAGATAGCATTAACTAATATGGGGAAATGAACACTGAGCAAGTAAATAGAGTAGAGTAGTACTAAGCGAATGTGTATTGTTGACATGGGCACAGTCATGTCAAAGAACACCAGTGCCTCATACCCTTGAAAATGGAAAGCAATGCCATCCTCTGCTAAGATAGATAGATAGAAAGATAGATAGATAGATAGATAGATAGATAGATAGTTCTTAATCATATAGTCATTTTCATGAGATCTGAAAAAAATTACTGTATCTGAGGGAGAAGATGAGCAAAAAACACATGTAAATATGATATAGCACATACTCTCCCTTCCAGGAACAAAAATCAAAACCAGTGACATAATAGTAATAGTAATAATAATAATAATAATAATAATAATAATAATAATAATAAATGCTAGTGTAAGGGTCCATGATTCATTGAAGAATGATACCCTGGACTCAAATAGTATGTAAAGGCAAAGAGTGTTTTATTCTGCGAAGTTCAGCAAGCTGAGATCTCCCAGTTCAATATATTGAGACCAATATAGAGACACCCAAGTGAACTTTTAAACTTTCATTTAAAGAACATTAGGGAGTTCTGTGGTAGGTGACCTCTATATTAACATGTTGCATCAATCTCTATGGACATTCCATTTTGGGTGTGGGAACTGGAAACTTGCTAGGGAGGTCTGGGAACTGTTACTGAGGAAGTAGCTGAGGAAGTCTGGAGACTGCTGCAGACCCATTGTCCTTGTTTTAAGTCAGGAGGGTAGGACATTCCATTACCTGGGAGTGAAGGCTGGAGCCTGGGTTTTTCTATTAGTAATCGACTTGCCTGGGCTTGCCTAGGCTTGCCTTGACTCTCCCAGTTTTAAGTCCTACTCTCCTTAACTGCCAATTTGAAGTCTGTCATGGAATCCACTTTGACTTCTGACTAGCAATCTCTAATTATTATTTTTATCATGAAGCATGTTGTTGATGGTACTTACATTTCAGTTTCTGTGTAATTGAAAGCTTTAGGAAATGGCAGATTATACTTCATTATATTTATTATGTCTTACTGGCATTAGTTCATTGCTTAATTTTTAGTTGATTATATTTGCTTCTATTTATTTACATAAATACATTAGAAATCCTTAACACAGAAACATTCACTCATCTCTCAGGCAGCACACTCTACCCCCTGCCCCAAAAGGCTTTTCAACTAGCAAGTCCAGCTTTGCATTACTGTTCAACAGATGGAAGAATATACCTGATGTTTATAATTTAAGTTGAGAGAATTGATAGTTCGGTTTATGATTTTAGGAATGCCAGTCCACGTCCACATATTCTTGTCTACTCTGGTAAAGATCTGGTTGTGGATACAAAACTAAAATGAAGTAAGATCTAAGATTAAAGTAACCTCTGAGGGAAAACTATACAATTTAACATTTTCTTGAGGCCTTGTCTCCTACAGGGTTCACCGTCAATTACTACTGCTACAATCTCAGAACAACTAACTGTTCACTACATGAACCATAGGAGCCATTCAGAATTCAACTGAAAACAAGATTTCCCTAGTGGTACTGATAAAGATCCACCACTTCATTGTTATTGTTTCTTTGATTTAAAGATAGAAATTAAGGATGAAAGCAAAACATTTTGTATAAGAAATTGACATGAATCTCTGAAATTTAATTGTAATTGTTACTTGATTAAATCCTCCATGGAAGTGAACAAATGAAGATAGCTGTATTTGATAATTACTGGGTTATTTGATTTTATCAAAATTAACATTATTATCTCAGAGCAAGAAAATAGTCTTATGAGGTATAATTACATATTGCTCTGGGGACTGTAGATATAATTTGCTATAAAAAAGTTTTAACCTATAATCATAACAAGTATTTTCATTTCTTATCCTAAGACCTACAAAAACAGCACCAGATAGCCTTTGTTACTTGTAGATTATGTCTGGAACACAGATTAAATTTCCTCTTGAAAATTTTAGGAAGGTAACAAAATTAGTTTGAAGTAAAAACAGTAGATTTCAGCATGTTAAGGCAGAACATGACTTATTCAGTCAACATGGTACGAATTTCCCCAAGGTAACCTTATTAAATAAGTTAGATAAGGAAACCAGATATGAACATACATGGCTATGAGTGGATTCCTGGATGCCACTTTCAGTATTCTGCTGTTCACAGCTGGAAAAACTTCCATGTGAAATATATACACTTTACATTTTATTTGGTTTCTTTAAAAATGAGTGAAAGGCTTCTTGATTTTTGATTTGTTCTGTTTTTACTTTCCTTACCACTGTAGGAAATTAAACTGTCAAATATGAGGAAGTTGTAAACTCAAGGATCTTTTCCAATAGCTTATAAATGTTGTACTTTTTTTGCAGTGTAAAGATCATGTTGAAATTTCAGTCTCCTCAGACTGTCTCCTGCTTTATCTTTCACCTGAAGTTTAATAACAACAGCAACAATAACAAATCTCTCCCTTCAGATTCATTTTCCATGAAAACCATTAGGACATGTAGCACTGTAGTCTGATTTCTTCCTACACTATAGCACAGCATATTTCTATATGACAGGCACAGTTGGTTCCTTCAGGAACAAAGATTATTTATGAATGGACCCTAACAGTTCTCATAGAGGCTGAAGTGCATCGAAGATACAACAATATGAACAGGAAACAGCCAAATAGGGTGCTAAGTGGTAAAATGCATAAGCACTTATGAGCAAAGGTCTAGGAATCATAATCATAATTTAAAATTCTTTGTGGCACTGAGACTCTACAATCAATGAGTAAACAGAACATTCTATTTTATGTTCTAAGCAGATTTTTTTCGTCATGAATTTATTAATTCACTTTATATACCCATCACAGCTCTCCCTTCTCCCACTCCTCCCAGTCCCATCCTCACAAGCTCTTCCCCCATTTCCTCTTCCCTTTCTCCTCAGAGATTGAGAAGTTTCCCCATGGGTACCAACCCATCAGGGACATCAAGTTACAGCAGGACTAAGGGGATTGATTCTCTTCCACTGAACCTAATAAGGCAGTCCAGTTAGGGGAAGGGATTCCAAAGGCAGGCAACAAGAATAGAGACAACCCCAACTCCAAATGCTACAGGAACGGCATGAAGACCAATTTGCACAACTACAAACACTTAAGGTGCCTAGGTCTATCCCCTTCATTATCTTTGGTTGGTGGTTCAGTCTCTGTGAGGCCCCAAATGATTTTGTAGGGTAGTTGATGTTGTAGGTGTTCTGATGATGACCTTGATCCTTCTGGCTCAGTCATTCTGTGCCCAACTCTGCCTAATGTTTTACTGTGGGTCTCCACATCTGTTTCCATCGGCAACTGGAAGCCTCTCGGGAGATAGTTATGCTAGGGTCTTGTTTGTAAGTATAGCAGAGAATCAATTAAAGTGTCAGGGTGTTTGCTATGAAGCAATCATTGGTTGCTCATTTCCTCAATCTCAGCTCTATCTTTATCCCTGTGTATCTTCTTGGCAGGACAAATTTTGAATCAAAGGTTTTGTGGGTGGTTTGTTGTCCCTTCTCCTCCACTGGAAGTCCTGCCTGGCTACAGGATGTGGCCACTTTAGTTTCCATATCCCCAGATGCTAGAAACCTCAGCTATGGTCACCCTCAAGAGTCCTGGGACCTTCTCCTGTCCTAGGTCTCCCGCTGTTCTCATAGATGCCCTTCTTTGTTTTCAGTTCTCTTACACAGCCCTCTTCTGCCATACACTAACACTCTCCCCCATAATTCCCTCTTTCCACCTACTTCTGATATCTATTTTATTTCCCCTTCTGAGTGAGATTGAAGTATTCTCACTTGGGCTCTTCTTTTTTACTTAGTTTCTTTGGGTCTATGGGTAATTGTCCTTTACTTTACAGCTAATGTCTACTTATAAGTGAGTACATGCTGTGTGTGTATTTATGGGCCTGGGTTACCTCATTCAGGATGATCATTTCTTGTTCTATCCATTTGTCTGCACATTTCATGTTGTCTTTGTTTTTAATAGCTAAATAGTATGATGTTGTATAAGTGTACCACATTTTCTTTACTCTTCAGTTGTGGGACATATAGGTTGTTTCCAGTTCTTAACTTTTATGAATAAAGCTGTAAACCTGCTATGGATATAGTAAAATAAATATCTCTGTGGCATAGTGGGCCATCTTTTAGATACATGCCCAGTGGTGGTTTATAAACCACTGAATTTAAAACAGTGTTCTATACAAAATGATGTTTTTGTAGTTGTTGGGTTTTTTATTTGTTTGTGTTTAACAATTCAAATTCATCTATGAAAAATAGCTCTAAATAACTTTGAACTCTGAATTTATTTTAAAGTTCCATCAAATGTTTTTATTGACTGATTTTCTATCTTTCAGAAGAATATTGGATATGATGTTGTATTTTGTCAATAAATACTTGGAATATGTAGTTTATATTATGTCTTCCTTACAGAAATAATGGAAATTTGAAAAGAATTAAAGGCAAATAGAATTGGTAGAGCTTTGGATGTTTATGTTAGCAATGTTCTCATTAGATTGACACAGAGGTTATATCCAGCAATGGCTGTCTCAGGACAGAAAGCCTACTATTTTGTAGATATTCAGTCCATGAAGCTACTTATCTCTGTAGTCCAACTCTGATGCTAGAGTTCTGGGGCATCCTAGATTTCTCCTGCTCTTCCATATGGAATTTTGAAGAATTTGCAAAGTACTTTTGTTGTACTCCTTGTTGCAGCAGGACAGACTGATATCAGTGGAAGTAGGGACCGTAGGCAGCCACCAGAAAGCTTAACTCAGATCTAGCATATATCTTCCTTTCTTTAAATAATCTGATTAAGACAATGCCTCACAAAAGTGTCCAGTGGCTTCTGTTTTAGTTGATACCAGATGTAGTCAGGTTAACAGTCAAGATGGCACATCACAGAACTCGTAACACTCGCAGCAGAATGTTAAACAGAGACTACGAGTCTCAGAGGTTGATTTTTGAGTAAACTTAGGGAGACAGATTTCCAGCTAGATAGAGAGTGCAGCAGGCTGTTAAGTGACTGATTGATGTCTGTGCCAAAACCAATTCAGTATCTAGTCTTTGTATTGCAGGTTCGTTTTTTTGTGTAGCTATATCCCTTGTTTCCCTGAGGACAACTGGCCGACCTCACAGAAATAGTTTGTTTTTGACAGCAGCATATTGCAGTCACACCTGTTTTCCAGCGAAAGCATTCTTTCCTTCTAACTAAAAACAGATTGGCAAAATTGAGGAGGCCCAGAAATCAGCTCAGACAGTAAGGGACCAAATACGCACTGTGTCGACGAGGCCTCTGTGGCTATGTGAGTAGAACCCCTGGGCTGTACAGTGGTGAGTTTCTGTGACATGCTAAATTATGACAAAGATTCTGAACAAATGCATACAAGAGTAATCATATGTGACATGAAGACAGAAAGGAACTATATTTATTCTCAGGGAAAATGTGAAAATTTCATTTTTCTATGAGTGCTAAGTTTTATACGCAAAGAAGAAAAAAATGATTTAAAATTCTAAAAAATAAAAAAGGATCAGATCGATATGGAGAACAATCTATTAGCAAAACAATCAACCAACTATTAGCCTGCTTTAAATAAACACTTTTTTAAAATACCAAATTCATTCTGACTGGCTGTTCTTGATGTTAGGTTGCCTTTCTTCTATTCCCTGAACATAAATATGACCTCTGGGACTTATTCCTGAGAAGTAAAGGGCCACTTGAATCTCAAATACACAGGATGTACCACATTAGGGTAGTAATATTTCTTTCAGGTTCTTTGAAACATTACTTTCTGTAATGGCAGTTTAATATTAGGGAACAAAACCATCTAAAAGTATTACTTGTAACATCCACCTCGGTATTGCATCAGAAGTAATTTACTTTGCTTCATTATTGACCTGAGAATGTGAAGTCTTTTTAAAGTCATGATATTTTCTTTCCAAAAGATTCTATGAAGCTTATTTGCAGCCAAGGTTTTTCAAAATTGGTTTAAAAATGTAATTCTTAATAATTTTTAAACAAACTTACTTTCCTAGCAGAACACAAGCAAGGGTTGAAGTTGAATAGTCTACTCAATTGTTGGTTAAAACCTTAGCACTTCTTTTATATTAAATATATCCCCAAAATTACTATTTTCAGTGATCTAACATATAGGAAATTTTATTTCCTTTACATTATGTTTGGTTTTAAAGTTTTGTTGACAATTAGACTTTTTTCTTCCTTCACACCATAGGAAAAATGTTTAATAAATCAAAGTAAACTTAGAGACCTACTTGAAGTTCCATTGTTCCTAGAGTGTCCTACAGTGTTGCGGGTCCAGGTCCATTTAGCAGCAAGGACTCAGCAGAGCTCAACAGTGAGGGAGGCAGAAAAACATGGACACATATCCTACTTAAAATTTCATGCAGAAAACTAAAATGTAATGTAGTACTAAAGAAAAATATTAAAATACCTTGGCTCCAAAGAAATGAAACAATTTAAAAGAAAGATAGCTCTTAAGCATACACTATTACATTCAAATCACTTGTAATGCAAACAGCTGAGATATTCTATATCATCATCATGAACAGAGAAGCAAATATGTAAATTCCTTGTTGAAAACAGAATTAAGGCATTGGCTTTCTTTATTAAAACAGATATAAATGTATATTAAAAGGGAACTTTGCACCGATGATCTTGCAGAAGTTGTACTTTTCATTAAGAACTTTCATATTCAGTTTTGTTTTGAGACAGCCTTAAATTTAATGTACACTTATTTTGAGTAAAAAGTGGTTTGTTATCCCTCACACATGATTTATTCATTCATGTGTATGCAAAGGTAGAATCTAAACATGTCTGCCTTTGTAGGATTGCTGTGGAGATACACCTTGACTATAGCAAATCTTACAATAAAGAAAAACCTTTCACTGGGGCTGGTTTGCAGGTCAGGGGTTTAGTCCCTTATCATCATTATGAAAAGCATGGCAGTGTATAGGCAGATATTGCGCTGGGAAGGAACTAGGATTTCTATATCTTTGTCAATATGGAGCAGAAATGAAGACTGAAACACACAGGTTAGACTTCCTTTATCTCAAAACCTACCCCAGCGACCTGCTTCCAATAAGGCCACACTTATTCTAACAATGCTACCTACTCCTTCTAGTCGTGCCACTCCCAACATACCAAGCATTCAAACACATGAGTCTGTGGGGGTCATTAGTATTGAAACTGCCACAATGTCTTATATTACTCTACACATCCATCTGGACTTGGTGGAATAATCGTATGATCGGAGCATTTGTGAGAATGATGAAGGATTTGAAGTTCAGAAACACCCAACAAACAGCAAGCTTGAGGACAACTTGGGTTGCATCAAATTCTATCTCAGTAAATTATAAAGATATTCGCTCATGTGTTGCTACCAAATGGGTACCCCAGGATGTGAGTATCACATGATTTTGTTTTAGAGGAATATGTATGTATTAGGTATAAAACACAAGAAAAGATGAAAACAAGATTTTTTTCTGCATACATGATTTTCAATTTTTCTTTTGATTTTTAAAACAGATTTTAAAACAAAATTTTAAAAAATGTTGTGCTTATGTACCGTATGTCCATCACTTTCCTCCTTTTCTCCACCCATGTGCTCCTGTGTCCTACCTCCTCCATGTCAAATTTATGACCTCTCTATTTCTAAACTATTATTGTTACATATATACATAATTGTTTTAGTTACATACTACATAAACACACATAAACACACATAAAATTTGCTGAATTTGTTTAGTATTCCTTGTATGTGTATGTGTTTAAAGCTGACCACTTTTGACTGGATAATTATGTGGGGCTCTTCTCTGGAGAAATCTTATTCTCCTTCATCTGGCACTAGTTACTCATCTATAGCTCTTCATCTAAGGTATAGAGAAAATGAGATTTCCCCATCTACAGTGGCATAGGTATTATTTAGATGATGTCATTATTGAAATTTCATGGGTTGTATAACATACACTATCTCAAAGCAGACAATATGCCCTTCTGGATTAGATACTTTACAGAACCATTTTCTGTCATCTTTCCTGAGCATTAGGTGTAGGAGCTGAATTGCAGATATATCAGTTTGTGTTAGCGATCACATGGTCTTCTATTCGGTGCTTCTTTTTGCATTGTGGATGTATGGTTTTAAAAAAGGCTTCTTTGATGTTATTCAGTTTTACAGTCTAGATTTTTCTTTTTAATTAAAACTATGTCTCCCCTTTAGTATCTGACTGTTATAATCCCACTTTTTTGAGTCTCTTGTCTTTATTTTAATTTATTATATCACTATTTATTAAAAATAAATCTTTACTTTTGATTTTAGAATTCAACAAATTTCTCATTAGATTTTAAATTAGAACTTATATTAACATTTTATTATAAAAAACTAATAAAATCTATTTAAGAATTTTGCTATGGAAACGTAAATATATTTATAAGAATAAAGCATCATGTGTAACATTAAGCAACACAAGTACAAATATTGTACTTGGCCATTAAATCTTAATGCTGCTTAAGCTGAACATCAAACATCCCTGTGGTCATCAACATGTGTGCTTGAGTTTTCTTTATAGCAAGTCTGCTGAGGTGTTATTGTCACTGAATCCTTGAAGTCCATAGTGCTCCAGGAGTAAAGAGAAATAGATAAAATAAATGGTTAAAGGAGTGTTGACAGTTGTATAAAGGGGCACTGGGCTACCTCTCAGTTATGGACGAAGAACTAAATTTCCTGGAAAGATAGAAAACCAAGAGGCAGAACAGAAGAAAGTAACTGAACCCTTCTGGGTGGAAGAGACAAAGAATCTGATGCATGGATGCTGGCTCCTACTTCCTCCCCTAACCCCTGATGTGTCCTGTTTAGATAGGAACCTTGTACTTACTGTTTCTCCTCACAAATTCTTCCAATTGCCAAGAAGCCTCAACCCCAGGAAGGTATCTCTTACAAATTCAAGCAGTCAATAAAATGAACACATATATTATGTGACAAATCAATCAAATTCATTCAAGTACAATGTTGAACAGCACTCAAAAATATATTAGCTCTTCTGAGCAGAGCATCCTATGAATCACTGACTTTCCAAAAAAGTACATAAGTTACTAAGTCTACTGGAATGCCCCTCTGCAAAGAGCACAAATTTTAAAACTGCTAAGAAAAAGATCAAGAAATAACAAATTATAAGGACATGAAAAGACCATATTTACAAGATTTTTTAAAGATAAATATGGTAAAAAGAGTTCAATTTTTAATTTCATGTTAGCAACAAAAATTACTCATATTTACCTTTATGCTTCATTGTTTACTATGTTAATTACTATAATGTTAATTTTTTTAATACCATTCATATCTTGTTAGGTTAAACTGTATAATTTTCTTTACTTCTATATGAACTTCTGTATTACAGGATATTTCTTTCTCTTTTTTCCTTTTTTAAAAATTTTCTATATTCTTTGTTTACATCCCAAAGGCTTTCCCCTTTCCCAGTTCCCCCCTCATCATGAGTCCATAAGTCCTCACCCCCCCAGCACATTCCCCAATCACCCCCATCCCTTACTTGGTTCTGGTACTCTCCTGCAAACCTGATAACAGTCTTTTCTGGATCAGTGTCCTCTTGTACCTTCTTCTTGGGAATCTTTTGATTTGCTAATTGTGCCTTGAGTATTCAGAGCTTCTGGGCTCATTAATATCAACTTATCAGTGATTGTATTTCATGTGTATTCTTTTGAGATAGTGTTAACTCACTTAGGATGATATTTGCTAGATCCAACCATTTGCCTACAAATTTCATGAATTCATTATTCTTAATTGCTGTGTAGTATTCCATTGTATAAATATACCACTTTTCCATAACCATTACTCCTTTGAGGGACATGTGGGCTCCTTCCAGCTTCTGGCTATTATAAATAAGGCTGCTATGAACATAATGGAGCATGTGTCTTTATTGCATCCAGGGCAATCCTCTGGGTATATGCCCAGCAGTGGTATGACTGTCCTTTGGAAGTGTCATGCCCAATTTTCTGAGGAACCACCAGACTGATTTCCAGATTGGTTGTAACATCTTGCAATCCCACCAACAGTGGAGAAGTGTTCCTCTTTCTCCACATCCTCACCAGCACCTGTTGTCTCTTGAGTTTTTAATCTTAGCCATTCTGACTGGTGTGAGGTGGAATCTCAGGGTTGTTTTGATTTGCATTTCCCTGATGACTAATGATGTTGAACATCTCTTAAGGTGCTTCTCAGCCATCCGAATTTCTTCTGGTGAAAATTCTTTGTTTAGCTCTGTACCCTATTTTTTGACAGGATTATTTGGTTCTTTGGCATCTAACTTCTTGAGTTCTTTGTATATATTGGATATTAGCCCTCTGTCAGGTGTGGGGTTGGTGAATATCTTCCCCCCCCCTTTTTTTTGTGTGTGTTTTTCCCCTTTTATCCTTTGTAGGTTTGGGTTTGTGGATAGATAATGTGCAAATTTGGTTTTGTCATGGAATACCTTGGATTCTCCATCTATGACAATTGAGAGTTTTTCTGGGTATAGTAGTTTTGGCTGAAGTTTGTGTTCTCTTCGAGTCTGCATGAGATCTGCCCAGGATCTTCTAAATTTCATGGTCTCAGGTGAGAAATCTGGTGTAATCCTGATAGGTCTTCCTTTATATGTTACTTGGCCTTTTTCTCTTACTACCCTTAACATTCTTTCTTTGTTTAGTACATTTGGGGTTTTGATTATTATTTGACGGGAGGTATTTCTGTTCTGGCCCAGTCTGTTTGGCGTTCTATAGGCTTCTTTTATATTCATGGGCATCTCTCTCTTTAGGTTGGGGATGTTTTCTTCCATAATTTTGTAGAAGATATTTGCTGGCCCTTTATGTTGTATACCTTCCCTCTCATCTATGCCTATAATCCTTAGGTTTGATCTTCTCGTTGTGTCCTGGATTTCCTGGATGTTTTGGGTTACAAGCTTTTTGCATTTTGTATTTTCTTGGACTGTTGAATCAATGGATTCTATGGTATCTTTGGCATCCGAGATTCTTTCTTCTATCTTTTGTATTCTATTGTTGATATTTTCATCTATGGCCCCTGATTTCTTCCCAAGGTTTTCTATCTCCAAAGTTGTCTCCCTTTGCGATTTCTTAGTTGTCTCTACTTCTGTTTTTAGATCATAGATGGTTTTGCTCAAATATTCCAGTTTCTTGTTTGTATTTTCATGTATTTCTTTAAGAGATTTTTGTGTTTCCTCTTTCATGACTTCTACTTGTTGGCCCACGTTCTCATTTATTTCTTCAAGTGATTTTTGTACTTCTTCCTTATTAGCTTGTAATTTTTGACCCATATTCTTCTGAATTTCTTTAAGTGATTTTTGTGTTTACCTTGTAAGAGCTTCAAATTTTTGATCCATTTTCTCCTGTATTTCCTTAAGAGATTTATCTATGTGTTCCGCTGTCAGCATACTGACCAGTGATTTTAGATCTAAATCTTGTTTTTCTCATGTGTTGGGGTATCCAGGACTTACTGCTATCAGGGAACTGGGTTCGGATGCTGCCATATTGCCTTGATTTCTGTTAGTAACGTTCCTATGTTTGCCTTTTGCCATTTGGTTATCTCTGGCTTTAGTTGGTCTTGTAGTCACCAGCTGGTGCTTGAACCAACTGTGTGCTCGAAAAGCAATTTCCCCAGCAATGGATGACTGATTTCTCCTGGCACAGATTGCTGATGTGTTGTTCTCCTCTTGGGTGCTGTTGGACCCCTGGTGTATATTGCTCTAAGCAATGATATATTCGGTTATCTCTGTGTACCAGATGCTCCTTGTCTTCTCTGGTTCTGTTTGCTTAGTTCAATCAGCAGCAAGGATGCTGCTTGTGGCCTAGGGGAGTGGGGTGTGTGGAGTACAGGGACTCCCAGATGGCCGGGAACCCACGCCCTGCTGCAACACAGGAACAGCCGCTCTGCCAAGCTCCTGTTCTTAGATGACTGGCTGGCAGCCCAGGTCCCCAGAGATCTTAAGCTTGGGATATCTCGGGTTCTGGTTCTGCCTGCTCAGTCTAAGCACCCACCATCAAGATGGCAGTGGTTGAGCAGAGTGCAGGGTTCCCCTAAGAGCAAGGAGTCCATGCCTGCTTGGGACCCAGGAACCGCTGCTCTGCCAGGTTCACTGCCAGGTGGTCTTGAGCCCTCAAACATCCCGAGTTCTGGATATCATGGGTACCTGGCTCAGCTCTCGCTTAGTCCGGACCTCTGCAAGGATGCCGGCGGTGGCCGCAGAAAGTGGGGAGTGCAGGATATTTCTTTCAATATTGACTTAATAAATTTATTTAAGAGTGTGTATTCTGGCTTGTATAAATGTCATTTTGCTTGACATTCCTGTGCAAATTCTGAGAAAATGGAAAGAATGATTAAATTCATCTTCTTTAGAATTTAAGATTTCATATCATTCTCTTTGCTAGAGTTGAATATTATGTATGTATGTATGTATGTATGTATGTATGTATTTTAAACTCCAGATTTTATTCTGTTCCTGGTATGTTCTCTGACTGTTCCACATCCCATATACCCTCCCATCCCTGTCTCCATGAGGATGACCCCATCCTTACCCCCTACTCCACTAGACCTCTAAATTTCCTGGGGTCCTCAGTGTCCTGAGTGTTAGGTGCATACTCTCTGACTAAACCCAGAAGTGGCAGTCCTCTGATGTATATGTGTTGGGGGTCTCATATCAGTAAAGTTTTAAATGGTGATAATCTGATAAACAATAAACTTAGAAAAACTCCAAGCAGGTTTTGGTACAGCAAGTTTTCCTAATTTTTTTTTTGTTTGTTTTTCAAGACAGGGTTTCTCTGTGTATCCCTGACTGTCCTAGAACTCACTCTGTAGACCAAGCTGGTCTCAAACTCAGAAATCCGCCTGCCTCTGCCTCCCAAGCACCACCACCGCTTTCCTAAAAATTTTAATTGTGCTGGTGACATTCACACATGCACACTACAAGCACACACACACACACACACACACACACACACACACAATCACACTTTGGATAAAAAACATGTTTGAAGACCATCAAGTCAATCAACTTTGAAGCAAATAATTAGAAAATTATTAAACTAGGCAATTAACTGTACAACAAACCCAGAGCAGCTACACAAAATCACATATGTGCCTGTTCAGACTAGTCACTAGAGCTTGGTTTCTAATAAAACAAGACAAAATAAAATATAACAAAAGCACCTGAGACAGTATTCAGTTGTTTTCCATGACTAGTGAGTGGTATTCATTTAGTTAATAATAGTTTTTAATTACATAAATAAAACAAAAATACATATATTTTAATGCTAGAGTTTCTGATTTTTAAAAATAATAAACTTAATTTTAATTTAAGAAATGAAGTTTAAAAATTTATATTAAAAGGGGCAAAGGGAATATTAATATGTGTATAAAATTGAACTAAAACAATAAATTTTAAGAAGGTATACATAGCACAGTTTATCCAAACAAAATCAAAATAAAATTTTCTTTAAAAACTTACACAGCAAAATAAATAACAAAAATATCAAATATAAGAATATGAACCTGGTCATGATAGTGCCCATAGAATATCCAAAGAATTACCTTAAAAATCAAACCAAAATGAGTTATATATCTAAATGTAAGTGACAAAGTATAAAGCTATTAGAAACCAATACAAAAGAATATACAATTCCTTTGGAAGCATTAAAAAAGGCTTATTCTAATAGCACTGTGCCTCTGAGTAATAACAATTTTTTATTTAACTTCTGTTACATTAATTGACCAAAATATGCAAATACCATTAATAGACTTATAATAATGATTGAAAGACTGTTAACAGGGGATGGCTTCTGACTATAAGATTATAAAGAATTTTCAACAGTCTTAACTTTAAATATGATTACTAAAACTTAGAACAATTCAATATGAGATAATATATAATTTAATATCTATATAATATATACTATCTTGAGATAAGAGTGTTCACAATAAATTTTAATTTAAATAATAGATTTATATAATACATTTAACTAATACATGAGAGGCAATAATTTTATTAATTTATTCTCTCATATATCCAACCTCAGTTTCCACTACATCACTCCAACCTCCACCTCCACCATACCCCAAAATTTCTTCATTCCTATTCACTCCTCTTCAATTTCAATTTAGAAAAGGACTGGCCTCCAAGGGACAGCAACAAAAGATGGCATAAAAAAAGTTGTAATAAGGTAAGGCTCTGCTCCTCATAGTAGGACCGGGCAAAGCAATTGGAGAACAAGGTCCCAAAAGCAGGCAAAGGTGTTTGACACAGGCCAACCTCCAAGCTGCGAAAGTACAACATATACAGAGGGCTTAAGTCAGACCAAGAAGACTTCCTATTTTGAGTTCATTCTTGTGGCCCATTATCAGTCTAGATTTGTTGGTTCTGTGGTTTCTTGTGATGTCCTAGATTCCTTTGTTTCCTACAATATGTCGCTTCCCCCTGCAGCAGGATTCCCAGAAACCGACTTATGTTTGGCTGTGGGTCTCTGCATCTGTTTTCATTAATTGCTGGATAAAGCCTCTCTAATTACAATTAGTGTTAGAAACTAATCTGTGACCACAGACATCATTTCATTGACTTTTTTTTCTTTTTGCCATTCATGTTTCTCTCCTAGGTCTCTGAGCCTTTTGGGCTTTGGTATGTTTTCCTTCAGGCATTACAGGGCATGGGCTCCTTCTCCAATGAATGATTCTCAAGCTGGACAAGTTGTTGATTGACCCATCTTCTCAGTACTGCTTTTGTGTGTGTGTGTGTGTGTGTGTGTGTGTGTGTGTGTGAAACAAGTTCTAACAGATGCTATTTCATTGTTTTTTGAATTGTTTTCATTTATTGAAAATATATTTTTCTCATATAATATGAGAAAATATTGAATATAGAGTTTCCTCACTCTACTCCTCCTAGACATTGACCACCTAACCTATCCTCTTGATCTACTCTTTTTGTGTCTCTCAAGAGAAAGGAATAGGCTTCTGGGAAATAACAAAACATAAGATGAAACAAAAACCATTGCGTTGAGGCTAAACAAGGCAACCCCACAGAAGGAAAAGAATCATAAGAATTCTCCAAAGAATCATAAGAATAAGAGACACAGTCATCCACACACTGGGGATTTCCATAAAAGTAGTAGGCAGAGAGCTATAATATTTATGCACAGGACCCGATGTATACTACTGTGTGTTTTGTTCTTCTTGCTGCAGTTCCTGTGATTTCAATTTGCACATTTCCCTCAGAGGGCCTTTTCCCCTTGTATTCTCCCTCCCCTCTAACTCCAATACTCTTTCTACTTTCTCTTCTCCAGAGTGTTTTTAACACTATTTAAATAATAATAATAATAATAATAATAATAATAATGTGGCTAACATAATTTCAGTTAAATCATATGATATTTTATAGTAGATAGCTTTGAATTATTTTATAAAGGTTTGTTACAGGGACTGTTAATCTAGTCAGTATAGAATAAATACTCACCTAATACAATATATTCTATGTTAATTCTACTTGCAAATTCAAGCAGTGTCCATATGACAATTTTATTTTGTAAACTAGTACGAATATTTAAGAAGAAAAACTCTATCACCTGATCTTTTAAATATTTTCTTGTTATACAGCCTACCATTGATCTTATGTCCCCAAAATGCCAGCTGTGAGAAATTTAACTTTGCTTGAGATTTCATTCTCTGAAGAATAGGAAATTGTAGCACATTATGTAAAGCATTCTACATTATCTGCGATTCTGGGAAGCAATCATTTACATAGAAGTCTACATAGAAGTTAAGTTTACATTAACAATTCACTACAGAATGGCTGGACTTCCTGAAGCATGGAAAACTTGGAATCTTTTATCATATACTAATCTTATTGCTCAATTACCCTGTTCTTTATGGTACATTACTATAAGACATTGTTCTTACTAAAACTTTATTTCACAGTTACATTGATATATCATAAAGCATTACTGAGGTCTCTGTTACAATTCATCAGATGGTTATGTAGATATTTGATATAATATTTGATAGTGTTCACAGTATTCACTTAATAGGGAGGACATCTTATAAGACTATTTGACAATAAGTAAAATATTGAGAGGTTGGAGGAGATAGGTCCACAAGTAAAATTAAAATTACCTTCCTCTCAATCCTTATGACATGAGTATGGATTCCAGGAGTACATTTTTTAAAAAAAGAAGTGAAATACAATTCCATGAGCATTTGTACTGTAGTGTAGCAGTGAATTAGTTAAGCTACTTTGTTTCCCAGTGTGTTGGGCACATGCTGCACGTGCTCAAGAGATCTCTGGGTTTGTGAATGAGAGACATACATGTGCCAGCAGCTAATTTGATATGCCTTGACTGGTTCAATAGCTGGACATTTCTAATCCTCCTCATGGCTAGCATACATTATCCCATTCAACACTCCTGAGTCAACTTCCTAAATCAACATTTAGTATCTGCTGCCCCAGAGCCAATCAGGGAAGTGACCCCTAGGGTCTTACATGGCTGGCAGCCTTCGTTCCTGCAGCTCTTAAGCCTGAACCCTCTCCTTCCAAGACAGTGATTCTCCCCATCTCCTCATTCAGTTCCTTGTCCTCACAATCTTAATGTCCCACCACTTACAACCTTCCCAGCCATTGGCAACTTTATTTCCCAATCAGAGCCAACTGGGGGCAGGCTTTCTTTAGCATCTAAAAGCACATATTCCTGTTTGATCCTGGGAGCTGAATTAAGACAAAGCATTACAACCAATCCTCAACATTGTAGGATCAGCATGCCTGTAGAAATATTATCCAAACACACTGTCTCAAACAAGTGTGTGGAAGTGTATGGTCTAACACATAAAGGTTTCCTGCTGATTTACATATACATCACAAACTGCATCTGCAAAGAGAAGCCCTAAAATATGGTTGTTTATAATTTTACAGTCCCTATTAACTTATTTATTTATTTATTCATTAATTATATATTCATTTTACAACCCTATCACTGTCCCCTCCCCCTCCCCTTTGTATCTCTGAGATAGTGGCGGTCCCCCTGTTTACCCCAACACTCTGCCATATCAGTCTCTGCAGGGCTAGGAGCTTCTTCTCCCACTGAGGCCAGACAAAACAGCTAAGTTAGGGGAACAGATTTCACAGACGGGATAGCTCCCACTCTAGTTGTTTGGCATCCCCATAAAGACCTAGCTGCACTTCTGCTATTTATCACCAGGGGGGCCAAGTCAAGCCCTTGTCTGCTCATTTGTTGGGTGGTTCACCTCAGAGAGCCCCAAGGCTTCAGGCTGGATTACTCTGTTTTTTTTTTTTTCTTTTTTCTTTTTTTTTTTAATGGATATATTCTATATTTACAATTCATTTCTCTTTTTCTGGTTCCCCATCCCCAAAGGTCCCATATGCCCTTTTCCCTCCCCCTGCTCCCGCATCCACCCCCTCCCACCTCCCTGTTCTTGTACTCTCCCACAATGATGCTTTGGTCCATTCTAGCACCAGTGTCCACTCCTTTCTTCTTGTCAGACATCACTGGGTATGTGATTTATGTCTTTGGTGTTCCAAGATTCTAGGCTAATATCCACTTATCAGTGACTGCATACCATGGGTATTCTTTGGAGACTGGGTCACCTCACTTAGTATGATGTTCTCCAGCTTCATCCATTTCTCTAAGAATTTCATGAATTTATTTTTTCTAATGGCTGAATAGTACTCCACTCTGTTGTTTTATTCTGTAGATTTTCTATCCCATTTTGGGACCTCAGTCCTTACTTCAACTTTTCCATGAGAGTCGGCAATATCCACCCAATGTTTGGCTGTGGCTCTCTGTGTCTTTCTGAGTCAGCTGCTTGGTGGTGTTTCAGAGTGTAGCCATGCTCCCCTCCTGTCTGCAAGCATAACAGAGTATCCTTAATAGTCAGAGATTAGTACTGGCCCATGGGATAGCTCTCTAGTTGGCCTGGTTATTTCTTAGGTATCCCCTTTGTCTCTGTTCAGTCACCTATCCCTGCATTTCTGTAGGCAGGATAAATTTAGACAGGATAAAGCTTTGTGGGTGGGTTGGTGTCCTTACCACTGCACTGGGCTTCCTGCATGGCTCCGGGAGGCCTCTTCAAATACCATCTCACCACTGCTGTGAGTCTTACTTAAGGTCACCCCAATTGATTCCTGGGAGGATCGACTTTCCCAGATGTTTGGCAAATCTTCGAGGATCATCCCCACCCCTACCACCAAGTCTTTATAAGTGCTTCAAAGTGATTTAACTGATGTATCTTAAATACCAAAAAATGCAGTATTTTTAAAAATACCTACTTTTTTGTAATATTCAAAGTTTAGTCATCTAAGTATTTATTAGACAGGTAATTCTTTCAATATAATAGTTTTATACATTTAAAAAATTTAAGTTTCATTGGGATATATACTAATTAATTCACTTTGCATTTTATCACACTTAGGCACTCTAGCCAATAAAAGCAAATGATTAAAATCATGATAAAGAAATTTATTTTGATATCTGAATTAAACTTTACCACTGGCAGATCAAAATCAGTACTTCTCCATTTTTATTTAATAAATGTGTCCATATTTTTCAAAAATTCCATAATCTTAATAATTAAGTTTAGTTTCAATTACATACCTAAAAGCACACATAGTTTATAAGATGTATAGTGAACTATACTCACATGTGATGATAGGTCCTTAAGAGTATATTGACAATCTAAAAGATGGTACAAAAATCCACCCTTCATCTTTCTTACTACAGAAAAATGAGATTTATTTGTAGGAATAAATTGTAGGTGACTACTGAAGAGAAAATAAATATATTTCCTTTTGCCTTGCAACAATTTACAGCATTTTATTTACTATTGAGAATTCTATACATGTATACTGCATAATATCATATTCACTCATTTCACTAGTGTAGCACAGACCATATCACATGCAAACATCTTTTCCCAAATTCATACATATTTTGATAATCCTCTGTCTACCTTTAAGCAATTTCCTTATGTAGGATTCAAAGTTAGTGATGAAAAGCATAGTATTTGAGGAAAGTTTTAAGGGAAAAATCATCAAATATTAATAAGGATAAGAAGGACTTTCTTTGCATTACTAGCCAATCATAAACCCAATGTCAATAAAGTGAATTTTTTTCTAGAATTTACATGCTCTCATAATCATTTCTAAGGCATGTGCCATGTGTTAGAACCATAGATCATTTGCAATCAAAAGAGATCACTTTCTGAAGTTAATATAGAGAAAAAAATTGCTCTATCCTTTATAACAATAGCAGGAATCCACAGTGTTTTGTTATATATATTATGTATATCAAAGAAGTTGATAAAAAGGGGAATCCTAGAGACAAAAATGTATACATCTTCCATTTTTTTGCTGGAGTTCTTAATCATATAGTCATTTTCATGAGATCTGCAAAAAATTACTGTATCTGCCTGAGGGAGAAGATGAGCAAAAAACACATGTAAATACGATAGCACATACTCTCCCTTCCAAGAACAAAAATTGAGACCAGTGACATAATAATAAATAATAATAATAATAATAATAATAATAATATGATATACAAATATTGTTTTTAAAAATATGCATATTATCAACGAATAGTATCACATGGAATCCAGAATGTTAATTTGTTGTGTGTGTGTGTGTGTTTGTGTGTGTGTGTGTGTGTGTGTGTGTGTGTGTGTGTGATAGGTGAAACAACATTGTATCAATGGCTAGTACCAGCTTTGGTCTGGAGAGGATTTCTGACAAAAGGGTTATCTAGGAGCAGTATAAACAATGACTTGAAGTCAAATAATGGGTTACAAACTGGTGTCCTGTGATTTGCTAGAGACACCTTTCCAGATTGTTGTTCTCTCTGTGTTCTGCTCAAGACAGCTTTTCAGACTGCTCTGTCTCTTTAGGTTCTGCTCCACCCAGCCTTTTCTTGCGAGAGAGAGAGAAAGAGAGAGAGAGAGAGAGAGAGAGAGAGAGAGAGAGAGAGAGAGACTCTGGTTGAAACAGCTAGCTTTGTGCTCTAGACAGATCTCTCTTATAGTAAAAATTCTAAAGTCTCTCTGGATATCTCATGGGTCTTTTGACCAAAGTCGGAAAGGCTACTATAAAAAAAATTCTTGTATTTTTCTGAACAAATCAGAAACCCTGTTAGAAAAATTCTAGAAGAAATTCTTGGGTTTTCTGATAAAAATCAGAAAGCCAGGGAAACATTCAAAAGGGCAGTGTTCAATCTCTAAGTAATTCTTGGGATTGCTGAGCATTCTGACCAAGGTTAGAAATCCTGTTAGAAAAACATTCTAAAAGAACTCTGAAAAATTCTCAAAGAGCTATATTCAGTCTCAATGGATTTTCTAACCCAAATCAGAAATCCTGTTAGATAAAAACTGTTGAAGAGCTGGGCTCACTCTCCAGAGATCTCCAGACATCTCAGCTCTCACTAGAAAAATATTTCTAAAGAAGGAAGAACTTTCTGCTAGCTCCTCTCATGCAGACCAAAAGCCCAGGTTCTTTTCTTTTAACTTAAAACAAAATTTTATTATACAAAGGTTGTCCCACAATTAGATACTTCTCTATTTGTACACAATCATTCCCACCCTCTATAGAAAGACTGCTTCTCATCTTCTCATGTGGTGACACAGCGTTACAGTGCTGATGCTAATAGAACTGTAGAGATGACTCAGTGATTTATGCTGAAAGCGGGACACTGGCACATGGCTCTCATACCCAGCATTAGGAATATACAAATGTCTTTATTCAAAAATACAAAATAAATTATTCTATGAAGGTATGGACAATGATAGCAGTAAACCATGATATATTGTCAATGGAAATCAGTAACTGATGGTTACATTGGTCAGCCAGCTGTCTCTTCAGTCATTTTCTTCAGGTCACTCTGAATTTATTGGTGAGAAACCTGCCTTGAGCTTCTGGTCACAGTTCACTGATAAGGAAAAAGCACTATTCTAGGGGTTAGAATATGACACCTCCCATACCCCCTCCCATTCTACCCCTTGGGCCCATTCCAGGGTCCTTTTCTTCTTTAGGAATTTCTGTCACTCCAGCTTTGGCTGTTGTTAGAAAGGAGGCTACCCCAGCAGCATCCAGTAAAACAGTTCTTACAAGTTTTGTTGGATCAATGATTCATTTTTCCACCATGTTCACAAATCTCCAAGCATGGCATCATAATCAACTTCTGAGGAACTCTGCAGAATTTTCTCAACTATCAAAGATCCTTCAACACCTGCTTTCTTGGCAATTATCACTGCAGGAATTTTAAGTGCTCTTTTAGTAATTTCTATACCTATTTTCTGATCTTTATTAGCAAGCTTTGATGAATTGAAGGTTAGGACACATGGCAGCAGAGAGCAGCCCCCTCCTAGAGAAATGCCTTCTTCACCAGCTGCTCTTGTAGCACTGAGAGCATCTCTAACTCCAAGTTCCTCATTTACATATCAATTCAATTATTTATTCCAGATTTCCTCTTAAGCATCCCTCAGAGCATTCCATGAAGTTAGCCTTTTGATTCTTAGGAAGAGACACCAAGCACAGACAATAAGATAGGTGGATGCAACCTCACCCGGAAATTACCATTCCAACCACAACCATAAGGGCTGTACTGGATGTCTCAGTGATTACCATTTTGATGAGGCAATAGCCACACCTTTGCACTCTTTCTGTCTCTAATTACCATGGATAGATTCATTGACATTAACAGGAAGATATTTCTTGGATGAATGTGAAAAATTTTACACTATTATACAAACTAGCCTTAGACCCACAACAGCTCTCAACACTAGGAGATGACCACTCCCTGCTGGCTCTATTCCAGTGGCAGGAAATCATGTCATACTGTCTCTCACTTGGCCATGCTGGACTTCAACATTTAACCAATCAAAATACTCATGAGATGACTGAGTTAAGCAGCACCAGGATGACTCTATGACAGGCTTCAAATTGGCAGTTTGGGACTCTAGGCCTAAGTCTCTGTCTCTGTTTCCAAGAATGAGAACCCAGATCCAGGAAAGGGTAGTAAGTCAACCACAGCAGCAGGCAGCTGTTTAGTGTTAAATATATTATGTAGGGTTTGACACACATATTTAAAATTGGACAGCCTCTCATGGACCTGAGGAAAACTGACTGTCTATTTCCCACAAATAGTCAATTTCCAATAAATCCTACATGAAGATGGGATGACATGAAACACTTTGCTGTCTATTCTGAAATAGAGGTTGCCTTGATCTTTTGCAGGTCTTGTTCATGCAGTAACAGCAGCTATTCCTCCATTCCTTCATGGGCTTATCACATCAATTAAATACTGTTACATTGTAGGTATCCACTTAGTTTGGATCGTACAGATGTTCTGCCCCATTTCCATGATAATCTTTGAGATTTTGAGAAAGGGTATAGAAAATAGATGTTCAATTTAGAGCTGAGCACTCCACAGTTTCATTTGCTCTGAATGTTGACCATTGTGGGTTCATATTATTAGCCATTCACATCAATTAATGACTTGCAACAGACAGCTGCACTAATCTATAAGTATAAAGACAAGAATGCAGGTGCCATTTTAAAATGTTGACCATTTAGCAGACTAATAATATTAGGTTCTCAATTAGGGACTAGAACCCATAGACTCTTGGGGTTTGGGCACAGTAAAGAGCACCCTGCATGAATTCTGTTTGGTAAAACTAATGTTAAATTCTAATAGAAATTGGCTGATTGATCCCATACCATTCATGATCCTATCACACTAGTGGTGATTTCATAATTGACCACTTTTCATTTATTATAGCTTTTGGGGTTCACAGTTGGGTCATAAGATCAATTATGCTTCTTCCTGCAAAGCAGGAGTAGAACCTTCTAGAACTATGGACAGAGGCTAGCAAGAATGAAGCTTCCAAGTCAGTACCACTCATTTTCTCCATGTGCTTTATCAGTGTGCAACCATTGCAAATGATTGTAGGTTACATAATAAATTTTCAGATACATATACAATGTACTTTACCAAAGCCTTACATGGTTTTGCCCTACAAACAACTCTTGTCTTTCCCCAAGTAAGGCCTGTCTCAATGTTCTGACCAGATGACCCATTCACAGATATTTCTGTGTGTTATTTGAGAAGTGAAAATTGCTTCCCAATCTTCAGAAAGTGTTAGGGATTTCTATATCAGGAAAAAGTTTGAGTTTCCTTTTTCATCAGAAAAGTAATAGTAACTGAAGTATATTTCCATCAAGCTATAGAGGAGCACTGTGAGATTCTACCACTTTTAGTAGTGGTATATATGTGTTTGTGTGGTCGATGGGGGGAGGTTATTTTTCCTGTTAGAGCATATATCCATATTGTAAGCTTTATGGTAAATATCTATGGTGCCTTGAGTTGTCCTATTTTGACAATGACTAGGATATTAAACATTACCAATTCAGGGGTCAGATATGACCACTTCACTTTGGCTTGTGAACCAAAATTTTCTAATTAAGATTAACCACTCTAAACCATTCTCCCCCGCTCATTCATCTTACCTCCAAATCTGTTTGTTCACTTAAAAATGAAAACACAGGCCGGGCGGTGGTGGCGCACGCCTTTAATCCCAGCACTTGGGAGGCAGAGGCAGGCGGATTTCTGAGTTCGAGGCCAGCCTGGTCTACAAATTGAGTTCCAGGACAGCCCGAACTACACAGAGAAACCCTGTCTCGAAAAAACCAAAAAAAAAAAAAAAAAAATGAAAACACAGTATGTCTCAATCTTTAAAAGTTTCAGTGCTCACTCTACCTATTATGTAACTTTACAATAAATGACAACTTTGTGCCTGTAGAATTTCAAGTCATGTCTAACTGTCTGATAGTTAAAATGGATATTGATTATTTAGGAGGTTGCTGATATCTTATGTGGACATTGGGACTTAACAAGTAAAGTTATCGGTTGCTGAGGACCCACCATTAGAAAAAAAAATCAAATTTTATAAGTTCCACAGCACTCACAATAAGTAATCAATATCAACTTGTCCTGGAATGTGGAAGTATTAAGGGGCTCTGTGGCAAAGCAAAGAGAGATTACACAGCGAAAACAATAAGAGCAGGTGGGAAGATAAATAACCCCTGATAAGTGGCACAATTTGCATTAAGACTGTCTCAGTGAGTCTCTCTAGCCTGTATTCTGTTTTACCTCATTAGCCTATGGAGTATCTTTCTTTTTTCTTTTTCTAGGCAGTACACCTGCACTTGAAGATCACCACAAATAAACAATCCTTACTCTGGCTGGTCTTTCATGCATGCGGTGTGTTATTTATAAGAATCAGAAATGAGGGTTTTCTTCTCTAAGAATCCAGGAAGGAAACCAGACAACAGCCTAAGTTAATTTCATATTCTTTTAGGTGGTAATCAGATCTTTTCCTCTAATACGAAAACTCAGCACAGATTATATTCTGTATGTTCTATATTAAGAAAAAAAATAGACAGGAAGTTGAGATGCAGAGGGGAGGGAAGGGACCAGTAAAGGTTTATAGAAAGGAGGCGAAGGGTAGATATGATCAAATTCCTTTTAATTCAGGTTTTAAATTATTAAAGAAAAAATAACAGATAAAAAAGAAAAATTGTTCGTCCTATCACAGACATTGTGATTGTGAAAATGTCAAAAGCTTATTCTTTTTACAGTCTCTTTTAAAAAATGTACTATTATTTATGTATTATTTATTATTATTGCTATCATATTAATTTCACATGTCAGTTACCTCACTGTAAGCAAAGCTACTTGTCCCTTTTTGTGTGTGTGCTACTGTTTCCTAGTTTATTGATTTAGCCTTTTCAGTGGATTAAAGATCAAAATCCAAAGCCCAAATTAAGAAAAAGATGTTCTGGGATGAGCAAAACAAAGAGATTAAGAACAGCAAAAGACAGAAAATGTATCTTTTAAATTCATAGCATATTAAAGTAGCATCTTTTTATAAATGTTATTGGTGTTGGTTAGTCAAATGACAACAATTTCTCCCACACACACTTAATATTAAATATTTTCCTGTTTTATTAAGTTTATAATATATGCCATAAGCTATTGACTTTGTCCTTTAATATCCCCCAATTTCTATATGTGTTTTGCTCATCTACCGAAAGCATAGATTGACTCTCACAGGTTTCTTTCTTTTATTGCCTGTATGTCCTTTAATTCCATTTTCTTCTTCATTACGTTTATTTTATCCAATTTCTTTCATATTACATGTAGAAAAGTGCCTATTATGGAAAATATATGATTCTTTTATAAAAAAAATTACTAGAAACTAAGCTTGTCATTGGTCAGCATTGATATGAAAGAGAAAAAGACACAGATGAATATGAAGATAGGAATGGGATGAATACCCAAACACAGGCAATGCACTTGAGAAAATATTATCTTTGACAAGCTGCTTTCTGCATCTTCCAGTGGGTTTCATTACATACTCCAATGTCAAGAAAACATCTTTCCTTTCATCTAGAAACAGTTGAGAGCACAGAGAAAATGTAGGCAGAATGAGAAAAGAATGGCTTATTACAATCCTCTTCTTCCCATCAGATAATGTTTGGCACAAAACTATGTCTGGATCTTATCACACATTGGTCCTAAATAGGCCTTAGAGAATCTTGTTCTTAAATACCATGGAGACATATTAGAGTAATACATAGTGTAGTGGCTTTCTCTGGAGGAGGACAATTACACACTCATATTCTATTGCATTCATAAACAAAAGAAAATTATTTGCAAGTGAAGATTCCTAGAAAAAGATCTGAGACAAGATTCACAAAAGAATCAGGAATGATTGATGGAAGGAGGATTTATAGCATATATCCATAAGCTATGGGAAATAAGCAGTTATACATAGAGTAATAAAGTCTCAGACTGACTGTGACACACATGGAAAAGACTGATGCATAAGGATCTCTATACATTTGACTCACTTAATTTAAAGACAATATGTGGGATGATGCTGTCCAGGGAGAATTGAATCAGGTAATTACTTTGCAGGTTGCCTTTAAAAGTGATAAAAGTGAAAGTTCTAAGTGCTAGCATTCATAGCAGTAAGGGGACATGGACATCAAGCCTGTAAAACATTCCTAAAACTATATGTTCTAGAGCTTTCTTGCTGTTCTGCCTTGACAGGCATGCACTGTTGCTAAGGTCTCATTCCTTGAAGCTTTATTGAGTGTCAGGAAGTAAAATAAATGCATGCAAATTGGTTGTAAATGAAATTAAATGTATTTCAGATCACTATGTAAATGAAATTAAATGTAGTTCAGATCACAATGTTTTTGCTAGGAGACCTGATAGCAAATGTATTTAAACATGCTTTATTTGTTGATATTTAATAAATGTTATCATATTATTTAGTAATAAACAGTTACAATACTATGATTAAATAATAAGCACAGCAGTTTTAGTGTTTCTAATGTAAACTGCATAAAATAGATATTAGTGAATATGATTACTACTATAATGTAATATATCAAAAATCTTTTTTGACAAGAAATATACTACATGCTCATATCAGGGAAACTTTCCACTAATTATTTCACATATATTAAATGTTAAGTTACATGAGAAATATTTTGGGTCAGAAAGTCTACAAATCTTCCTAGTACTAAACTGCTTCTTTGTTTATTGTGAATTTGAAGATGGTTCCTTGCCTACTTTTACAGTATTATTTCAGAATTATCTTCATATAAAAACTAAAGTTAAATCTAGGTAACAAGCTCCTGATGGTGCAGGATACAGGAATCCTCTTAAAGAATGAAAACTGATAAATTATATAGCACACTGTAAACTATTGGCTGAGATGAATATATCAAATTGTTAGCTCTAAAATCTTCTCAGTTTGTCTTAATTTTCTTTATTTGTTTATTTTTATATTTGATAATATTATAATTATATTCTTTGCCTTCCTTTTCTTCTATTTCCTTTCTGTATACAACTTTCAAATACATGGACTCTATTTACATTAATTATCCTTAAATGCACACACACACATACACGCAAACATGTATACATATGTGTGTATATGTGTACATTATATATGATAAATTTGACAATTTAATGATTTAAATATAAAATATATTTGCTTATACATGTATAAATATTTACCATTATATTAATATATTTGTATATTATATAATATATTTTATAATTTATAATATATATGATATACAATATTTTTAAATATAAATAGTTCATTCTATATAAAATTACTTCTTTCGATGTTTGATCATTTGGTATTATATAATCAATTACTATAATCTTTATGATTGTAGGTTTTGACATTGTTTTGTTTTGTTTTGTTTTGTTTTGTTTTGTTTTGTTTTGTTTTGTTTTGTTTTGTTTTGCTTTGCTTTGTTTTCAAGACAGGGTTTCTCTGTTTAGCCCTGGCTGTCCTGAAACTCACTCTGTAGGCCAGGCTGGGCTCGAACTCAGAAATCCATCTGCCTCTGCCTCCCAATTGCTGGGATTAAAGGTGAGCGCAACCACCACCCAGCAGGTTTTGACATTCTTATAAGACATAATTTCAAAGAGTCCCAATCCTCTGCTTTACAGTTTCCCATCTTCTGTTTCTGCGATGTAGGTGCTGGATTGTTTTGTTGATATATCCACTCAGCCTGTGCCTGAGAACTCTACAATTTGCAACTAGTGCTCTCCATCTGTTGTCAAGAGAAATTGCTTTGATGAAGTGTGAATAATATGCACATTTGTATAGATGAGATCCTTGATATATTAAAGGAAGTAAGTTATTCCATTTCTGATCTATCTATCTATCTATCTATCTATCTATCTTTCTTTCTTTCTTTCTTTCTTTCTTCTTCTTCTTCTTCTTCTTCTTCTTCTCCTCCTCCTCCTCCTCCTCCTCCTCCTCCTCCTCTCTCTCTCTCTCTCTCTCTCTCTCTCTCATACACACACACACACACACATTCAACCATTGCATTTTAATTTAAAATTTTATATGTATTTTATATATATACTTTCTTTTAAAATTTATTATTATCATTCTTTAGTATTTTTTTCACAGTTCAGTCTTCATCCACCTCCAGGTCAGTCTGCCCCTACTGCTCCTCATCCCCCCTCCCCCATCTTTAAGAGGACCTCCCCACCAACCAACCCCATGCCATCAGACCTCCCCCTCCCTGAGGCCTCGAATCTCTTGAGGGTTACATGCATCTTCTCTCACTGAGGCCAGATGAAGTAGTGTCTGCTGTGTATGTGTCAGGGTCCTCATATCAGGCAGTGTATGCCACCTGGTTGGTAGCTCAGTGTCTGAGAGATCCTGAGGAGTACTCAGCAATATATGTAACATTTATATCACACCCCTCATGCAAAGGTCAGAGGTCATAGAAGAAATAGGGGAAGTAGTATAAGAGCCGGGGGAAAAAAACAATGTTTTCTGAATAGGACAGGACATTACACTCATAACTCAGAGAGGCTGTTGTGACTGCACAAGATCTGCACAAGAACTAACCAGTCAACATTCTACCATGAATGGGAGAGAAATATATAAGCTGCTACCTATAGCTGGGGAACAAATGAGTGATGCTTGCTCTATTTGGTTTCCAAGTAGGTTCATTTAGGTATCAGCTGAGACTTTAGCATGATTCCTTGTCATGCTCCACTATGGAATACCTGAACACCCTTATTCATATGATATACACATCCCACAATGTTTTTATATAATTCTATTCTTTATATATTTTTGTGATATATACATATATATATATATTTTACCACATAAAGCTAATTTTGTACTACAGAATTCTTTAAAAATTATATAAAACATTAGTTTTAATATTATTAATAAGTAAATATGTTATAATGTATTGCATAGTTTAAAAAATATCATTGCTGTGGCCAAATATTTGCCAATAATAGCTTAAGAGGGAAAGTGTTTAGTTAGTTTTTGGTTTTAGAGAAATCAGTGATAATTTGAACTAATGAACTTGTACATAACATTATTTCAGTGAGGAAATGTGGTAGAGTTCTTCACATCATTTTGAACAGAAAATATAAAGCAAGGAAGGGCATACCATGGTCTTCAAAGAAATGCCCTGTCGACCTACACTTCCTATCACAAACTCATTCATTCATGTTTATAGAATCATCAAAATAGCACTAACATCAAGCACTAAAATTCAATATATGAGCCCATATGACACACTACATATTCAAGTCATAAGGTTTTCCAGAGCTTATGAATATTTTGCAAGTTTCTAACATTACCAAATTCCCAAACATAGATAAAAAAAAATGCTAGTTAGACTGTTTGGTAATTTTTCCATAACATGAATCTTTCTGGCTTAACACTTATTTTTTCTACAAACATGAAAGTCTTTAATCACATATTATCCTCAATCTTTGTGTATTTAATGAAAGAAATCCATAAAATATCCCAGCAGACATGGTGATTCATCTAATTAATAATGCCATCTGTTACTGACCTCCCAGGCTAGACCTCACAGCATATTATGAAGCAAGTAATACTGCTGCTGCTACTAATGTCAAAATTAAGAGAAACAAACATAAATAATCAGCTCGCTTTCAATCTTTGGGAGAATCAGTAATGCCTATTAAAGTGAGTCAATTTTTATTATGTTTATTTTAAGTAGACTCTTTTCTCATACATTATATCCTGATTGTAGTTCTCTCATTTTCTCCTGTCCCCACCCCACCCTCCATATTCCATCCATTTTGGACTCTCAGAAGAAAAGAAGAGGTTTGTAAGAGATTGCAACCAAAAATAACAAAATATAATAAGATAAAGGAAAGCTTTCATTTCAAAATCAAACATGGCTATCCAACAAGATGAAAATGATCTCAAGATCACTCGAAAGAATAAAAGACCCCCCATCTGCCCATTCCTCTCCGCTGGGGCAGACTCTGAGCTGTTCCAGTGAAGACTCTAAATCCTGACCCATCCTAGAGGACCACTCTTCTCTCAAGCAGTTGGTGAGAAGCCCCCTGCCTCTTGAGTTCAAAAGCTACTGCTGGGAGCCTGGTGGACTCAGGACCCATCACCTACCCAAACCCCTGCCATTCCAAATATCACTCCCCTTCTGTCCCTTCTGCCACTTCTGTCCTTTTCTTTCTGATGGGGCAGACTCCTAGCTTGTCCACTCCAATAAAGACACAATTTTCTGACCTACCCTAGAAGACCTGCTGCATTCAGAGCAATAGAGGACCCACTATACTCAGAGTAGTTGACAATCCACTGTACTCAAAGCAGTTGAAGATCAGCTGCACTCAGAACAGTTGGACAATAGCTTGACTGCTCCACTGAAGACCCAACAGTCTCAAGGCCTCCCAGGACATCTACTGCAACCAGGACAACAGATCAGCAGCTTCTCTGCCCTGGTGAAGAACTCCAGTTGCTTCGTCCCACAGATGGTCTGCTACAGCCAAGGCTGCAACACTACCAGAAAACCTAAAGCAACCCAAGGATAAAAGAGGCAGACTCAAGGCAGCCACTCAGACCAACTAATACCAGGGATATCCAGATGGCAAAAGGCAGACACAAGACCATAAACAACAGAAGCAAAAATACATGGGCATCATCGGAACCCAGTTCTCCCACCACAGAAAGCCCTGAATACAACGACACACCTGAAAATCAGGAACATGTCCTAAAATCCTATCTCATGAAGATAATAGTGTCCTTTAAGGAAAATATCAATAACCCACTGAAATAAATATAGGTAAACAGGTGAAGGAATAGAATGAAGTGATCCAAGACCTAAAGGGGGAAGTAGAAACAATAAAGAAAACACAAACCTGGAAATAGAAAACCTAGGAAAGAGGTCAGAAATTACAGATGTAAGTATCACCAATAGATTACAAGAGACAGAAGAGAGAATCTCATGTTTAGAAGATGTCATAGAAGATATTGACACAACTGTCAAAGAAAATTCAAATCATAAAAATATCCTAACCCAAAACATCCAGGAAATTCAGGACACAATGAAAAGACCAAATCTAAGAATAATTGGAATAGAGGAGAATGAAGATTCCCAGTTCAAAGGACCTGAAAGCATCTTCGACAAAATCAAAGAAGAAAACTTCACCAACCTAAAGAAAGAGATAGCCATAATGGTACAAGAAGCCTATAGAACATCAAATAAATGGGAACAGAAAAGAGAATTCTCTTGTGACACAATAATCAAAGCATTAAAAGCACAAAACAAAGAATATTAAAAGCTGCAAAAGAAAAGGGTCAAGTAACATAGCTATCAGAAAGGTAGACCTATCAGAATTACACCAGACTTCTCAACAGAGACTTTGAAAGCCAGAAAAGCCTTATCAGAGGTCATGCAAACTCTAAGAGAACACAAATGCCAGCCCACACTACTATACCCAGCAAACTCTTAATCAACATAGACAGAGAAAACAAAATATTCCAGGACAGAACCAAATTCAAACAGTATTTATCTACCAATCCAACCCTACAGAAGATCCTAGAAGGAAAACTCCATTACATTTAATATCTCTCAATACTAATGGACTCAACTCACCTATAAGAAGACATAAGCTAACAGATTGGAAACTCAAACAAGGCCCAGCATTTTGCTGCAAATAAGAAACATACCTGAATATCAATGACAGAAACTATCTCAGAGTAAAACAATGGAAAAACATCTTCCATGCCAATGGTCCCAGGAAACAAGCACAAGTTGCCATCCTAATATCCAGTAAAATAGACTTTCAACCAAAAGTTATTAAGTGTGATGAAGGACACTTCATATTCATCAAGGGAAAAAATCCACTGAGAAAGTTTCAATTCTGAATGCAAGAGCACCCACATTCATAAAAGAAACTTTACTAAAACTCAAAATATACATTGAACCCCACACGATAATACTGGGAGACTTCAACACCCCACTCTCACCAATGGACAGGTTGTTGAAACATGAGCTAAATAGACACAGTGAACCTTAGAGAGGTTATGAACCAAATGGATTTAACAGATATCTGCAGAACATCTATCCTAAAACACCTTCTCAGCCCCTCATGGTACCTTCTTCAATATTCACCATATAATTGGTCACAAGACAACCCTCAACCAATAAAAGAAGATAGAAGTAATACCACTCATCCTTTCACATCACCATGGCATAAGACTGGTCTTCAATAAACAGCAAAACCTCCAGAAAGCCCACATATTTGTGGAAACTGAACAACTCTTTAATCAATGATAACTTAGTCAGGGAAGAAATAAAGAAATGAAAGACTTCCTGGAATTTAATGAAAATATTGACACAACATAACCACATTATGGGACACAAGAAAGCAGTGCTAACAGGAAAGTTCATATCCCTAAGTTCCCTGGTAAAGAAACTGGAGAGACCTTACACTAACAACTTAACAGCACATGTGAGAGCTCTGGAACAACAAAAAAAGCAAACTCACCCAGGAGTAGTAGAAGGCAGGAAATAGTCAAGTTCAGGTCAAAATCAATGAAATAGAATCAAAGAAACAATGCAATTAATCAACAAAACCAGAAGCTTGTTCTTTGAGAGAATCAACAAGATAGATAAACCCCTAGCCAAACTTACTAAGGGGTGAGAGGCAATATCTAAATTTAAAAAAATCAGAAATGAAAGGGAGGCATAAGAACAGAAATGGATGAAATTCAAAAAAATCATCAGATCCTACTCTGAAAGCCTATAATCAACAAAACTAGAAAATATAGATGAAATTGATTCTTTTCTAGACAGATACCACATACCAAAGTTAAATCTGGAGGAGATAAACTATCTCAACAGGTCCATATCACACGAGGAAATATAAGATTTCATTAAAATCTTCCAACCAATAAAAGCCCATGGCCAGGTGGATTTAGTGCAGAATTATACAAGACCTTTAAAGAAGACCTGATACCAATTTTCCTCATACTATTCCATAAAATAAAAAGAGAAGGAACACTACTTAACTCATTCCATGAATCCACAATTACTCTGATACCTAAACCACACAAGGACTCAACCAAAAAAAGAGAATGTCAGACCAATCTCAATTATGAATATCAATGCAAAAATACTTAATAAAATTCCTGCAAAACGAATCCAAGAACGCATCAAAACTATCATTCACCATGGGATGCAAGGTTGATTTAATATACAAAAGTCCATTAATATAATCCACTATATAAACAAACTTGAAAAGAATCACATGATCATCTCCTTTGTTGCAGAAAAAGCATTTGACAAAATACAACACCCCTTCACATTAAAAGTATTGGAGAGATCAGGAATTCAAGGTCCATAAGTAAACATAATACGAGCAATTTACTGCAAACCAACAGCCAATATCAAATGAGATGGAGACAAACTTGAAACAATCCCACTGAAATTGGGGACAAGCAAGGATGACCACTCTCCCCATATCTATTCAATATAGTATTGGAAGTGCTAGCTATAACAATAAGACAACAAAAAGAGATCAAGGAAATACAAATTGGCAAAGAAGAAATAAAGGAATCACTCTTTGCAGATGATGTGATTGTATACATAAGTGACCTCAAAAATTCTACCTTCTTCAGCTGATAAACAACTTTAGCAAAGTGGCTGAACATAAAAATAGCTCAAATAAAACAATAGCCTTCATTTATACAAATGATAAACTGGCTGAGAAAGAAATTAGGGAAACAACTCCTTTCACAATAGCCACAAATAATATAAAATATCTTGGCATAACTATAACCAAACATGTGAAAGACCTGTATGACAATAACTTTAAAACCCTCAAGAAAGAAATAGAAGATCTCCCATGTATTTGCAGAATTAACCTAGTAAAAATGGCTATCATACCAAAGGCAGTCTATAGATTCAATGTAATTCCTATTAAAATCCCAACACAATTCTTCAAAGACATGGAAAGAGCAATTTTCAAATTCATCTGTAAAGGTGAAAAACCCAGAATAGTGAAAACAATTCTTTTTTTGGTCTTTTTTGTAATTTATTGGTTATATTCTATATTTACATTTCATTTCCCTTTTTCTGGTTCCCCATCCCCCAAAGGTCTCACATGCCCTTTTCCCTCCCCCTGTTCCCCCATCAACTCCTTCCCACTTCCCTGTTCTAGTATTCCTCTACACTGATGTTTTGATCCTTTCCAGCACCAGTGTCAACTCCTTCCATATTGTCGGATATCAGTTGGAATGTGTATTGTGTCTTTGGTGTCCCAAGAGTCTAGGCTAATATACACTTATCAGTGAGTGCATACCATGGGTATTCTTTTTAGACTGGGTTACCTCACTTAGTATGATGTTCTCCAGCTCCATCCATTTCTCTAAGAATTTCATGAATTCATTGTTTCTAATGGCTGAATAGTACTCCATTGTGTATATATATCACTTTTTTTTTATCTATTCCTCTGTTGAGGGACATCTGGGTTCTTTCCAGCTTCTGACTATTATAAGTAAGGCTGCTATGAACATAGTATAGCATGTATCCTTATTGCATGCTGGGGAATCTTCTGGGTATATGCCCAGGAGTGGTATAGCTGGGTCCACTGGTAGTATCATGTCCATTTTTCTGAGGAACCGCCAGACTGATGGCTGGGGGAATTACAATCTCTGACTTCGAGCTTTACTACAGAGTAATGGTGATAAAAACTGCATGGCTTTGGTACAGAGACAGACAGGTTGATCAATGGAATCAAATTGAAGACTGAGAAATAAAACCACATATTACAGACACTTGATCTTTGACAAAGAAGCCAAAAATATACAATGGAGAAAAGAAAGCATCTTCAATAAATGCTGCTGGTCTAACTATGTGTCTGTATGTAGAAAAAATGAAAATAGACCCATGTTTTTCACCTTGCCCAAAGTTCAAGTCCAAGTGGATCAAGAACCTCAATATTAAACAGGATACACTGAAACTAATAGAAGAGAAAGTGGGAAAGAGTCTTGAATTCATTGGCACAGAGGGAAATTTTCTAAACTTGACTTCAATGGCTCAGGCTATGAGTTAATGAATTGATAAATGCAACCTCATGAAACTGGAAAGCTTCTGTAAGGCAAAAGGCATAGCCAATAAGACAAATTTGCAACCTGCAGATTGGGAAAAACTTCACTAACCCCACATCTTATAGAGAGTTAATATCCAAATTTGATAAAGAACCCAAGAAGCTAATCAGCAAAAAACCAAACAACCCACTCAAAAAGTGTGGTTACAGAAATAAACCAAGATTTCACAAGTGAGGAATTTCCAATGGCTGAGAAGCACTTAAAGAAATTTTCAAGGTCCTTAGTGATAAGAGAAATGCAAATCAAAATGACCCTAAGATTCCACCTTATACCAATCAGAATGGCTAAGATTAAAATCTCAGTTGACAACACATGTTGAAGTGGACATGGAGAAAGAGGAACACTCCTCCATTGCTGATGGGATTACAGTCAGAAGCTGGAAACAACCTAGATGTCCCATGACAAAAGAGTGTATACAGTAAATGTGGTTCATTTACACAGTGGAATACTACTCAGCAAAAGGGGGGGTGAATGGGGAAAGGGCGGAGGGAAGAGGACTTATGGGACATATGGTGAGGGGGTAACTGGGAAAGGGGAAAGCCTTTGGAATATAAACAAAGAATAGAGATAATAAAAAAATATAAAAAAGGGGGAAAAAGAACAAGGACATTCTGTGTTTTGCAGGCAAATGGTGGAACTAGAAAATATTGTCTTGGGTGAGGTAACTCTGACCCAAAAGGACATGCATGGTATGTACTTATTAATAATTGGATATTAGCCACAGAACTCCAACAGGTCATCAAATTAAAGTGCCCAAGTGAGGATGCCTCAGTCCCACTTGGGAGGGAGAAGAAAATGGGGAGGGAGGGAGGGACATGGGAGGGATGCATGAGTATGGGGGAGTGGGACACATGAGCTGATATTGGTGAGGGAAAAGGACTGAAGCCCTGAGAGCCAGCAGAAATAATGGAAATAGGCAACATCTGGAGTTGCAGGTTGGGGGGACCTTCAAGAATGAACTAGAGACCTGGAAGGTGAAAGACTCTCAGAACTCAAAAGGAGCAACCTTAGATGAAATGACCAACAGTAGGGAGAGGGAACTTATAGAGCTCACTTCCAACAGGAATTCAGAGTGTTAAATGAAGCAGAGGGGGGCCATCCCACAATCACAACTCTGACCCATAATTGATCCTGTCTGAAAGAATTAGAGTGATGGAAATGGAGAGGAGCCTGAGGAAAAGAATGTCTAGGGACAGGCCCAAAATAGGATCCAGTGCAGGGGGAGGTCCCAAGGCCTGACACTATTGCTGAGGCTGTGGAACACTCACAAAAAGGGAACTAGGCTGACTGCACTCCTGAAGACCCAACAAGCAGCTGAAAGAAATGATGCAGATAATTATACACAATGAATGGACAGAAGCAACTGACCCCTGTTGTTGAACTAGTGAAGGATGAAAGAAGCTGAGGAGAAGGGTGACCCTGTAGGAGAACCAGTCTCAATTAATCTGGATCCACGAGATCCCTTAAACACTGTACCATCAAACAGGCATCATACACCAGCTGACATGAGGCCCGCAACACAAATACAGTAGAGGACTGCTGAGTTTGTGTTTATTCAGAGGTGATGTACCTAATCCTCAAGAGATTGGAGGCCTCAGGGAGTTTAGAGGTCATGTGGGGTTGTGGTGGGGACATCAACTTGGATATAGGGGGTGGAGGAGGAGGTATGGAACAGTCGGAGTGTTGACAGGGCAGGGGAGGGATAAAATATGAAGTGTAAAAAAATAAATAATTCTTTTAAAAAAGAATAAAAGACTAATTCGTTCTCCTATTCAAGGGTCTCATAAAACTATTAAGCTAATTGCTATAATATATATGCAGTGAAGGTTCTGATGTGGACCATATAGGCCTTGTTCTTGCTACTTCAGTCTTTATGAGCTCAGATGTACCTTGCTTAGTTGATTTAGAAGGCAAAGTTATTTTGCTGTCCTCCATATCCTCTTACTTTTACAATTTTTTTTGCCTCCTCTCTTGTAGGATTCCATAAGCTATGAATGAGGTGGGCTTTTTATTTTTTTTTGAAGACTTCTAGATTGAATTTAGATTCTCTGAATAATCTCTGAATGTGACTGCATCTCTTCACAAATACTGACAGATAAGGCATCGCTGATGATGAGTGGATAGGGCACTGATCTATGAGTATTTCAGAAAATCAATAGGAATATTTTATTAATTTTCTAGACCAATTCTGTTTACTTTTACCTTAGGACTCTGGCTCTCTAGTCTTTGGTTCCTAGTTGCCCAAGAACTGTCAGGTATAGCTTTCTTCTTGTGGAGTGGATTTTAAGTTAAATCAGACATTAGATGCTCTCAAGTTTTGTCCCACCATTTACTTTGGATATTTTTCAGGCAGGGCAGATGGTAGATCATTGGATTTGTGGCTTGGTTGTTGTTCACCATTCTCTATTAGTAGGCTGCAGAGTACCTTCTCATATCAAAGAGATTAGAACAGAAGGTGAAGGCTTGTAGGCACAGACTTGACTATTCCAGGTTCAATGAATTGTGTAGATAGTTTTCTTGGAAATAGGGCAAGGCTTTCAGTTTGTAGAGAGCAACTTTTATTTTTAGAATCAACCTGTGTGCTTGGGGAACTGAACACCCTTGGACAGCACCTAAATTGAATGCAATTCAGTCCCTCCACTAGAAGTCTTATCTGGTTACAAGAGATTTTAGGGGAGGCTTCTTATCCCTCATTACCATAAGTCCTCATCAGGATCACCTTTGTTGAGTCCAGAAAGTTTCCACTGGACTAGGTTCCCATAGCACCAGCCAAATGCCCCTCTACCCCAATTCCAGCTGTGTCTTCCTGTTCTCAATCTGTCCTTCCCAGCTTCCCTCCCACCAGACCACTCCTGCTTCTATCCCATTCTTCCCCAGTCCACTTATAAAACTATTCTATTTCTTTTTCCAAAGGAGAACTGTGTGTCCCCTGTAGACTTTGTCCATTGTTCCTAACCTTTCTTGATCTATGAAATATAGTTTGGTTACCATGCTTCTAATGGCTAACATCTACTTATAAGTGGATAATACCATATTTGTCCTCCTGGGTCTGAGATACCTCATTCAGGATGATTTTCTTTTTCTAGTTTCATCTATTTGCTTGAAATTTTCATGCCATTTTAAAATTAAAATTTAAATAATTATTTTATTTATGTACATCTGAAATGTTTCATTTTCCCAGTCCCATGTCCTAGAGTTCTTCACATCATCCCTACCCACTTCTTTGCCTCTGAGAGGGAGCACCTGTCTTCATTCCCCTCTTCCAGGCACCCTTCTTGCCTGGGGCATCCAGTCTCTACAGAATATGGACATCCTCTCCTACTGAAGCCAGAACAGGCAGTTCTCTGCTACAATGTGAGAGGGGACTGTGGGGGAAGGCATTGCAACAGCCCCATATATGTGCTCTTTGGATGGTGGCTTACTCTGAGAGCACCCAGGGCTTCAGGTTAGTTGACACTGTTGGTTTTCTTATCAGATTGCTATTCCCTTTAGCTCCTTCATTCCTTCCCCTAACACTTCCATAGGGGCCTTACCTCAGTGTAAAGCATGGCTATAAATATTTCCATCTGTTTCAGTCAGCTGCTGATAGAGCCTTTCAGAGACCAGCCATGTTAGGCTATTGTCTGTAAGCACAATTTAGCATCAATAATAATGTCAAGGTTTGGTGCGCCCGCCATGGATTAGATTCTAAGTTGGATTGGCCACTGGATGGCCTTTCCTTCAGCCTCTGCTACATTTTTGTCTCTGCGTTTCTTTTAGACAGGAACAATTCTGGGTCAAAAATTATGATGGTGTTTTCATGACACCATTCCTCCACTGGGGGCTCTGTCTATCTAATAGAGGTAGTCTCTTTGGATTCCATTTCCTCATTGTTGGGCATTTCTGCTAAGCCACCTTCATTGAGTCCTAGGAGTCTCTCACATCCCAAGTCTCTGGAACTTACTGGAAGTTACCCCTAACATGTGAATTGTATCATGGGGATTCTATATGTTTTGGCTAATATCCACTTATCAGTGAGTACATACCATGTCCTTTGGGGTCTGGGTTATCTCACTTAGAATGATATTTTCTAGTTCCATCCATTTGCCTGAAAATTTCATGACACCTTTGTTTTTAATAGCTGAGTATGTCACCATATATTCTTTATTTATCCTTTGTTTAGAGACATCTAGGTTGTTTCAAGTTTCTGGCTATTACAAATAAATTTGCTATGAATATCATTGAGAAAGTGTGTTTTGTGGTATAGTATGGCAACTTTTGAGTATATTTCCAGAAGTGGTATATTTGAGCCATGAAGTAGATCCATTTCCAATTTTCTGACATATCACCAAATTTATTTCCAGAGTGTTTGTACAATTTTATACTCCCACAAGCAAAGGAAGCTTATTCCCCATTTTTAAATAGCTGAATAATGCTCCATTGTCTAAATGAATCCCATTATCTTTCTCCATTCTTCTGTTGAGGATAACTTGGTTGTATCTAGGTTTTGACTATTAAGAATAGAGCCACAACAAACATGGTTGAGGAAGTGTTCTTGTTGAAGGATGGAGTATTTGAGGGTATAAAGTCAAGTTTGGTATAGTTGGGCCTTGAGGATGATTGACTTACCAGCTTTTGAGGAACTATCAAACTGATTTCGCAAGTAGCTATACAAGTTTGCATGCTTACCAGGAATGAAGGAATGTTTTCCTACTCCATATTCGCTCCAATATGAGCTGTCACCAGTGTTATTGAAGTTAGCCACTCTGACAGGAGTAAGATAGGATTTCAAGTTGTTTTGACTCACATTTCCCTGACAAATAAGGATGTGAAACATATTTATTCATTAGTTATCTTTGTATTTGAATAACACTTTATGCCATATTTGGTTGACATCCCTGAAAGTCCTGCTTGTTTTGAAGGTAAATAGAAGATGAATATATCAGGGTGAAAGGAGAGATTATAGCAGGAAACTGGGAAGAGTAGAGAGAGGGGAAACTGGTTGGGATGCAATGTATGAGAAGAGAATGAAATAGGAATTTATTTCAATCTTAATCAAGGAGGTAACAGCTGATATAGATGTACAGCACAATGATAAAGAAAGCAATGATACTGAGACTGGCCTCTCTGTTCTTACATGTCTCTACAATGAGATACATGAAATATTTCCTCTTGGAACATTTAGGGTCACTGATGTATACTCTCATCTCAGCAGCAAATATGGATACATTCACTTTTTCCTTTCCAGTTTTGATCCGTTCACACCTTTTAGTCAATTTATTGCTCTAACCAAAATTTCTATTGAGTAAATATGGAGAGTGAACAGCCTTTTCCTTATTTTAGGAAATTCTTTTGTGTTTCTTTACATTTAACATGAGATTGGCTATAGGCTTCCTGCAAATCACTTTTATTATGTTTAGGTTTGTCTTTTATATCCCTTACATCTCCAAGACTTTTATCATGAAGGAGCCTTGGATTTTGTCAACATCCTTTCCTGCATGTAATGAAATGATCATGTATATATGTGAAGTTATTTTCTGTTTGTTTATTTGTGGATTACATTTACAGATTTTCAAATATTGAAACATCTCTGATCTTTGGGAACAAACCTGCTTGATTATGGTGGATGAGTTTTTCCCATGTGTTCCAAAATTCAGTTTTCAAATATATTATTTGGAATCTTTTGAATATAAAGGATTATTAATCTGCAATTCTTTTTTGTTGTTGTTGTTGATGCTTTATGTGGTCTGGGTAGCAGAATGACTGTGGCCTCATTTCATAAACTGAGCAATATTTCTTCTCTTTTTATTGTGTAGAATAATTTGAGGAATATTGACAATATCTCTACTTAGAATCTGCAATAAAACCCTCTGACCCTGAGTGTGTTGTTTTTGCTGCTGCTATTGTTATTGATAGAGGGAGACTTTTAATGACTATATTTTTTCTCCAGGGTAATAGACTTATTTAAATTGTCTGTCTCATCTTGATCTTACTTTGGTAAGTGATACATATAAAGAAAAATTTCCTGTTTCATTTATATTTTCCCATATGGTGAAATACAGATCTTTTAAGGATGTCTATATGATTCTCTACATTTCCTCCATGTCTGTTGTCTTGTCAACCTTTCACTTCTGGTCTTGTTAACTTGGTTATGCTTTCTGTCTTTTTGTTAATTTGTATAATGATTTTTCTATCTTATTCATTTTTTGAAAGACTCAACTCTTTGTTTATTGATTCTTCATATTATTCTCTATGTTTCTATTTTATGGATTTTAGCTCTCAGTTTAATTATGACTTGGTCTCTACTCCTCTTTATTGGGCTAACATCTTCTAGAGCCTTTAGGTATATTGTTCAGATGCCAGCATGAAATCTGTCCATTTTTTGACAATACAAGCATTTACTGCTAAGAATTTCCCTCTTAGAACTGCTTTCATTGTTTACCAGAAACTTGGGTGCAGTATGTATTCATTTTCTTTGAATTCTGTAAAGTCTTTAATTTTTTTCTTCCCTAATTTCTTTACCCATTTTGTCACTTAGTAGCAAAATGGTTAATTTCCATGAGTCTGCAAACTTTCTATTTTATATCGCTTTTGGTATACTGCTTTAATTCATGCTGTTCTGCTAGAATGCAGGGAGACATTTCAGGGTTTTATTGTGTGCTTTCTTCTGCTTTTTTCTTAATTCTTCTCATAAAATACAAAGAAGCTTTCCCTTCTTCCTCTCTTCATTGTTATCCCCATCTTTCCCTCTCCCCTGAGATCTATTATTCCTGCTTTCCTTTAGAAAAAAACACCTCCCTGCCACATTGATAACAAATTAACCCACCATAAAAAAGATGCAATAAGACTGTTCTTGTATCTGTCGAATCTTCTTTTTTTAATCTATTTATGTGTTATGTGGTCAATTTCAGAGTAAGTTTCATAGGATGAGATGATGAGAGTAATATATATTCTTTACTGTTTGGAAGAAACATTCTGTAAATACCTTGTAGGTGCATTTGTTTGTAATACCTCTTAGGTCAAATATTTATCTCTTTACTTTTGTCTGAATGACTTGTCCATTGGTAAAATAAGGGTATTGAAGTCTCTCACAATCAGTATGTAGTGGTTAATATGTCATTAAATGTATAGAGTTTTTGGGGTGGAGTTGGCAGTTGTTATTATTGTTATAAATAACTACTAACATTTACATTGCGTTTTTCAGTGGGAGTGTACTAGCACATAAATCACCTCATTAAATAAGACAAATGAAAGGTTCACAGTCAGTAACTTCAGTTCAAGAAGTCAGTTTAAACTTGTTTTCCTTTTCATTACCAAACTTAAGGAGCACATCTATGAGGCGCACTCATGTTCGCTCATTATCAGAGGGTTTTCTAAATACAGATGGGTGGGGCAATGAGGTGAATAAGAGTGATGTCATCAAGGCACATGATTAGAGAATAGAAAATGACTTTGGCATCAGCATAAAGCATGAGAGATCATGGACTGATAGGGTCATGAAGTAATTTGAGTGCCCTTATATTTGAATAAGATTGTTAAAAAATAATTTTCTCTAAGTAACCTTTTTTCCTTTGAATAAAGGAAAATACTAATTGGATGCAGCATAAAAGTGGATTTAAATGGACAAAATATTTATTTAATTGTTCAGTATTGGTGTGAACATATGTGTGTGTGCATGTATGTGTATGTGTGTGTGCATGTGTGTGTGGGGGTGTTTGTATTGTGCTCATTTATGCATGAGTAAAAATATCCTCTAGAGCCTAGAAAAAAAGGAAATTTGATTTCTTGGATCTGGAGTTATATGACATTTTAACTTGCCTGACATGGGTACAGAGAAGCAAACTCAGATCCTATGCAAGAACAGTGTACATTCTCAACCCAAGAACCATTGTTCTAGCCTTAGAAGTTCTTTACTGAATATGAATTATTAGATTGTGCACATAAGCATAGGCTGAACTCCCATCTCAAATCCACTGACCAAGCATTTGTAGTTCTGATAGGGCAACAGAAGAGCACGCTAAAGCACTATCTCTTTTGTGGTAGTTCCAGGAAAGCATAGGTCACCATTTTGCAAAGCAATTACATGAGACTGTTTCCGCTTAGCAGATAGTATATAGAAGCCAGGTAACAGAGGGATTGCAGTGCAAGAAGTTATGTTTACTCCCACTCATTGTCATATATCAGGGGAATTTATTTCCTGCCTTTGCATTCTAAACTGAGAAGATTTAAAGGTCTTGATTCCCAGCGGAAGATCTCTTCTACTAGTCAACAGAAGAAGAATTAAACTTAAGCTATGGCCTCTACTCAAATATCTGGGCATTTTGCCAAGGGACCAGCAGGAGAGAAAAGAAGACATCATCCTGGCAGGTTATTGACTCTGAGCATCAAGAGAAACTACAGCTGCTCTTACACAGCAGGGCAGGGAGAGACATGCTTGGCATACTGAATATCATGGTATTGTGGTGATGCCATATCACAAACCTACTCTCTTCTGATTATCTGTCTGTCTATCTATCTATCTATCTATCTATCTATCTATCTATCATCTACTTATACATACATATGTTGATCTATATGTGTACACACAAATATTGACCAAAATGTACATACACATATTATATATATATATATCCACTCATACAAGAAGCTTCCCCTTCCTTCTATTTTCATAGTTATCCCTATCTTTCCCTCTCCCCTAAGATCTATTGTTCCTCTGTTTCCCTTCAGTAAAGAACACCCCCCAGTGATATGAAATTACCCCAAAAAGATATATATTTTTTTCCTACTCCTCATTCAATTATCTGATACTGGTAGCTTTAAATAAATTTTCTTTGCATGATCTCACTATTGAAACCAAGAAACAATTCCAAAAAGTAATTATAATTTTTCTTTGTTTGATTTATTTTTTCAATCATGTGAAAGAAGTATTACAATTTCCAAGCCCACCACACTCAGATAATCTTCTAGGACATTTCATAGAATAGTCTAGGGACATTTTAAATCTTAAATTGGTGACACTGTGATTAAAATTATAGTATGGGAAAGTTTGGTTCCATGGGCTGTCACAACACATGGGGAAAGGGTATGTTTTTTGTCACTGCACCTCATCCTTGGGTGAGTTAAATTCAGAATTGTTATGAAGGAACAGACGTAGATGTATTTGGGGTTTAGAACCAAATTATTAGGACAAACAATAGTTTTTGTCAACATTAAACATGGTTTTGTTTCTTTAGGAAAAGAGTCACACAAGAGTGCCAGAAAAGAATTTTTTCAGTAAAGTATTGAACATTTTTTTATAGAGTACACCAAGGTTCATGTAGTACAGGGCAGTCACGGTTAATATCATTTATGGGCCATATGTGATAACTGAAGAAGTGGGATGAACTCTCTGAATACATATATACTATTCTCACTGGATTAATCACTTCTGGGAAATTTGATCATGGTAAAAAAAATCAATACAGTTTTTATTGTTGTTGTTGTTTTATTGAAAGTAACTTGTTTATAGGGAGGTTAAACAAATTTCACCAAATCATAAGGATGAATTTTGACTGATAACTATGGTTGAAATGTGTACTGATTTGCATTAGATAAAGTAATATATTGTTGTAATGAGCATTTCCAAAGTCATTTTATGAAAAGAGTATGTTTTATGATTCACTGTTTAGAACATTATACCCCTATATAATATATTGACATCCTGAGTACTTTTGCAAAAGGAGATTAGAACATCTTAGGAGTAAAGATTTTGATATTCCTCCCACCTTCATTTGTCCCCCATTTTCTTCCACAATATAGCAAAACTAACTAAAATTACTCTCTAAAATTGTATCCCTGCATATCTTTTTATTATTCAGTAAACCTACTTATAAAAATGCATTTATTTGGGTGATTCGTATCCTTATTCCTGAAATATATATTATGTTAACCTTTGATTGAATAAATGTGTTGTGTGATCTCTTCTCAATCTGTTTCTTCTAAACATATTGGTTATAACCCTTGCCATTATGAGGAAAACAAACAATATATTTTATACCAAAACACCCTGTTATTTTGATGACCTAATATAAATCAATAAATACAAGTAAAATATTGGAATTTCTTTATTAAACCCATACCATCACACACACAGATACCCCCCCACACACATATGCATGCACGTGCACATGCACTGCTAATACATTTTGTAGTCTCATATTTAAATCTTTCATATACACTTCTTTAATTGCAAGTACTCACTGAACATTTACCAAGCCCATTTTAAAATTATTTTGAAAGCTACAATATTTATTATTGATATGGTAGAATAAAGAACACAAATTATTTGTAATTTGCATAAATTTTAATATTCATTAAATATATGTGAAATAGTATAACCTGACAAATTGTTTTCCTGTTAAGTATTCCAAGATATCAAAATCAGTAATATTGCTAATTGTAGAGGAAACCTATTTCATAGAGACTGATGCCAAATATTCAAGGTCACTCGGGGAAGAATTCACTAGAGGCATTTCTTTTAGTATAATTAATTAATTTATTTATTTTATAATATTTTATTAATTTTTATATACTCCATATTTTATTCCCCATACCACCAACCCCTGTCCACCCTCTGACTGTTCCACATCCCATACCTCCTTTCCTTCCCCTGTCTCCATGTGGATGTCCCCACACTCTTGACCTCTCAACTCCTTGGGGTCTCTTGTCTTTTGAGGGTTAGGTGCATCATCTCTGAATGACCACAGACCTGGCAGTTAGAGACATTTCTTATATAACTTTGATGAATGAGACAGATTTTATCAGAAAGTAGCCAAAAGAACTGCATAGCCAGTTGTAATATAGATTAACTCCTTCCCTGATATATGAGAGATGAACCAAGTCAGGAAGTGAGTTTTCTTCAACTTGGAGATAGGAAGTCCTGGTGTTGATTGAAAAAGGAACATAAATCTTTGATGTCTCCTGCTAACTTGAACAGTGGTCCATCACTAACATTGTATAAATGTAGCACCTGCTATGTTAGATCTCTGTTCCTGAAGCTAGCAGCTCCCTTCTAATTTCCCAAGCTCTGTACCCCTTCTTTGTTCTTCCAGATAATCTCCAGGTCACAGTTACAATGTAGAGATAGAAGAGTTAGAGAAGGATGGAGCATGAGAAGAAAGAATCAGTAGAAGTGAACTGGACAAACAACAAACAATCAAAGAACACTAGAGAAGAGGGTTTGAAGCACAGGATTTTGGTCTGTGAAGACGGTTCAGAAATGAAGAACACTTGCTGTTCTTCTAGACCACTAAGTCAGGTTCCCAGCACATACTTTGGGTGGCTCACAATCTTCTCTAACTCCAGAAGAAGCGTTAACCATACCTCTAACTTCTACATGCACATGTGCTCATATGCACATACCCTCACACAGACACAAACACCAATACATAAAATTAAAAATAACAAAAAACATTTTCCATAAAGCAAAAAAAAAAAAAAAACCAAACCAGGTATATTTAAAGAAAACTAAACATACATGGTTTATTGTTTTAGAAAATATGAAATGCCATAGAATCAATCATTGCCCCAGAATTGTCTGAGTGTGTCATGGGTTCATTAATATACAGAATATGATTCAGTACTTATAATCTATAAATATCAAGATGTATTAAAAGATGTTACAACAAATTATTGGGAAAATATTTTTAATCAGTTCTTTTTGGACATTTTATGCTTGCCTTGATTTTAGAATATTATTATGATTCATAAAGCCCAGATCATAAGCAAAAATTTTATATAAAGTACCTTTCCTACTATCTTTTCTAACCCAATAAGCTTTCTTTACTTCCAGACCCTACTTCATTAAATTCAACATGATCTATTGTTGCAAATATATATGGTTATGTGTACTTGTCCACTTTAATACATTAAAATAAACACTTCTCTCCTTTCTTGGTCACATAATATTGCTGCCTTTCCCCCATTGATATTCTTATTCACATAAGTGTTCTATTTGTTTTTCTGGTGCTGAAAGTACAATGAATATTTGTTGTAGCACTATCTTAAAACTGTTCCCATACTCTGAAGTTTCATTTACTTAATATTAGGAAGTTTGACCTTCTGGCTTGAGCTTAATATCTCCAGAAGGGTTTCTACATTTTTCTTCTCATGCTTTACCTTCATTTTTTGTTTTCTTTTTTGTTCCTTCCTTCCTTCCTTCCTTCCTTCCTTCCTTTCTTTCTTTCTTTCTTTCTTTCTTTCTTTCTTTCTTTCTCTCTTTCTTTGTTTTTTTTCTAAAGCAGTATATCCCTACTATTACCCATAACAGAATTACTTACTCCCTTCACCTTCTCTGGAAAACTAACAAGTTTTTATTTTAGACAATTTTTAAACATATGCCATATGGCTTTAAATCCTATCTATATTGATTTGGTGTTAACTTTAATGATCACTTGCTAAAATGCCTACTGTGTAAGTTTGATGACATTGTGGATATGTGTTAGGATTTCCAGAACTCGTGCCAAGCCTTTGCACTTTGATGAGTGCTGGTAAACCTAGTATTGCAATATGGGGCAGAAGAGACAAGTGGATCCTGTGATAGCTGGAAAGTTTGCTGGAAAGAATAAAGAAAATTTATCCAAAGTAGTTGACTTTGGATTTAATAAGAGATTCTATTTTAAAAAACAAAAAGAAAATATATTGGGGACAGAAATTGACAGAGGGAAATAACTGAAGTCATACCCATGAATCTCTAGCCAATAGAGTCATGTGGATACCCATAAAAAAGCTTTCTGGTATTTTCGTGCGTATACCACAAAGACACACACACACACACACACACACACACACACACACGCATACATACATAGTACTAAGTCTTATGATGAATTGTAAATGGCTATGCTACAAACCATTATATTATTGTTTAGCTATACAGTAAGATTACTACTAGCATTGCTGAAAATGATGAGCACAAGCATTTTATTTAGAAAAGTTATTTTGACTTTATAGGTCAAATTATGGTTTCAAAAGATTATGTAATCATTTGTGATTCCATAACTTGATCTAGTTTAGCTGATACATTATGCACCATTACCTAAGATTCCTCTTTTTGAAAAGAAGTTCAAATCAGCTGTCAGATCTGTTATTATAAGTTCAGAAGCAACTCATTCAATATTGTCATGAACAATTTAAAGAATTTAGAATTTTCTATGTAAAAATCAACAACTTCTAGAAGAGTTCTAAGCATTCTGTAAGATATAGTACCAGCCTCTGCAAGTAAGACAGAGTTTAGGGTAGTCTGGTCATAGCCATTAGCATGTTGACTCAGATGAACTATGAGGCCAATGCCACCTTCCGAAATACACAACAATACCACAACTAGAATTATAGTAAAATAAGGATAGAAATCAAAACGAAAATGCTCAAATTCAAATGGTAAATAAAAAAATCTTCAATTTTATGTCAACAAAAGACTTTGGTGAAAAGAAGATGGTTTTAGGTACTATTTGTTGATTGTTGATCTTAGAGCATAAGCCATTGGTGTTCTGTTTAGGAAATTTTATCCTGTGTCCATGTGTTCCAGACTCTTCTCTACTTACTCTTCTATTAGTTTCAGTGTATGTGGTTTTATGTAGAGGTTCTTGATCCACTTTATCAGTCAATTTGCACTCTTCTCCATGCTGACCTCCAGCTGTTTTTTTCCACTGAATGGTTTTAGCTCCTTTGTCAAATATCAAGTGTTCATAGGTATGTGGGTTAATTTCTGGGTCTTCAATTCTGTTCCTTTGATTACCAGCCTGTTTCTGTACCAATACCATGCAGTTTTTTATCACTATTTCTCAGTAATACAGCTTGAGGTCAAAGATGGTGATTACCCCAGAAGTTCTTTTGGTTGAAAATAGTTTTTACTCTCCTGGGCTTTTTGTTATTCCAGATGAATTTACAAATTGCTCTTCCTAACTCTATGAAGAATTGAGTTGTACTTTTGACAGGGATTGTATGGAATCTTTAGAATGCTTTCAGCAAGATGACCATTTTTATAATATTAATCCTGCCAATCCATGAGCATGGGAGATCTTTCCACCTTATGAGATCTTTTTCAATTTCTTTTTTCAGAGACTTGAAGTTAAAAAATGTCAAAGCTTCTGTAAGGCAAAGGACACTTTTAATAGGAGAAATTGGCACCCAACAGATTGGGAAAAGATCTTTACCAACCCTATATCCAATAGAGGGCTATTATCCAATATATACAAAGAAACCAAGAAGTTAGAGAACTAAATAACACCATTAAAAATGGGGTTCAGAGCTAAACAAAGAATTCTCAACTGAGGAATACTGAATGGCTGAGAAGCTCCTAAAGAAATGTTCAACATCCTTAGTCATCAGGAAGGTACAAATCAATACAACATGAGATTCCACCTCATACCAGTCAGAATGACTAAGATTAAAACTCAGGTGACAACAGATGCAGGCTACAATGTGGAGAAAAAGGAACACTTCTCCATTGTTGGTGTTTTCAAGCTGGTAAAACCACTCTGGAAATCAGTTTGGTGATACATCAGAAAATTAAACATAGTATTATGGAAGGACCCAGCTATATCACTCCTGGGCATACACCCAGAAGATGCTCCAAGTTGTAATAAGGAAACATGCTCTACTATGTTCACAACAGCCTTCTTTATAATAGCCAGAAGCTGAAAAGAACCCAGATGTCCCTGGAGGAGTGGATACAGAAAAAGTGGTACATTTACACAATGGAATACTACTCAGCTATTAAAACAATGAATTCATGAAATTCTTAGGCAAATGGATGGAACTAGAAAATATCATCCTTAATAAACACAATTCCAAAAGAGCACAAAAGGAATGTACTCCCTGATAAGTGGTAATTATCCCAGAAGTTTGGAATGCCCAAGATGTAATTCTCAGATCACATGAAGCTTAAGAAGGAAGACCAAAGTGTAGATACTTTGTTCCTTATTAGATAGAGTACAAAATACCTATGAAAGCAAGTACAGAGACAAAATGTGGGGCAGAGACTGATGGAAAGACCATCCAGAAACTACCTCACCTAGAGATCCACTTCATATACAGTTTCCAAACCCAGACACTATTGTGGATACCAACAATTGCTTGCTGACAGGAACCTGATATACCTGTTTCCAGAGAGGACCTGCTAGTGCCTGACAAATACCTAGGTGAATGCTCTCAGCCCAATCATTGAAATGAGCACAGAGTCCCCTACAGAGAAGCTAGAGAAAGGACCCAAGGAGCTCAAGGGTTCATGAGAGGAACAACAATATGAACCAACCAGTATCCCTGGAGCTCCCAGGGATTTTTACCACCCAAGAGTCCACATAGAGGGAACCATGGCTCCAGCCACAAGGATAGCAGAGGATAGCCTAGTCAGACATCAATGAGAGGAGAGAACCTTGGACTTGTGAAGGCTCATTTCCCCCAGGTTAGGGGAATACTAGGTCAGGGAATCAGGAGTGGGTAGGTCAGTGAGAAGGGAGAGGGGGGAGGGAATAGGGGTTTTAGGAGGGGAAACCAGAAAAGACGATAGCATTTGAAATATAAAGAAAATATCAAATAAAATAAAAAGGAAATTTTCAATGGAAGTGTGAATTGCTCAGAGTTATAGAGTATGTCCTTTCCTGTTCTGTATTACTGACCTATATCAAAATGCCAAAGACACAAAAGGATATCTGCAGGTTAGAAAGAATCTGATTAAACTCAGATAAGTCATCTCCAATGTGTGTGTAATTGTCAATAACAAATTTGTGAAATGAGCAAAATTTCTATCTTTTTATAATCTCCTATTAAATCATTTTTTTTAATTTTTATATTCTATATTCTATGTTTACATTCCAAAGGCTTTCCCCTTTCCCAGTTCCCCCCTCCCTATGTCCCATAGTTCCTCTTACCCCCAACTATTCCCCAATCATTCCCCATCCCCCCCACGGTTTCTCTACAAAACTGGATCCAATCTTTCCAGGCCCAGGGTCCTCTCCTTTCTTCTTGGGGATCATTTGACTTGCTAATTGTGCTTTGAGTATTTAGGGCTTCTGGGCTCATTAATATCAACTTATCAGTGATTGCATCTCATGTGTATTCTTTTGTGATTGGGTTAGCTCACTCAGGATGATATTTTCCAGGTCTAACCATTTACCTACAAATTGCATGAATTCATTATTTTTAATTGCTGAGTAGTATTCCATTGTATAAATATACCACATTTTCTGTATCCATTCCTTCTTTGAGGGACATTTGGGCTCCTTCCAATTTCTGGCTATTATAAACAAGGCTGCTATAAACATGTGTCTTTATTGTATGCAGGGGAATCCTCTGGGTATATGCCCAGGAGTGGTATGCCAGGGTCCTCTGGAAGGGACATGCCCAATTTTCTGAGGAACCGCCAAACTGATTTCCAGAGCAGTTTTACCATTTTGCAATCCCACCAACAGTGGAGGAGTGTTCCTCTTTCTCCACATCCTCGCCAGCATTTGTTGTCTCTTGAGTTTTTAATCTTAGCCATTCTGACTGGTGTGAGGTGGAATCTCAGGGTTGTTTTGATTTGCATTTCTCTGATAACTAATGATGTTGAACATCTCTTAAGGTGTTTCTCAGCCATCCGAATTTCTTCTGGTGAAAATTCTTTGTTTAGCTCTGTACCCCATTTTTTGATAGGGTTATTTGGTTCTTTGGGGTCTAACTTCTTGAGTTCTTTGTATATATTGGATATTAGCCCTCTGCCAGATGTGGGGTTGGTTCTTGTACTCAAAGGACAAGCAGGCTGAAAAAGAAGTTAGGGAAATAACACCCTTCACAATAGCCACAAACAACATAAAGTACCTTGGAGTAACTCTAACCAAACAAGAGAAAGATCTGTATGACAGGAACTTCAAGTCCTTGAAGAAAGAAATTGAAGAAGAACTCAGAAGATGGAAAAATATTTCTTGCTCCTGGATTGGCAGGATCAATATAGTAAAAATGGCCATCTTACCAAAAGGAATATACAGATTCAATGCGATCCCCATCAAAATCCCAACTCAATTCTTTATAGATCTAGAAAGAGCAATTCTCAAATTCATCTGGAGCAACAAAAAACCCAGGATAGCTAAAACTATTCTCAACAATAAAAGGACTTCTGGGGGAATCAATATCCCTGACCTTAAACAGTACTACCGAGCAATTGTGTTAAAAACTGCATGGTATTGGTACAGCAACAGGCAAGTGGATCAATGGAATAGGATTGAAGACCCAGAAATTAACCCACAGACTTATGGTCACTTGATCTTTGATAAAGGAGCCACAACCATCCAGTGGAAAAAAGATAGCCTTTTCAACAAATGGTGCTGGTTCAACTGGAGGTCAACATGCAGAAGAATGCGAATTGACCCACTCTTATCTCCTTGCACTAAGATCAACTCCAAGTAGATCAAGGACCTCCACATAAAACCAGACACACTGAAACTATTAGAAAAGAAACTTTGGAAGACCCTGGAGGACATAGGTACAGGGGGAAAGTTCCTGAACAGAACACCAATAGCTTATGCTCTAAGATCAAGAATTGACAAATGGGACCTCATAAAATTACAAAGTTTCTGCAAGGCAAAGGACACTGTCAGAAGGACAAAACGACAACCAACAAAGTGGGAAAAGATCTTTTAATCATTTTTATTGTTTATTGCTGTTAATACTTAATAGTTTTCTTTGTTTTCTGTTTCTGGTAAACCACTACACCAATCTAAAGCAAAGTTCTTTCCTTTCATTCTCAGTGAAATTAAAATCTCACTTTCATAGGGTCCTGTTTTTGCTATGCACATATATATAAAATGTTATATGTGGATATACTTTCATATTTATAAAGTTACTCGATATACAAGTAATTTACTTCAATGAAACATACAACATACTGAATTAATGAGAAAAAAACTTATTTATTCAAATATAACAAAGATGACACAATTAACTTTCCCTTCTGGTATGAATATAAATTTAAAATCCAATACCTCATAATAACTTTAATTTGAGTTAAATAATTCTTAAATAAAAATTAACAATAATAAGTTACTATAGATGGTACAAAGAATTGATGATATCTGGGCTGGGAATATATAGGCCTTCTGCTGGTAAAATGATTCTCTCCCATAATACAAATTAATCTACATTTATAAAAAATAAATACACTATTAAATAAAATTAAAAGTAAACTGATAAGAGTAGAACTGTGGATATTTAAAAATATAGAAAGAATGCATAGGTATATCTAAATATTTTAAAGATAATTTTAACAACAATAATATTAAGGATAAATTTAAGTCAATTATTAATGGACAATAATAACTAAATTAATTTTTATGCTTTTAAGTGGTGTGTGTGTGTGTGTGTGTGTGTGTGTGTGTGTGTGCAACAAAGAACAGATGCCCACTGAAGCCCTGGTAATAGCTGGAGTCACAGGAAGTTTTGTGTTTCCTAAAGTTTTATTAAAAGCTAGACTCAGTCATCTGGAATTTCAGTATGCATTATCAACTGTAGAGAGGTCTCTCAATCCTTTAAATTGCTTAAATTAAAACCTGCCTCAGATGATGTACTAATGTGCCATAAAGATAAAAGAATAGCACAAAACTAGACAAATATGGAAAGCACAGAAGAAATTTGAGCATTATTATTCAGAAATGAAAATTTAAAACATCTATAACTAAGCCATACAATTTATAACAAAGATAAAGTAAATAATTTTGTTGTTGAATAAGAATCGAAAAAAATTAACAGTTGATGAAACTAGAAAATATCATCCTGAGTGAGGTAACCCAGACATAAAAGAACACACATAGTATGAACTCACTGATAAGTGGGTATTATCCCCCAAACTCACAATGATACAACCCACAAACCATATAGAGCTTAGAAGGAAGGAAGACCAGGATGCTTCAGTCCTGCACAGAGGATGGAACAGAATGATCATGGGAGATGGAGGGAAGAAGGACCTTAAAAGAAGAGAGGAGGGGTTGCAAATAAGAGGGGGTGCAGTATCAGGTACTGTAGAAGACAGGAGAGAGGTTAGTGTACCAGGAAATCTAGTAAACATTTGTAGCAGGGCAGGATAAGGAACTGGGGAAACTCACTGGAGGGTCCCAGACACCAGGGAAACGAGAAGCTCCCAGGACACATCATAGATGCTTTTAGCAGAGAAGGGGAGAGAGAACCTGTAGAGACCATCTCCAGTAGATAAGCATGACCCACAGTTGTGGGATGAGGCCACACACCCATCTCAAAGTTTTTAACCCAGAAATGTTCCTGTCCAAAGGAAGAAGAGGGAGAATAAATGAAGCAGAGGCTGAAGGATGGGCCATAAGAGGACAGCCTCACCTGGAGATCCACTCTGTCTGCAGAGACTAAACCCCAGCACAGTTGCCTTTGCCAAGAGGCACTTGCTGACACAAACCTGGCTCCTTGAAAGGTTCAACTAGCAAATAACCAATATAGATGTGGATGCTGGGAGTCAACCATCAGAGTGAGTTTAGGGATCCCTACTACAGGAAGCCATAAATGTTCCTTTGGCACCTTTTCTAACCTGTTTATTTCTGGTAGCCACGACCATGTGAATTTAAGGAAAATATTTCATAGCTCTCATAATATGCTGTAATTCAGATCCTGCCTAGTCCTCGAGCTTGTTGTATATCTACATATGAAGTAGTCCCTAAGCCCAGACTTCCTCAAAAACAGCTTACTGAGCTGCCATCCTTTGTCTTGCTAAGCCAATGTATTCACCGGCTATTCAGACACCTATAGCCCTTGGTCCCAGGTGAGGCTCATGAATTATTAATGAGGCTAAGTGGAAAACAAGTCCAGGCTTACCCAACATAGGAGACTGTAAGGTATGGTCATGTAAATTATCCCTGCTTAGCTAGCTACATCCTTTGCTATGTTAATGTCAAGCAATTGTCTACCAGAGCAGAGATTTCCTCGGAGCAGAAAAAACATAAGACTTAGAAGAGAGTTAGTTAGTGGGAAGATGAGTTTAGTCTAGAAAGCAAAGGTCCCAGGGCCGGGCAATATGCCTGGCTCTGAAAAGAGCTTGTTAGTTGGGGAACATGAGCTAGTTAGTGAGAGAATGATTTAGTCTAGAGAGAAAAGATTCCCAGGGCCAGGCAAGATGCCTGGCTCTGAGGAAAGCTTGCTAGTTCAGAGAAGAATCTTGCTAACTTAGGCAAGATCTCTAGCTTAGACAGAAATGGCTTAGAAGGTTTTAGCTTATAACTTAAGGGCGCTACCTATGTAAGCTAGCGTGCCTCATTTTTACTATGTAATTGTCAGAACCTGATGCTCTGAGTAGGGAGCCATAAAACAGGGTTCCTCATTAGAGGAAATATAGATATTTCTATAATATAAAGTATCCTGCATCTGTGTCGTCATTCTCGCCGATTCGTGCCTTCCTGACCCCGGGATCTTGGTCTCCCCTGCAACCGAACTCCCACGAGGAGCTACGGCTTGCAGAAGGCTGCAACCAAAGCTGCCACGAGCAGCTGCGGTCTGCGGCAACCATCGGAGTGAGTTTAGGGATCCTGGTGGGGGAGCTGGTAGAAGGACTGGAGGAGATAAGGGGAATTTCAATACCATAGGAAGAACAGCTGGGGTGTTGAAGGAGTGGGGTAGGAGAAGGTGAGTGGGTAGAGGAGTACCTTCATAGAGATAAAGGAGAAAGAGGAGAGGGGGCTTGTGGGATGGTGGGCTTGTGGAGAGGTAGCCAGAAAGTGGGATATCATTTGAGATGTAAATGAATGGAGTGATTAAGAAAAGAAGCAAAGAAAAAAAATACATGCTTTCAAAGGCACTGTTTCTAGCAGCCTCCAACATTATTATATTTATTCTACACAACACCCATCTTCCAATTTCCATTTTAGTTGAGGACTTTGTTCTTCAAAGAGTCTTATTCAAATCTCTTTCCAAAATAAATAAATATACAAAAGAAAAATGTGCTTTGATAAGAGAGGCAGAAAATTCATTTATAATCATATTTTAGAATGGTATTGGCTTTTTGAAGGACAAAAAATAATTATGTGTGTTTTTGAGGAACAATGTGAAGTTTTTGTTTTCTAACGCATCATAAAACCAATACTGCCATAAAAGGCAATATTATAAGGACAGAAAGATATCTGATCTCTTTGTAATACTATGTTTAGAAAAGTGTTTAGAACAACAAACTGAATAAAATACTGATCATCTTAATAGTCATAAAAGAAACCTATGAATTTAAAACTAAATCAACTGTATAGAAACAGTGAATAGAAGTACATATCTCAATGACCTAGCTATAATTTTGGAAACCACTGAAAAAAATAGGAGACACAGAGAAAATGTAAGAAGAAACAGATATGGGAAGTTCTGTGAAATGTCTTTCAGTCAAGATGTGGCCAATGAGCTCATGAACTCTCAACAGTTGTAGTTATCAAAACCAAACCTGCACTAGGTCAAGCCATCCAGAACTCAATCATGGGTGAAGGAGGAACTCATCAAGCCCCATAATGTACTGAAGAGCCATTGGTAGCTCATAGATGCTTAGAGAAAGACCATCAATATTTTAGGAATGTGAATGCCACCATGTGCACTATGCTCCAGTGGATGGCACCACAGTCATGCCCATGTAGACATCACTGTAAGGGTGGACAGCTTATTAAAAGAGTTAAAGAAAAAAAAATGAGAGAGGAGAGAGAGAGAGAGAGAGAGAGAGAGAGAGAGAGAGAGAGAGAGAGTTTGAGATATCAATATCAATTATTTTGGCTGGATATAAGGAAGAGAAGGTAGAAGGGGAAAAGTGAGGTGAATATGCTCATCTACATTGTGTGCATTAGTGGATTTTTCAAAAAATAAAAAACAACTAAAAATAACATGCTAAAGTGCAAAACCCACAACAAATAATCACAATAGAAAAGAAAATCATATGTATAAACATGGAGCAAATATAAGTTGATCAAAATTACCCATTTGAGATGAAATTATTTAAAACATGTAGAGCATAGTCAACATTCGATCATATAGTTTCACATGAAATACAATAAGACTTGCAGCTGCAAAACTGCTGAAAATCATATTTCTTATTTACACATGGAAGAGGAATCTACATGGTGTGTGGGGGGGTGGGTGTGTGGGTGTGTATGAGGCGCAGGGACATAGAAAGAGAATGAGAGAATGAGAGACAGAGACAGAGGAGAGACAGACACTTAAAAGCAAGAGGGGTTACACATGTGAAAGAGGATGTTCACTGGTATGAAGAATGAATGGTGTGAATGCACAAAATGCATATAAAATTCTCTCTTTTTTAAATATTGGACATACAATTAACACTTAGAAAGAAATACAGTGGAAAAGATGGGGGTTTCCAGCAAAGACAACTGACAGAAGCAAAATAAATTTTTTTTTCTGTATTATGTATGATAAATTCATTTACAAAAGCCAGGCGTTTTCAGATGACGGGACAGGAAGTGAATAATGATTTCTGTTTCCCAGATGGAAGCATTTATTTTAAGGGTGTGGGTGGCCCATAATCATGTTTCAAAATATAGATGTTCAAATTTACATAAATTGATTCTAAATATTGATAACAATGACCTTAATTGATGCAAATTATGCTCCCTGTGAATATCATGTAATTGGACCCTTCTCTGTAATTGCCTGGTATAATTACTACTTGGAGACCCTTTTAGTGTTCACTGTGGACCTGAGACTTGGATCGAGAATTATGTGTATTAGTCTTGGACACCCTTTGGCTCAAGCCCTTTGTTCATCAGAGGAATGAGGGTGGTATTAAGGAGAATGGCTTCAAAAGCGTTTAGAGAAATGCATGGCCTTGGAGTCAGAACTCCTGGTGCAATGTCAATGTATCTGCAATGCATCACAAATACATAGTATAATATTTTCACACAAATTTTGATTTGATATCAAAATATGTATAAAATTTAATTCATTAGAAACCTAACGTTACAGGAAAGTTTATGCCCACTTCTCTGTAACACCTCTGTGTGTGTGATTACATACACACATATTTCCATTGAAACTTTAAATCATTACCTGTAGAAACATAAAAAGGCATCAATAATTTAAGTGGGGTAATTTTTAAAAACAACTCACCTGACCTTTAAACTCCCTGGGGCCTCCAGTCCCTTGAGAGTTAGGTGCATCATCTCTGAATGAACACAAACCCAGCAGTACTCTGCTGTATGTGTCCTAGGGGCCCCAGAGCTGCTGGTGTATGCTGCCTGTTTAGTGGCCCAGTGTTTGAGAGATCCTGGGTATGCAAATTAATTGAGACTGTTGGTCCTGCTACAGGGTCACCCTCAGCTTCATTAAGCCTTCCCTAATTCAACAGCAGGAGTCAACTGCTTCTGTACATTGGTTGGGTGCAAATATCTGCATCTGACTCTTTTAGCTGCTTGTTGGGTCTTCTGGAGTGCTGTCATGCTCTGTCCCTTTCTGTGAGTGCTCCATAGCCTCAGTAATTGTTTCAGGCCTTAGGCCCCAACCCTGATTCCACCTTACACAAATCAGAATGGGTAAGATCAAAACCTCAGGTGACAACACATGTTAGATTAGAGAGGATGTGGAAAAAGAAGAACACTCCTCCTTGCTGGTGGGATTGCAAACTGGTACAACAACTCTGGAAATCAATCTGGAGGTTCCTCAGAAAATTGGAAATAGATCTCCCTGAAGACCTGGCTATGCCATTCTTGGGAATACCCAAAAGATACCCCACCATGCCAGAGGGGAACGTGTTCCACTATGTTTAATTCACTCTTTTGCCAGAGCAGTACATTAAATCAAACCTGCAAAAAGAAACCTTGTCTCGAGTTTGCCTACAGTTTGTTTCTATTATTTCAAACCCCCCTTTCCTCATTCCTCAAATATATCTGTGTCTTTCTTGTAACACTATGAATCGAGCAGGAGTAAGCTCTCTTAGCTAACCCTTGAGATTACTTCAGCCAGGGTATGAATTTCTACTATAAAGTAAATGTGTTTTTAAAAGTCTACTTCCATTTTTACTTATATGCTAGAAAATATCCTTGGTGAATAACCCCAAAGCACGTATCTAAGGATGTTATATTATTGGGTTCTTTTTAGTACAGTTTCCTACCTCTTCTTGCCTAAAGCCTGCATAGGAGACTATCTCTTATTCAAGATTAATCCTTTATCACAAAACACACATTTGCCCCTTTCTAGCTCCATATAACTCTAGTTAGAACAAGAGTTTTATGACAATTATAGTCCATTTAAAATTTTTTTAAATATTTATGTTACTTACATTTCTTTTTATAATTTTTTATTTTCTATATTTGTTTACATTCCAAAGGCTCTCCCCTTTCCCAGTTCCCCTCTCACCATATGTCCCATAAGTCCTCTTCCCCCACCCATTCCCCAATAAACTCCTCCCCACCGTTTCTCTGTTCTGGTACTCTCCTACAAAACTGTATCCAGTCTTTTCAGGACCAGGGTCCTCTCCTTCCTTCTTCCTGGTAATCTTTTGATTTGCTAATTGTGCCTTGAGTATTCAGAGCTTCTGGGCTCATTAATATCCACTTATCAGTGATTGCATTTCATGTATATTTTTTTGTGATTGGGTTAACTCACTTAGGATGATATTTTCTAGATCTAACCATTTGCCTACAAATTGCATGAATTCATTATTTTTAATTGCTGAGTACTATTCCATTGTATAAATATACCATATTTTCTGTATCCATTCTTCCTTTGAGGGACATCTGGGCTCCTTTCAACTTCTGGCTATTATAAATATGGCTGCTATGAGCATAGTGGAGCATGTGTCTTTATTGCATGCAGAGGAGTCCTCTGGGTATAGGCCCAGGAGTGATATGACAGAGTCCTCTGGAAGTATCATGCCCAATTTTCTAAGGAACCGTCAGACTGATTTCCAGAGCATTACATTTCAAATGTTATCCCCTTTCCTTGTTTCCCCTCTGAAAACTGCCTATCCTATCCCCCCTCCTCCTGCTCACCAATCCCTCCAACTCCCACTTTCCTGGACTGGCATTCTCCTATACTGGGGCATCAAGCCTTCACAGGACCTCTCCTCTCATTGATGTCCAACATGGCCATCCTCTGCTATATATGTAGCTGGAGCCATGGGTCTCTCCATGTGCACTGTTTGGTTGGTGGTTTGGTCCCTGGGAGCTCTGGGGTTACTTGTTGGTATATATTATTGTTCCTCCTATGGGGTTGAAAACTTATTCAGCTCATTGGGTCCTTTCTCTAGCTCCTCCATTGGGGACCCTATGCTCAGTTGATTGGTTGGCTGTGAGCCATGCTTATATTGATCCCCCTTCTAAGAAGGACCAAAGTATCCACACATTTATTTTATTCTTCTTAAATTTCACATGGTCTCTGAATTGTATCTTGTGTATTCCGACCTATTGGGTTAATATCCACTTATCAGCGAGTACATACCATGTGTGTTCTTTTGTGATTGGGTTACTTCACTAAGGACATTTTCCAGTTCCATTCATTTGCCTAAGAATTTCATGAACAAATCATTTTTAATAGCTGAGTAGTACTCCATTGTGTAAATGTGCCATACTTTCTGTGTTTGCCTATAAAATGTTTCTTCGTGTCTTTATCCTAAAGTTAACTGCTCAGTAACAGAAATCCCACTGACATATACATCATTCTCCCATAAGGATCTTGCTTTTGTATATATGAGTAATGTGGGTATCATTAGCCTTAATATTCTCTTTTCCAGCCTATCCACTCTTTGTATACTACTATTCACATTCTGTTTTAAACATCACTTTCATGTAATTTCCTATTCAAAAATGTTTCTAAGAATATATACTTTCTTTACTTTGTCCAGCTTTTGAAGTTATTCTGGTTTTTAAATTGACATATTGTTCTGACTATAGTTTTAATATTTCTGCCTGCCTAGAAGCCAATATAATCAAAGCAGTGTTTACAGATTTCAGATGGAAATATTTTAACATTTTGTTGATTATTTACTGCAAACTGTGAAATAGCTAAAATGTAGATGAGTCTAAGTTATTTGATTTTAATTTATTTTTAAGGATTGTGCATTTGTGTGAGATTGCTTGCATATTAGTACATCCATTTCGCAAAGAAGCCTGAAGAACCCACACAGTGGTACTATCTTTCTTTGAACTGTGATTACAATTGTTTGTCTGCAAGAACAGTAAGTTTCATTAACTTTGGAATCATCTCCATCTCCTGAACTTTATTTTTGTGGTCATAATTCAGGTTTCTTCTGATATCTAAATAGGTATCTTCTAATGTCATTTAGCTTTCAAAATTCCAGAGGTTTTAAATATAACTATACATTCATTTTCATTGCAAATCAAATTTGGAAATGTTCCTGTTGTATATCCTTTATTTGGAAATGTAGTAAATACAACATATTCCAAATCATTTTGTATTAGTCCTAGTTATAGTGAATGAACAGACACTATTACAAGCAGGATAAGAGAAATTAAATTTACAAAGGAAAATGAGTTTCCACAAGTTTTAAAATACTAAACTATATATTAGTCGGAATTCAAGGAAAGCAATTTAGAAAATATAATTAAATGAAAACTCTAGGGAGGCTTATAGTTAGGCCAGAGTTGAGGGGAACTACTTAAAATTCTAATTATAATTAAAAAAAATCAGGAAGATTTCATCTAAATGATTGGCTTAACTAAACTGGACATGTTATATGTATACTGGATATTTCATACACAGAATCATAAAAAGGAATGCTATGATTCTGCTAGCAAAAATTAAATATTCTCCACATTGCTAGCATTGAGAAAATGCAGAACTACATTGCATTGACTGAGCAGTAGTAATCTAAGAAATCACAGGCGATCTAAGAAGACTGATTTTTCACTCCTCAGAATATTCAGTACTACAAGAGATATGTTGAATACTGGGAATCACTATGATGTAATACACAGAGATTGATATTTTATAGAACTTGTGTATTAGTTGATCCATCATTGTCTTATCTTTCTGCATATAACATTACTTGATAAGTTCTACAATATTATATTGTAGAACACAATATTGAAGGTTTGATTCTGATTTATGGCTTAATGCTGCAACAATTCTTATTAATTAAGCATAGAAGTGACTGGTTACCTCATAATCACATTTCTTTGAGAAGGTTGACATAGAACACAATTCCTGAACTTTCCAAATATAATAACTCTTGGTCTCAAGACCAAGCTATATTCCATTGAAGTACAGTACACACCTGGTTGATGCAACAAAATTGTATGTTTTACCTTAGAGAGTAGCAGGAGGTACTGGGATCATATAACTGACTCTTTTTTTCTTTTTTCATTTCTATGAAGAGGGATTGACTGGGCATACTTTTATTCTTTTTAATGATACATACTGACTTGAAGTGTCTTGTGTAACTGATGTTTGAATGACTTTAACAAGGTACATGGAGAACTCACAGAAGGAACTGTGTCCCTTAAATCCAATTCCTTTTGACTTAGAAAGGGTCAATATCATTCTGACTTTTCCCCAATACAAAATAACACTCTCTCAACTTGTGCTCTCAGCCATTGATCCCTCACTTACAATGATGGATCTTTCCTATCTTTTGCTATCACTGGCAGCCAGTTCTTAAACAGATGGGACTCAAATCACTCCCTGCAGAAGGTCTTCCTAAATAACTACCTGTCGGTTCAGTGTAACTAGATTTGAAGACTGATGCCTGCATTATTGTGCAATAACATAGTTAATGTGAACTATACTATGATTCAAAGAGTAAACTCAACAATAATGTCTAAATTTTAAGGCAGCAGTTTGTAGAAAATAATCAATTTGCATTTTATTTAATTATTTTATAATTAAGATTTTTTAGTCCTGGATGAGATCCTGATCAATCACAAAATCAGAGCTTCTAAAGAAGAAATTTAGAATAATCTATCAAAGATGTTAAATTCTGATACACAAATCATAGCAAGTCATTTGGATTAGAAAGCAAGTGATTTTAAAATATAATTATGCTTTGAAAATTTTACAAGACAACTTTAACAATCTAATGTATTTACTTCCTATCTTGCTTTTCATATACAGAAGTCAACATCCATATTGGAAATCCTTCGTACTAATGACATAGAATAATGTCTTGCTTACCCCAAAGTAGTTTAGGCATCTTAAGTTTTGGAAAAAATGGATGGGTTTAAAGAAGAACTTGAAAGGGTCTGGAAGGAGAAAAGGGAAAGGAAAATGACATAATATTTAAATTAAAGTCTTTTTACCAACATTATATGTTTGTAATATATGTTACAAACATTATATGTTTATAATATATGTTAATTAAAGAAATAAATTATGAGAGAATTAATTCTTATACATTATTAGTAAATATTCAATTTACAAAGGGTATTAAATTAATTGCTTTTCATAAGAGTACCCTATAATCAGTGATTTTTAAAAGTTTATGGAAAAAAAGTGGTAAAATCATTCATGAAGGTAAATATTCAGTAGTGGAAAATGTTTTATTAATTTATTGCAGAAATATATCAACTAATGTTTTAGATGAACTGGTATTTTGTTGTTGTTGTTGTTTGTTTGTTTGTTTGTTTGTTTTGAATTTGGTTTTTTTCAAGACAGGGTTTCTCTGTATAGCCCTGGCTGTCCTGGAACTCACTCTGTAGACCAGGCTGGCCTCAAACTCAGACATCCACCTGCCTCTGCCTCCCAGAGTGCTGGATTACAGGTGTGTGCCACCACCGCCAGGCTTAGATGAACTGTTTTAAATAACTATTTAATATTTGTTAATTTATCAGTTGTACCAACTTTAATAGCTGTAAATGTGCATTTATGTTCAAACAAGTTCAGTAGTATAAAAAGTATCACATATAATAACTATCTGTAATAGTATTTTATCCTTCTACTGCCCCATCCTCAATAGTGAAGCATACAGCCATGTCTCCTAATGGAAGAAATGTTTACATGTTTCTACCTGGAAAACTGGGAATGGATGTAGTTAATAGCCTGGAGATCTATGTTATTTATAGAGTCAGGCATCACATGAATTCCTAGACTATTATGCTTATCCAAAACTATTTCCCCCTAAGCCCTTATTCTGAGCATTTTTCTCATTAAATATTACCCATTTGTTTGTTTGTTTGTTTGTTTGTTTGTTTGTTTACTATGGAAGTGGTCACATGTACTTTGCAAAAAATAATGAACTTTGCAAAAGCATTTTCTCCAAAGTTGTACTGTAGTTAAGTATGTCTAAAAATCTACCTATTGTCAGACTCTTGTAAAAGTATATACCAATGCTGGCTTCCTAAGTCAAGTTGAATTAAATTTCCTTCTTGCCTCAAGCAAATCATTACTCTGCTAGCTCTGGTGGACACAGAGGTCCCTACAAATTGGTATGAGATATATGTGTTCAACTTCAACTTCATTTCACAATTATTGCAAATGTTAATTATATATATAGTATATACACATATATATGTTTATATACTCTGTGTGCGTGTGTATATATATGTGTGTGTGTGTGTGTGTGTGTGTGTGTGTGTGTGTGTGTGTTGTGTCTTTCCTATCAAGGTCAGTGGAATGTATCTTTAATCACAGTTCTTTGTCTAGCAAAGTATACAATATTTTATTCTTAACTTTGGTCATCATTACACATCCATACAACAATACCCCATGCTATTCTGGTGGCAAAATTATAAAAAATAAAACAGAAAAAAAGAAGTATCTGTAACCAACATCAATGGAACACACAGAGGGAAAAAATCCACAATAATGTGTTCTGCTTAAATACTTAATGTCAACTTGGCACAGTCCTGAGGCACCTGAGATGAGAAAAATTCATTTGAAGAATTGCCTTGATTAAACTTGCCAGTGCCCATGTCTATGAGAGATTATCTTTCCTGGTAATTATTGTGGCTCAGCCTACATTAAAAGTAAACTGAATACATTTAATGAATGGCTAATTCATTAAATAGCAAGTGAGATATATACTAATAATATAAGGATGTTTCAATTTATACAAATCAATAAATGTGGTATATTACAAGAGAATAAAAGTTAAAATCTACACAATAGTCTCTGTTAGTAAAAATATGCTATGTAATTGATAATAATATCATGTTATGATTAATATGCTAGATAAATCAGTGATAAAAAGAACATGCCTCAGGTTAATAAAAACAACTGGTTATGAGTCAACTACTTACATAATACTGAATAGAAAAAAACTACAAGTTTTTATTCTAAGATGTGAAAGAAACACAAGACTATACAATAAACCTATTAAAAATGATAAAGACAATCATAAAAGTTGAAAAAGAAAGAAACCAACACATTAAAATTGCTGACATGCTTCTACATAGAAAGTGAATTATTTGAAATAAAAGTAAAGTAGCAATCCACCTGTATCAGCTCCAAAATGTACCTATCAGTAAATAGAACCAACCAAGCTAAATATCTTTATTCTGGAAATAAGACAAAAGCCTGATTAGAACCTTAAGTACATACACACACAAGTTGTATATTTTATGGTTTAAAAGTATCAATATTATCAAACTGTACTTACTATTAAAATTATCTATAAATTTCATTAAAATTTAATCAAAATAATAATATTCCAAAAAGATAGAAAAACATATTTTACAAAGAACCAAAAAAGTGAACACTACATCATATGTTTTATAGAACATACAACATTAGAAGCATTATATATTATCTGACATTAATATTAGGTGCCCTGAATCAGTAATTAAATATAGAAATATTTGTTGATTTACAGAAAAATATATAGACCAGTCTAAGAGATATATAGCCAATTGATTTTAATAAGATTTAGGACCAAGAACTGGAAATGTATTTCTTTAAATGATTATTAGATGTCTATAAGAATTAAGCTAGACTGATAAATTTACTACATCATCATATTTTATGTTTATGTGTTGTTTCTTTCTTTGAATTAATAATATCATGACACCATTTCTTCCTTTACTTAGCTTATAGTCCCATATATCCTCATTTTCTTCCTCCTCGTTCAATTTTATTGTCATTCTTTATATTAATTTCTTTATAGACATATATGCATTTATATATGTAGATATGTATTTATACATATATATTTTCATATGTATTACTTATATGCATGTATTCACACATTTTCTTCAATATAGACTTCCTAATCTATATAATGTTACTTATGTATATGTTTTTAAGGCTATTTGGTTGTGCTCCTCTTTGGGGAATAGTACGTCTCCCATTTAGCATTCCTTACTTTCCAGTAGTTCTTTGTGTAGACTTGAGACCCTCTGGACTTTCATGTGTATACTTTGGCATGTCTACTTTGCTTATACTTATTCAGTTTGTGTTAAGGCATTCCTGTTGGGGTGTAGATTCTGTTCTGACATTGCCAAAACCTACTATCTTATATCAAACTCCATGATCCTCTTGGCTCATAAATTTGTTTTGACCCTTGTTCTTCAGTAATTTCTCAGCCTTGAGTGTGAAGTGTTTTACAAACATATCCCCTGGGTTGGTTCCATAATTCGACATTTTGATGATTATGGTTTTCTATAACAGTCTCCATCTGGTACAAAAAAATCTTTTATGAGGAGTGAGAAGTTTACTTTATTGTGGGTCCAAGGGCAAAGGATCAGTTTGACATTTGGTATTTTGCTGGTTTAGTAAAATAGTAGTTGAAGGTTGATCCTATATCAAATATTCATGACTTCACTTGCACCGAACACATGGATAGATTTCTAGTACCAGGGATGGTTTCCATTCTTGAAAGGGTTTCAAGACCAATTAGAGAACTGATAGTTACTGCTAATGTATGTGTGCTGCTACTATACCCAGAATGTTATTGTAGCATGCTAGCTATTGTTATTGTTCAAATATGTGTAATAACTGAATAGGATTGTTAGTTGCCTTCTTCCTTTTGAAATTTTCATGGTGTTTTATGGCTTCACAAAGGCCAATACCAGGGAGGAGGCATTCGAATCTGTTCCATCTCAGTTCTTCTAGGCTCTGTGTAAATTTGTATCTTCATTAATAAGTACTTACCTTCCACTTCTGGGAGGCCACCATGGGCAATAAAAAAAACCTCTATATTTTGTGAATTCCTTGGAAAATTCTGAACAACAACTCAGAGGAAGTCTGGTATTGGGATTTTTGTTAGATGGTCTCTGTCTCTCGGAGAGAGAATTTTCAGTCCAGATGAAAATACTTCAAATTGTGCATGTATATGTATATACAGATAATATGTATCATAGGGTTTTAAACATAATTTTAAGTATATGATTAATAGCATGACTTATTATTCCAAACTATGTTGTCTTACATGACCTTTTGAAGCTAGGGTGCTCCAGTAAGAAAGAATATGTACTATTTTGTTTTTTAGGTCTGGATTACATAATTCCTAATGATGTTTTTTAGGCCCATCCATTCCCTTACAAAGTTGATGATGTAATTTTGTTTATAGCTAAATAATATTCTATAATGCATGTGAATCACATTCTACTTACACATTTTCAGTGATAGACTCATAGGTTGTTTTTATTTCCTAGTTATAGCGAACAAACAGAAATTAAGATGGGTGAGCTAATATCTATGGAGGGATTGTCAGATAATTTAAGCCTGTGCCACGGAGTTGTACTGCTGGGTCATGGTGTAGATTTATCCTTAGCTTTTCTTGAAAAAATTTCACCATGATATCCACAGTACCTGCACAAGTTTGCCATCCACACCAACACTGAGTGTGCTCACACAGCCTCTAGCTTTTGTAGTTGCTTATTTTGTTGATTTTTACCGTTTTGACTAGGGCAAGTAGTTATTTTAAACTACCTTTGCTTTGCATTTCCCTAATTTTGGAGGATAAAGACTATTTTTGAGTTAATTTTTCTATCTAGTAATTTCTTATTTTTATATTTCTATGTACATGTTTCTTGTCCAATTTTTGAGTGAGTAAATTTTTTTTTATTCTTTGAATTTTGGGTTTCTTTATAGTTTCTAGCAAATCATCTTCTGTTAGGTACAAATCTAGCAAATATTTTCTCCCATTCTGTGGGATTCCTTTTTACTTTGTTGATTTTTTAGCTATGTAAAAGGTATATATTTCATTAAGTCCATAACTCCATTGTTATTCATAATTCTTGGGAAGATGGTTTCTCTTCAGAAAGTCTCTTCCTACAACTATATCATTATAGGATAGTACAATGTTTCCTCTCCTTCCTTCAGATTTTACATTTAAGTCTTTGATCCATTTGAGAACTATTATGTATGTATGTATGTATGTATGTATGTATTTATTTATTTCATGAAACATGATAGATACAGTTCTAATTTTGTTCTTTAGCATATAGACATCTAATACTTTATTTTCCCCTGTTCTTATGACTAACATCTTTATCAAATATTAAATAGATGAAATTATGCATACTAATGTTTGTGTCTAAAGTTTTGTTCAATTGGTCTAAACATCTGTTTTTAGCATAGTAATATATTATTTTATTATTATGATTCTGTCAGATATCCTAAGATATTAAATGATAATCTCTCCTGTATTCTTCTTTTTGTCCAGGATTGTTTTGGCTATCTGAGGTCTTTTGTGGTTTCATAATTTTTCCTATTTTCAAAAGAAATGATATGGGATTTTGATTAGAATTGCCTTAAATCTCTAAATATATTTTGGTAAATTGATCATTTTCATTTTAATTCTATTAATACTTGATAAACTCATTAGAAAATACAAATATGAAATGATTTTACCAAATACTAAATAAAGTAATCAATTTCACAGAAATATTAAGAAAAGTGATTGACAAGGTATTTTGCAAACAATAGAGGTTGTAGGGTAGTTGTTACTTAAGACATAAAGATTTGAAGACTGATAATGAGAGAAGGTTCTGGATATCTGTGTGAGAGCAAAAAGGATACAGGGAGACTGAGCAATATAATTCAGAAGCTCTACATGGTTAAGTAGAAGAATGACCAATGACAGTATTCTTCAAATTATACTTTAAGAAAGAATAAAAGAATAAAATGAAAACATATCCTCATATAAGTATTAGGTAAATATTAAAACTAAGATTAACCAAGAAATTCCTACACATGTTTAGCTTCTAATTCTTTGGCATTATTAAGGTAAAAGGTATAACTAAAATTAACTGAAAATTTCCTCACCATATGTGTCTTCTAAATCATTGGTATTTATAGGCATATTGTTTTTGTGCATTGTGCATTTGTGTAAACTTTATCTTTGTGTTACTCAAATGCCAATTATTCTGCCCTCATCCCTTGTTACAATCTGGACAATCTGGCATTGTTATGCTTATGTCAAGAATGGTCTGTCTCAGTTTTGTGTAAACAATGCTTACCATTTATTCTCTGCCTTCTTAATAAATGTTGATCACCCAATGCTGGGCAGAATAGAGAGTCCGGTTTAATATCTTCCAGTGAGAGGAGGGAGAGAGACAGAGAAAAGTCAGACATATTGAGCCACCAGGAGGAAGGACAGCAGAGAGAGACCATCAGAGTTCCACTGAAGCATGGATGGCTCTAAATGCAAGTATTATGGGAGCTTTAGGATAGGAGGTAACCAGATTAGTTTAGAGGATTAAAATAGATTAATAGATTGCCAAGGTATTGCCATAAAGCTTGATTAAATAAATCTTTGTATCTGTTTGTCATTATGATTGAATTAGCTAGGATAAAGAACAACAGCTGATGTATTAACTTGCATCACATGTTTGTATTAAAATTGCATTTACATTCTCAAAGCGGAAAGGAAAACACAATTGTAACAGTAACTGACACTTATTGTTTCACCTTCATGGATCTAGAAGTAGAGTTCTTTCTCATTTGAATGAGGATAATGTTTTTGTTTATTTTTGTTTGTTTTTATGTTTGTTTGTTTGTTTGTTTGTTAGGATAGGGTTTCTCTGTGTAGCCCTGGCTGTCCTGAACCTCACTGTGAAGACCAGGCTGGCCTCAAACTCAGCAATCCCGCCTGCTTCTGCCTCCCAGGTGCTGGGATTAAAGGCATGCGCCACCACTGCCCAGCAAATGAGGAGAGTTTTGATAGCACATTTTCTTTTTCCTTCAATAGCTTCTTTGTATTTATAGATTGTAAATAATAACATCAAATATGAAAGTGAAGAATAAATTCTGTTTTTTTGGGTTTTTTTTAATTTGTTTTTTTTGTTTGTTTTTGTTGTTGTTGTTGTTGTTGTTGTTGTTGTTTGAGACAGGGCTACTCTGTATAGCTCTGGCTGTCCTGGAACTCACTTTGTAGATCAGGCTGGCCTCAAACTCAGAAATCCACCTGCCTCTGCCTCCCAAGTGCTGGGATTAAAAGCGTGCGCCACCACTGCTCAGCTAAGAATAAATTTCTGTTAGCCCAATTTTATAATAAAACTAATACATGAAATCTACCTTTAGATTACCAATGCAAGGTAGTTCTTTCAGAGAAGGAAGCAATTCCATTCCAATGAATGCTTAAATATTTAGCTTAGATATTTTTTATTTAAACAGATGTTTCTCTAAATAGTGATACCTATTGAATTATTTTTCTATTGATTCCTTTTCTATTTGTGTAACCATGTAGAACCACCATCACAAAGGCAAGAAAGCATTAAGCTGGGATTTGCTTACAGTTCTAGTAGGTAGGTCTATGCCCATGATGTCAGGAGGCAAGACAACAGGCAAATATGCATGGTTCTAGAGCAGTAGCTAAGAAATTACATTCTATCCACAAGGAAGCAGGAAGAGAGAGAGAGCAAGACTGGAAATGGGTTTTGAAACCTTAAAGCCTATCCCCAGTGACATACCTCTTCCAATAAGTCCATGTCTCTTACAATAAGGTTTCACGTTCTAATCCTTCTCAAAGAATTTCATTAACTGTAGAATGAATATTCACATATATGAGCCCTTCAAGTATTCAGAGCCTTTCTCTTTTTTAAAAAAAATTTTATTGAATATATTCATTTACATTTCAAATGCTATACCCGTTCCCTGTTTCCTCCCTCCCAGAAAATCCTCAACCCATCCTCCCACACCCTGCCTCCAAGAAGATGACCCTTCACCCACGCGACCCACTCCCACCTACAACACCCCTCTTGATTTCTTGATGCTGGCATATCTATCGAGACTTCATACAACCAAGGACCTCTCCTCCCACTGATGCCTGACAATGTATTCTTCTGCCACACTTTTGGCTGAAAGGATGTTCACCCCTTGGTTGATGGCTTAGTCCCTGGAAGCCCTGAGGCATCTGGTTGGCCAACATCATCATTCTTTCCATGGGGCTGCAAACACCTTCAGCTCCTCCAGTACCCCCTCCAACTCTTCTACTGGGGAGCCAGGCTCAGTCTAATGGATGGCTGCTAGCATCTGCCTCTGTATCTGTAAGGCTCTGAGAGAGCCCCTCTAGAAACAACTGTAACAGGCTCGTTTCAGCATGCACTTCTTGTCATCCATAATAGTGTCGGGGTGTGGTGACTGCTTATAGGATGAATCCCCATGTAGGACAATATTTGGGTAGCCTTTCCTTCGGTTTCTGCTCCACACTTTGTCTCCATAATTGCTCCTGTGAGTATTTGTTCCCTTTATCAGAAAGACCAAAGCATCCACACTTTGGTCTTTCTTTTTCTTGAGCTTCCTATGCTCTGTGAATTTTAACTTGTTTATTTTGAGCTTTTGAGATAATATCCACTTATCCGTGAGTGCATACCATGTATGTTCGTTTGTGATTGGGTTACCTCTAGTGTGTGTTGGAGTGGCACGGGGTGGTAATGCCACTTTGTTTTACCATTATGGGAATCAAAAATGTAGAAAAGTATCTACTATTATGACCCATGTTTATCTTTCCTTAGTAAATTTCCCAGGACTCTATTCTTTTTCATTCCTGGTCTGTTCACCATGACGAGAAAATTGAAGCATCCTAGATGAATCATGATCTCCTGGATGAATAATGAAAATGTAAGTACATTGACTTGATGGAATTTTATTAAAATGCAAATAAAAATGAATTTAAGACACCCGAAAGAAAACTGATTGATCTGTAAAAATGTATTTTTGAATCTGTAGCCCTTTTGTGTAACGTGTACTACTCATGGAATTCAGAAAACAAAAAAGGGGGAACTGTATTAAGGAAGAAGGGATGATAAAATATGATAGGATATAGGTAGAAAATATATATATAGATAGAGAGAAAGTGGTAAGTTATGCTGGCCTTATTCTATGCACTGAAGTATAACCAATCTTATTTTAAATTATGATAGATTGTTATTATGAAAACTATAAAAATGTGTATTTGAAAAACAATATTAAAAAAAAGTAAAAGTATCTGAACTGGAAACAAATTACTGGGTCTATCGAATCAGATCAGAGTATACAATGAAATTATCTGTCACAGCTGGACAGATGGCTTAGCAGTTAAGAGCACCAACTGCTCTTCCTAAGATTCTGAGTTCAAATCCCAGCAACCACATGGTGGCTCACAACCATCTGTAACTAAATCTGATGCCCTCTTTTGGAGTATCTGAAGACAGCTACAGTGTGTTTATATATAATAAATGTATAAATCTTTAAATAAAATAAAATAAAATAAAATAAAATTATCTGTCATTTAAGAGGAAAAATTGTGTGCTCGCTTCAGCAGCACATATACTAAAATTGGAATGACAAAGAGAAGATTAGCACGGCCCCTGCACAAGGATGACACACAAATTCATGAAGCATTCCATATTTTTCTTTACTAAAGCTCAAAGCACACATTGCACCTAACACAATAATTGTGGGGGACCTCAATACTCCACTATCCTCAATGGACTGATCAGGAAAACAGAAACTAAACAGGGAAACAGAGAAACTCATTGAAACGTTGGACCAATTGGATTTAACAGATATACATATATATATAAATAGAACATTTCATCCTAAAGCAAAAGACTATACCTTTTTCTCAACACCTCATGGTACCTTCTCCAAAATCAACCTTATAATTGGTTATAAGACAGACCTCAACAAATATAAAAAGATCAAAATAATCTCATGCCTCCTATCGGATCACCATGGAGTAAGAGTGTTCTTCAATAGCAACAAAAACAACAGAAAATCCTCATACACATGGAGTCTGAACAATATTCTACTCAATGATAACTTAGTCAAGGAAGAAATAAAGAAAGAAACCAAAGACTTTTTAGAATTTAATAAAAATGAAGGCACAACATACTCAAATCTATGGGACACAAATGAAAGCAGTGCTAAGAGGAAAACTCATAGTCCTGTGTGTCTCCAAAAAGAAACAGGAGAGAGCATATAGAAGCAACTTAATGGTGCACCTGAAAGTTCTAGAACAAAAAGAAGCTATTTCACCCAGGAGGAGTAGAATACAAGAAATCATCAAACTCAGGGCTGAAATCAATCAAGTTGAAATAAAGAGAACCATACAAAGATTCAACAAAACTAGGAGCTGGTTCTTTGAGAAAATCAACAAGATAGATGAACCACTAGCTAGACTTACCAAAGGGCACAGAGAGAGTATTCAAATTAACAAAATTAGAAATGAAAAGGGAGATATAACAACAGAAACTGAGGAAATCCAAAAAATCATCAGATCCTACTACAAAAGCCTATACTCAACACAACTGGAGAATCTGGAGGAAATGGACAATTTCCAAGAAAGATACAAAATACCAAAATTAAACCAGGATCAAATAGATCATCTAAACAGACCCATAACCCCCAAAGAAATAGAAGGAGTCATAGAAAGTCATCCAACCAAAAAAAGCACAGGACCAAATGGTTTTAGCGCAGAATTCTATCAGGCCTTCAAAGAAATCCTAATACCAATACTCTTCAAACTATTCCACAAAATAGAAACAGAAGGAACACTACCCAACTCATTCTATGAAGCCACAATTACCCTGACACCAAAGCCACACAAAGATCCAACTAAGAAAAAGGACTACAAGCCAATTTCCCTTATGAATATTGATGCAAAAATACTAAATAAAATACTTGCCAACTGAATCCAAGAACACATCAAAAATATCTTTCACCATGATCAAGTTAGCTTCATCACAGGGATTCAGGGATGGTTCAATATACGGAAATCCATCAACGTAATCCACTACATAAACAAACTCAAGGAAAAAAACCACATGGTCATCTTATTGGATGCTGAAAAGGCATTTGACAAATTTCAGCATCCTTTCATGCTGAAAGTCTTGGAAAGAACAGGAATTCAAGGCCCATATCTAAACATAGTAAAAGCAATTTACAGCAGACAGATAGCCAACATCAAAGTAAATGGAGAGAAACTTGAAGCAATCCCACTATAATCAGAGACTAGACAAGGCTGCCCCCTCTCACCTTATCTCTTCAGTATATTACTTGAGGTACTAGCTAGAGCAATTCGACAACATAAGGAAGTCAAAGGGATACAAATCGGAAAGGAAGAAGTCAAATTATCACTATTCGCAGAGGATATGATAGTATACTTATATGACCCAAAAAACTCCACGAGAGAACTCCTATAGCTGATAAACAACTTCAGCAAAGTGGCTGGTTATAAAATCAACTCAAGCAAATCAATAGCTTTCCTATACACAAATGATAGGCAGGCCAAGAAAGAAAGTAGGGAGATGACACCCTTCACAATAGCCACAAACAATATAAAGTATCTTGGTGTGACTCTGACCAAACAAGTGTAAGATTTATATGACGAAAACTTCAGGTCTCTGAGTAAGAAAATTGAAGAAGACCTCAGAAAATGGAAAAATCTTCCATGCTCATGGGTTGGCAGGATTAATATAGTTAAATTGGCAATCTTGCCAAAAGCAATATACAGATTCAATGCAATCCCCATCAAAGTCCCAACTCAGTTCTTCATAGAGTTAGAAAGAGCCATTCTCAAATTCATCTGGAATAACAAAAAACCCAGGATAGCTAAAACTATCATCAACAGTAAAAGAACTTCCGGGGGAATCAATATCCCGGACCTCAATCAATACTACAGAGTAGTAGTGTTAAAAACTGCATGGTATTAGTACAGTGACAGGGAGGCAGATCAATGGAATAGGATCGAAGACCCAGAATTGAACCCACACATCTATGGCTAATTGATCTTCAAGAAAGGAGCTGAAATCATCCAGTGGAAAAAAGATAGCCTTTTCAACAAATGGTGCTGGCTCAACTGGATGTCAACATGCAGAAGAATGAGAATTGATCCACTCTTATCTCCTTGCACTAAACTCAACTCCAAGTGAATCACAGACCTCCACATAAGACCAGACACACTAAAACTAATAGAAACTGGGGAAGACCCTTGAGGATATTGGCTTAGGGGGAAAATTCCTGAACAGAACACCAATTGCTTATGTGCTAAGAGCAAGAATAGACAAATGGGACCTCATAAAATCACAAAGTTTCTGTAAGGCAAAAGACACTGTCAAAAGGACAAATCGGCAACCAACAAATTGGGAAAAGATCTTCACCAACCCCACATCTGACAGAGGGCTAATATCCAATGTATACAAAGAACTTAGACTCCAGAAAACCAAATAACCCTATCCAAAAATGGGGTACAGAGCTAAACAAAGACTTTTCACCTGAAGAAATAAGGATGGCTGAGAAACACCTTAAAGAATATTCAACATCATTAGTCATTAGAGAAATGCAAATCAAAACAACTCTGAGATTTCACCTCACACTAGCCAAAATGGCTAAGTTTAAAAACTCAGGAGACAGCAGGTGTTGGAGAGGTTGTAGATAAAGAGGAATACTCCCCTACTGCTGGTGGGACTGCAAGCTGGTACAACCACTCTGGAAATCAGTCTGGTGGTTCCTCAGAAAACTGGACATGATACTTCCGGAGGACCCAGCCATACCACTCAGGGCATATACCCAGAAGATTCCCCAGCATGCAATAAGGATACATGCTCCACTATGTTCATAGCAGCCTTATATATAATAGCCAGAAGCTGGAAAGAACCCAGATGTCCCTCAGCGGAGGAATGGATACAAAAAAATGTGGTATATATACACAATACTATTCAGCCATTAGAAACAATGAATTCATGAAATTCTTAGAGAAATGGATGGAGCTGGAGAACATCATACTAAGTGAGGTAACCCAGTCTCAAAAGAATACCCATGGTATGCAGTCACTGATAAGTGGATATTAGCCTAGAATCTTGGAACACCAAAGACACAATTTACATACCAAATGATGTCTGACAAGAAGAAAGGAGTGGACACTGGTGCTGGAAAGGAACAAAGCATCAGTGTAGGGGAATACCAGAACAGGGAAGTGGGAAGGGGTGGATGAGGGAGCAGGGGGACGAAAAGGGCATGTGGGACCTTGCAGGGGGGTGCGGAACCAGAAAAAGGGAAATGAATTTGTAAATATAGAATATATCCAATTAAAAAAAATTTAAAAAAATGGAAAAATTGTGTAGACAAAAGAGAAATAATTCCACAATTATAAAATGTCAGTGCATCCTGAAACAATGTAAATAAAACATTAAATTTTCATCAGAATTAAAAGTTAGATGCATTAAACATATTTTTCTTTTTTGTGTTGATTGACTGCTGTTTGGCATTCCTAATGATTAATAGATTAATCATATCCTAGAAATTAGGGGGGAAAGTCAAGTATAATTGACAAGCTGGTTTTTCTTCATATTGTCACCCCAAAACTGCATGTCTTGATAATTTGAAAGTGTGAATCTGTTAATAAAACAACCCTAGTTTACAATTAAAACCTACATATCTCTTGATATCTCCATTATTCCATTTTTACACAAACATTTAAAACATATATTTTATAAAGATCCACACAGGAGGGATAACACTGCAAACACAGTATGGTTCTCTCTTGTCTCTAATTATCACTCTTTGTATTCCAGTTCCATTCAGCATACTTTGTTTTGTATAATACGGTTTGATATCTTTGATTTATACAAGTTGGATCACATTCATTCTATAACTGAAATCAGACTACTTTTTTTTTTTTAATCAAGGCAAAGCCCGAGGCAACCTTGTATGGCTTATCTTTTAAATCTAAAAGTTACATTCATACTTTACTCATTGTGCATAAATCCTACTCCTCATATTTATGGTATTTTTTACTTAACCTGGCCTTTCTGTTTCTAATTTGCATTTATTGGCTGTTTCCATTTAAGGATGAGAGCGAAAGCTTCTCTCTGCCTTTTTTCACTGTCTAATACTCCTTTGATCAATATAAACATGTTTCACACTTCCAATATTACAACTTCTATTTCCTAAATAAAATCTATTACTAATGTTTCTGTTATAAATAAGTTATAATTTGAACACTTAAATTATTCAATTTAAATTATTTAATTGCCTGTAATAATTGCACATATGTATGGCATATGTATCAATGTATGTATAGTGCCAAGTGATCAGAAGATGGTAAATATCATAACTTCCACATCAAATGTTAATATTTTCAAAAGCATAACCAGTTGTTCAGCTCATAGTAATTTCAGTCATTAACCCATTAAAAATTATGATCCTTGGAAACTAGGTAAAACATAATCAAAATATCTCAGAAATGTCTTTTTAGTGTAAAGTTATATCACAGAAGAACACACATGGTATGCACTGACTGATAAGTGGTACTAGCCCAGACATTTGGAATACACAAGATACAATTCACAGACCAAATGAAGCTCAAGAAGAAAGAAGAACAAAGTATAGAAACTCTGGTCCTTCTTAGAAGAAGGAACAAAATACACAGAGGAGGAGATACAGAGACAACGTGTGGAGCAGACACTAAGGGAAAGACCAGCCTGAGACTTCTCCATCTATCCCATATACAGTTACAAAACCCAGATATTACTGTGGATGTCAACAAGTGCTTGGTGACTGGAGCCTGATATAGCTGTCATCTGGGAGGCTCTGCCAGTGCATTACAAATACAGAGGGGGGACACTCTTAGCCAGTCATTGAAGGGAGTACAGGGTCCCCAGTTGAGGAGTCAGAGAAAGGACCCAAGGAGCTGAAGCAGTTTGCAAGACCATAGAAGAACAACAATTTGAATCACTCAGTATCCCCAGAGCTCTTAGGAACTAATCCATCAAACAAAGAGAACACATGGAGGGACCCATGGCTCCAGATGCATATGCAGCAGAGGATGGCCTTGTTGGATATCAAAAGGAGGAGAAGTCCTTTGTCCTGAGAAGGCTAGATAATCCAGTATAGGGGAATGCCAGGACAGGGAAGAGGGTATCATCGCTGGATTGCTGATCAGGGGGAGGGCAGATGGGTGAGGGGATTTCTGGAGGGGGGAAGAGAACAACATTTCAAATGTAAATAAAGAATATATCTAACAAAAACAAACAAACATACTATTGAAGGAAGTCAAATTATTCCTGTGTAAATGGTATAATTTTGAATTGAAAAGACACTTCAGATTCAACTAGAAGATATTTAGTTTTAATAAATGTTCATTAAAATTTCAAAATAAAAAAAGCCCTACAAATTTAAATAGCTTTTTTATATGTGAATGACAAACGTACTGAGGAAAAAAATAGGGAAAATGTCACATTAGTCATAGTGGTTCCCAAAATAAAATCATTAGTAATAAATCTATCAAGAAAGTGGAATATATGTACCATAAAATCTGGCCCTGGCATTGGTGTCCTGTGTATGGAACAACTGGCTCCATCCTTTCTAGGATAAACAGGAAAACTGGTTCCACCCTTTACCAGCTGTGGTCCTTGAGTGAGCTGGGTAGCACAGTAGAGCTGGTGCTGCTGGCATGGGCACAGGTGAGCTGGTCCCAAAAGCATGAGTGAAGGGAAGATTGATGAGCTTTCTTGCCTCCTGTGGCAGACAAGTATGCTTAACCAACCTCTTACCAACTGCAGCATAAAATAAATAGACAAGCCATACTCATGAAGAATAATTCTCATAGCTCCAAAGCAGAATTATAGTTGAAAATCAGAACAGAAGCCTTAGACAATACAATAGAGATGGATACACAACTAATAAAACAAAGCAGAAAATGATGCTTTTCTCAAGGAAATCTGAATAAATTAAACCAAAGACATAATGATAGTAGTAGTAGTATTTAATTTTGGAGAGAAAAACAAATCAGGACAAATTAATGTTCAAATATAGTAGTAATAATGCACATTTTCCAGTGATATATTGAATAAGATTTTTTAAAAAAGTGTTAATGAATTCATTTCAGGTTAAGTGTTAAGAAAAAGAATTATTGTGTAATTCTTGTGTTTGTGTCTTGCATCAGAAGCATGAGTTAAATTTTCAAGTTGCATAATGCCAATAATATTTAATAGAGAATAAATCTGCAATCTTAAAGTAGTTTAGAAAGTTGAGTATACTCTTAAAAATGTGTATATGGTAAGTATAGATGTAAATTGCTTTCCTTATAGAATGTTCTTTGTGTTTTAAAGACTATAAAAATGTAATGGGATGTAATTGTGTGACTGGAATGCCAACATTTGATTTATCCTGAGTTGAATGTGTAGGTTGAAATTATTTTAAATCTTACGTGGATCAATAAATGCCGGAAAATGACAAGGAAATTCAGCAAAAGATTAATATTGCAGTTGCACTGAGCTCCCTGGAGTCAGAATAATTTATAAATGGCATGCTAATTCAAAGGATATCCTAATGGAATAAATTTAGGAAAAGAATTCACTTTTGAAACAATATAAACGTTTTATACTTTGATCTCGATTTGTAAGCCTGTTTGTGAGATGAACAACATTTCAAATATAGTCCTATCCAATGGTAAATTCTGCCATACAAAGGGCAAACTATCTCTAAAAATATACAATATACACATTATTTTAAACCATAAAAGTCTTAAAAGCATTCTAAAAATTTAAAGGCTCTGGATATATAAACTATATTTAATACACTTCAAAATCAAAATAAATAATACAAAATATTTATTTTGCAAGGAGGTCAGGGAGCATATTTATAATTATAGATCTGGTATACAGAAGATTCAGAATCCTTATCCATACTAATACATATTTTTCTTCTGAATGAATATGACATAACAATAGAATGATAGACACTATTACTCAATTAGATCATCAGAAAACCTGCTCAGCTACTGTTCTATTGCTTTTAAGAGACATCATGATCAAGGCAACTCTTGAAGAAGAAAGTGTTTAACTTAGGCCTTGCTTACAGTTTCAGAGGGTTAGTCCATGATCATCTTGGAGGGAAGCAGACAGGCATGGCACCAAAGCAGTGGCTGACAACTTTACATACTGATTGACAGACAGCAGACTGAGACACCGAGCCTGTCATGGGCTTTTTAAATCTCAAAACCCATCCCCAGAGACATACTTTTTCTAAAAGAGCTATATCTACCACAACAAGAACATACCTACTAATCTTTTCCTAAGCAATCTATCAACTAAGGTCTAGACATTCAAATATTTGACCCTACAGAGTCCAGAAACAATCTACATCCCCCAAACTCCTGAAAAGAGCCTAATTTCCATTATCAAATGTAAATGTTAAGATTTTAGATTTTAAATATTAAACATTTAAAAATCATTGATTAAATACGATAAAGTCAATTTTATGATTTTTGTCACTTGTATAAATTTAAATGTTAGACATTTTATTATAATGTTAAAAGTTAACACTATAGTTACATGAACATGAAAAAGTACCATATATATTTCATTTATTTAGGTAATTATCATGAAAAATTGCAAATAATTTTAGTCATTTTTTTAACAAATAACAGAAAATTTAAGCTCTCTATCAAAGGCTTGATATGTGGTTGAAGATAAATAAAGGTCATAGAGACTCTAATCCGTTTGTACCACTTTAAACAGTTATGTACTGTTTAAAAATGAACAAAAATGTGGATATACTTGTCAGCTTAGGGCTGAACATGGACAAACACCCATTTTCATCCCTCAGGCCAGTCTGTGTCTTTGTATTCTTTGATGCCTACTGCAAAACGAAATTTCTCTTACCAAGGTGGAACATCCCACATAGTCTTCCTATTTCTCTTCCATGCTATTCCTTCTTATCTTGGAAAAGATTGCAATGAATATCTTACTTGGACTGGGTATTTAATTATAAACTATTTAGTATATCTTGGACATCCACATGTGTATTCATTTGCCACCCTTCATCATAAAAAGAATGTTTTCTGATTAGATTTAAGAACAGCATTTTGATATGAAAATAAACATAAGCATTTAGAAAACAGCTTGCTTGATACTGTGTCTATTTAACTAAAAAGAGTGAGTATGTGTAATGGGGCTGAGAGTTTCTCAACCTTAAATTGCTAACCAGGAATTTCAACTCAATTCTTCATAGAGTTAGAATGAGCAATTTTCAAATTTATTTGGAATAACGAAAAACCCTGGATAGCGAAATCTATTCTCAGCAATAAAAGAAGTTCTGGGGGAATCACCATTCCTGACCTCAAGCTGTAAAACAGAGCAATCATGATAAAAACTGCATATTGGTACTGACACAGGCAGGAAGACCAATGGAATAGAATTGAAGACCAGGAATAAATCCACACACCTATGGTCACTTGATCTTTGTCAAAGTTGCTAAAACAATCCAGTGGCAAAAAAAAATAAAAATAAAAAATACAGGGTTTTCAACAAACAGTGTTGCTTCAACTGGAGGTCAGCATTTAGAAGAATGCAAATTACTCCATTCTTATCTCCTTGTACAAAGGCCAATTCCAAGTGGACCAATGAAACTAATAGAGAAAGTGGGAAAGAACCTTGAATACATAGGCACAGGGGAAAAGTTCTTGAACAGAATACCCGTGGCTTGTGCACTAAGATCAACAATAGACATATTTAATGGGACCTCATAAAATTGCAAAGCTTCTGTAAGGCAACAGACCCTGTCAATAGGATAAAATGCAACCAACAGATTGGAACAAGATTTTTACCAATCCTACATCACGTAAGGAGCTAAAATCTAATATATACGAAGACCTCAAGAAATTATACCAGAGACAATCAAATAACCAAAAACTCAGGAGTAAACAGGTGCTGGCGAGGTTGTGGAGAAAGAGGAACACTCCCCCACTGCTGGTGGGGTTGCAAGCTGGTACTACCACTCTGGAAATCAGTCTGGTAGTTCCTCAGAAAACTGGGAATATTTCCAGAGGACCCCACTATACCACACCTGGGCATATACCCAGAGGATTCCCCAGCATTTAACAAGGATACATGCTCCACTATGTTCACAGCAGCCCTATTTATAATAGCCAGAAGCTGGAAAGAACCCAGATGTCCCTCAATGGAGGAATGGATACAAAAAATGTGGTATATATACACAATGGAGTACCATTCAGCCATTAGAAACAATGAATTCATGAAATTCTTAGACAAATGGATGGAACTGGAGAACATCATCCTAAGCGAGGCAACCCAGTCTCAAAAGAACACTCATGGTATGCACTCACTGATAAGTGGATATTAGCCTAGAAGACTGGAATACTTAAGACACAATCCACATATCAAATGATGTTCAAGAAGAAGGAAGGAGTGGCCCTTGGTCCTGGAAAGGCTCAGTGCAGCAGTGTAGGGGAATACCAGGACAGGGAATTGGGAAGGGGTGGATTGGGAAACAGAGGGATGGAAGAGGGCTTATGGGACTTTCGTGGAGGGAGATCCAGAAAAGGGAAAATCACTTGAAATGTAAATAAAGAATATATCGAATAAAAATGCAAAAAATAAATAAATAAAAATGAAAAAATGGGGTACAGAGTGAAACAAATAATTCTCAACTGAAGAAACTCGAATGGTTGAGAAGCACCTAAATGTTTAACATCCTCAGTCATCAGGGAAATGCAAATCAAAACAACCTGACATTCCACCTCATACCAGTCAGAATGACTAAGATAAAAAATCTCAGGTCATAACAGATGCTGTTGAGGATGTGGAGAAAGAGGAGCACTCCTCCATTGTTGGTGGGGTTGCAAGCTGTTGCAACCACTCTAGATATCAGTCTGGCAGTTCTTCAGAAAATTGGACACAGTAATACCTGAGAACCCAGCTTGACCACTCCTGGGCATATACCCCAAAGATGTTCCAACATACAGCAAGGACTCATCTCCACTATGTTCATAGCAGCCTTACTTATAATAGTCAGAAGCTGGAAAGAACCCAGATGTCCTTCAACAGTAATGGATACAGAAAATGTGGTTCATTTACACAATGGAGTACTACTCAGCTATTAAAAACAATGACTTCTTGAAATTATAGGCAAATGGATGGAACTAGAAAATATCCTGAGTGAGGTGACCCAATCAGAAAAGAACACAAATGATATGCACTCACTAATAAGCAGATATTATCCCAGTTTCTCGGAATACCCAAGATACAATTCACAGACCACATGAAGCTCAAGAAGAAGAAGCCCCAAGTGTGGGTGCTTCAGTTCATGTTAGAAAGAGTAACAAAATACTCCTGGGAGCAAATATAGAGACAAAGTGTGGAGCAGAGACTTCAGGAAGGGCCATTCAGATACTTTCCTACCTGGGCATCAATCCCATATACAGTCACCAAACCCAGATTCTATGGTGGAGGCCAAGAAGTGCATGCTGACAGGAGCCTGATATAGCTGTCCCATGAGAGGATCTGCCAGAGTCTGGTAGAATCACAAGTGGTTGGTAGCAGCCAAACATTGAAATGATCAGGGAGTCCCTGATGCAAGGTATTTCCTATCCATTCACGTTGAGGCAGCGAGAGGTCAGTGATTGGAGCAGAGAGAAAAGGAGGAGCTAAAAGAAGGAGGGGCGGAGAGAGAGGGAGCCTGAGACCTGCATGAGGGGCGCTGAGGAGGAGACACACAGATCCAGATGGGGTGAGATGTGTTTCTGGAGTGCTGAGAGGTTAGAAATATTAGGATAAAATTTTATCATTGTAATTTGGCATTATGTAATTGGTTGTTTCATATACATAAATATATTTGGTTAACTACTCAAGTTTTAAGAGTCATGCTTTCCCCGAATACTTGGAAGGAGTGGGTGCTGGGCAGGAGACTTGGAGCAAAGGCAGTACTATATTTTAGTAATTTCCCGCTACAGAAAAGTCTGAAAGCGCTGAAGGGGTTTTCAACCCCATAGGAAGAAAAACATCAATCAACCAGAGATCCCAGGGACAAAACCACCAACGAAGGAGTACTCATGGAGGGACCCATGGCTCCAGCTACATATGCGGCATAGGATAACCTTATCCTGTATCAGTGAGACAAGAGGCCTTGGTCCTATGAAGGCCCAATGCCCCAGGGTAGGGGAATGCCAGGGTAGGGAGGCAGGAGTGTGTGGGTGAGTGGGGGGCACATCCTCATAGAAGCAAGAGGGGGGATGGAATAGGAAGTTTTGAGAGGAATCAGAAAGGGAATAACATTTCAAAAATAAATAAGTAAAATATCCAATAGAAAACGACGAAGCATAAAAAAATTAAAGTTAACTAGGTTTACAGTTCTAAGTATGGATTCCTTAGTCAAGCCTTAAAAATAGAGAACATGTAGTTACTCTACCGAGGTTGTGTCGCCATTGCGTCAGTAAGCATACTTAGCCTTTGCAGGTATTTTTCCTGAAGAAAAAAATGCTTTTTGATAAAAGTTAAGTTACTATATTTTAGTCTAGATATTTCTTTGAAGTCTATCAAAACTCCAAGGCTGGGTCATGTTAAGACCTAAGTAACTGCTACCTATCTCGCCAGCCATTTTATGCTGTTATTAATGTTACAAGGAAACTTACTCATGTGCTTCTATTAGGATACTTTCTTATGCCCAAGTTGTTTGCATGTTCTGTTATTTCTATGCTTTGGGTTTCTTGTAACTGCTTTGTAGAGTAAGCCACAATAAGCTTGAACCTAAGACTTCCCTGGAAATTGACAGTCTATTTTTCAGAAATAGACATGTACATGGACAACTGCTTGGGAATGGGGGTGGGAAGCATTTGAAATGTAAATAAAGGAACCAATATAAAAATGTTGTTCAGCTTTAAAACACTATTTCTGTTTTTCAGCTACTGCATTTTTTACTCTATCTTTTATGTATGTCACTCAAGTGTGCTACATATTTATCTGATCATTGTATTGCCCTTATACATGGGTTTATTTCTTATAATGAACCCATGGAGTTTATGCTTTGCTAAGCAAGTGCTTGGTCCCTTCTAAACATGTGATAAGAGAAAACAAGGCTGGTAGACAGTTTCCCTTAGTCACAAGTCACTTAAGTGACATTTAAAATTTTTTTCACTGAGTTATAGAAGTCCTATCTTTGTATATGTAATGAGAAAGAAATCAGTGTATTTATATTAATTAAGCTTGTATATCTCAGTGAATAAATTCCTGAGAAAAGCAACTTAAAGGAGGAAATGTGTTCACTCCTGTGTCTAAGAAGTTCTACTATTTGTTGTGAGGATAAAAGGAGTTAGAGTTGGTTATAATCACAGCAGGGTCAGCAGCACTTGATAGGAGAATATGGAAGTTATCCAGAGAGAAATACTGACAAGAGATGGCCCCTTCTGATGTATTTATCTCAGGTCACTTCCTGAATTTTCTAGAATCTCTCGACATAGGAGCTACCATCCCACGAAACAGTAACATAGCCTGCCAGGAGCACTTCATGTTCAGACTACTATAAATAAAAGAAGATTCTCATTTCTTGGAAGATTCAAGATTAGAAAAAATTCACATTGACTTTTGTTTTTTGTACAAGAACTATCGCAGGGATGACTTCAAAAGGTCAGTTTTGTCTACAGTATTTCAATTTTATTTAGAGAAATGGGGTTTAGTTCATATTTTATGAAATACTATATCTAATACTTAATCTTTTATTAAGTCATTAGTAAGTAACATCTTTTTACAAGGCAGATCTATTAAAATATATTAAAAATATGTGATATAAATCTCATTTATATGAAGGCATTGATATCAGAAAATGCAAAATTATTCAAACATGATTTCAAATCATAACTAAAATATTTAATTTTATTAGTGTTAATATACTGATCAGAGATTTAAAATTATTAGTTATATACTAAGAAAACTATATTAGTAAGTTCGAAATTAGTTTTAGTATGTGTTTTGCCTTGTTTCTAAAATATAAATACAACCTGAATAATTAGTTTGAATTTAATGTCTATGCTTTTTGCACAGTCTGTAAAGAACACTGTAATTTATATGTGCTTTTCATATAAAGAATCATATTCACTGCCTAAGTTACTAGAAAGCAAAGACATGTAAGAAAGAAGCCAGGAAAATACTGTTTTGTTTCTGCAAAAGCAAATTTCATTATGGCTTTGCAACTCAGGAAAAAAATACTTTGAAAGGAAATTCATTTAGCTATGTGAACTCAAGACCTCAATTTTCACAGGTAAATAGAAAGGCACATTGACTAATCTTCTGAAGCCAATCCACTTATATTCGACATGGCGATGCTTGTTAGAAAACATTTCATGGGCCAAAAGACTGTAGACAGCAGCAATATTTGTGTTTTTCTCTTCCAGTGAAATATTGAAGTAATGATATTAAATAAGCCCTAAAATGATTTCAGGACAAAAATACAAATATGTATATTTACTGGCACTATTTTAAGAATCCTAGTGAGTAGGATACATCCTTTTGAGTTTCTGAAGCATAACAAAAATTTTAAAAATAGTTATTCTTTTTTAATACCATTATTTGCACAGGTATCAAAAGTATTAAATTGGAGTGAAGTTTTGGATATAGGCATAATTTAAGAAATTCTAAGATGGGAAAAATTCAACTCAAAAGCATAACATAATTTGTACTTTATCTTTTCTATTTTGTGTCATTACTCATCTGGCATCAATTTCACTAACACTGTCATATACAGAGTGACATACGAAAGAAACGGTTTGAATTAGACAGAAAATTATGTCATGCTGTGTTGAAAATAACTCTCTTGAAAATCATGGGGATCAAAACAGCACTTAATGAGTGATCCAGCATGAGTGATTCTTGCACTGACTCACATAAAGATACACAACTATTGCCATTATAAATTATAAACTGAAAACATTCTGTATTTTAAAGTGTAAGAAAATAATTTTAGGGCCAAGTTTATGAAAAATATGCATTAAAAATTGCAAACACTTATGAGCAGTTGATACATAAAAGGAACTGAAAATACTAGTTAAGTCATTGAAGAAAAACTAATAAGATGAGGTGCAGTGCCAAATATTTTAAAGCAGAATAATTAAGTGACTTACAAGAAAACTAGAATTAATCAAAATATGGGTAAAAACTATTTCTGACTGCTTTTCTGAACCTAGACACATTGCATTCTACAGTTCGGTTGAATCCTCTTTATAACTGACTCAAAAAGGGTAATTTTATTTTGGTTATTTCCAATATTTAAAATAGATGAAGAATAATTATATGCAAAGCTGTTTTTAGAAGTATTATCAATTTAAAAAAATCCAGATTTACGATAATGTAAGTGGTCATAGACATTAGTTGAAAACATACTACTATTTTTGTAAAAAGACAAAGTATCGATCTGCTTCCTGTATTTCTTATACATATAGACCAGTGAAAGTCTTGACCTCAACAGACCAGTCTCTATGTTCAGTGGATGGTAACTTATACAGAGACTCACAATTGGCCAATTTATTGACAATAAATAACTGTGGATGCTCAATCCTAACAAGGATGTCAGTAGCCCATCTTCTCCATCGAGGTACAAGGAATGTCTCATAAAAGTGTCTTAAACTTTGGACGACTAGGGGTTTATCTGTCCTGTTGATTTTATCAAAGAACCAGCTTTTGGTTTTATTGATTCTTTATATCTTTCTCTTTGTTTCTATTTGGTTGATTTCTGCCCCTGAGTTTGACTATTTCCTGCCTTTCTTCTATTGGGTTTATTTGCTTCTCTTTGTTCTAAGGTTTTCAGGTGTGCTGTTGCTTGAAGAGTAGCTCTTCAATTTCTTTTTCTTTCTTTATTATTAATCATTCCATTCCTTTAATTCTCAATTGATATCCCACTTTCTGGTTACCCCTGCACAAGCCCTCCATCCAATGACATCCATCTCCTCACTCTCCTTTGCCTCTATGGGGGTATGAGGGTGCTCCTCTTCCAACCCACCCTCTCCCACCTCATCCTTCTTGCATCTCCCTACGCTGGAGCATCAAACTTCCACAGGACCAAGGGCCTCCCATCTCATTGGTGTCAGACAAGGCCATTCTCTGTTACCTATGTGTCTGGAGCCATGGATCCCTCCCTGTACACTCCTTGGTTGGTAGTACAATCCCTGGGATCATTGGGTGGTCAGGCCAGTTGATTTTGTTCTTTCTAAGGGTTAACAATCCCTTGAGTATAAATAAATAAATAAATAAATAAATAAATAAATAAATAAATAAAAGCAAAAGAAGAAATGATACTAGGTTGGAGGGTGATGTTGGTCCAGGAGGAAATAAAGAGTGAAAATATAAGGATGTGTAGATATGCTCTAAATTCATTAAAGTTTTGAATGACTTTATCAAAGAATAAAATAAACTATTCTCTTATAAATCTTTATGTTGGCTATTTTCACTTGTACTCATTGTCTTAGTTAGCTTTTTTGTTGTAGTGATGAACTCTATGACCAACCAACTTAGGGAGAAATGCTTTTTATATCTACTTTATAGTACATCATTAAAGGAAGCAAAAGCAGGCAGTCAAGGCCAAACCTGGGAAAGAGACTGATATAGGAGCAATGATGGGATAGTTTATTGGCATATTTATGACATTCTCAGAAAAAGATCTTATGCATTACAGGTCATCCTGAGTACATTAGTATTTCCTTCAAATACAGGGGCCTCCTGCATTAATCATCGATAAAGAAAATGCCCAATAAACATGCCCACAGGAGAGTCTTATACAAGTATTCCTCAGATGCCTAATCTGTCTCCCATGCAACACCATCTTGCATTGAGAAAGACTTTGTAGCATGTTCAAAAGCAATAAAATACTCAAATTTCAATTATCAGTTATGAATTGATGTAAATTATTAATAACAATATCAATTAAATTACCAATTGCTATTTTTGTTTGAAATGATTATGATAGTTATTACAAGGGTAATTTCCTTCATAAACATTAGATCTATAGTCATAAATTGAGGAAGGCTGTTAAGTAACTTAGTTAGAATTTATATTGTTGTGATAAACATCAGGACAAAAGCAACAAGGGCTTAGAGTTCTTGTTTTTCCCAAAATTTTCTTATGAATATTACAATCACAATATAAAACATTCTGATTTTTAAAACTCTAAAGTCACTGATAATTTAAACTCTTATACCATCTTCTTAAAACATCTAAAAGCAAAGCCCATTTAAAATTCAAAACTTTTCTAAAAATTTCCAACTCTTTTTTTTTTAATTTTTATTTTCTATGTTCTATGTTTACATTCAAAAGGCTTTCCCCTTTCCCAGTTCCCACCCACCATATTTCCCATAGTTCCTCTCCCCCCCCAACTGTTCCCCAATCATTCCCCCTTCCCCCTCGGTTTCTTTATTAAACTGGATGCAATCTTTACAGGCCCAGGGTCCTCTCCTTTCTTCTTCTTGGGAATCATTTGACTTGCTATTTGTGTCTTGAGTATTTAGTGCTTCTGGGCTCATTAATATCCACTTATCAGTGATTGCATTTCATGTGTATTCTTTTGTGATTGGGTTAATTCACTCAGGATGATATTTTCCAGGTCTAACCATTTACCTACAAATTGCATGAATTCATTATTTTTAATTGCTGAGTAGTATTCCATTGTATAAATATACCACATTTTCTGTATCCATTCCTCCTTTGAGGGATATTTGGGCTCCTTCCAATTTCTGGCTATTATAAACAAGGCTGCTATAAGCATAGTGGAGCATGTGTCCTTATTGCATGCAGGGGAATCCTCTGGGTATATGCCCAGGAGTGGTATGCCAGGGTCCTCTGGAAGTGACATGCCCAATTTTCTGAGGAACCGCCAAACTGATTTCCAGAGAGGTTTTACCATTTTGCAATCCCACCAACAGTGGAGGAGTGTTCCTCTTTCTCCACATCCTCGCCAGCACTTGTTGTCTCTTGAGTTTTTAATCTTAGCCATTCTGACTGGTGTGAGGTGGAATCTCAGGGTTGTTTTGATTTGCATTTCCCTGATGACTAATGATGTTGAACATCTTTTAAGGTGTTTCTCGGCCATCCGAATTTCTTCTGGTGAAAATTCTTTGTTTAGCTCTGTGCCCCATTTTTTGATAGGGTTATTTGGTTCTTTGCAGTCTAACTTCTTGAGTTCTTTGTATATATTGGATATTAGCCCTCTGTCGGATGTGGAGTTGGTGAAGATCTTTTCCCACTTTGTTGGTTGCCGTTTTGTCCTTCTGACAGTGTCCTTTGCTTTGCAGAAACTTTGTAATTTTATGAGGTCCCATTTGTCGATTCTTGATCTTAGAGCATAAGCTATTGGTGTTCTGTTCAGGAACTTTTCCCCTGTGCCCAAGTCCTCCAGGGTCTTCCCAAGTTTCTTTTCTAATAGTTTCAGTGTGTCTGGTTTTATGTGGAGGTCCTTGATCCACTTGGAGTTGATCTTAGTGCAAAGAGATAAGAGTGGGTCAATTCACATTCTTCTGCATGTTGACCTCCAGTTGAACCAGCACCATTTGTTGAAAAGGCTATCGTTATTCCACCGGATGGTTGTGGCTCCTTTATCAAAGATCAAGTGACCATAAGTCTGTGGGTTAATTTCTGGGTCTTCAATCCTGTTCCACTGATCTGCTTGCCTGTTGCTATACCAATACCATGCAGTTTTTAAAACAATGTCTCTGTAGTACTGCTTGAGGTCAGGGATATTGATTCCCCCAGAAGTCCTTTTATTGTTGAGAATAGTTTTTGCTATCCTGGGTTTTTTGTTGCTCCAGATGAATTTGAGAATTGCTCTTTCTAGATCTATGAAGATTTGAGTTGGGATTTTGATGGGGATCGCATTGAATCTGTATATTGCTTTTGGCAAGATGGCCATTTTTATTATATTGATTCTGCCAATCCAGGAGCAAGAAATATTTTTCCATCTTCTGAGGTCTTCTTCGATTTCTTTCTTCAAAGACTTGAAGTTCCTGTTGTACAGATCTTTTGCTTGTTTGGTTAGAGTTATGCCAAGATACTTTATGTTGTTTGTGGCTATTGTGAAGGGTGTTATTTCCCTAATTTCTTTCTCAGCCTGCTTGTCCTTTGAGTATAAGAAGGCCACTGACTTGCTTGAGTTAATTTTATAACCTGCCACTTTGCTGAAGTTGTTTATCAGCTGTAGAAGTTCTCTGGTGGAGTTTTTTGGGTCGCTTAGGTAAACTATCATATCGTCTGCAAATAATGATAGTTTCACTTCTTCCTTTCCAATTTGTATCCCTTTGACTTCCTTATGTTGTCTAATTGCTCTTGCTAGAACTTCAAGTACTATATTGAAAAGATATGGAGAGAGAGGGCAGCCTTGTCTAGTCCCTGATTTTAGTGGGAATGCTTCAAGTTTCTCTCCATTTATTTTGATGTTGGCTACTGGTTTGCTGTAGATTGCTTTTACTATGTTTAGGTATGGGCCTTGAATTCCTGCTCTTTCCAAGACTTTAGCATGAAAGGATGCTGAATTTTGTTGAATGCTTTTTCAGCATCTAATGAGATGACCATGTGGTTTTTTTCTTTCAGTTTGTTTATGTAGTGGATTACATTGATGGATTTCCGTATATTGAACCATCCCTGCATCCCTGGGATGAAGCCTACTTGATCATGGTGGATGATCGTTTTAATGTGCTCTTGGATTCGGTTAGCAAGAATTTTATTTAGTATTTTTGCATCTATATTCATAAGAGAAATTGACCTGTAGTTCTCTTTCTTTGTTGGATCTTTTTGTGGTTTAGGTATTAGCGTAATTGTGGCTTCGAAGAATGAGTTGGGCAGTGTCCCTTCTGTCTCTATTTTGTGGAATAGTTTGAAAAGTGTTGGTGTTAAGTCTTTTTGAAGGTCTGGTAGAATTCTGCACTAAAACCATCTGGTCCCGTACTTTTTTTGGTTGGGAGGCTTTCTATAACCCCTTCTATTTCTTTAGGGGTTATGGGACTATTTAGCTGATCTACTTGATGCTGATTTAATTTTGGTATTTGATATCTGTCTAGGAAATTGTCCATTTCCTCCAGATTCTCCAGTTGTTTTGAGTATAGACCTTTGTAGTAGGATCTGATGATCTTTTGAATTTCCTCAGTTTCTGTTGTTATGTCTCCCTTTTCATTTCTAATTTTGTTAATTTGTATACTGTCTCTGTGTCCTTTGGTTAGTCTGGCTAAGGGTTTATCTATCTTGTGGATTTTCTCAAAGAACCAGCTCCTGGTCTTGTTGATTCTTTGTATGGTTCTCTTTGTTTCTATTTGATTGATTTCAGCCCTGAGTTTGATGATTTCTTGTCTTCTACTCCTCCTGGGTGAATTAACTTGTTTTTCTTCCAGGGCTTTAAGGTGTGCCATTAAGTTGCTAGTGTATGCTCTCTCCAGTTTCTTTTTGGATGCACTTAGAGCTATGAGTTTTCCTCTTAGCACTGCTTTCATTGTGTCCCATAGATTTGGGTAGGTTGAACCTTCATTTTCATTGAATTCTAAAAAGTCTTTGATTTCTTTTTTTATTTCTTCCTTGACCAAGGTGTCATTGAGTTGAGTATTGTTCAATTTCCATGTGTATGTGTGCTTTCTGTTGTATTTGTTGTTATTGAAGACCACTCTTACTCCCTGGTGATCTGATAGGAGGCATGGGATTAGCTCGATCTTCTTGTATTTGTTGACATCTGTCTTGTGACCAATTATATGGTCTATTTTTGGAGAAGGTACCATGTGGAGCTGAGAAAAAGTTATATTCTTTAGCTTTAGGATGAAATGTTCTATATATATCTGTTAAATCCAGTTGGTCCAGAGTTTCAATTAGTTTCACTGTGTCCCTGTTTAGTTTCTGCTTTCCTGATCTGTCCATTGAGGAGAGTGGAGTGTTGAAGTCACCCACAATTATTGTGTTAGGTGTAATGTGTGCTTTAAGCTTTAGTAAGGTTTCTTTTACGAATGAGGCTGCCCTTGCATTTGGAGCATAGATGTTCAGTATTGAGAGCTCTTCTTGGTGGATTTTCCCTTTGGCCAGCAAGAAGTGACCTTCTGAGTCTCTTTTGATGATTTTAGGTTGGAAGTCAATTTTATCTGATATTAGAATGGCTACTCCAGCTTGTTTCCTGAGACCATTTGCTTGTAAAATTGTCTTCCAGCCTTTTACTCTAAGGCAGTGTTTGTCTTTAACACTGAGATGGGTTTCCTGTATGCAGCAAAATGTAGGGTCCTGTTTCCGTATCCAGTCTGTTAATCTATGTCTTTTTATTGGGGAATTGAGTCCATTGATGTTAAGAGATATTAAGGAATAGTAATTATTTCCTCCAGACATTTTTGAAATTATATTTATTTATTTTATTTATTTTTTTTATATTCGAGAGGTTACCTTCTTTTAGGTTTGATGAGAGGAGGTTTCTATCTTGTTTCTTCCCGGGTGTAGTTTCCGTCCTTGTCTTGGTGTTTTCCCCCTATTATCCTTTGTAGGGCTGGATTTGTGGAAAGATATCGTGCAAATTTGGTTTTGTCATGGAATACCTTGATGTCTCCATCTATGGCGATTGAGAGCTTTGCTGGGTAAAGTAGTTTTGCCTGAAGTTTGTGTTCTCTTAGAGTTTGCATTATATCTGCCCAGGATCTTCTAGCTTTCATGGTCTCAGTTGAGAATTCTGGTGTTATTCTGATAGGTCTTCCTTTATAAGTCACTTGGCCTTTTTCTCTTGCTGCCTTTAATATTCTTTCTTTGTTTAGTACATTTGGAGTTTTGATTATTATGTGACGGGATGTATTTCTGTTCTGGTCCAGTCTGTTTGGGGTTCTATAGGCTTCTTGTATATTCATGGGCATCTCTCTCTTTAGGTTGGGGAAGTTTTCTTCCATAATTTTGTAGAAGATATTTGCTGGCCCTTTAACTTGTACATCTTCATTCTCGTCTATACCTATGATCCTTAGGTTTGGTCTTCTCATTGTGTCCTGGATTTCCTGGATGTTTTGGGTTACAGCCTTTTTGCATTTAGTATTTTCTTTGACTGTTGAATCAATGGTTCCTATGGTATCTTCGGCTTCTGATATTCTGTCTTCTATCTCTTGTATTCTATTGTTGATATTTGCATCTATGGCCCCTGATTTCTTCCCAAGGTTTTCTATCTCCAATGTTGTCTCCCTCTGCGATTTCTTAGTTGTTTCTACTTCTGTTTTTAGTACCTGGATGGATGTGCTCAGATCTTTCGCTTGCTTGATTGTGTTTTCATGTATTTCTTTAATAGATTTTTGTGTTTCCTCTTTCATAGCTTCTACTTGTTGGCCCACGTTCTTCTGTATTTCTTTAAGTGATTTTTGTCTTTCTTCCTTATTGTCTTCTTCTTTTTGATCCATCTTCTCCTGCATTTCTTGAAGTGATTTTTGTATTTGCCTTGTAAAGGCTTCTAACTTTTGATCCATTTTCTCCTCTATTTCTTTATGAGATTTTTATATGTGTTCAGCTACCAGCATCCTGACCAGTGATTTTATATCCAAGTCTTGTTTTTCTGGTGTTTTGGGGTATCCAGGGCTTCCTGTTGTTGGCGAACTGGGTTCAGATGCTGTCATGTTGCCTTGATTTCTGTTAGTGACATTCCTTCGTTTAACTTTTGCCATCTGGTTATTTCTGGTGTTAGTTGACCTTGTTGTCACTGGCTGGTGTTTGAATCTCCTGCAATGCTGGGCTTACCTGTTGTTTCTCTTCTGGTGGTTATGCGTGATTGCTGCTCAATGGGATCACGAGCTGGCTGCCACCAGCTGACTTTGTGCACGGCCTGAGGTCTCTGGGAAGTGTGGGAGAGTGCAGCAGAGCCTCGGTAGGTGCTGCTGGACCTGCCTAGTAGGCAGAGCCTAGCCGATCCCCTCACGTGGTAGCCCCTGATGGAATCTATCTACCTGTGCCTTTCCAGCTGTGTCCTGGTTGCAATATGGAGGCCTGCCGCTATGGTTGGTCCGGGGTCCTGGGGATCTGGGTGGATCCGGCTGCCTCGGTGCACGTCCTAAGCTCGCAGGGACATGCTGCAGAGCCTAGGCGCCTGTGCCCGCCTCTGGGCAGGAGCAGCGCTCCCTGCTCTAGTCCCAGACGGAGTCCCTACCTGTGCCTTTCCAGCTGTGTTCTGGTTGCAATATGGAGGCCTGCTGCTATCGCTGGTCTGGGGTCCTGGGGAGCTGGGTGGATCCGGCTGCCTCGGTGCACGTCCTAAGCTCGCAGGGATGTGGTGCAGAGCCTAGGCGCCTGTGCCCGCCTCTGGGCGGGAGCTTAGCAGTGCTCCCTGTTCTAGTCCTAGTCCCAGACAGAGTCCCTACCTGCGCCTTTCTAGCTGTGTCCTTGTTGCAATATGGAGGCCTGCTGCTATCGCTGGTCCGGGGTCCTGGGGAGCTGGGTGGATCCGGCTGCCTAGGTGCACGTCCTAAGCTCGCAGGGACGTGCTGCAGAGCCTAGGCGCCTGTGCCCGCCTCTGGGCAGGAGCTTAGCAGCGCTCCCTGCTCCAGTCCCAGATGGAGTCCCTACCTGCGCCTTTCCAGCTGTGTCCTGGTTGCAATATGGAGGCCTGCTGCTATCGCTGGTCCAGGGTCCTGGGGAGCTGGGTGGATCCGGCTGCCTAGGTGCACGTCCTAAGCTCGCAGGGACGTGCTGCAGAGCCTAGGCGCCTGTGCCCGCCTCTGGGAGGGAGCTTAGCAGCACTCCCTGTTCTAGTCCTAGTCCCAGACAGAGTCCCTACCTGCGCCTTTCTAGCTGTGTCCTTGTTGCAATATGGAGGCCTGCTGCTATCGCTGGTCCAGGGTCCTGGGGAGCTGGGTGGATCCGGCTGCCTAGGTGCACGTCCTAAGCTCGCAGGGCAAAATTTCCAACTCTTACAAGTCCGAAGCATCATAACTAGTCTTCCGTGAACTCAAAAAAAAAGTAACATATATTTTTTACTCTAAGTAGGAATACTTGGTGCATTCACATATCAAATCAAATCAAACCAATGTCTAATACTATAAGACTCAGTGTAATTCTTCTTGTACTCATGATCTTTTGGGTAAAAAGTACCAGTGTCATTCCATTTCTCTGGCTCAGCCACGCTCAGAACACATAACTAGTGTTCTAATCTCAGGTTAGCTCTGCTCCATATCTGATGCTGTTTGGTTGATCATGCCATAGCACAGGCATTTTTGCAATTCAGAGGTCCCTGACACAAATGGCCTGGACCTTTGACAATACTCTTTATTTGGCTTTCTTTAAAATATCTGACTTCTGTATGCTACCTAGCCTCAACTTCCTTCCATGACCTCTTCAATCCCAGTGTATCTCCAGAACTATAACTTCAGATTTACTAATGGCCATTCCTCATTTTCTCTCCATGACCCACTTCATGTTTCAATGCTACTACCAGTTGGGAGATTCTTACCGATTTCCAAGTTTATCTGCCAGCATGAGGTTAAAACATTGCCCTCTCTGGATCACAGCTTATGTATGTTAACCCTGAGCAAATACATTCCAGAAGGTTACACTACCATCACAAATTCTTTCTCGTCCCTAGTTGACGATCATTGATTGTCTCAGCAAAGCAAAGATTTCATGTTCATGGTAGTGGTCTTGGTCTTGGTTAACTACGGCCAGTACATTTGCCCCAGATGCCTATGACGTCAAATAGATTCTTCCACCTCCCCTTTCAACCACCATCCTTTCTACACACCTCCCATGTTCTTTCTTCAAGGCAAAGCTTCTATGTCTCTTTTTTCCCCAAGTTTGTTTGTATGCGTGTTTGTGTGTGTTTGTGTGTGTGTGTGTGTGTGTGTGTGTGTGTTCCTAAAAGTATAATACAAACTTCCAAGTCACTGTAATGTTACTTGTGTGTTTATGATTTCAGGGAAATGCTATACACATCAAGTATCACCAACATGGTTGCCTAAAAGGGAATGTAACAATGGCAACATCAACAGATATGTGAACGTCTTCGATAGACCTCTCATGAAATCTGAACCTTAAATGCAGAACCACATTTTTTTAATTCATAATACGTATCTATCTTATTGAGCCTTGAAGGCACTCTCAAACTTTCCTGTGAACTTCATAAATGAGGCCTCTATGTTTTACCAATCTCGGCCTTAACACTTAAGTTCCCATCATAAAGCATCACATGCTGCTCACAAAATGGTTTTCTAGTTCAGAGTTCCAGAGTTGATCTCTCCCAAACATCCCCCAATCCAAAGATAGCTCTATCACATTAATACCTGGATTTCTATTAAGAAATCTGATAAAATATCATGGTGGCAATTACTTGGTGAAAGAGCTGAATTGTATCAGCTTATGTTACCGTATCATAGAGGAAAGTGAGAACAGGAACTTAACGTTAGGAACTTAAGCACATGCCAGGGAAGAACTCTCCTACTTACATTGCTCCTCATTGCTTGCTCAGCCTTCTTTCTTATATAACTGAGGACGGCACTACCCACATAAGTGTGTCCCTCCCATATCAGTCATTAAAAAATATGACAGACTGGCCTATAGGCAAATCTTACATAGGTCTTTTCTAAGTTGAAAGTTTCTATTGCTAAATGACCCTACCTTGTGTAAGGGTGACATAAAATTACATAGCACAGTAACATTAAAATGAATTTCTGGTTAGTTCTGAATGTTTGTCCCTAAAAAACTTGGGTGATTTTATCCTTAAGTGGCAGAGATTATGATTGTTTGATGCAAAGGCTTTTGGAGGTGACGAAATCTAGGTAAAAGTATTGTTATGTACACCATGATTGTGACAGTAAATATTTAAGGGCAAGAAATCAACAGTTGCTTTCCATGTCATTCTCTGCATCTTTGGACTAAAAGAAGCTACCATCAGCAAAGATTCAGTCACAGGAAACTGAGTTCTCCAGACTTTAAAACTGTGAATCAAATTATTTTTTATAATTATAACTTAGAAAGTATGTAACATAAGGTTACAAAATGAAAAAGAGTCATCAACAGTGAATGTCAATGTAGATCTATCTCTCCTCTTACCTAAAATTATTGGCATAGCCATCTATAAGCAGTAAAAGCCTAGAGTGGATAATGCTGCAGAATATAAGGAAACAGGAAACTAGTCTGCCTGGGATGGTTAGCATCAAGACCAGAGAATGAAATAAATATAAAAGTAGAACTTAATGAAAGCTTGCTCTGGAGAAGAACATAATTATATATTCCCTATGATTTGGCATTAGAAAGAACAACAGTTTTACAAGGAATATACGTAGTACTCATTCCATCGAACTGTTCCATGTGCTGCTTCATATTTATTCTCTTAGTTGTGAATTATCTGAATAATTACTCTTGTTCGAAATGAGGGTAGCTTCTGGCTGTCCTAATCCTTCATTATAAGCAAAACAAACAAACAAACAAACAAAAATCCAAAAACATGTACATACATGTTCAGTTGCCTTTCTTCCTATATTTTTTCAGGTAAACCTGAAATCAATTTTCAACAATTTTTTTGTTTTATTTTTAATTCTACATGAGAAAATATCTCAGTTTATGTATCTTCAAGGTAAGGTGATTTATACAGGTCATATCAAGGATTCAGGGTCTAGAAAGTGTCAAAATATATCAGGTAGGGACAGGGTGGTGTGAATGAAATAGAAATCAAGAATGAAATGCTAAGAAAAATGTATGGGAATAACTATAATATCACTATATTTTATGATTTGTAAACTGTGATGTAATTAAAGTGGTTAAATACTTTGGAAAAGAAATCTAGGGTATTTTGCTTGGCCTTCTTTTTATTTCTGGATTTTCCAAAAATTCATCATAATGTTTCTCTCTATATAAACCTTATAAACAGACACTGATTAGAGATCTATGCATTTTCCATAAATTTGCAAAAGTGTTAATAAACAGTGACAAAATTATGTGACAACAGGAAAAGTATCAAGGATTGACATTATACAACATCTTTACCTAAGAAAAAGTACTATATCACAATGTTTCTCAAATTTATTATTTTTGGTAAGTTGCAATTTATTTTCTATATATCTAATTGCTTTGCTACACAGAAAGTTCACAGAAAACTCTAAAAGAATTTTAATATTTGATAGTTCAGGGCGATAATTTTCAGTTGAGCATGTCAAAGCTTTTGAATAAAATATAGCTTTTGATAGTGTCAGGCCTCCATCACATAGGGTACTGACAGCTTTTGTTTTCCTTTACATTTGGTTTTCAAAATTGCTCATTCCCTTCCATTTTCCTTTTGTGTATTTTGGAATTTCCATGCTCATACCTGAAGCTGAACGCTGGAGGGAATGAATGCTCTATCGCTTGTTCAGGAGATCTCTTCTGTTAAACTTTCTTTCAAACAATCAATTTGTCAGATCAGAGGCATATCTTTGGTGAGAGCTCCTCTGAACTGAGCTGACGGGGTTAGGCCAGGGTCAGCAGTCTGATAAATCAAACAAAAAGACAACTTCAAGAACTATAGTCGAGAGGACTGGGGATTAGCACAGATGGCATTATCTGCAAGTTGACATTGATAAAAAAAAAAAAGCATATTTGTAAGAGGTAGCTTGCAAGAGTTCCTGCGCCCAATTCTTCTACTCCTGTCCTCCCAAGTGACATTCAGATTAATTAGGAAAGTTAAAAAGGAAAGAGTCTCATAATCCATTTATCTACCAAGTGGTAAGATTCAAAAATTAAATCTTGATGGTCTTCAATAAAGAAGCTTAACAAAGATTAAGGGTTATCAATCTTTCTGTAAGCAATGAAAACACGGTGACCTTAAATAGGATGGCAAGAAGTGATACAAACATTCAGGGCACACACTTCTTGGCAGATGCATACATATATCTCACATTTATTTACAAACCATAAATCTTAAAAATGAGAATAAATTGTTTCATAACATATTTTTTAAAAACAAAATTATGTTAAATAGTTACATCTAAATTTAGTTAATTAAAACAGAAAATTTTTCTGTTTGAGGGTGATGAACAGCATGAGTAAAGAAAATAATTAAGAACTTTTATGCTTATAAATTTCAAATCGGTAATAAAATATTTTTAATATAGACATATATAAGTCATCATGCATCTTATATCTGTGACTACTTTGTCTCAAAATACAAAAGAAATGACTGAAATGAATAAGTACATGAAAGGTTTTTTTTTTACCAATTAAAATAGGACATTCTGTATACCTCAAATAGATACATAAAGAAAATAATATCACTAAATTATAAATATCTGGACATTTTATAAAAATAAAAATATATTAGTGACTGAGGATGCTGAAAAGTATTGAAATGTTAAATTAAAACACAGCCAAAGAGATGGGATAAATAGGGGGGTTCTGAGAGGAGTTTGGGAAGAGGGAAAACATAATCAAAATATTATATAAAAAATTAAAAAGTACATCAAAATACTGTCGCTACCTCATCTGTCTCCATAAATATTCAAGAAGCCAGCTGAGCACTAAGAAAAAAATCAGTTTTAGTAAAAAGATGATAAAAATTGCTAAATGATATATTATAAATAATATATTAAAAAGAAATATAATAACTTATTCCATAGCATTTCTGTTTTGCTTTTTAATTTGTTGAGCCAGGATTTTAAGCAAAATTGAATAAGTAAACATTATGTACTATATAAATGGATATTATTGAGAATAAAACTGCATTGTATTTTACAATACTCTGTGTGTCATTCTTATTAAATGTCCTATAAACAGAAAAGTAGTAATTGTGTTTTCTAGATACTATAAATGTTCTAAAATGAGAGTGAAAGTGTATTTTTATTTATTTATTTTTAATTTAAATTATTTTATTTACTTATACTCCAGTCATTGTTCTCCCCCCATTGTCCTCCCTCCCACAATTCCTCATTGAATTCCTCTTTCCTCTTGTCTCTGAGAGGGTGTTTTCCCCTGACAAGGCTCTCCAGGATTAAGTTCATCTTCCCCCACTGAGGCCTAACCAGATAGACCTCTGCTATGTATGTGCCCAGGGCCTCAGGCCAGCCCTTTTATGGTGCTGGTTGGTGTCTCAGTCTCTGGGATTGCCCTGGGGTCTGAGTCAGTTGAGACTGCTGGTCTTCCTTTGGGGTAGCTTCCCCTTTCAGCTTCTTCAATCCTTCACCAAATCCAACCATAGTTGTTCCCAAATTCAGTCCAATGGTTGCTTGTAATTATCTGCCTCTGTCTCAATCAGCTGCTGGTAGGGCCTCTCTGTGGAAAGCCATGTCAGACTTTCATGTGTAAGCACATCATAGCATAATAGGGCTTGGTGCCCTCCCATGAGATGGATCCCAAGTTGGGCTAGTTATTGGGCCACCTTTCCTTCAGTCTCTTCTCCATTTTTGTCCCTGCAGTTCTTTTAGATAAGAACAATTCTGAGTCAAGAATTTGGCTGTGGGTTAGCAACCCTGTCTCTCTCATTGAGGTCCTGTCTATCTACTGGAGCTAAACTCCTCAAGTACCCTTTCCCCATTATTTGGCATTTTGGCTAAGATCACCCCAGTAAGTCCTGAAAATGTCCTACCTTTCAGGTCTCCAATACTCTCTAGAGGGTCCCCCTACCTCCCACTCCCTGAGGCTGCTTATTTCCATTTAGTCTCTTGGCCCTTTTAGATTCTCTCCTGTTTCCTCCTTCCCATATGTGATCCTGTTCCCCCTTTCCCCTTTTCCTCCCTTCTCTCACCCATGTCTCTTTCTCCTACTGCCTTCCATGATTATTTTCTTCCCTCTTCTAAGTGGGGTTTAAACCTCCTCACTTGGGCATGTCTGCTTGTTACACTTCATGGATGCAGGGGTGGTTCAACATATGAAAATCCATAAATGTAGCATACTATATAAACAAACTCAAGGAGAAAACACACATGATCATCTTCTTAGATGCTGGAAAAGTTATTGACAAAATATAATAACCATTTATGTTAAAAGTTCTAGAGTGATCAGGAATTCAAGGTGCATATGTAAGCATAATAAGAGCAATACATAGCAAACCAACAGTCAAAATCAAATTAAATGGAGAGAAACTAGAGGCAATCCCACTAAAATCTGGGACAAGACAAGGTTGCCCAGTCTTTTCCAATTTATTGAATATGGTACTCAAAGTTCAAGCTAGATTGATTAGACCAAAAAAGGAAATCAAGGGGATACAAATTGGAAAGGAGATAGTCAAAGTATTGCTATTTGTGGATGATATGATAGTATATATATTTGACCGCAAAATCTACTAGAGTACTCCTATAGTTCATAAACAACTTCAGCAAAGTGGCAAAACTGACTCAAGTGTTTGTTTTTGCACAGACTATAATGAATATTCTCTCAAGTAAAATGAACAAAAATGGGTCAGAGACTGAAGGAATGGCCAATCATTAACTGACCCAGCTAGAGACCCATCATCCCATGGGCAAGTACCAACTCCTGATCCTATTAGTGATGCTTACAGACAGTAGTATAATTGTCCTCTGAGAGAATCTGCCCAGCAGCTTACTGAAACAGACTCAGATACCCACAGCCAAACATAGGACAAAGATTGGGATTCTTTTTTTTTTTAAATTTTCTTTAGTTACATTTCAAATATTACCCCCTCTCCAGGTCTCCCATCCAGAAACACCATTGACCATCCCCCCTACCACTGTCTCTATAGGGGTGTTACCCACCCACCCATCCACTCCAGCCTTTGTACCATCTCAGGCATTCTGCTACACTGGGGCATCGAACCCTGCATAGGAGCAAGGGCTGCTCCTACCACTGATGTCCAACAAGTCCATCCTTTACAACATACATGGCCGGTCCCAATGCTCACTCCATGTGTACTCTTTAGTCTGGTTGGTTGATATTGTTATACTTTCTATGGGATGGCAAATCCCTTCAACTACTTCAGTCCTTTCTATAACTCCTCCATTTGGGGACCCAACACTCAGTCCAATAGTTGGCTGTGAGCATCCACCTCTGTATTTGTCAGGCTCTGGCAGAGCCTCTCAGGAGATAGCTCCCTTCAGCAGATACTTCCTGGCATTTCCAATAGCATCGAGGTTTGGCGACTGTATATGAAATGAAGGCACAGGCAGTGGGGCAGTCTCTAGATGACCTTTCCTCACTCTGCTCCACACTTTGTCTCGGCATTTCTTCCTGTGTATTTTCTTCCACATTCTAAAAAGCACTGAAGCATCCACACTTTGGTCTTTGTTTTTCTTGAGCTTCATATAGTTTGTTAATTGTATCTTGGATATTCTGAGCTTTTGGGGTAATATCCACTTATCAGTGAGAGCATATCTTGTGTGTTCTTTTATGACTGGTTTACATCATTCAGGGTATTTTCTAGTTCCATGCATTTGCCTGTGAATTTCATGAAGTCACTGTTTTTTAATAACTGAGTAGTATTCCATTGTGTGAATGTACCACATTTTCTGTGTCCATTCCTCCATTGAGGGACATTTAGGTTGTTTCCAGCTTCTGGCTATTATAAATATGGCTGCTATGAACACAGAAGAGCATTTGTTCTTATGACATGTTGGAGCATCTTCTGGGTATATGCCCAGGAGAGGTATAGCTGGGTCCTTAGGTAGTACTATGTCCAATTTTTCTGAGGAAACAACAGACTGAATTCAGAGTGGTTGTACCAGCTTGCAATCCCACCAGCAATGGAGGAGTGTTCCTCTTTATCCACATCCTTGCCAGCTTCTGCTCTTACCTGAATTTTGAACTTAGGCATTATGACTGGTGTGAGATGCAATCTCAGGGTTGTTTTGATTTACATTTCTATGATGACTAAGGATGTTAAACATTTCTTTAGGTGTTTCTCAACCTAAAGCTTTCAACCTTTACCTCTGTTTGCCATTTTTTAATAGGGTGATTTTTTCCTATGGAATCTAATTTGAGCTCTCTCTCTCTCTCTCTCTATATATATATATATATATATATATATGTGTGTGTGTGTGTGTGTGTGTGTGTGTGTGTGTATGTGTGTATGTATATATACATATATATGTATATATATACATATATATGTGTGTGTTATATATATATAATATATATGTATATAGATTGAATATTAGCACTATATTGAATGCAGGACTAGTAAAGATCTTTTTCCAATCTGTTGGTTGCTATTTTGTCCTATTGGCAGTGTCCTTTGACTTACAGAAGCTTTGCAATTTTATGAGGTCCCATTTGTCGATTCTTGATCTTAGAGCATAAGCTACTGGTATTCTTTTCAGAAAAATTTCCCCTGTGCCCATGTGTTCTAGACTTTTCCTCACTTTCTCTTCTATTAGATCCAGTGTATCTGGTTTTTTATGGAAGTCCTTGACACACTGATATGTAAGTTTTGTACAAGGAGATACAAGGTGGGTCGATTTGCATCCAGCACTATTTTTTGAAAATGTTGTCTTTTTCCCAGTGGATGGTTTTAGCTCCTTTGTCAAAGATCAAGTGATCATAGGTATATGGGTTCATTTCTGGGTTGGTTCTATTCCATTGATCTACCTGCCTGCTACTCTACCAGTACCATGCAGTTTTGATCATGATTGCTCTGTAGTACAGTTTGAGGTCAGGGATGTTGATTACACCAGAAGTTCTTTTATTGTTAAGAATAGGTTTTGCTATCCTTGGTTTTGGTTATTCCAAGTGAATTTGAGTACTTCTCTTTCTAACTCTATGAAGAATTGAGTTGGAATTTTGATGGGATTGCATTGAATCTGTAAATTTGTTAAGGCAAGATGGCCATTTTTATTATATTAATTCTGCTAATCCATGAGCATGAGAGATATTTTCATATTCTGAGGTCTTCTTCAATTTCTTTCTTCAGGGCCTTGAAGTTCTTGTCATATAGATCTTTTACTTGTTTGGATAAAGTCACAGAAAAATATTTTATATTGTTGGTGACTACTATGAAGACTTTCATTTCCTTAACTTCTTTCTCAGCCTGTTTATCCTTTAAGTATATGATATCTAATGATTTGGTTGAGTTAATTTTGTATCCAGTCACTTTGCTGAAGTTGTTTTGCAGATTTAGGAGTTCTCTGGTAGAGTTTTTGGGGTTATTTAAGTATACTATCATATCATCTGCAAATAGTGATATTTTAACTTCTTCCTTTCCAATTTGTATATCTTTGTCCTTTTTTTGTTGTCTAATTGCTTTAGATAGAAATTCAAGTTGTATTGAATAGATAGGGAGAGAGGAGACAGCCCTGTCTATTCCCTGATTTTAGTGGGATTGCTTCAAGTTTACTGCCATTTAGTTTGATGTTGACTATTGGTTGGCTGTATATTGCTTTCACTATGTTTAGGTATGAGCCTTGAATTCCTATCTTTCCAAGACTTTTAACATGATGGGATGTTGAATTTTGCTAAATTATTTTCAACATCTAATGAAATGATTATGTGTTTTATTTCTTTGAGTTTGTTTATATAATAGATTGCATTGATGGATTTCCATATTTGAACCAATCCTGCATCCCTGGGATGAAGCCTACTTGATCATGGTGGATGATCATTTTGAAGTGTTCTTGCATTTGGTTTTCAGGAATTTTAGTGAGTATTTTTGCATCAATATCGATAAAGGAATTTGGTCTGAAGTTCTATTTCTTTGTTGGGTCTTTATGTAGTTTAGGTATAAGTGTAATTATGACTTCATAGAACAAATTGGGTAGTGTTCCTTCTGTTTCTATTTTGTGAAATAGTTTGAAGAATATGAGTACTAAGTCTTCTTTGAAGGTCTCATTGAATTCTGCCCTAAACCTCTCTGGTCCAGGGCTTTTCTTGGTTAGGGGATTTTAATGATTACTTCTATTTCTTTAGAGGTTCTGGGTCTGTTTAGGTGGTTTATCTGGTCCTGATTTAACTTTGGTACTTGGTATCTGTCTAAAAATTGCCCATTTTATCAAGATTTTTCAGTTTTTTTGAGTATAGGCTTTTGTAGTAGGATCTGATGATTTTTTTTAATTTCCTCAGTTTCTGTTGTTATAGCCTCCTTTTCATTTCTGATTGTGTTAATTTGGATACTATCTCTGTGGCCTCTGGTTAGTCTGGCTTAGAGTTTATCTATCTTGATAACCTTGTTGACAAAGGTTGACAATAGTCACCAAAAATATAAAGTATGTTGATGTGACTTTAACAAAAAAAGGTCTGTATGACTCTATCTTTGATTTTCTCAAAGAACTATTTTTTTTTTTTTTGGCTTGTTCAATCATTGTATGTTCGTTTTTGTCTCTACTTGTTTGTTTTCAGCCCTGAGTTTCTTTCCTGCCCTATACTCCTCTTCGGTGCATTTTATTCTTTTTTGCTCTAGAGCAGTCTTAAACTGTTCTCTCTAATTTCTTTTTGAAGGTACTCAGAGCTATGAGTTTTCCTCTTAGCACCGCTTTCATTGTGTTCCATAAGTTTGGGTATGTTGTGCTTTCATTTTCAGTAAAATTCTAAAAGGTCTTTAATTCTTTCTTTATTTTTTCCTTGACCAAGTTATTATTGAGCAGAACATTGATCAACTTCCACATGTATGTGGGTTTTTTCTTGTTTTTGTTGCCATTGAAGACCAGCCTTAGTCTGTGGTGTTTTGATATGGGATTATTGTAATCTTTTTATATTTGTTGAGGCCTGTTTTGTGATCGATTATATGATCAGTCTTGAGAAAGGTACCATGAGGAGTGGAGAAGTAGTTATATTCTTTTGTTTTAGGATGAATTGTTCTATAGATATCTGTTAAATCTGTTTAGTCCATAACTTCTGTTAATTTCACTGTGTCTCTCTTTAGTTTCTGTTTCCATGATCTATTCATTGATGAGAGAGGGGTGCTGAAGTCTCCCCCTAATGTTGTATGGTATGCAGTGTGTACTTTGAGCTCAAGTTAAGTTTCTTTTATAAATGTAGGTGCTCTTGCACTTGGAGCATAGATATTCAGAATTGATACCTCTTCTTGGCAGATCTTCCCTTTAATGACTATGAAGTGTTCTTTCTTCTCTTTTTTGATAATTTTTTGTTGAAAGTTGATTTTATTCGATATTAGAATGGGTATTCCAGATTGTTTCTTGGGACCATTTGCTTGGAGGGTTATTTTCCAGTCCTTTACTCTGAGGTAGTGCGTGCCTTTGCCACTGAGGTGGATTTTCTGTATGCACCAAAATGTTGGGTCCTGTTTACGTATCCAGTCTATGTCTTTTTATTGGTGAATTGAGTCCATTGATGTTATGATATATTAAGTAATAGTGATTTTCCTTCCTTTTTATTGTTTGAGGTGTAATTATGTTTATTTGGCTATCTTCTTTTGGGTTTTTTGAAAGAATATTACTGCCTTGCTTTTCCTAGGATGTAGTTTCCCTCATTGTGTTGGAGTTTTCCATCTATTATCCTTTGTAGGGCTGGATGTTTAGAAAGATATAGTAGACATTGGTTTTGTCATGGAATATCTTGGTCTCTCCATCTATAGTAATTGAGAATTTTCCTGGGTATCGTAGCCTGGACTGGCATTTGTGTTTTCTTAGAGTCTATAGGACATCTGCCCAGGATCTTCTAGCTTTCATAGACTCCAGTGAGAAGTCTGTTGTAATTCTAATCAGCCTGCCTTTACATGTTACTTGACGATTTTCCCTTGCTGCATTTCTTTTTAAAATCTTTTTTTTTTTTTTTTTTTTTTTTTTTTTTTTTTTTTGGTTTTTTGAGACAGGGTTTCTCTGTATAGCTCTGGCTGTCCTGGAACTCACTCTGTAGACCAGGCTGGCCTCAAACTCAGAAATCCGCCTGTCTCTGCCTCCCAAGTGCTGGGATTACAGGAGTGCGCCACCACCGCCCAGCCCCTTGCTGCTTCTTTTTTTAATTTTTATTTTCTATATTCTATGTTTACATTTCAAAGGCTTTCCCCTTTCCCAATTCCCACCCACCATAGTTCCCATAGTTCCTCTCCCCCCCAACTATTCCCCAATCATTCCCCTTCCCCCCTCAGTTTCTTTACTAAACTGGATGCAATCTTTACAGGCCCAGGGTCCTCTCCTTTCTTCTTCTTGGGAATCATTTGACTTGCTATTTGTGTCTTGAGTATTTAGGGCTTCTGGGCTCATTAATATCCACTTATCAGTGATTGCATTTCATGTGCATTCTTTTGTGATTGGGTTAATTCACTCAGGATGATATTTTCCAGGTCTAACCATTTACCTACAAATTGCATGAATTCATTATTTTTAATTGCTGAGTAGTATTCCATTGTATAAATATACCACATTTTCTGTATCCATTCCTCCTTTGAGGAATATTTGGGCTCCTTCCAATTTCTGGCTATTATAAACAAGGCTGCTATAAACATAGTGGAGCATGTGTCCTTATTGCATGCAGGGGAATCCTCTGGGTATATGCCCAGGAGTGGTATGCCAGGGTCCTCTGGAAGTGACATGCCCAATTTTCTGAGGAACCACCAAACTGATTTCCAGAGCAGTTTTACCATTTTGCAATCCCACCAACAGTGGAGGAGTGTTCCTCTTTCTCCACATCCTCGCCAGCACTTGTTGTCTCTTGAGTTTTTAATCTTAGCCATTCTGACTGGTGTGAGGTGGAATCTCAGGGTTGTTTTGATTTGCATTTCCCTGATGACTAATGATGTTGAACATCTTTTAAGGTGTTTCTCGGCCATCCGAATTTCTTCTGGTGAAAATTCTTTGTTTAGCTCTGTGCACCATTTTTTGATAGGGTTATTTGGTTCTTTGCGGTCTAACTTCTTGAGTTCTTTGTATATATTGGATATTAGCCCTCTGTCGGATGTGGAGTTGGTGAAGATCTTTTCCCACTTTGTTGGTTGCCGTTTTGTCCTTCTGACAGTGTCCTTTGCTTTGCAGAAACTTTGTAATTTTATGAGGTCCCATTTGTCAATTCTTGATCTTAGAGCATAAGCTATTGGTGTTCTGTTCAGGAACTTTTCCCCTGTGCCCAAGTCCTCCAGGGTCTTCCCAAGTTTCTTTTTTAATAGTTTCAGTGTGTCTGGTTTTATGTGGAGGTCCTTGATCCACTTGGAGTTGATCTTAGTGCAAAGAGATAAGAGTGGGTCAATTCGCATTCTTCTGCATGTTGACCTCCAGTTGAACCAGCACCATTTGTTGAAAAGGCTATCTTTATTCCACCAGATGGTTGTGGCTCCTTTATCAAAGATCAAGTGACCATAAGTCTGTGGGTTAATTTCTGGGTCTTCAATCCTGTTCCATTGATCTGCTTGCCTGTTGCTATACCAATACCATGCAGTTTTTAACACAATGTCTCTGTAGTACTGCTTGAGGTCAGGGATATTGATTCCCCCAGAAGTCCTTTTATTGTTGAGAATAGTTTTAGCTATCCTGGGTTTTTTGTTGCTCCAGATGAATTTGAGAATTGCTCTTACTAGATCTATGAAGAATTGAGTTGGGATTTTGATGGGGATCGCATTGAATCTGTATATTGCTTTTGGCAAGATGGCCATTTTTACTATATTGATCCTGCCAATCTTGGAGCAAGAAGTATTTTTCCATCTTCTGAGGTCTTCTTCGATTTCTTTCTTCATGGACTTGAAGTTCCTGCTGTACAGATCTTTCGCTTGTTTGGTTAGAGTTACGCCAAGATACTTTATGTTGTTTGTGGCTATTGTGAAGGGTGTTATTTCCCTAATTTCTTTCTCAGCCTGCTTGTCCTTTGAGTACAAGAAGGCCACTGACTTGCTTGAGTTAATTTTATAACCTGCCACTTTGCTGAAGTTGTTTATCAGCTGTAGAAGTTCTCTGGTGGAGTTTTTTGGGTCGCTTAGGTAAACTATCATATCGTCTGCAAATAATGATAGTTTCACTTCTTCCTTTCCAATTTGTATCCCTTTGACTTCCTTATGTTGTCTAATTGCTCTTGCTAGAACTTCAAGTACTATATTGAAAAGATATGGAGAGAGAGGGCAGCCTTGTCTAGTCCCTGATTTTAGTAGGAATGCTTCAAGTTTCTCTTCATTTATTTTGATGTTGGCTATTGGTTTGCTGTAGATTGCTTTTACTATGTTTAGGTATGGGCCTTGAATTCCTGCTCTTTCCAAGACTTTTAGCATGAAAGGATGCTGAATTTTGTCGAATGCTTTTTCAGCATCTAATGAGATGACCATGTGGTTTTTTTCTTTCAGTTTGTTTATGTAGTGGATTACATTGATGGATTTCCGTATATTGAACCATCCCTGCATCCCTGGGATGAAGCCTACTTGATCATGGTGGATGATCGTTTTGATGTGCTCTTGGATTCGGTTAGCAAGAATTTTATTTAGTATTTTTGCATCTATATTCATAAGAGAAATTGGCCTGTAGTTCTCTTTCTTTGTTGGTTCTTTTTTGGTTTTTAATACTCTTTCTTTGTTTAGCTTATTTGGTGTTTTGACTATTATGTGATGGAAGGAATTTCTTTTCTCCTCCACTCTATTTGGAGTTCTATAGGCTTCTTGTATGTTTATGGGCATCTCTTTCTTTATGTTAGGGAAGTTTCCTTCTATAATTTTGTTGAAGACATTTACTAGCCCTTCATATTGGGAATCAACACTCATTTCTATAACTGTTATCTTTAGGATTGGTCTTCTCATTTGTCCTGGATTTCCTGGATGCTTTGGGTTAGGAGCTCTTTGCATTTTTCATTTTCTTTGACTGTTGTAACAATGTTTTCTATGGTATCCTCTGTACTTGAGTTTCTCTCTTCTATCTCTGGTATTCTGTTGGTAATCCTTGCATCTATGACTCCTGATCTCTTTCCTAGGTTTACTATCTCCAGGGTTGTCTCCTTTTGCAATTTCTTTATTGTTTCTACTTCCATTTTTAGGTCCTCGATGGTTTTGTTCAGTTCCTTCATCTGTTTGATAGTGTTTTCCTGTCATTCTTTAAGGGATTTTTGTGTTTCTTCTTTAAGAGTTTGTATCTGTTTACCTGTGTTCTACTGTATTTCTTTAATGGAGTTATGTCCTCCTTAAAGTTCTCTATCATCATAATGAGATGTGATTTTAACAAAGAGTCTTGCTTTTCTGGTGTTTGCTGTGCTAAAGAACTGGGTTCCGATGATGCCAAGTAGTCTTGGTTTCTGTTGCTTTTGTTTTTGCCCTTGCCTCTTTCCATCTGGTTATCTCTGGTGTTAGCTGGTCTTGTGGTCTGACTATGGCTTGTCCCTCCTGCAAGCCTGTGTGTCAGCATTCCTGCATAACCAGTTCTCTCTGGGATGAATTTGGGCATGGAGAGCTTTGGCAAGGGGTCAGCTCCTTATGCAGATGGAAATGAGAAGGATCCTGTCCCTGGCTGTTCCTAGTTTCCTGTGTCTGAAGGGCTCCAGGTTGGTCCCTCAGAGCAGAAGTGGTGGTCTTACTTCTGCTCACAGGTGTGCCCACAGGTATGTCTGTACTTGTGGTAGACCAGCTCTCTTCTGGACATATTTGGTTATTGAGAGCTGTGGCACATGGTTAGCTTCTGGGGCAGCGAGGTCAGTATTCTTATAAAAGAGTTGGAACAAGGATTAAAGGTTTGAAGACAATAGGAACTACATAGGAAATCCAACAGTGTCAACTAAATAGGAGTCCCTAGAAGCTCTCAGAGACTGAGCCTCTAACCAAGATCATATTTGGGCTGGACCAAGGGTCTGTGTAGGTATGTATAAGATGGCTGTTTTGTTCTGACTCAGTGGGAGAGCATGTGCCTAATACTTCTGAAACTTAATGCACCAGGGTCAGCAGATACTCCGGGGGTGTATACGCTCAGAGGAGAAGGGTAGAAAGGGAGGGACTCTGTGAGGTGGCATGAGGGGCAGCATTTGGGATGTTAATTAATTAATTAACCAAAACCATAAAATACTTCATCAAGCCTGTTCCTTCATGGCTCAGAGAACTATGTAGTAGAGGAAGATGAAGAATTATAAGAGCCTCAGTGAGTGGGTTATCCTGAAGAAACTTTGTCTTTCTGACATAACAGATGGAAGCACATATGTAAATCACAGAGAAAATATGCATATGGTCTACAAAAGTTCAAGATAGAAAAGTCCGAGCATAGAAATAAATGTGGAGAGGACCTATCACCCTTAATCAAAAAACTGTCTTCAGTTGACATCTGTTTGCAAAGGACAATTAGATTACTACAAAGGAGTGGACTTATTAACTGCATTTATAGGTAGGGCTCATGACCAGCAATAAAATGCAATAAAACTCAATGGTATTTTTATAATATGTTGCTTTCAGGATTTTTTTACACATTATATCCTCTTCTTAATTAGATATTTTCTTTATTTATATTTCAAATGTTATCCCATTTCCTCATTTCCCCTCTGAAAACCTCCTTCCTATCACCACTCCTCTAACTAGTTTTTTCTTCTGTGCTTTGGTTATCATTTTTGTTTCTGTTTTTATTATATACAGTTCAGTTCCAGTTCCTTCTATTCTTCTCATTACAGTGAATACACAAATTCATAACACCTATAATTTTTTATTACCTTTGTTTTTAAATAGTATTCAAAATATTTAACTAAAATTTGAAACTATTATTATTAGATATTTTCTTTTATTTCTTCTATGTTTGATCTTTTTCTTCATTTCCTTGACCTCTCCCTGAAAGTTCTCATACAAGGGTCTGATTTTGCTCTCTCTCTCTCTCTCTCTCTCTCTCTCTCTCTCTCTCTCTCTCACACACACACACACACACACATACACACACACACACACACACACACACACATATATATATATACATGATATACATATATACATACAATGTGCTTAGTCTGTGTAATGTTACTTCTGTGAATAGAAGGCTGATCATTTTGTAGTGGATAACTGATATGAGGATTCTTTTCTTATGAAGACTATTTCCACTCTCAGTATTCCTTAATTATTTGTAGTGCTTATATTGGATTGAAATCTCATCAGTTTTTCTCTATCTACATTTGCATGTCTATTGGTATTGCTCTTAGTTTACACAACCATGCTGGTGAGTCTTTTGGGGTTTAGCTTTGTTTTCTGTCTGTCTGTGTGTGTGTGTGTGTGTGTGTGTGTGTGTGCATGTGTGTCTGTGTGTATGTGCTTGCCTATTTGTGCATTTCCTTCATTTTTTGCTTTCTGAGCCCAGAAGAAGTCATCAAATCCCCTGAAACTCAAGTTAGAGAAGTAGAAGGTTGTGAATTGTGGGATTAAGATTCTGGGTAGCTGAGTAGAATCCTCTGCCCAAACAGCAAATAATCTGTATTTTATTCCGTTTTATTCAAATAGTAAAATAGTTTTCTTTTCTCACATAGTATATGTGAGAAAAGTATGTGAGAAAAGAATAGTATGGTTATAGTTTTCCTTATCATTATTCCTCACAGTTTCTCCCCTCCTCCCCTGCTATCCAAATCTACTTCCTTTCGGTCTCTCAATAGACAACAAACAGGCATCTAAGGGATAATAATAAAATACAATGTGATAAAATAAAATATAATAAGAAAAAACAAACAGATCTAAATAAGATAAAAATATCAGAAAGAAAAGACCAAGAAAAGGAACAAGAAACAGATCTAAACAGATAATTCTGAATAGATGAATCTCAAATAGGTAAGAAATGCTTAAATCAATTTTCAGCATTCCTAGTCATCAGGGAAATAAAAATCAAATCTAGTTTGAGATTTCATCTTATGCTTTTCACAATGGCTAAGATCAATAAAAGAAGTAAAAGCTCATGATGCACAAGAAGGGGGAAATGTGCGCAATTTGGCAGGGTATAAGGGGCATATGCATCCATTGCTGTTAGGAGTGCAAGCTTGTATACAGGTGGTTATGGCTGTTCTTTAGGGCAATAGGAAAGGATCTACATCAAGATCCCTGCAATATCACTATTGGACATATAATCAAGAATGCTTTGCCCTACCCCAGAGACATTTGCTCAAATGTGTTCATTGATAGGAGACAACCTAGATTTCCCTCAACAGATGAATAGAAAAAAAAAATTGGTACATTTACACAATTAAATGTTATTCAAATGTAAGTACTATGAATGAGTTAACTTTGTCTTCAGTCTCTATTTTTACATATTCTTAAGCTAATACTAATCAGTATAGATTAATACATTGTGAATATGCAACATATCTCAAAATTAAGAGACACATTGCTTATATGACCATAATTATTTAGAATTACTAATTTTAACATCAGATTCTATATACCTAAAGAAATCAAGAATGCCTGTTTTTGATGAAATATTTTCAAAATAATTGTGATATTTAAGAGTAGGAATCTAATGATAACTGAGTTATTTAAATGTAGAAGATAGATATACCACAACTTCATCTCACTGGACCCATCCTTCAGAAGTGTGGGAAGTACATTTTTGAAGTTTGATCATCAAGAATGTCTTTTGCTGATTTATATTAAAATTCCTTTGTAGGCAGACAATACATCTCTGCTTTAATTGGAAGTTTCATACGACTGTTATTGCATTTTCTTCAAATATGAGTAAAATGGAACCTTGCCAGCTTTTACAATAGTATCAGGAAACTAGATATATATTATAAAAATCTATAAAATATGAGTGATACAATAGTTGCCGAAGAAAAGGAGACTATCAGTTTTACCGAAGGAGTATGTGTCAGAGTGAGGAGGAAAGTTACTTGAGAGACCAGAGTCTATAGGAGTAAATGGGAGCGGAAATGTAATTCTATCTTATGTAAAAAAAAAAAAAAACTACAATTAGCATTAAAAAGAACAACAAAAATAATAATACTGGCTTTTGCTCATTGGTTTAGCTTTATCTAATTTATTTATATATGTTCTTAAAGAGAACTTCTGACTGATCCTCTTGCCTGAGAGTAAAAACTGCCATTTATCATATAACTGTACCACTTATTTTCTTGATGTGTTTTTAGATAAATCATTGGAGTTTAATTGATTTTTAATGAATGATGGTGTACTAATCCAGAAAGAACAGAATGCAAAAAGGTATTTGTCATCATTCATCAAGACATTAATGTGGCACAGATCCACATAAATTTTAATTCCAAATCCCTTATGGTCTTATAAGAAAATGGAAAAAGATTTTAAAATTTTCTTCATCAGCTTTTCATATACCTTTGTAATTAGTAGGATGGTATTGTAAAAGAATAAAACTGGTCAAGCAAAGTGTCTGCGGTAGATGATATTTTAATGGTCATGAACTCACTAGTCCTGGGAAGACAGCTAAGCTTGAGAACTAGAGCACCAGCTAGGCTTGTTTCTCATGTAAGTGGTCCTGAATTCCAAAGAGACAATTTCTCAACCCTAGAGATATGTGTATACCAATTGTTATATCATAACAGATATCTTATCATGCTTTTCATTGTCTTGGTTCATAGGATTTGCAACTGGGTATGAATGTTTAATTGCTTCTCTCTCTGGGCAGCTTACAGTTGATATGCAGATGCTGAAAAATTGAAACTGGGTCCTCTGGTGGAGAAGCCAGTGCTATTAACCAGAGCTAATTCCATACTTAAACTTTTTACAGTTGTAATATTTAAAAACTCAAAAGTATAGTTTTCAAAAATTAGTTAATACAAATTTTCATGTTTTAAAATTTTGTTCAGAATAAAGATTTATTGACACAAAAGCAGAACCAATTATTTTCATATTGTATATGATTGTAATAGCTGTGAAACAAACTATAAGATGTTAAAAACCAAAAGTATAAGCTCATTATCTCTTTATAATAAGTTTGCTGAGTCCTACATAACTCAGTCTGCCAGCTTCCTCTAAAGTTCCAGGTATGATTTGTCTCATGAGCAAATTATTTTATACTAGAATAATAAATGTCTAATCAAATGGAACAATTCCATTTAATTGGCTGTTTAGTGATATTGAAACACAATTGGTTATTTTTTTAAATCACAGTTTTGCTTATAGATAATCAAGGAACTGAGGAGATTTTATTCAACTCCAGAAACCAACCACATAGTAAACAGTACTTTACTCATCAGATGGTTCATTTCCTTCTTTAAATGAAAGGGATGAAAAAAAAACTTTTATAAACAGTACAGTATTGAACTCAACTTTGAACCATAAGGTCAGGAAAAGCACTCTAATATATTCATGGTCAGTTCTGGTGCTTTCTCATTGTTGTTCGAATGGGAATGTCCCCACTAGACTCACATGTTTGAATATTTGCTCCATGTCTGGTGGAACTGTTTAAAAGGATGAGGAAGTGTGGTCTTGCTGGAGGATGGGCATTCGGGTTTGAGCCCTGAGAATTCAAAAGCCTCCAACCAATCTCAGTGGGTTTGCTTCTTTTTTCTCATTTGTGATTCTGGAATTGAGCTGTCTGCTACTACTCCAGTCCCAGGCCTGCTTTTCTCTGCTATGCTCATCACCATGATGGATATGGATGCTTCTTCTTCCAGAACTATAGCCCCAAATTAACCTTTCTTTTTCTACTTTGGCTTGGTTATGTTTTTTAATGATAGCAGCAACTAATACCATCAACTTGATCATATACTGTATCTTACATTTAGCTCACAGCTACAGGATGTAGATAATGTAGCTGAGAAGCTACAAGGAACAATGAAAAGATAGTTACGTAATGATAGTACAGACAGGTGTGGTAATTACTAAACAAATCATTCTTTCATTCTGGCTTGAATAAAGGATTCAACAACTAGATCTTCTTTTGTATTTATATATTGTTTTACAATTCATTTCTTAATTTATGTATTATTTGTTATATTTCATGTAAATCTCTCCATTTTTATCATCTTCTCCTCTCTCAGTTCTTTTAGAATACTAATTCTTCCAAACATATCCTGGTCTTATTTTCTGGTGTTTTTATAACTATGTAAAGCACGAAATTTAGATAGGATTTGTTTTCATGTTCATGGTTATAGAGTTATTTACTGGACTATGGATAATCTATCAGTGTTTATATTGGTTAAGGTAGATCCCTTCCTAGAGCAGCCTTTAAAAATCAATAGCTAAATAACATGGGATAGGGGCTCTTAGGTCTCCCCTTTTCCATTCTAGGATATTGAGAGGCTTGATCTATTATAGATGATGTACTAGTATCCAAAGCTCTGTGATTTCATGAGTTTAATGGCTGTGTCACATACACTCCTCCCTATCTATTGGCCTTTAACATGTTTTAGGTCCTCGATTTTTTCATGATATACTACCTATTATCTACATATAATATAGATACTATATTATCTAATGTCTAGCATATATAGTTAGTGTACTAAACACAGCATGGGGGGATACTGTCCTGCATGAGACAGCTACACCTATTAAAGTGTCTTTTATTGGCATAGTAGATAAGAATATTGTATTCAGAATATTTTTGTCTTCTATGTAATATCCTTTTAAATTGTCATTATTTTTTTTTAGTTTTGAAAATCGATTTGTAAAAATTCAAAGCCAACTCAGAGGGATTTAGAAAGTAGAATTATATTAAATATTCCTGGCACATAATATCACAGTGCTTTATATTATATAACTAGTGAGCTGGAAATGTGAAAGAATAAAAATCTATATCTTCATCTGTATGAAAATATATTTAACCACATTATGATATAAGATTGCAGTAAAAATAACATTTTATGATTGATTTTACAATAAATAAGTATCTGTGAACAGCAAATGTGCATATAGCTCTAAGTCACATTTATTGTGTTTACATTTTACTCAAACACTTTCTAGCTGTTTAAATTTCAATGGGTCCCTTCACAGATCCAAGTTTAATTTTTCTTTGATTTATAAGCTTAGAAAAATATCTTATAACACTTTTATTTATTGTGCAAATTAAATAAAATACTGAAATTGAAATGAGTGCTCCAAAAAGATGAGGCATTTTATTATGAAAACAATGAGGCTTTTAACAAATTTGTTAGAATTGTAGTTAAATATTTCAATAAGAGTGGTAAGAACTTGATATGATAATTTAAAATAGCAATATATACATTAGTGTAATAGAGATTATACACTCTATCATAATGTTAATTTGTACACTCCTTGAATGCTTAGCTGTTTAGCTAGCTTGTGCTACATTATAAGTGGTATGAACCTTGACAGAGTTCACCAAGATAGCTTATAGAACCTAGAACATAGATTCCTGGATAAATTGCCTATGTGCTTTTGAGACTGCATCTTGAAACTGCCACATGCTTCCCAAAGCTGTGTTGCAGAATAGGCTACTAAAAATATTTCTTCTGGTTTTTAATGAGCCCATTCACATATTTCTATGCATTGCTTTTGAACACTGAATCATTAACTTGCTTTTCATCTGGTTGTCTGTGGGGATATTTGATGGTACTCTCTGAAAAAATTTCTCAGGTAGTGTGTCTGACTCAATTTTCTGCCAATATCTATCTACATAAGCTGTTCAGACTCACTATTTTTTAGTTATGATTTGCTAAGTGAATAAAGGATCTGGCTAACTTAAGTTTTTATGACTTCCACTTTATGATATACTACAATATCTAGTACTCATATTATGGCTGACTTTGTTTCTCTGAGAATATGTAACCTATACTACAACAGTAAAGCTATCTAACCAAAATATAAACAATATTGAGGAAAATCAATGCATATACACATGTGAACATGAAAGGAAGTACTCGCATTGGGTCCCATTGGTTAAAAAATGTATGTGTAGCTTAATATATTATATTATAATGACTGCTGAGAGATGGAGAACAAATCATCTTAGGGATGAAACTCCCAATAGGTTATCCAATAACAAATAGTGAGTCTTGAAGTTATATGGATAGAAGCAACACTCAATCAAATCAGCAGGCTGTATTTATATATGGTTGCATGTGTGTGTGCATGTGTGTGTTTATCTGCCTGTGAAACTATTCAACAAGTCAAAAGAAACCATGAATTAAGGGAGGGAATAAGAAGAGGAGAAAGGAGTTTTAAAGATCAGACATGGGGGCTGGAGAGATGGCTCAGCCATTGAGAGCACTGAATCCTCTACCTAAGGTCCTGAGTTCAAATCCCAGGAACCACATGGTGGCTCACAACCATCTCTAATGGTATCAGATGCCCTCTTCTGGTGTGTCTAAAGACAACTAAAGTATACTCATATACATGAAATAAATAAACCTAAAAAAAAAAAAAAGATGGGATATGCGATGGATATGAAGGAAGAAAGGAAAAGGAGAATTAGAAAATTATATTTTAATTAAAATAAACATAAATACTTTTTAATGAATAAAGTATCAGTGATAAGCCATGTAGCAACCATATCATAATTAATGAACACATAAAATTAATTTGAGGAATAATTATATTAATAATCAAAAGTCATGCACATAGGTGAAACCCAAAAATTTCCTTATATTATCTCTAATTAGAAATTATTATGGTAAATAAAAATATATGTGTATCAACTTAATAAAACATAGCAATCAAAATTTTCACTTAAGATTATCACTTAGTTTATTGTCTAGATAATTTTTTCATATGCCAGATCGGGATAATTGACATCCCACATTTAAGGTATCTGCTGTTATCAACAACATAACCAAATGCAACATTGGAAGGAAAGGATTTATCTCATAATACAGTAATTCGTATTATGTTTTTTTATATCCTACTCTAACTTAGAACTTTCAACCTATCACTCAAACAACTCTACTGGTGTCTTTAATTTCTTTAGAACATCATGAGCCAGACTTCTGTTCTCTGCTTTGCTCTCATCTAACCCATGGCAGTCTGTATTTTTTAGGAATCTAGATCAGTGTACCATTTTTTTCCCGTGGTTCTTTATCAGGAAGACAACTCTGAAATGTATTTTATAAGGTTATTTAGATATCGGCCAGTATCTCAAAGAGAAGTAAAAACTGTTATAAACTCTTTAGGATTTTCCTAACTCCTTTTTTTCACTTTCCTATTTAATTTGTCTTAGTTACTCATGCCCACTACTTATTGGGATTTTTATTTTTAAATTAAATTGTTTTAGGTGTAGATGTTTTACAAGCTTTCTTGTATAGATGTTATGGAATGCTGTCCACAGTGCGCAACATGAGTGTGGCTTTTTTATTATTAGTTATTTTTTAATTTTTATTTTCTAAATTCTTTGTTTACATTCCAAAGGCTTTCCCCTTTCCCAGTTCCCCCCCCACACACCATATGTCCCATAAGTCCTCTTCCCCACAACTATTCCCCAATCATCCCCCACACACACACAATTTCTCTGTTCTGGGTCTACAAAACTAGATCCAATCTTTTCAGGACCAGGGTCCTGTTCTTTCTTCTTCTTGGGAATCATTTGACTTGCTAATTGTGCCTTGAGTATTTAGGCCTTCTGGGCTCATTAATATCCACTTATCAGTGATTGCATTTCATACGTATTCTTTTGTGATTGGGTTAACTTGCTTAGGATGATATTTTCCAGATCTAACCATTTACCTACAAATTGCATGAATTCATTATTTTTAATTGCTGAGTAGTATTACATTGTATAATATACCACATTTTCTGTATCCATTCCTCCTTTGAGGGATATCTGGGCTCCTTCCAATTTCTGGTTATTATAAAGAAGGCTGCTATGAACATAGTGGAGCATGTGTCTTTATTTTATGCAGGGGAATCCTCTCGGTATATGCCCAGGAGTGGTATGCCAGGGTCCTCTGGAAGTGGCATGCCCAATTTTCTGAGGAACCGCCAAACTGATTTCCAGAGCGGTTTTGCCATTTTGCAATCCCACCAACAGTGGAGGAGTGTTCCTATTTCTCCACATCCTCGCCAGCACTTGTTGTCTCTCGAGTTTTTAATCTTAGCCATTCTGACTGGTGTGAGGTGGAATCTCAGGGTTGTTTTGATTTGCATTTCCCTGATGACTAATGATGTTTAACATCTCTTAAGTTGTTTCTAGGCCATCCGAATTTCTTTTGGTGAAAATTCTTTGTTTAGCTCTGTACCGCATTTTTTGATAGGGTTATTTGGTTCTTTGGTGTCTAACTTCTTGAGTTCTTTGTATATATTGGATATTAGCCCTCTGTTAGATGTGGGGTTGGTGATGATATATGCCTTCCTATTTTCCTCTGCACAACCCCCATTCCATCTCCCCTCCTCCCCTTTGTCTCCATGAGGGTCCTTCACCTGCTCACCCACTCCTGCCTCACTGCTCTAGCACTCCCTTACACTCAGGCATCAAGCCTCCACAGGAAATATCTTCACTTGTGAATACAGGTGAGTGACTGACAAAGGAGTGAGCTAATTAACACCCCACAGTTTCCCACATTTAAGAAAACAATGGCTGAACATGTCCAGTAGCTCCTTAGGTATATATGCAAAGTTAATTAATTTTAATTGTGGAGGTGCCCAAGTGTTCACTCCTCTCCTCCAGGATTCATAGGCTGTTTATTTTTGCCAGAAGAGAAACTTTATTCAACAATGCAGTCACTTGTATATTACCTATACTCGTAGAAAGGGGAAATCATTTGAAATATAAATAAAAATATATTGAATAAAAAAAAGTAAGAGTAGTTAAAAACCTAACCATACCTTACTAGACAGGTATAATTATTGCATTGCTCTGCATGTATCTGACACCCTATCTGGTATGAACACACATTTTATTTTCTTTGTTTCTTTTTCCTTCTTTTATATTCATAGAAATGCTGTTTAGGGTTACAATATGGGAGGGGCATAAAGTGAAAATAGATATATGCTAGTTTCCCTACATTGATCCTAAAGCTTGAAAACCTTTTCAAGAATTTGTGAGCATGAAGGGAGACAGAGAGGTAGAAGTTATAGAACATATTCGTCTATTTTGAACTTTAATACATATTGAGAGAAATGTCATGATATGACATGTTACTGGGAGTCCAGTATAGGAAACTAAGATAATCCAAGGATACTATGCATTTTAACTGTTTGATTTGGGAAAGATTTTACAAAGGAAGTTAGCAATTCCTTATATCCTGAGCTATAAGTCTATGTAAGATGGCACAAGAAGTTATGCCTATAAGTTCAGTGGAAGCTGAGAAATAGAATAATCTATACATTGCAATTTAAGCCTTATGAAAAAATTTCTCATACTAGCCTGGCATGGAGAATTCAATGATAAACAGGAAAAAATCTGTCTATACTTTTAATAATCATATTATATGGACTTGATATTGATAGTTTACTTAATTTGCTGCTGATTCACAAAGTGTAATATGCCACAGATAATAATTAAAATTACAGCATGATCCAATTGCATTCCATACATAAATGAATTCTTTCCTTCTGAAACGTTATATTCTACAATATTTAAGCATTCTAAATTTTCTAACTTTGTCTAATTTTCCACATACTATTTTGTTATTAAGTCACCAAAAATGTTCAGAGGTATTCTATATATCTGTTGTTATCCGATAGCTTATATAAAGTATCTTATACCTCACATTTCCTCAGATACAGCATTCTTCTAAGGCTCTCATAGAAATTTTGTCTTGTCTCTTTTGAACCTTTTCAGTTTTCTTTGATGGTGTTTTTTATAATAAACACTCTAAACCAAAAAGTAATATTTACCATATACCTTAGAATAAACTTTCAGATGTGTTTTACTTACTTGATTTAAAAGAATACTGAACTAAAAATTTTATATGCCACTATTTTTTTCCAAGAGATATAAGACCAAAATAAATATCATTTTTCCTCTTGTCAGCTGTTAGAAATTTTTTCAGTCATATATTTATATTTCAAAATACTCCATTATATATGTAAGCAGGATTCACACAGAGTATTAATTAATAATATTTTATACTCCAGAGAAGACCCTGAATATACTTCCTATGTAGAATGCTCTCTACATACCAAATTGACTAAGATCTATTCATTTCTGTTTGTATTCAATCACACGCTATCTTTCTCATTATGTGTGATATATTTGTTTCTTTTAGTTTTTCCTGTTTATACTTATAAATGTTTCTGCAACTTCTCATACATAGTGTGCATTTTAAAATACTGGTTTTCTCATCACACTATATTTTGTTTACCCTTTAATAGAATGTTACAATACCTCCAGCTGGGATACCTCCAGTCCTTTCTTTTACTCAGATGTTAGAATCAGTCTATAAATTAATATAAATGTTTACATAAGTACTTAAGATATGCACCACTTTAAAGGGCTGAATTTGGAAATAAGATGAGGCTTAGGAAAGTAAATGTATTAATATACTGTTTCTTGCTGAAGATGTAGTTTAGAGACAGGGTGCTTTCTAATAAGAAACTAATTTTTGTTCTAACAAAAGTTCTCAGGGATTTGATATTTACAAAGTTTTTTTACAAACTTCTTAACTATGTTTTCTTAATATTTATTTATTTTCTTTCATGTATATAAGTACACCATTGCGCTGTTCAGACACACCAGAAGAGAGCATCAGATCTTGTTACAGATGGTTGTGAGCCACAATGTGGTGGTGGCTGGGAATTGAACTCAGGGCCTCTGGAAGAACAGTCGGTGCTCTTATCTGCTGAGCCATCTCTCCAGCCCTATACATACATCTTAAAATGGTCTTAAATGAAGATATTTATCTTCATGACTCCTGTAAAGGTTCAATTGAATGACATTCATTAAGTGCCCAATAATTTCACATGGAAAGACAGTAAATTCTGTTATTTATTAATTTTTTCCACTTACAAAATTCAAATTCTGCATTATGTATAGGGTCCCTATGCAATTTGCCACTCTGTGCCTGGATATATTCAGTTCTAGTGGTCAAATTTTCTATATCCCAGCAATTGTTGTGTAAGCCTATCTTCTGGTATGTTTCCTTGTTTTCATACAGATATTAGAACATGCAGTAGAAAAAATGTATTTCTTGAGCAGAAATCAAATATTAGTTGCTTAACAATGCCTTTCTTCCTTGGGTATAGCTGTATCTCTGTCACTATATTTAATCTGTGTTTCCTTTATATCATCACACTACCTACCCTTGTTCACAAAAACATTGAGATCCATTCTAGATGAGTGAACCATTAAACAGAAGAATCTCAGTCAATCCCCGATCTGAAACTTATCATGGCACCTTCTGACAAAGACAAACATCATGTCCCCATTATCAATATTCCACATAGTATTGTTATATTGTAAATCTTTTCATTTATTTCTGATACTCTTCTCATAAAGTCTATGGTATACTTCTACTACTGTCTACTCACTTTCTCTCTGCTAAGTATTTATGCATATGGTCCTTCTACTCACTGATCCACATGTATCCCTCTAACTTTAGTTCATGAACTATTGATTGTTTCTTCCTCTTAGCCCACTTTTCTTTCCCCAAATATTTCTTTTCTTTCGTTCTTTCTTTTTTATAAAGGAAACATTTAATTCGGTCTGGCTTATAGTTTCAGAGGTTCAGTTCATTTTCTCAATGGCTAGAAGCATGGCAGCACGAAACAGACATGATGCTAGAGGAACTGAGAGTGCATCCTGTTGATCTGTAAGCAGCAGAAGGAGATTCTGTTCCTCACTGGGTGTGGCTTGAGCATAGGAGACCTCAAAGCCCTCCTCCAACTGACACACTTCCTCCAACAAAGCCATACCTATTTTTTTAACCATTTATTTATTTATTTTTACATTCTTTATTACATATTTTCTTTATTTACATTTTAAATGATATCACCTTTCCTTGTTTCCCCTCTGAAAACCCCCTGTCCCATCCACCTTCTACCTGCTCACTAACTCACCCTCTCCTGCTTTCCTGACCTGGCATTCCCCTACTCTGAGGCAATGAGCCTTCACAGGTCCAACAGCCTCTCCTCTCATTGATGTCTGACCAGGCCATCCTCTGCTATCCAAGTGGCTGGAGCCATGGGTCCCTCCATATGTACTCTTTGGTTGGTGGTTAAGTCCCTGTGAGCTCTGAGGGTACTGTTTGGTTCATATTGTTGTTCCTCCTATGGGGCTGCAAACCCCTTCAGCTCCTTGGGTCATTTCTCTAGCTCCACCATTGGGGACCCTGTGCTGAGTGTAATGGTTGGCTGAGAGCATCCACCTCTGTATTTTTCAGGGACTGACATGGCCTCTCTGGAAACAGCTATATCAGGCTCCTGTCAGCAAGCACTTGTTAGCATCCACAACAGTGTCTGGGTTTGCTAACTGTATATGGGATGGATCGCCAGGTGGGGCAGTCTCTGGATGGTCTTTCCTTCAGTCTCTGCTTCACACTTTGTTGTATTTCCTCCCATGGGTATTTTGTACCCTATCTAAGAAGGACCAAAGTAACCACACTTTGGTCTACTTTCTTAAGCTTCATGTGGTCTGTGAATTATATTTTGGGTATCCCAAGCTTCTGGGCCAATATCCACTTACCAGTGAGTACATATCATGTGTGTTCCTTTGTGATTGAATTACCTCACTAAGGATATTTTCTAGTTCCAACCACTTGCCTAAGAATTGGGCTGGTGAGATAGCTCAGCAGATTAGAGCACTGACTGTTCTGAAGGTCCTGAGTCAAATCCCAGCAACCACTTGGTGGCTCACAATCAATCATAATGGGATATGAGGCCCTCTTCTGGTGTGTCTAAAGATAGCTACAGTGAACTTGCATATAGTAATGCATAAATCTTAGGAAAAGAAAAAGAAAGAAAGAAAAAAAAGCTGCTGAACAAGCCTGTAAGCATAATTTCTCCATGGCCTTTGCTTTAGTTCCTGTATTCTGGTTCCCTTCTTAAATTCCTGCTCTGACCCCCAAGTATTTCTAATGATATTTACCAAATGCAAACGATTTGTATCTTTGATTCTCCAATCTAACAACTAGCTAGTAACTACAGATGACACTCTTAGATGCATAGAGTTTGGGTCATTAAAGGCAAGGAAAGCTAAAACCTATGAAAACATCTTCCGGGAGTAAATGTCTATATTATTATTTTAAAAAGTGTTGGTTTTAATTTTATGTTTACTGGTATTTTGCTTGTATTTTTTGTACTTTAATTTTTTTACATTTTACAATTTTACATTTTTTTTTACATTTCAAATATTGTCCCCTTTCCTGGTCCTCTCCTCACCCCCACAAAAGCCTCATAACCCATCTCCCCTTCTGCTGTTTCCCAATCAACCCTCTCCTGCTTTCCTGTCTCAGCATTCCCCCAAAATGGGGCATAGAGTCTTTCCAGGACCAAGGAACTCTTTTCCCTTTGATGTCCAACAAGGCCATCATCTACTGCCTATGTGTCTGGAGCCAAGGGTGACTCAATGTGCACACTCTGGTTGATGGTTTTGTCCCTGGGAGCTGTGGGAGTACTGGGTGACTCATATTGTTGCTCCTCCTATGGAGCTGCAAACCCCTTCAGCTTCTTGGATCCTTTTTCTAGCTCCCCCACTGGGAACACTGTGCTCAGTTCAATGGCTGGCTGAGAGTGTCCCCCTTTGTATTTGTTATTCACTAGCAGAACCTTCCAGGTGACAGCTATATCTGGCTCTGGTCAGCAAGTCCTTGTGGGCATCAATAATAATGTCTGGATTTTTTAACTGTATATGGGATAGAACAATAGGTGACGTAGTCTCTGGATGGTCCTTCCTTCGGAGTCTGCTCCACACTTTGTCTTTGTATCTTCTGTGGGAATTTTGTTCCTCCTTCTAAGAAGGATCAGAGTATCCATACATTGTTCTCCCTTCTTCTTGAAATCATTTGATATGTGAATTGTGTCTTGGGTATTCCAAGCTTCTGGGCTTTCACTTATCAGTGAGTGCATTCCATTTGTGTCCTTTTCTGATTGAGTTACCTCACTCAGGATGATATTTTCTAATTCTATCCATTTGTCTAAGAATTTCATGAATACATTAGAACTTCATGTCTCTGAGGAAATAAATCGAAGAAGACCTCAGAAGATGGAAAGATCTCCCATGCCCGTGGATTGGCAGCATTAAAATAATAAAAATGACCATCTTGCAGAAAGCAATATACAGATTCAATGCAATCCCCATCCAAATACCAAATCAATTCTTCACAGATTTAGAAAGAGCAATTTTCAAATTCATCCGGAATAACAAAAAACCCAGGTTAGCTAAAACTATTCTCAACAGTAAGAATCACTATCCTGGACCTCAAGCAGTACTACAGAGCAATAGTGTTAAAAGCTGCATGGTATTGGTACAATGACAGTCAGGTAGATTAATAAAATAGAATTGAAGACCCAGAAATGAACCCACACACCTATGGTCACTTGATCTTTGACAAAGGAGCTAAAACCATCCAGTGGAAAAAAGATAGCCTTTTCAACAAATGATGCTGGCTCAACTGGAGGTCAACATGCAGAAGAATGAGAATTGACCCATTCTTATCTCTTGTACTAAGTTCAAGTCCAAGTGTATCAAGGAGATCCACATAAAACCAGATACAATGAAACTAATAGAAAAGAAACTGAGGAATATCCTTGAGCACATGGGCACAGGAGAAAATTTCCTGAATAGAACACCAATAGTTTATGCGCTAAGATCAATAATTGACAAATGGGACCTCATAAAATTCCCAGGTTTCTATAAGGCAAAGGACACTGTCAATAGGGCCAAATGGCAACCAACAAATTGGGAAAAGATCTTTACCAACCCTACATCCAACAGAGGGCTAATATCCAATATATAGAAAGAACTCAAGAAGTTAGACTCCAGAGACCCAAATAACCCTATTAAAAAATTGGGTACAAAGTTAAACAAAGAATTTTCAACTGAGGAATATCCAATATTTGAGAAGCACCTAAAGAAATGTTCAACATTCTTAGTCATCATTGAAATGCAAATCAAAACAACCCTGAGATTTCACCTCACACCAGTCAGAATGGCTAAGATCAAAAACTTGGGAGACAACAGCTGCTGGTGAGGACATGGAGAAAGAGGAACACTCTTCCAATGCTGGTGGGATTGCAAGCTGGTACACCCACTCAGGAAATCTGCTTGGCAGTTCTTCAGAAAACTGGACATAATACTACTGGAGGACCCTGTTATACCACTCCTGGGCATATACCCAGAGAAATCCCCAGCATGTAATAAGGACACATGCTCCACTATGTTCATTGAAGCCCTGTTTATTATAACCAGAAGCTGGAAAGAATCCATATGTCCCTCAATGGAGGAATGGATACAGAAAATGTGGTATATTTAGACAACGGAATACTACTCAGTTTGTATTTTTGTAATGCTTGTAAATGTACCATGTGCATATAGTGCCTACACAGGGCATAAGAGGGTGATATATCCTCCAGAACTGAAATTAGCTGTCAGGGCTGCAAGGTAAACTTCAAATATCTAGAAGAGCAACCACATGCTCTTTACTGGGACACTATCTCTGCAGCCTCTAAATATCCAATATTAGAATAACTAGGTGAATAAAAGTAGAAACAATATGAATGCAACTTAAAGCAAGGTATCTTTTCCCTACTTCATTTTAAATCATTATTCAATTTCCTTAAGTAACAAGTATGAGTTGTTAAAAAAAACTAGCAAATTATAAGATCTCAGTAGCCTAAAAATGTGTCTGTGATGATTATTTGACAGAATAAAAAGATAATTTCTCAAAAATAAAAATACATAGAACATCTTTGCTGTCCGGTATGCCATCACATCTGAGAACATGAAATTATTTGTGTAGTTTCCATGTACAGGGAAGACATCCTATGAGAATCATTTTCTTTTCAATTTCTTAAAAACTAGTTGAAATAAAGATATGAAGTTGTGATAGAATATATTTATACAAGCAGCTGCAATAAGTATGTGGTTCTGATGGTAGTAGTTTTCAGACAGTTTCGGGCACATCGTTATCAGCTGAATGATGAAGTTAAAATTGGATATTATGTGATTTTTCATGAGAGTATGAGAAAAACTTCGGACTTGTTACCTAATCAGAATTCTGAAAGGCTTATGGAAATGATAAATAATAGAAGTGAGATTTAGTGGTTGGACTACGTGGTAAGATTCTATTCAGAACAGATAGGGAATGGAATAAATGTATGTGTTCATCACATATGAATAGATCATGAAAATGAGGTACATTTACACAATGGAACATTTGTAACAATAATTGAAGTCATAATATTTGCTGGTAAATGTGTATTTAATTTTTACTGGATATTTTATTTATTTACATTTCAAATGTAATCCCTTTTCCTGGTTCTCCCCACCCCTGCCCAGAAACTCCCTATCCCATCCTCCCTCCCTCTGCTTGTATGAAGGTGCTCCTCCATCCACCTACCCATTCCTACCTCCCAGCCCTCACATTCCCCTATACTGGGGCATCAAGCCTTCACAAGACCAAGGGCGTCTCCTCCCATCAATGCCCAACAAGGCATCTCTGCTACATATGTGGCTGGAGCCATGTGTACTCTTTGGTTGATGGTTTAGTTACTTGGAGCTCTGAGGGTCTGGTTGGTTGATATTGTTATGCTTCCTATGGGTTTCAAACCCCTTCAGCTCCTTCAGTCCTTTCTCTATCTACTCCATTGGGGAGATGCATTCAAAGGAGAGCTGTAGTAAAATGTAGGTAACATGAAAACAGACAAAGATGTATTGAAATCTTTTGTGTTTTATAAAAAAAGGGGAGCCAGTGATATGTTTGATAGAGGCGCAGTATGGTTGCTTGCGGGGGGGGGGATGCAGTAGGGGTTGCCTCTGTGGACTCACACTGACGCATCCCTTTCTCCTGAAGTACAAGTCATAACATTGACATAGTACGGAATAGAGTTTATTTAGGGAATGGGGAGGGGAGTTGACAGGGTAGTAGAGACAGAGAGACAGAGAGAGAAAGAGAGACAGAAAAATGAGAAGAAGTCTGGGATTCGAAAAAATATAAAAGACAGATTTGATGAGTGCTTTGAAATGCGTTCCTTGGCTATAACTTACCTGTTGCACACATAAACTCATAGCATCTAAGGTTACATGTATGATATCTACAGAAGATTAAGTCAGTTAAAAATTGCACCATCAGTCTCTGGCCATACTACCTTTAATGCAGCAAATTTCATTTGGTCTCAGTGGAGGTGGAGACAGGTTAGTTGAAGAACAGTCGGATCTAAAGGGGGAGTTCCAGGACATATAGGATTACACAGAAAACTACCTTGAGTGAAAAAAAAGTCATAGATGTTGGAAAATGTCCAAGACTCTTCCCCTAGCTGATGAACTATTGTCAGTTGATGGCTACAAAAGAGAGTCAGTCACCTTCCTTAAGCAGGATGGCCACTGGTATTTTCAGAATGGTTTTCACATCCTCAGAAAGATCTTGACCCATTTACATATGGACCAAATTAAAAGCACTGAGTGTGCCAAAAGATAAATAAATAAATAAATAAATTTTAAAACAGAGAAAGAAGTTGGAATGAGATTGGGGATTCTGAAGGCTGTGAGTGGGAAAGATACAATCAAGATAAACTGAATATTTGCATGAAATTGTCAAAATAATGTTAAAATTAATAAAAAATAATAAATGCAAAGGATCTTCTGAGTATTAAATGAAAAATGGGTATGTGCATGTGTGTGTCCTTATGTGTGTGTATGTGTGGCTTTGCATGTGTGTCCTTGTGTGTGCTTTGTATGAATCCACAGAAAAGGAATAGCTAAAAGTGTTAATTTTATATTTCACATTTTAAGGACCATCTATTCTAATTAACACATCAATAAGAGAGTTTGTGCTCTATTTTGCATTGCTAAATATAGTGTCCATACATTTTAACTTGGCAAATTCTGTCCAAAATTTGACTGTCATATTTTTTGTTGTTAGTTTAATATAATAATAGAAATTCTTTTTAACAGACACAAAGATTTACCTCACTGTAGTCTTAAATACTATCTTCATTTCTCCCTTCCTCTCTCCTCTCTTTGTCACTACTCTGTACTTATGAATATGCACGGCATGAACATGTGTGTGTCCTTGTGTGTGTGTATGTGTATATGTGTATGTGTATGTTCTTGTGTGGGGGGTACGTGTGTGTGCATGTGTGTGTATGTATGTGTATGTATGCGGGGGTGGTTGTGCTGTGCATGTGCATGGGTATGTGCATGTGTGTGTCCTTATGTGTGTGTATGTGTGGCTTTGCATGTGTGTCCTTGTGTGTGTGCATGTATGTGTGACTTTGCATGTGTGTGTCCTTGTGTGTGTGCATACATGTGTGACTTTGCATGTGTGTGTCCTTGTGTGTGTGTGGGGGGGGTGGTTGTGTGTGCATGTGCATGCACATTTGTGATTGTACATGTATACTTTGTCATAACTCTTCAGCTTAATTTTTATGACAAAATCAATGAATTTAGAGCTTTCTGCCTTGAACAAATAAACTGGCCAGCAATCCCTAGAAATCTCCTGGTTTTTAAAAAAATATCTTTAATCTTTTTCTATAGTACCGTCATTATCCTCCTCCCAGTCTCCTGTTTTTAAGATGATTCCAGGATCTAGTTGTTGACTTTTTTGAGTTCTATGGGCTGTATCTTGGGTATTCTGTACTTTTTTTTTTTTTTTTTTTTTTTTTGCTAATATCCACTTATTAGTGAGTACATATCATACATGTTTTTTTGGGTCTGAGTTACCTAACTCTTGATAATATGGAAATATGAATTTTTAGTGATCTACCTTTCATTGTGAAATACAAGATATTCCAACTGGGTTTATATAGTAACAAGTGTAAAATTAATATAGTCATCAGAATGCTAGAAGCTTTAAGCGGTAAATGTTTTGGTCACATGAGGGCTACTCATGGGGGCCAATTTTCCTCACAAACTTTCTGTCCCATAAAACATACAGAATCTCAAGTTTTGCTTCAAAGTTCTTAAAGAGAAATGTAGATATTAACATTGAAGTATGAATTGGTGTGCTCAGCAGAAGTAATAAAGGCCAAAAGACAAAGGGAACTCAAATAGTCCTAGGTAGGTATTTGGACCATATTTTCAATTTAAACCAGAGAAGAAACACATGCTCACATAATTCTTCAATAGATCTGAAAACTGTAAATAGATTAGTTAACACTTTCTCAAATCTATTAGTAAGTGGTAGAAATGAGATTAATATACTAGTGGGTAAAGAACAAATGTGTGCATTTGTGCTGTTTAAATTGGTTTTCACAATGCAAAATAAATGTCTCTAGTAATTATCAATTAAAAATTAATAGTGTTGTGTCACAGGATAAATGTTAAAGCACATTGTTATTAATGGCAAAGCCAGCTGATCAGGGAAAGCTTGTGAATAATGTATTTCTTGAACACAAAAGACAATGGAAAGAATTGATTAGCTTTTCTGTTACTTGAATATTCTTTAAAACAGTCATGTTTCTGAAAAGAAAAAATGTGCATGCATTCATCAAAGCAGACAGTTCTCTTTGCTTTTAGATAAATTACTACAAAAACATTAACATATTTATAATATTCCACTGAAATAAAATGCTTTCTTTTCTCAGTTCTCTGTGTGATAGGATACTATTCTTTCAGCTGACAAATTGCATAACTATTTCTCTACATTTTAGATAAAATAAGTAATTCATGTGTAAATTGGGCATTTTTAATATATGATCTCATTTAATGAGTCAGCAATATATTAGTGATAGCTTTGGAATATTCGAAAGCCATCAATTTTTTTTTTTTACTTTTATGGCACTTGTAATATAATGTTTTAGGATGTTTCTTTATATATTAGCTTTTAGTAGTACTCATGAACTTAAAATTCACAGATGGTATAAAATGTCAATTTTTAAAAATTGAAAAATATGTGAGTAACTTTACTAATATGTTTGGTCATATGAAACTATACTAATTTATGGGAGGATTTTTTAGTATATGTCTTAATAGTCTTCATTTAAGTATAACTTTATTAAGAGAAGCATTTTTGTTTTGTTTTGTTTGGATTTTTGTTTTGTTTTCTTTTATTGGATATTTCCTTTATTTACATTTCAAATGTTATCCCCTTTTCACTTCTCCCTTCCAGAACCCTCCTCCCCCTGCCTCTATGAAGATGCTCCAATGCCCACTTACCCACTCCCACCTTCCCATTGTAACCAGTTCTGCCTGTATTCATGACATATAGCTCTATTCCTAGCATACAAAAATAGTTGTATTTATACTTTTAACCCCTTTACAAATTAAGTTATAAAGAGTAAAAAAATTAGTTTGGATGGCTTTATGTGAATAAAGTTGAAAATCTTGATTTAATGCCTCGAATGGGGTCCCCACGCTCAGTACAATGTTTGGCTGTATACATCCTTTATCATATATTGCAGAAAACCATGAGGTTGGCTTGAATTAGCTGTCATGAAAGACATGAGTCATAGGGTTTTCTCGGTAGTTTCTATGGGTCCTGGGGCACAGTAGGTCTTCTAATTACTGAGAAACATGTGTATTCCCTCCAGCAAAAACTTCAGGCTAATCTGTGTCTCCCTCTATGCTCCCTTAGTAGTCAAGGAAACATGAAAGCTTAACAGGACAATTGGTCTTAGACATTAATCTTGTTCACTCTGTATAACTCGCAAGTGTCATTGCATCCTGATAACTACAACTGTATTGATTCTGGCAATATTCTACTTCTGATAAAGGTATAAAAAACAAATCTGATTGCACTCAATTGTCACAGCCTCAGTCTTGCTGTGGCCTGTCCAACCCAAGACTGGGTTCTTTCCTCAAAGACATTTGAGGTGGTGGCCTTGGCCTGGTAAATAAGCTCAGGCCCCTTCAATAAATCAATAGTAAGAAAAATTGAAGCTTCAGTGTGGGGTATATATTAGTATCATTTTAGGCAAATGATGATAAGCAGCATGGTAAAAAATAAAAACATCTAACAATCATTTACTTTATAAAATGGTGATGTATATGATATCTTTACAATACTGTATACATTTGCACTATAATATCAATATAGCTAAACATAGTAAATGTGTCGGATTTTTGTGTTTTTTTTTCATTTTCCCTTGTATATTTTTGATGGTTTTCAACTTCAAGTTCTTTTGTTTGAACATTCTTAGTGTCATTATTATAAATTTTGGTTGATATACTTAGACATTATAACTTATTTTAGACTATTTTCAATGATACTGAAGACATTATAAGAGATTGTTTGTTATTGTAGATTTATTTCTGTTGCTGTAATAATCTCCTGAAAAAAAGCAGCTTAGGTGAAAACGGTTTATTTTAACTCACAGTTCCAGTTGACAGTCTACAGTTGTAAGAATTATAGGCAAGAAATGCAAGCAGGTAGTTATATAATATCTACAGGCCACAGCGCAAATATATAAATATACACATGTTTCCATGTTTGTTTGTTCAAGACCTTCACCTCAAGACAGTTCTAAAACCCCAGTCTAGGGAAAAGAGCTGCCTAGAAAAAATTGGGTTTTCCAAAAGCATCTAAATTAAGATAATCCTCCCTATACAAACTGACTGATACTCTCTTCCCAGTTGTTAATTTATATATTAAGTTGACCATTTAAATAACTATTGCATATGTATAACATTCAGTATTAGTAATTCATAATATAATATATAATAAATATAATATAATATAATGAGTATAGTATAGTATAATATATAATATACATTTAAATGTGTCATTTAATATGTAACATGTGCATGTGTTACATCTATATTCCATAAAACTGTGTGGGTATAAAAATATTAAACTCAAAGGTAATCAAACAAATCAAATATGTAATTTTCTATTGATCTTGATATTCCTGTTGAATTAAATCATGCTGCTTCAAAGCACACAATATTTACTATAAGATTGCAATTTATGTATTTGTTCTGAATTTAGCTCTGCTTCTATTTCTCTATCCTTTCTCTTTTTCATACACATACGTGGTACTTGAAATGTAGGCAGCACTATAGCCTCAGTAATATTGATGTATCCTGATTAAAAGGAAATGGCTGAATGAACAATCAGATTAATAAATGTACCTAACCACTAAGAAAATGTGTCATGTCAGAAAGCCAAGCAGCACAACTGAGGCATCAATGTCTAAACTAGTAGGCATTGAGTATGCTTAATGGGATATTTAACATGTTTTCTGAAAATAAGGCTCTTTATGGCACATTTGGATTGAGGTCAATGTGTGGTAGGGCTACATTTGAGTTACTTGATAATGTGCAATTCTGTCACTCAGCTACACCATTAAAAATAGAGTATTCAGAAGCTCCATCTCTTACACTGGTCTTATAGACATTATCCATCCATATTTCTGCTAAGTGGTGCTACATTTGATTTATTCATTTCAATTTCAAATGCCAACAACAACTTTGTACTAGAAGCCTGGCTTAGAACTGAAATGAGAAGGCTTCATTAGTCTTCCACAAGATTTAATTCCTCTAAAGACTGTTTTAATGCTAGTAACTTATAATAGATTTTAGTGCATAACATTCATTTTTCTACCTGTGGCAAATTTTAACTTTTAAGACTCATGTAACAGTATTATGATGAATTGTCACATTTTGAACCAAAATAACATATCCCACAGTAAACTAACATTATAAAACAAATAATCTTAAAGTATTGAGCTGAAATTGAAGAACACTCTTGTTGTTCAAAACTATTCTTGCGCAGACTTCAAGAAGTATATTCTCATTCCAAATAGGTAACTGATTACTGGCCAAAGTAAGAATATCGCTAAAATTCAACTTGGTGACAAAATAAGCTGTTTTTAAAATTATTTCAAACTCAATTTTCTTTATTAAACTGCATGATAGTAATACATGTTTGACGCTCAAAGAAAAATTTGTATGAATGTATTTCCAAGTGTTTCTTTATTTCCAGGAAATATTTAAACAAAGCTCATCAAGGTGCATTTATAGAATGCCAGGACCAATTTCCTCTAGAGTAGAGATTCACAGTTCTTTTTAAGTTGGCTTATGTTTCTGGATGGTATAAAAGTAGGTTTTCTTATGAAATCCAGCTTTGTTCTTTATAGCCTCCAGGATGTGAATGGCACTAGAAAAACCATTTAATTTTCTGCATGATTACAAAGCAACATCAATGTTTCGGAGATCAGAACTATATCATACCCTCAAAGTGTGTAATTTAACCATAAGTAAAATCTAAGCACCTAGGTCTGTATTATTCAAATGAGTAACTGAAGAACATCAGATTCTTCATTTGCTTCATCACACACCCTAGTCTGGATGATGGGTCAGCCCTAAACCTGCAGTGCACCAGACAAATTTAAGGTAACTAAACAATTTTGCTTTTTAGGCAGAAAAGTTTGCTTCTGCTCTTTCCAGCTGGCTCTACTGGTCTGAGATTCTTCCAGGCTCTCTGAGTGATTCTCAGCAGTCCCTACTGACTACATGTGCTTAAAGTTCAATGGTTTAACACCTCCTGAGAGCATCTTATCGCTTCAATTCCCATTTGACACTCTGTGTCTTAGAGAACATCTCTTAAGATGGAAGATTTTAATCTGGGAAGAAATTTGTACAAGAAAATATAAGTAGTCCTCTGTCTGTTCTATTCCTGATTGAGAAAAAAATTTGCTTCATTATGCAGTAAATGTTCTTACTCTCTCATATGTAACATCAAAACTATAAAACACCAGAAGAATATCAAACTGCAACAGAAGCACTGCAGATCAGGAAAAAAAAACACTTTTGCAGTCCTAAAGTATCTTAAAACTTATTGGAAAATCTTCTGTTGTTTTGGTAGAAAATATCCGTTCAGATTTGGTCAGAGAGTATAAAATATCTAATAGTAGCAAGCATGCATATTTACCAACATTCAATAATACTAATTGATACTTTGATTTGAAGAATTTTTTCTTATTATAAATGGTGTCTAATCTCTGACATCTCTGTATTAAAAGCATTACTATCAGTACTTGTTATAATATTAAATAAAAGAGGAAAAAATGTTTTCCCAGATCTTAATATTAACATTTTCAAGATGAAGACATCAAAATTCAAGACAAAGAAATAGCCATCGTTGCTTAACATATTTAAAAATATATGACAAGAGATGTGCAGAGATGTACAAGATAGATTCCTAGTGATTCAGAGAAAATAAATGCTAATAAAGGATTTTAATGAGTTTGATTCAAAGTTCTTTATTTTATTGCATATGTTTGAGGAATGTGGGGATATTGTGGCAGACTTGATAAAATGTGTCCAATATGCCTGTCAGATTCTTTAACTAATTCTGTCTGATGTTTCCAATGATTTAGTTACACATAAATTCATTGTTCTAGACTATAATTTATTTATATCATATAATTAAGTTGGTCACAATTACAGGATTCACTTATTATTATACAAGCATTTCCCAAGAAAATGATTCAGATGCTTTGTTCAGCTACCTCTCTTTATCTCAAATGTTAATTACCATTGTTGGAGGACAAGTAAATTAGTCAATCCAACTTGAAATTTCGCTAGAGACTGCTCTGTCCTTTTGACCTTCAGCTACTAAGGCTTATGTGATCAGTGATTGCAAAACACCAGTGATCCATAGTACTATTTATTCTAGAGGCAAACAAATAGGTCTTTCTTCTCTCTAATCCCATGGAACTTGCTCATGCTAACAGGACCTTTGGCTGTCAAAATAAAAGTCATTCTAGTGTTTTTATAGTTAAAAATTAAAATGCTTCAATATGTCCCTTGTTGAAATGCAAGGTTCCTCTTTGACTTTTTTGTATTTTTATCTCTCTCTGACTTCATTCTTTAAATTGTTCATCATATAATTTTTGTTTAATGAATTATGAAAAGATATGAATATACATCTCAGTGTATTCTAAAAATATACTGTCAGTTCCTGACACATAAAATGGAAGTTAGTTCTTTATGTATCTTTTTATATTATAATTCATATTTCTGTTTATGTGTTTCATGAAATATGAAATAAAAACTAGATAAAAATTGCAATATTTTCCCTGAAATTCTCATCATCCTACCAAGAATGATATTTTTCTTTTACAAGTGTTCAAAAGTCTTTACACTGAAGACACCTAGTATGTTCCTTGTATTGATGGCAGATTAATATTTTACTATTACTGATTATTATTGTTAATTTATTCCTTGGCTATAAGGACAACCTGTAACTAAATATAAATAAGAATTAATAAATGGTGATATCTATATGGGACAACAGAATATAAGTGAAATAACCATTCATTCTCTTGTAGATAAAAACAATATTATATTCCTACTTAAATCAAATTTTTAGTAATGTTTATTTGGATACATCTCTTGTAAATGTAACTTTTATTTGACAGACAAAATTGTTGTCTATTAGGCTTACTGATGAATAAGTTCACACCTTCGAGATCTTTCTGAACTCTGGCTGGCTGGTTCAACTCATCTGTCCTCACTCAAATATCTTTAGAAGATGACTGATTCAAAATGGCGTCTCTCAGATTCTCACTAATTGTTCTGCTTGGAAAAACTCTGAATTTCAGAAGCTGAATTTTCTCATGAACAAACTCAACTCAACTACACTGCATTCATTTTGCTGAATCACAATTGACTGAAATAAACACTCAACTGAACTGAACCCTGAATAGAACTGACTATCCCCCTACACTGCTCTTATATAACTTTCCTTTCCTGTGTTGTACTCTTGAGAGTTGGGCATATCCTGTCTCTGACTCATTCTGTCAAATCTTTTTGTTTTGTTTTGTTTCTTTATTTTTTATTGAATAGTGTCTTCATTTACATTGCCAATGCTAAAACCTTTCCTGATATCCGCCCTCTTCTAAGACCCCCAACCACTCCCCCTCCTTCTTCCTCCTGCCTCCAAGCATATACCTCTCCACCTAACACAATCCCTCCTCTCCCCTCTCGGTTTCCCTTTCTTCAGGCCTTTGTTGAGCCTTTACCTGACCAAGGACCATTCCTCCCAATGATGCCCAACAAGGCTTTCCTCTGCCACATTTTTGGCTGGAACCATGTGTGCTCCTTGTTTGATGGTTCAGTCCCTGGGAGTCTTGGGAAATCTGGGGTCTGGGTAGCCAAAATCATTGTTCTCCCCATGGTGATGTAAACCCCTTCAACTGCTCTGGACCATACTCTAGCTCCTCCATTGGGGATCCCATGCCCAGTCCAATAGTTGGTTGCTAGCATCTGCCTCTGTATTTGTAAGGCTGTGGCAGGGTCCCTACGAAGACAACCATGGCATGCTCCTTTTGGTATACACTTCTTGTCACCCATAGTAATGTTGGGTTTTGTTGACTGTTTATAGGATGAATCCCCAGGTAGGGCAATCTCGGGGTAGCCTTTACTTCAGTCTCTGCTCCACACATTGTCTCCCTTATTGCTCCTGTGAGTATTTTGTCATACCTAGTTATGACCCTAACAAAGCAAGTGAAAGATCTATATGACAAGAACTTTAAGTGTCTGAAGAAAGAAGTCAAATAAAGTATCAGAAGCTAGAAAGATCTCACATGTTCATGGATTGGCAGAATCAATATAGTAAAAATGGCCATCTTGCTGAAAGCAATCTACAGATTCAATGCAATCTGCATCAAAATCCCAAATCAATTACTCATAGATCTAGAAAGAGCAATTCTCAAATTCATCTGGAATAACAAAAACCCAAGATAGCAAAAAATATTCTCCACAACAAAAGGTCTTCTGGGGGAATCACCATCTCTGACCTCAAGCTCTACTACAGAGCAGTAGTGATAAAAAACTGTTTGGTATTGGTATGCAGACAGGCAGGAAGATCAATGGAATAGAATTGAAGACCCAGAAATGAACCCACACACATACAATCACTTGATATGTGACAAAGGAGCTAAAAACATCCAGTGGAAAATGACAACATTTTTAACAAATAGTGCTGGATCAACTGGAGATCTGCATGCAGAAAAATGCAAATCAACCCATTCTTATCTTCTTGTACCAAGCTCAAGTCCAAGTAGAACAAGGATCTACACATAAAACCAGACACACTGATGTTTATAAAGGAGAAAGTGGGGATGAATCACTCTGACAAATCTTTCTTGGATTCATCACTTTGCTTGTCCCTGAGTTAGATGCCATTACGTGAGATTAAAGATGTGTCATGCAACAGATTACACAGACCTAGAAAGCCTTTGTATGTGATTCCTTGACAGAGCAACAGATTGATAAAATTCTTCTTTCTTCTTTTTTTCATTTTTAATTTTATTTTCTATATTATTTGTTTACATTCCTCTTTCTCCGCATCCTTACCAACACCTGCAGTCTCCCGAGTATTTAATTTTAGCCATTCTGACTGGTGTGAGGTGAATCTCAGGTTGTGGTGATTTGCATTTCCCTAATGACTAATGATGTTGAACATTTCTTAATGTGCTTTTCCCTCTCTGTTTAAGCTAAAAAATGTACACGTTTAAACTGTACACTGTGGTTTGTTGAGTTGTCCCCATGTATGTGGGATCAGTTTCTGTATCCTCTGAGTTGGTGTCTTTCTGTGTGGCTTTCTTCTTTGAATCATGCCTTTCATATGGAAGCTTCTCTTGCTCAGATCATATCTTTATCAATTTTGATGTAATATATAGTTTTTCATCACCTGTGAAATTATCGACAAAAATCAATGCATTTCCTCACTTCCATTCTGATATTAAACCATCCTTAAAGTAAGAAGGTTGATCTAATTCAACAGTTTTTCTACAATTCAGTATTTTTCAGCTAGTATTATTCCCTCTTTCTACTTATCAGGTACAATTAAATCTTTATGAATGCACACTGATACTGGACATGGAGGCACTCATATTACATGCCTAACTGTGCTATCAAGCTGGGCTTCTAACCCATTTAAACACAGAAACAATAAAGCCATGTGATAAAAGTTGTCAATATACAATGTCAAATATGCATCTATTGTCTAGTTGTTGTAGAATGTCACTGCCCCATAGGTTAATGGCTATGTCTGCAACAGTTGGCTTTAAACTTCCAATTTGACCTTCTGGTTGTACATATTTAATTTGTCTTATACTTTGCTATACTTAGAATAAGAGTCCAATCCCTATAAACTGCTTAGATACCTTCTGAAGGGACCAGTGTGTATTCCAAGATTCTCATGAGATCAGTTCCTGTATCCTTCAAACTTTCAATTTCAATTCCATTCAATTTTAATTTTAATTTTGGTCTCTAAGTCATTGATAACAGTATGCCAAAAAACAAATAAGCCAAAACCAACTGAACAACAACAGAAACAAACAAATAAACCAACAAAATCTTAGACTTCCAGTTCCTCTGATCTTTCAATTGAAACAACTTTGCCTTATACATATGAATGCAGTAGAAGTTAAGAACTCGTCTCCCACTTTAAACTGGGTATTTTTTTATACAAATCATAATCTCAATCTCTCTCTTTAAGTTTTCATCTGTAATTCTTAGATGCACAATGAGGCCTTGAAATGTTCCTCTTCTTCTTCCTAAAACCATTCTACTGTCTCTGGGGATGAAGATACATGAACTACAGTGGGTATTTAATAACATTGAATTGTTGACAGTAGTATGAGATTATCTAAATAAGTCTGGGGGAGTTTTACCTTCTGTATCATACCTTGGATGGTGTATACCTAGTTTAATTTTCTCTATTTGCTCTATGGATCATTGACAGGAAATACTTGGCTACTGTTGTTTGTTGCTATAGTACAATTGAATCCCCTTAGAGAGTTTTCTGAATTTACAGAATTATTTTGTATAAAGATTTCCATCAGTAAAATATTATCTTGAATACCTCTTGATGATCTTCATTCATTAGTTCAATGACCACGCTCACCCCACTTTCTAAAAATACTGGAATGCTGAGGCTTTCCAGAGAAATCTTGAAGAATACTTTGCCTTCAATTGCTTCTCAAATGACCTTGTCTCCTATAGCCAAAACCAAGGACATTTTGGTATCTAGAATTATGGGATATTGCTTGCCCAATATTACATAGCCATTAGGATCAGTATCAGCAGTAGTTCTAATATATTCATATGTGGGTGCTAGCTGTACTTTTAAAGGTAAAAGGACTTTTTTACACTATAGCAGTTGCATTTTCAAAAGCCAAAGTTTCAAATAATACATGTTTCACATCCAGAGCTGATATTGCCCAGATGTTAATTTATACAAGAAACCAACTCTTATTGACTTTTGTCTGTGTAGGGTTTTACATAATGTTTGTGATTGATGAAGACCTTTGTCCTCAGTTCTTCATCTTATGCCAGGCTGTTAAAGTTAATAAAGCATACTGTATAATAATAGTCATCAAATTGCATCTGATTTCTTAAATAAGCAAACTAACCTTCGCATAAAAGTTGACTTTTTTGTGATATTAACACTTTTAAACCTATTATAATTTTTCTCAATTGCAGCTTCTTCTCCCCCACCAGATCAGTCATTGCAATTGAGAATCAGTTTCCAGTACACCTACTGCTAAGTCTTTCAAGTCTTGGGGGATAAACCTATTTTGGGTAGAGCTGAAATTTATAACCTGTCTCACATAGGATGAGTACTTCCCATAAGTTACTATTGATACTTTGAAATGTATAAGATCTCATATTTTTACAGGATTCCAGGCTAGTTGTTCATTTGTGAATTTTTACCATTTTCCTGAGTAACTAGGAAAGCCAATGGGGATGGTTACCTTTCCTCAATTTCATTAAGAAGCAGCACTATGGATTCAATGGGGGTATCTCTCTTCATCCTCAATGTCATTAGGTACCATAGGTACACAATTAGGTACTTTCTGTTCACTTACTTCATCTGTCTTTTGTTTCTTAAGCTGTTGTTATACCATAGCTAATTTTTTATGTTCTACATCTATTTTTTTTCAATCTTTTTTTTGAGAGAAAATATATAAAGATTATAATAGAAAGGAGGATGGGGTTTACTCTAGTGGTCACAATTCCAAAAAAGTAATGGGATAGGTTTTCCTAATAACATTTATATCCCCTCAACTCATACCTTTGTCTTAAGGGATCTTAAATATACATTTCTAATTTTTAACTGCAGGAAGAATCTGTTTATATAATTATAATTGTCTTTTGGGGATGCTTTTTTGCAATTTATTGTCTCGGAGTCTCTTGCATTGTCCCTTGCTCTTAGCTACTAGTTTCTTCAGCTCTAGAGTCTCCTGAGTCAATCAGGGAAATTAACCCAAACTGGAGAACTGATGCTACCTCTGGAGACAATCCCAGCTGAATTTCTCTTCTAAGGCTCTTGTTCAGATGTCTCCTTTGCTATACAATATTTCTGTGAGATAATCTATGCTTTCAGCAATGTCAGTGGGCTTTCTTCATCTCCAATCATGGTGGGTGGTAGGTGTGATTGTAACCTAGAAGGCCTTTAGATTTGATCCCTTGCCAATGCAGTCATGTAGCTGGGTTAAAATTAGTCCACAATCTCTACGAAGCAAGAAGTTATAGGTAAATATGTCAACACACAGAAGAGAAAAACGGGTCTGCTACTACTAGATGTCTTCTCTACAATAGTAAAGGAGGATAATAAGGCTGTTATATGGGGAGCATGCATTATCATGCTTAACCAGGACCCTACCCAGAAGATGAAGAAAAGTCAGGTATTAGTTCTTTAAAGACAAGCATGCACTGGAATATTGTATTCCACAGTTATTAGGTGGATATCTATAATGTCTGAAACAGTAATAAAGGAATGAAAGGTTATCATTTATTGTTCTGAGTCAATAAAAGGCCTGACAATTTAAAAATGAAAAAATGAAAAGAGCAAATTTATTCACAATTTTCTTTAGTAAAATCACATCATCCACAGCAGAAAAAACAAATTTCTTGACTTGCTATAACAACAAACAATGGTTGTAACAATTATGAGGACGATTAGAGATTATCAAACACTTATTTTTTTCTGTCTTGTTCATTTCCATATATAATTACAGTCTAGGAAAACTGCTAATGTACTTCAATAAAGTTATACAAATTATTAATGTTAATTTAATTCTATCTTTAAAATTTAATTGATTGATTTCTAAAGTTAATTCTTGATAATGGATTGAGATATCAATGAAGCAAACTACCTTCTTGAATTTTACTAATTTTACTTTTAAAAGGATTATTTTACATAGTAACACAAAATAAGTTTCATTGAATATTTAAACTTCATATTATTTCCTAGGTAATTTCTGTTATACGTAAAAGGAAAGCTATATTCACAAAATTGTTTTATCAGATTTTTTTATTTGATATTTTAATTTACATTTCATATGATTTCCCCCATTCCAGACTCCCTCCTTCCTGCAAGTCCCATAAGCTCTCTTCCCTCCCACTGTTTCCCAATTCACCCCTTGCCTCTTCCCTGTTCTGGTATTTCCCTATACTGCTGCATTAAGACTTTCCAGAGTTGGGCCCTTCCTTCCTTCTTCTTGACCATCATTTGATATGTGGATTGTTTTTTGTTTGTTTGTTTGTTTTTTCTTTTTTGATTATTATTTTCTTTACTTTTTACACTTTTTTTATTTTCTATATTCTTTGTTTACATTCTGAAGGCTTTCCCCTTTCCCCATTCCCCCCTCACCATATGTCCAATATGTCCTTTTCCACCCCACACGACCCAACGCCTATTCCTCAATCACTACCCCACCATTTCTAAGCTCTATTCTGGTACTCTCCTACAAAACTGGATCCAGTACTTTCAGGACCAGAGTTCTCTCCTTCCTTCTTCTTGGGAATCTTTTGACTTGCTAATTGTGCCTTGAATATTCAGAGCTTCTGGGCTCATTAATATCCACTTATCAGAATGAGCATGTGTAGTTCAGGCTGTCTTGGAACTCACATTGTAGACCAGGCTGGCCTTGAACTCAGAAATTCACCTGTGTCTGCCTCTCAAGTGCAGTGATTAAAGACATGTACCACCACCGCCCAGCACAGCTTGAGTTTAATATGCAGGAACAGTGACCATAAGTCACTGTTTTTTTTTTTCCCCAAGTCTGAGCAAAGAATTTTTTTTTAATTTTTATTTTCTATATTCTATGTTTACATTCCAAAGGCTTTCCCCTTTCCCAGTTCCCACCCACCATAGGTCCCATAGTTCCTCTCCCCCCCAACTATTCCCCAATCATCCCCCCTCCCCCCACGGTTTCTTTACAAAACTGGATCCAATCTTTACAGGCCCAGGGTCCTCTCCTTTCTTCTTCTTGGGAATCATTTGACTTGCTAATTGTGCCTTGAGTATTTAGGGCTTCTGGGCTCATTAATATCCACTTATCAGTGATTGCATTTCATGTGTATTCTTTTGTGATTGGGTTAACTCACTCAGGATGATATTTTCCAGGTCTAACCATTTACCTACAAATTGCATGAATTCATTATTTTTAATTGCTGAGTAGTATTCCATTGTATAAATATATCACATTTTCTGTATCCATTCCTCCTTTGAGGGACATTTGGGCTCTTTCCAATTTCTGGCTATTATAAACAAGGCTGCTATAAACATGTGTCTTTATTGTATACAGGGGAATCCTCTGGGTATATGCCCAGGAGTGGTATGCCAGGGTCCTCTGGAAGTGAAATGCCCAATTTTCTGAGGAACCACCAAACGGATTTCCAGAGTGGTTTTACCATTTTTCAATCCCACCAACAGTGGAGGAGTGTTCCTCTTTCACCACATCCTCGCCAGCACTTGTTGTCTCTTGAGTTTTTAATCTTAGCCATTCTGACTGGTGTGAGGTGGAATCTCAGGGTTGTTTTGATTTGCATTTCCCTGATGACTAATGATGTTGAACATCTCTTAAGGTGTTTCTCGGCCATCCGAATTTCTTCTGGTGAAAACTCTTTGTTTAGCTCTGTACCCCATTTTTTGATAGGGTTATTTGGTTCTTTGGGGTCTAACTTCTTGAGTTCTTTGTATATATTGGATATTAGCCCTCTGTCGGATGTGGGGTTGGTGAAGATCCTTTCCACTTTGTTGGTTGCCATTTTGTCCTTCTGACAGTGTCCTTTGCCTTGCAGAAACTTTGTAATTTTATGAGGTCTCATTTGTCAATTCTTGATCTTAGTGCATAAGCTATTGGTGTTCTGTTCAGGAACTTTTGCCCTGTGCCTGTGTCCTCCAGGGTCTTCCCAAGTTTCTTTTCTAATAGTTTCAGTGTGTCTGGTTTTATGTGGCGGTCCTTGATCCACTTGGAGTTGATCTTAGTGCAAAGAGATAAGAGTGGGTCAATTCGCATTCTTCTGCATGTTGACCTCCAGTTGAACCAGCACCATTTGTTGAAAAGGCTATCTTTATTCCACTGGATGGTTGTTGCTCCTTTATCAAAGATCAAGTGACAATAAGTGTGTGGGTTAATTTCTGGGATCTTCAATCCTATTCCATTGATCTACTTGCCTGTTGCTGTACCAATACCATGCAGTTTTTAACTCAATTGCTCTGTAGTACTGCGTAAGGTCAGGGATATAGATTCCCCCAGAAGTCCTTTTATTGTTGAGTATAGCTTTAGCTATCCTGGGTTTTTTGTTGCTCCAGATGAATTTGAGAATTACTCTTTCTAGATCTATGATGAATTGAGTTGGGATTTTGATGGGGATTGCATTGAATCTGTAGAATGCTTTTGGCAAGATGGCCATTTTTACTATATTGATCCTGCCAATCCAGGAGCAAGAAATATTTTTCCATCTTCTGGGGTCTTCTTCGATTTCTTTCTTCAAGGACTTGAAGTTCCTGTCATACAGATCTTTTCCTTGTTTGGTTAGAGTTACGCCACGGTATTTTATGTTGTTTGGGGCTATTGTGAAGGGTGTTATTTCCATAACTTTTTTCTCAACCTGCTTGTCCTTTGAGTACAAGAAGGATACTGATTTGCTTGAGTTAATTTTATAACCTGCCAATTTGCTGAAGTTGTTTATCAGCTGTAGAAGTTCTCTGGTGGAGTTTTTTGGGTCACTTAAGTAAACTATCATAATGTCTGCAAATAATGATAGTTTGACTTCTTCCTTTCCAATTTGTATCCCTTTGACTTCCTTATGTTGTCTAATTGTTCTCACTAGAACTTCAAGTACTATATTGAAAAGATAAGGAGAGAGAGGGCAGCCTTGTCTAGTCCCTGATTTTAGTGGGATTGCTTCAAGTTTCTCTCCATTTATTTTGATGTTGGTTACTGGTTTGCTGTAGATTGCTTTTACTATGTTTAGGTATGGGCCTTGAATTCCTATTCTTTCCAAGACTTTTAGCATGAAAGAATGCTGAATTTTGTCGAATGCTTTTTCAGCATCTAATGAGATGACCATGTGGTTTTTTTTCTTTTAGTTTGTTTATGTAGTGGATTACATTGATGGATTTCCATATATTGAAACATCCCTGCATCCCTGGGATGAAGCCTACTTGATCATGTTGAATGATCGTTTTGATGTGCTCTTGGATTCGGTTTGCAAGAATTTTATTTAGTGTTCTTGCATCGATATTCATAAGAGAAATTGTCCTGTAAATCTCTTTCTTTGTTGAATCTTTTTGTGGTTTAGGTATTAGCTTAATTGTGGCTTCAAAGAATGAGCTGGGCAGTGTCCCTTCTGTCTCTATTTTGTGGAATAGTTTGAAAAGTATTGGTGTTAAGTCTTCTTTGAAGGTCTGGTAGATTTCTGCACTAAAACCTTCTGGTCTCGTACTTTTTTTGGTTGGGAGGCTTTCTATAACCCCTTCTATTTCTTTAGGGGTTATGGGACTATTTAGCTGATCTGCTTGATGCTGATTTAATTTTGGTATTTGGTATCTGTCTAGGAAATTGTCCATTTCCTCCAGATTCTCCAGTTGTTTTGAGTATAGACCTTTGTAGTAGGATCTGATGATCTTTTGAATTTCCTCAGTTTCTGTTGTTATGTCTCCCTTTTCATTTCTAATTTTGTTAAATTGTATACTGTCTCTGTGTCCTTTGGTTAGTCTGGCTAAGGGTTTATCTATCTTATTGATTTTCTCAAAGAATCAGCTCCTGGTCTTGTTGATTCTTTGTATGGTCCTTTTTGTTTCTACTTGATTGATTTCAGCCCTGAGTTTGATGATTTCTTGTCTTCTACTCCTCCTGGGTGAATTAACTTATTTTTCTTCCAGGGCTTTAAGGTGTGCCTTTAAGTTGCTAGTGTATTCTCTCTCCAGTTTCTTTTTGGATGCACTTAGAGCTATGAGTTTTCCTCTTAGCACTGCTTTCATTGTGTCCCATAGATTTGGGTAGGTTGTACCTTCATTTTTATTGAATTCTAAAAAGTCTTTGATTTCTTTTTTTATTTCTTCCTTGACCAAGTTGTCATTGAGTAGAGTATTGTTCAGTTTCCATGTGTATGTGGGCTTTCTGTTGTTTTTGTTGCTATTGAAGACCACTCTTACTCCATAGTGATTTGATAGGAGGCATGGGATTAGCTCGATCTTCTTGTATTTGTTGACATCTGTCTTGTGACCAATTATAGGATCAATTTTGGAGAAGGTACCATGAGGTGCTGAGAAGAAGGTATATTCTTTAGCTTTAGGATGAAATGTTCTATATATATCTGTTAAATCCAATTGTTCCAAAGTTTCAATTAGTTTCACTGTGTCCCTGTTTAGTTTCTGCCTTCCTAATCGGTCCATTGAGGAGAGTGGAGTGTTGAAGTCACCCACAATTATTGTGTTAGGTGTAATGTGTGCTTTTAGCTTTAGTAAGGTTTCTTTTATGAAGGAGGGTGCCCTTGCATTTGGAGCATAAATGTTCAGTATTGAGAGCTCTTCTTGGTGGATTTTCCCTTTGGCCAGCAAGAAGTGACCTTCTGAGTCTCTTTTGATGACTTTAGGTTGGAAGTCTATTTTATCTGATATTATAATGGCTACTCCAGCTTGTTTCCTGAGTCCATTTGCTTGTAAAATTGTCTTCCAGCCTTTTAGTGTAAGGCAGTGTTTGTCTTTAACACTGAGATGTGTTTCCTGTATGCAGCAAAATATAGGGTCCTGTTTCTGTATCCAGTCTGTTAATCTATGTCTTTTTATTGGGGAATTGAGTCCATTGATGTTAAGAGATATTAAGGAATAGTAATTATTGCCTCCAGATATTTTTGAAAAAAAATTTTTATATATATTCGAGAGGTTAACTTCTTTTGGGTTTGATGAGAGGAGGTTTCTATCTTGCTTCTTCCTGGGTGTAGTTTCCATCCTTGTCTTGGTGTTTTCCCCCTATTATCCTTTGTAGGGCTGGACTTGTGGAAAAATATCGTGCAAATTTGGTTTTGTCATGGAATACCTTGATGTCTCCATCTATGGCAATTGAGAGTTTTGCTGGGTAAAGTAGTTTTGGCTGAAGTTTGTGTTCTCTTAGAGTTTGCATGATATTTGCCCAGGATCTTCTAGCTTTCATGGTCTCAGGTGAGAAGTCTGGCATTATGTTGATAGGTCTTCCTTTATATGTTACATGGCCTTTTTCTCTTGCTGCCTTTAATATTCTTTCTTTGTTTAGTACATTTGGAGTTTTGATTATTATGTGACGGGATGTATTTCTTTTCTGGTCCAGTTTGTTTGGGGTTCTATAGGCTTCTTCTATATTCATGGGCATCTCTCTCCTTAGGTTGGGGAAGTTTTCTTCCATAATTTTATAGAAGATATTTGCTGGCCCTTTAACTTGTAAATCTTCACTCTTGTCTATACCTATAATCCTTAGGTTTGGTCTTCTCATTGTGTCCTGGATTTCCTGGATGTGTTGGGTTACAACTTTTTGCATTTAGTATTTTCTTTGATTGTTGAATCAATGGTTCCTATGGTTTCTTCAGCTTCTGAGATTCTGTCTTCTATCTCTTGTATTCTATTGTTGATATTTGCATCTATGGCCCCTGATTTCTTCCCAAGGTTTTCTATCTCCAATGTTGTCTCCCTCTGTGATTTCTTAGTTGTTTCTACTTCTGTTTTTAGTATCTGGATGGATGTGTTCAGATCTTTTGCTTGCTTCATTGTGTTTTCATGTATTTCTTTAATAGATTTTTGTGTTTCCTCTTTCATAGCTTCTACTTGTTGGCCCACGTTCTTCCGTATTTCTTTAAGTAATTTTTGTCTTTCTTCCTTATTGTCTTCTTCTTTTTGATCCATCTTCTCCTGAATTTCTTGAAGTGATTTTTGTATTTGCCTTGTAAAGGCTTTTAACTTTTGATCCATTTTCTCCTCTATTTCTTTACAAGAGTTTTCTATGTGTTCAGCTACCAGCATCCTGACCAGTGGTTTTATATCCAAGTCTTGTTTTTCTGGTGTTTTGGGGTATCCAGGGCTTCCTGTTGTTGGAGAACTGGGTTCAGATGTTGTCACGTTGCCTTGATTTCTGTTAGTAACATTCCTTTGTTTTCCTTTTGCCATCTGGTTATTTCTGGTGTTAGTTGGCCTTGTTGTCACTGTCTGGTGTTTGAATCTCCTGTGAGGCTGGGCTCCCCTGTTGTTTCTCTACTGGTGAATATGTGTGACTGCTGCTCTAAGGGATCATGAGCTGGCTGCCACCAGCGTGATGGTAGCCCCTGATTGAGTCTGTCTACCTGGGCCTCTTCAACTGTGTCCTGGTTGCAATATGGAGGTCCGCCACTACTACTGGTCCAGGGGCCCGCGAGCTGGTTGCTGCCAGCTGCCTTGGTGCATGGCCTGAGGGCGCAGGGGAGGTCGTGCAGAGCCTAGGCGGAGCTCAGCCTGCCTGGCGGGGGGGAGAGCCTAGCAGATCCCCCTGTGAGGGTAGCTCCGGAAGGAGTGTCTACCTGGGCCTCTCCAGCTGTGTCCTGGTTGCAATATGGAGGCCTGCTGCTAATGCTGGTCCAGGGGCCTTGAGCTAGTTGTAGCCCACTGCCTCGGTGCAAGGCCTGAGAGCCATGTGGATTGTTTCTTAGGTATTCCAATCTTCTAGGCTAATATCCGCTTATCAGTGAGTGCATACCATGAGTTTTCTTTTGAGATTGGGTTACCTCACTTAGGATGATGTTCTCCAGCTCCACCCATTTGTCTAAGAAGTTCATGAATTTATTGTTTCTAATGGCTGAATAGTACTCCATTGTGTATATATACCATATTTATTGTATCCATTCCTCCGTTGAGGGACATCTGGGTTCTTTCCAGCTTCTGACTATTATAAAAGGGGTGCTCTAACATAGTGGAACATGTATCCTTATTACATGCTAGGGAATCCTCTGGTAATATGCCCAAGAGTAGTATAGCAGGGTGCTCCAGAAGTGTCGTGCCCAGTTTTCTGAGGAACCGCCAGACTGTTTTCCAGATTGGTTGTACCAACTTGCAATCCCACCAGCAGTGGAGGAGTGTTCCTCTTTCTCCACATCCTCGCCAACACCTGCTGTCTCCTGAGTTTTAATCTTAGCCATTCTGACTGGTGTGAGGTGAAATCTCAGGGTTGTTTTGATTTGCATTTCCCTAATGACTAATGATGTTGAACATTTCTTAAGATGATTCTCAGCCATCCGAATTTCTTCAGGTGAAAATTCTTTGTTTAGCTCTGTACTCCTCTAAATAGGGTTGTTTGGCTCTCTAGAGTCTAACTTCTTGAGATCTTTGTATATATTGGATATTAGCCCTCTGTCGTAGGTAGGGTTGGTGAAGTGTTCCTAATTTGTTGGTTGCCATTTTGTCCACTTGACAGTCTCATTTGCCTTACAGAAACTTTGTATTTTATGAGGTTCTATTTGTTAATTCTTAATCTTAGAGCATAAGCTATTGTTGTTCTATTCAGGAACTTTTCCCCTGTGCCCATGTCCTCAAAGGTCTTCCCCAGTTTCTTTTCTATTATTTTCAGTATGTCTGGTTTTATGTGGAGGTCCTTGATACACTTGGAGTTGTGAGAGATAAGAATAGATCAATTTGAAATATTTTGCAACCTGACCTCCAGTTGAGCCAGCACTATTTGTTGAGAAGGCTCACTTTTTTCCACTGGATGGTTTCAGCTCCTTTGTCAAAGATCAGGTAACCATAGGTGTGTGGGTTCATTCTGGGTCTTCCATCTTATTCCATTGATCTACCTGTCTGTCACTGTACCAATACCATGCAGTTTTTAACACTATTGCTCTGTAGTACTACTTGAGGTCCGAGATATTGATTTCCCCGGGAGTTCGTTTACTGTAGAGAATAGTTTTAGCTATCTTGGGTTTTTTGTTATTCCAGATGAATTTGATAATTGCTCTTTCTAACTCTGTGAAGAACTGAGTTTGGATTTTGATGGGCATTGCATTGAATCTGTAGATTGCTTTTGGTAAGATGGCCATTTTTACTATATTAATCCGGCCAATCCATGAGCATGGAAGATTTTTCCATTTTCTGAGGTATTCTTCAATTTCCTTCTTCAGAGACCTGAAGTTCTTCTCATACAGATCTTTCACTTGTTTGGTTAGAGTCACCCCATGATATTTTATATTGTTTGAAGTTATTTTGAAGAGTGTCATTTCCCTAATTACTTTGTCAGCCTGCTTATCCTTTGAGTATAGGAAGGCTACTGATTTACTTGAGTTGATTTTATAGCCAGCCACTTTGCTGAAGGTGTGTATGAGCTGTAGGAGTTCTCTGGTGGAGGATTTGGGTCGCTTAAGTATACTGTCATATCATCTGCAAATAGTGATTGTTTGACTTCTTCTTTTCCAATTTGTATCCCTTTGACTTCCTTATGTTGTCTAATTGCTCTAGCTAGAACTTCAAGTACTATATTGAAAAGATATGGAGAGAGGGGGCAGCTTTGCCTAGTCCCTGATTTTAGTGGGATTGCTTCAAGTTTCTCTCCATTTAATTTGATATTGGCTACTGGTTTGCTGTATATTGCTTTTACTATGTTTTGGCATGGGCCTTGAATTCCTATTCTTTCCAAGACTTTAAGCATGAAGGAATGCTGAATTTTGTCAAATGCTTTTTCAGCATCTAAAGAAATAACCCTGTGGGTTTTCCTTTAAGTTTGTTTATGTAGTGGATCACATTAATGGATTTCTGTTTATTGAACCATCCACACATGCTTGGGATGAAGCCTACTTGATCATGGTGAATAATGGTTTTTATATGTTTTTGGATTTGATTGGCAAGAATTTTGTTGAGTATTTTTGCATTGATATTCATAAAGGATATTGGCCTGTAGTTCTCCTTCTTTGTTGGATCTTTGTGTGTTTTTGGTATAAGCATAATTGTGGCTTTGTAGAACAAGTTGGGTAGTGTTTCTTCTGTTTCTATTTTGTGGAATATTTTGAAGAGTATTGGTGTTAGGTCTTCTTTGAACATCTGATAGAATTTTGCACTAAAACCATCTGGCCCTGTGCTTTTTTTGGTTGTGAGACTTTGATGACTGCTTCTATTTCTTTAGGGGTTATGGGACTGTTTAATTGATCTATTTGTTTCTGTTTTAATTTTGGTATTTGGTGCCTGTCTAGGAAATTGTCCATTTCCTCCAGATTTTCCAGTTGTGTTGAGTATAGACTTTTGTAGAAGGATGTGATGACTTTTTGAATTTCCTCCATTTCTGTTGTTATATCTCCCTTTTCATTTTTAATTTTGTTAATTTGGATACTGTTTTTGTACCCTTTGGGTAGTCTGGTTAAGGGTTTATCTATCTTGTTGATTTTCTTAAAGAACTAGCTCCTAGTTTTGGTAATTCTTTGTATGGTTCTTTTTGTTTCTACTTGATTGATTTCAGCCCTGTGTTTGATGATTTCCTGTCTTCTACTCCTCCTGGATGAATTAGATTCTTTTTGTTCCAGGGTTTTCAGGTGTGCCATTAAGCTGCTAGTGTATGCTCTCTCCAGTTTCATTTTGGAGGCACTCAGGGCTATGAGTTTTACTCTTAGCTCTGCTTTCATTGTGCCCCTTAAATTTGGGTATGTTGTACCTTCATTTTCATTAAATTCTAAAAAGTGTTTGATTTCTTTCTTATTTCTCCTTTGGCCAAGGTATCATTGAGTAAAGCATTGTTCAGCCTCCATGTGTATGTGGGCTTTCTGCATTTTTGTTGTTGTTGTTGTTGGGTTTTTTGTTTTTTGATATTAAAGACCACTCTTATTCCATAGTGATCTGATAGGAGGCATGAGATTATTTTGATCTTTTTAAATTTGTTGAGGTTTGTCTTGTGACCAACTATATGAACGATTTTGGAGAATGTACCATGGGGTGCTGAGAAAAAGGTATATTCTTTTGCTTTAAGATGAAATGTTCTTTATATATCTATTAAATCCAATAGGTCCAATGCTTCAATTAGTTTCACTGTTTCCCTGTTTAGTTTCTGTTTTCCTGTTCAGTTCATTGAGGAGAAGTCGCCCACAATTACTGTGTTAGGTGTAATGTGTACTGTGACCTTTAGTAAAGTTTCTTTTATGAATGAGGGTGCCTTTGCATTTGGAGCATAAAGGTTCAGAATGGAGAGTTCTTCGTGGTGGATTTTTCCTTTGACCCATAAGAAGTGTCCTTACATGCCTTTTTTTGGATGACTTTAGGTTGAAACTCAATTTTATCTGATATTAGGATAGCTACTCCAGCTTGTTTCCTAACACCATTTGCTCATAAAATTCTTTTCCAGCCTTTTACTCTGAGGTAAGGTTTGTCTTTGACCCTGAAGTGTGTTTCCTGTAAGCAGCAAAATGTAAGGTCCTGTTTATGTATACAGTCTGTTAGTCTATGTCTTTTTATGGGGGAACTGAGTCGATTGATGTTAAGAGATATAAAGGAGTATTGATTATTACTTCCTGTTATTTTTTATGTTATTTTTATATTTGAGTGGTTATCTTCTTTTGGGCTTAATGAAAGAACTTTACTATCTTACTTTTTCCTGGGTCTAGTTTCCCTCCTTGTATTGGTCTTTTCTACCTATTATCCTTTGTAGGGCTGGGTTTGTGGAAAGATATTGTGTAAATTTGGTTTTATCATGGAATATCTTGGTTTCTCCATCTATGTCGATTGAGAGTTTTGCTGGGTATAGTAATTTTGGCTGGCATTTGTGTTCTCTTAGATTCTGTATGAGATCTGCCCAAGATCTTCTAGCTTTCATGGTCTCTGGTGAGAAGTCCGATGTTATTCTAATCAGTCTTCCTTTATATGGTTTTTGGCCTTTTTCTCTTACTGCTCTTAATATTCTTTCTTTGTTTAGTACATTTGGGGTTTTGATTATTATGTGATGGGAGGTATTTCTGTTCTGGTCCAGTCTGTTTAGAGTTCTGTATGCTTCTTGTATATTCATGGGCAACTCTCTCTTAAGGTTAGGGAAGTTTTCTTCCATAATTCTGTTGAGGATATTCGCTGGCCCTTTAAGTTGTATATCTTCACTCTATCTATACCTATAATCCTTAGGTTTGGTATTCTAATTGTGTCCTGGATTTCCTGGAAGCTTTGGGCTACAAGCATTTTGCTTTTTGTATTTTCTTTCACTGTAGGGTCAATGGTTTCTATGGTATCCTCGGCACCTGAGATCCTTTCTTCAATCTCTTGTATTCTATTGTTGATATTTGCATCTATTGACCCTGATTTCTTCCCTAGGTTTTCTATCTCCAAAGTTGTCTCCCTTTATGAATTCTTAGTTGTTTCTACTTCTGTTTTTAGATCCTGGATGGTTTTGCTCAGTTTCTTCACTTGTTTGTTTGTATTTTCTTGTATTTCTTTAAAAGATTTTTGTGATTCTTCTTTCATGACTTCTGCCTGTTGACTCAATTTCTCCTGCATTTCTTTAAGTGATTTTTGCATTTTCTCTGTATTGGCTTCTATCTGTTGATCCATATTCTCCTGAATTTCTTTAAGTGATTTTTGTGTTTACATTGTAAGGGCTCTAACTTATTCATGTTCCCCTGTATTTCATTAAGAGTTTTATTCATGTCCTTTTTGAGTTCCTCTAACAGCATCATGACCAGTGATTTTTAAATCCAAATCTTCTTTTGCTGGAGTGTTGGGGTATCCAGGACTTGCTGTTGTTGGGGAATTGGGTTCAGATGCTGCCATATTGCCTTGATTTCTGTCACTTACATTCCTGTGTTTGCCTTTTGCCATTTGTTTATCTCTGGCATTAGTTGGTCCTGTCGAGTCTGGCTGGTGCTTTAACTTCCTGTGGGTCTGTCAGGATATTTCCCCACCACTGGATGACTGGGTTTCCTCTGGGAAAGATTGCTGATGTGCTGCCCTACTCTTGGGTGTGGTTGGAGCCCTAGTGTTCCTTGTCCATCTAATCATGGCATTCCCTGTAGATCAGGAGCTTCCCTGGTTGAACTGCAGGATGGTGGGGATCTCGGTCTACAGGGCTCTGTCTATTCACGGGACTTCCTCCAGGTCAGATGCTCCCCCATGTGCCTAGGCAGCTGTAGAGCTGCTTGGCTCCCTGGTGTGGAAGACACCCAGGCAGGCTATGCCCTGGGCAATGCTTCACTCTGTTGCCCTCTGCATACCTGGTTGAGCTACTAGCTCCATGGAACAGGTTTTTATATTCTCTCACTTTCAGCTTGTTTCCTTAAAAGTACTGTGAGTCTCCTATATTCACAAAATCTTAAAAATATAAGTGTCCAAATAATTCCTGCATAAGGAAAAGAGCAGTTAGAATGCCAATGTAATCAGGGAAACTATCACAGAAACCTATATCTATATGAAGAGCCACAGGGATATTAGTAAATGCTGAGAGATGGAAAATTAGTCTTTTTCAGAGAAATTCAACTGATTTTATTATCCAATCCAAAGTGGCTATCGCATAAAAATAATTATCAAATAAAAATTACATATACTGAATATATAATTAAAATACAGAAACATTTATGAAGTTCAATAATCTAAAATGAGTCTGCAAAACTTCTCTATGAATAATATTCCTTAAACAATGCTTTGCATTAGTAATTTTTCAATTAAGAATTCTGATATCACCATGTATATTACTTGTCAGAAACCAAATGGCACTGCAATGGTTAAACTCTGAGAGGTGATTGCTACTATCATTATATAAGTAGACACCAGGAATAATCTTAAGTACTCCAAAATATTTAGGACAGTTCCCAACACACATACCAAAAATAAATTTGATGTGACCATAATGGCAACAACTATAAGTTGGAGAATAACTACAAGGAAACATTTTAATCCACTAGTTACACTAATAGCTGTTTGATCTTCTATGTATACTTTTGGGTAACAAAAGAAATTGAAAATTGTCAGTAATGACCATCTATTCAAAAACTTCAAATGGATGAACATTAAATATTAAGAATATCACTACTGATGAGACAAATTGTTTTATTATCTCAATAACACAGGACTAGCTTTCAGGAATAGGAAGAACAGAAATAAAACTTAATAATACTTGAATATACATCCTCTGATGAAAGAATTTGAGAAGTAACCAGCTCTGATGTTACTGTTATGACTCAACAGTATTTGTATTACTGTATAACCCTGTTATATCATCTGTGGGAGATTTTTTTATTCATTTATTTTTTAATTTATTTACATTTCAAGTGTTATCCCCTCACCCTGGTTCAGCCCCCCTCCCCAGAAATCTCCTATCCCATCCTCCCTCCCCCTGCTTCTATGAGGATGTTCCTATACCCACTCCTGCCTCCCCACTATCGATTACCCTACCTGGTGCATCTGTCTAGCATAATAGGACCAAGGACCTCTCTGAGCATTGATGCCTGACAAGGCTTTCCTCTACTATGTATGTAGCAAGAGCCATGTGTGCTCCTTGGTTGGTGCTTAGTCCCTTGGAGCTCTGGGGGAGTTGGTTGGTTGATATTGTTGTTCTTTTTGTGGGGTTGCAAACCCATTCATCTCCTTCAGTCCTTTCTCTAACTCCTCTATTGGGGACACTGCATTCAGCATAAGGGTTGGCTATGAGCATACAACTCTTTATTTGTAAGGCTGAAACAGGGCCTCTCAGTGAAAGTTATATCAGGTACCTTTCAGCAAGTCTTTCCTAGTATCCACAAGAGTGTCAGAGATTTTTACTGCCATAGAACAAGACTCAGGGAAGAGTGAATGCAATAATGCTTCAATACATGGCTAGATGTCCTGTACCTGGTCCTGTAACTGTAACAACCATTTTCTTGTATGACGCAAAGTATTGGTCAGGAAAATGACTTTAATTCTTCTAACATGCAAATGACCATCCGTTTTAAGTAAAGGAGGGCTGATGAGCAATTACTAACATTTGACATTTAAATAGTGAGGTCCAATTACTCATCTGTGGGTTATCACTATGGAGTTTATGCTACAATGCATACAATTGAAACACAACTTAAAAGTAACCAAGTATGTTGGTTAAAACTAAAATAAGAAAACTATATTTGGATTATATTCAAATTATCTTCCAAAGTATATAAAGTAATTGATTTAATTATTGCAGACTTGAAGCTTGGCATATTTATAATCCAAAGTGAATAGATATGTGAGAGATTAAGTATACATTAAATTTCCATATAAATGCTTTAAAATTAATCTTTTTATTGTTCTTAAGGCAATTCTTTTATTTTTCCATTATAAGATATACAAACCAAACATTACCTAAAATATGTTTGAAAATATGATGTAGATAATTATCATGATTTAAATCTAATGAAACCAGGAATGACAATATGAATTATTTTTAGAATCATGAGCATGTAGACTGCATCAGCATTACTCCTTAAGTTTGCTCCTATATTTTTTATCTCAGGGAAAGATATCATCTCAGCATCTACTGGCTTAGGTGACTACTTGGTAGAAAAGTAGCTGTAATGACTGGGAAGAGACAGCAAAAGATGAAAATAAGGTCGCAGGTATTGCTACAAGTGTCACTCCCACAGGCAGTCCAGGGGCTGTAATATCACAGTTTCCTGAAGCACATCCCTGATGACTCCTTTGGAGCTATCATGACCTTTGTTGCTAGGGAACTGCCTAGTCAAAACCATTTCCTGAAGGAATGGCCTGGTACCAGTGCTGAATCATGACCTTAGACAAGGAGAAATATGATTTAATACTTCGCACAGGCTTGTGCTTTTTACAGTTTGGTGAAAATAAAGACAGAAATAGGGAGAGGTATAGGGGAATTGAGAACAAAAGTTTTACACAAATGGAAGTTTATTTGTAATGGATTTAATTAGGGATTTTCTAAGCTATTACCTTAAACATTTTACAGCTTCAGTGCTGTAAATCTGTAAATCGTGTGAAAATACAAAGTCACTTCTCCACATAATACTTATATCAAAAATGTAAAAGAAACATCTATTCAGAATTAGTTCTTATATATAATATTTTACTGTAAAACTGTAACATCATAGATAAATGGGCTAATCTTTAATATATCGTGTGAATATTTGAAAATATTTACATTTCCATTTTACGAACTAGTCCTGTAATCATAGCAATGAAGAAGAGAAGATATGATGATCCATAATGCCAATTTTGACTACAGGAGACTTTGTTTAGAAAAACAAAACAGTAAGTACAAAATTAAAATTATATTGAGTTTTAAGATTTCAATAAATATTTATATCTCTACTTTCCAATTGAGAATTTCTAAGGATATTTCTTTTTTTCCATAAAAGCTGTATGGAAACTCATAGGAATAATATAACTTATTGTGTTAAAGTAGTTCTGCAAATAAAATACAAAGTTTGACAGCATAATATGCATAGACTATTATACACATTATAAATTGAGATTAATGAATTTTTCAAATATCATTATATTTAATGGAAATTTAAATTTTATTTACATATCGGTCACCAAGTAGTTTTAGATTCTCAAACACTCTGATTTAACATGATCTTTCTGGAGAATCTGAACTTACTTGTTTACACAACGTAGGTTTACATCATAATTCTGTGATATCACAGCAGGAGATATCTGGCTAGAGCTATAGACCTGAAGTCAAAGTGATTGGTACACAAACAACAAAAGTAAGAGCTAGAATTCAGGGTCCCAGACTGCAGGATTATGATAAAAATGCATGGAACCCACTCTGTAAATACAGCTGTGGAAAGCGGTGTCAGGCGATCTTTGGGGGAAGGTGACTAGCTAGGCTGGTTATATCAGGAAACTTTGTCTTCATCTGAGAGATAGTCCCTCATGATTCAGTAATAAACAATCAAAGATGATGCTGATGTAGATTGAGTCTTCACATGTACAAACCTGTACAGTGGACCCATAGAAATGAGACCATGCATATGTATGCATTCACAGGACATGTACATAATTATGAAAAAGGAAAAAATTAGCGTTCCATAAATATTTAATATTACTAATATAAAATTATACATGGCTATACAATATTTTTAAAATAACATATTCATATTTGGAAAACTAAGCAAGAAACAGAGAAATTATTTCAAATTAAACATTAAAATTACCAAACTTTTAGCAGATGGTTATAGTTTAAAATGATAAATAAGATAATAATTGTGAAATATTGTAGTCCTGGGTTAGATCAGATTGAAATTCTCTTGGGACAAGTTTGTTTATATTCTTTTTTTATTGTTTTAAGTTATTATATTCATGATAGTTCATTACAGTACCAACAGGAAATGAACACGATCTTAAATCAAGTCAGAAAATGTCATACTTGTAAATGAGATTATAATATAACTTGTATATTATACAAAAATATAATTTGTAAATTAGATTGTAATCTAATTGTAGATTTGATTTTTGATTAAGTATATAGCTCAATAGTAGCATGCTTACCTGCCATATTTTAAAAGGCCCTATTCAATAATTATCTTCTGGAAATTACATAGATTGCCAGTTTCAATATTTGTCAGCCAAATAAGTACCTCTTTAAAATATCTCCTGGCCAAACCTATAATTTTATTAGCCCCAAAAAGGCTAAGAAAGGAGAATTATGTGTCTAAGACTGGGCTGTGGTGCAAGTTTCAGGCCAGCTTATGCTGCATAAGGAGACCGTGTGTCTTCAAAATACTATTCTGACACTTTCACAATAACAAAATTGTTTAAAATATACATCAAGCAACAGTTATTGTCCTACCAAAAATAAAGAGCTACTTCCCAACTAACTATGACAGCAAAATAGTTTTTCTGTTTCATTTTAGATACTTGAGAGTTCATGAGCAGCTCCTAATATCTTATTTGTTTGTTTGTTTATCTATTTCTAAACAGGGTCTCATGTTGCCCAGACTGGCCTCAAATTTCTAGACTCAAGTAACCCTCCTGCCTCAGTTTCTCAAGGGTAGAGCCTAGGTGACCACCTACCATGCTCAGATTTTTTTTAAGTTAGGCTAATCAGCTTTATGAATGTATTGAACTTAATAACGATTAAACACAAAGCTTAATATGAATTCCTTTCTAATATGTAAGTGTACATAGCTTCCTCTTTATAGTTACATTGAGTGTGTACATAGTCTCTTGTGTTTGTGTTTACCTAACTTTATTTTTCCTTTTTTTATTGAATATCATCTTCATTTACATTGCCAATGGTAAAACCTTTCCTGATTTCCCCCCTCCCCTAAAACCCCCAAACCCTCCTCCCTCCCCTACCTCCATATTCTTTTTATTGTTTTCATTTTTAAGCTTCTGTTTTCATATTTTTGAAAAGGCCAATAAAAGTAAAGATTTAATTTTAACAACTTAAGGGGAATCTGAATTTCCATAGTCTGATGGTCTCAAGCACTAAAGAAATAAAAATTCAGTTGACAAACCATATGCACAGGCAATTTTCTGTCATTAATTTTATTAATTATACTTTTAAGTGTATTTTTTATAGTTTTCATTGTTAATATTCATTCCTTTTTTTGACTAAGATATTTAACTTTTATTTCATTTATTCCCAAAGTTCTTGTTAGTCACACATACTATTAAGACAATAAAAATGTGTGTCAACTAAAACAAATATCTAAATATGTTTTTCCTATATGAGATAGTCATGAGATGTGCCAAATAAGCACACACACACACACACACACACACACACACACACATATATATATTAAATATTCATAATATTTTTGCAAGGCCAACATTCAGTTTTTCCATTTGCCTGTAAAACTTCTCTTTATCAAACACAACAGAGAAAGAAATCCTCCACTACAAATATTTAATTTCCAAGTATTTGTATTTTTTAGCACATTTGACATTTATTGCTATGACATTCCTACCTGGGGAAAGATGCTTAACTCTTATATACAATATAATTTTAAAAAAATCTGATGAGTAGGTTTTTGTTTTTCTTTTTTGTTTTTAGTTTTTTTTTTTTTTTTAGGTTTTTTGTTTTTGTTTTTGTTTTACTTATTTGGATATATTTTATATTTACATTTCATTTCCCTTTTTCTGGTTCCTCATCCCCCAAAGGTCTCACATGCCCTTTTCCCTCCCCCTGTTCCCCCATCCACACCTTCCTACTTTCCTGTTCTGGTATTCCCCTACACTGATGTTTTGATCCTTTCCAGCACCAGTGTCCACTCCTTCCTTATTGTTGGATATCATTTGATATGTGGATTGTGTCTTTGGTGTCCCAAAAGTCTAGGCTAATATCCACTTATCAGTGAGTGCATACCATGGGTATTCTTTTGAGACTGGGTTACCTCACTTAGTATGATGTTCTCCAGCTCCATCCATTTCTCTAAGAATTTCATGAATTCATTGTTTCTAATGGCTGAATAGTACTCCATTGTATATATATACCACATTTTTTGTATCCATTCCTCCATTGAGGGACATCTGGGTTCTTTCCATGATAAGTAGTTTTGAACTATTCATTCAAATCAATATTTGCACATAACTAGTGTAAACACTATTATTTCTGAACCTAGCAAAAACTTCCTAATACATTTCTTAATATATTAGCATTTTTTTGGATTTTTTAATTGGATATATTTTATATTTACCTTTCATTTCCACTTTTCTGGTTCCCCGCCCCCTAAGGTCCCACATACCCTTTTCCCTCCCCCTGTTCCCCCATCCACCCCTTCCCACTTCCTTGTTCTGGTATTCCCCGACACTGATGCTTTGATCCTTTCCAGCACCAGGGTCCACTCCTTCCTTCTTGTTGGACATTATTTGGTATGTGGATTGTGTCTTTGGTGTTCCAAGATTCTAGACTAGTATCCACTTATCAGTGAGTGCATACCATGGGTATTCTTTTGAGACTGGCTTGCCTTACTTAGCATGATGTTCCATCTATTTGTCTAAGAATTTCATGAATTTATTTTTTCTAATGGCTGAATAGTACCCCATTGTGTATATATACCACATTTTGTGTATCCAGTCCTGTGTTGAGGGACATCTGGATTTTTTCCAGCTTCTGGCTATTTTAAATAGGACTGCTATGAACATAGTGGAGCATGTATCATTAGGACATGTTGGGGAATCCTCTGGGTATATGCCCAGGATTGGTACAGTGGGCTCCTCCAGTAGTATCATCCCGTTTTCTGAGGAACAGCCAGACAGATTTCTAGAGTGGAAGTACCAGCTTGCAACCCAACAGCAGTGGAGTAGTGTTCCTATTTCTCCACATCCTCGCCAGTACCTGTTTTCTCCTGAGTTTTTGATTTTAGCCATTCTGACTGGTATGAGGTGAAATCTCAGGGTTGTTTAGATTTGCATTTCCCTGATGATTAAGGATGTTGAACATTTCTTTAGGTGGTTTTCAGCCATTAGATATTCCTCAAGAGAAAATTCTTTGTTTAGAACTGTACCCCATTTTTAAGGGGGCTATTTGGCTCTCTGGAGTCTATCTTCTTGAGTTCTTTATATATCTTAGATATAAGACCTCTGTTGGATGTGGTGTTGGTAAAGATCTTTTCCCAATTTGTTGGTTGCCATTTTGTCCTTTTGACAATGCCCTTTGCCTTACAGAAACTTTGTAGTTTTATGAAATCCCATTTATCAATTCTTGATCTTAGAGCATAAGCTATTGGTATTCTGTTGAGGAAATTTTCCCCTGTGCCTATGTCCTCAAGTGTCTTCTCCAGTTTCTTTTCTATTAGTTTCAGTGTGTCTGGTTTTATGTGGAGGTTCTTGATCCACATGGACTTGAGCTTAGTACAAGGAGATAAAACTTGATCAATTTGCATTCTTTAGCATTGTGACCTCCAGTTGAACCAGCACCATTTGTTGAAATGGCTATCTTTTTTCCACTGCATAGTTGTAGTTCCTTATCAAAGATCAAGTGACCATAATTCCGTGGGTTCATTTCCGGGTCTTCAATTCTATTCCATTGATCTTCTTACCTGTCACTGCACCAATACCATGCAGTTTTTTAACACAGTTGCTCTGTAGTACTGCTAGAGGTCCAGGATATTGTTTCCCACAGAAGTTCTTTTGCTGTTGAGAAAAGTTTTAGCTATCCTGGATTTTTTGTTTTTCCAGATGAATTTGAGAATTGCTCTTTCTAAGTCTATGAAGAGTTGACTTGGGATTTTGATGGGGATTGTGTTGAATCTGTAGATGGTTATTTTTACTATATTAATCCTGCTATTCCAAGAGCTTAGAAGATTTTTTTCATCTTCTGAGGTCTTCTTCAATTTATTTCTTCAAAGATTTGAAGTTCCTGTCATACAGATATTTCACTTGTTTAGTTAGAGTCACACCAAGATACTTTATATTTTTTGTGGCTATTGTGAAGTGTCATTTCCCTAATTTATTTCTCAGCCTGTTTATCCTTTTAGTATAGGAAGATTACTGATTTACTTGAGTTAATTTTATAACCAGCCACTTTGCTGAAGTTGTTTATCAGCTGTAGGAATTCTCTGGTGGAGTTTTTTGGGTTGGTTAAGTATACTACCATATCATCTGCAAATAGTGATAGTTTGACTTCTTCCTTTCCAATTTGTATCACTTTGACCTCCTTTTGTTGTCTAATTGCTCTGGCTAGAACTTCAAGTACTATATTGAGTAAATATGGAGAGAGAGGGCAGCCTTGTCTAGTCCCTGATTTAAGTGGGATTGCTTCAATTTTCTCTCCACTTAGTTTGATGTTGGCTACTGGTTTGCTGTATATTGCTTTTATTATGTTTAGGTATTGGCCTTGAGTTCCTGTTCATTCCAAGACCTTTAATATGAAAGGATGCTGAATTTTATTAAATGATTTTTTCAACATCTATTGAAATGATGTGTCTTTTTCTTTGAGTTTGTTTATGTAGTGGATTACATTGATGGATTTCCATATATTGAACTATCCCTGCATCCCTGGGATGAAGACTACTTGATCATGGTGAATTGTGTGTTTTGATGTATTCTTGTATTTGATTGACAATAATTTTATTGAGTATTTTTGCATCAAAATTCATAAGGGAAATTGGTCTAAGGTTCTCCTTTTTGTTGGATCTTTGTGTGGTTTGTTGTCAACAAAATTGTGGCTTTATACAACGAGTTGGGCAATGTTCCTTCTGTTTCTATTTTTTGGAATAGTTGGAAGAGTATTGGCATTAGGTTTCCTTTGAATGCCTGATAGAATCTGCACTAAAGCAATTTGGTCCTGTGCTTTTTTGGTTGGGAGACTGTCAATGACCTCTTCTATTTCTTTAGGAGTTATGGGACCACTTAGATGGTCTGTCTGTTCCTTATTAAATTTTGGTAGTTGGTATCTGTCTAGGAAATTGTCCATTTCATCCAGATTTTCCAGTTTTGTTGAGTATAGGCTTTTGTAGTAGGATCTGATAATTTTTTGTATTTCTTCAGTTTCTGTTGTTATTTCACCCTTTTCATTTCTGATTTTGTTATTTTGGATACTGTCTCTGTGCCCTCTGGTTAGTCTGGCTAAAAGTTTATCTATCTTGTTGATTTTCTCAAAGAACCAGCTCCTACTTTTGTTGATTCTCTGTGTAGTTTTTTTTTTTCAACTTGGTTGATTTCAGTCCTGAGTTTCATGATTTTCCGCCTTCTGCTAATCTTGGGTGTATTAATTTCCTTTTGTTCTGAAGCTTTTAGGTGTTCTGTTAAAGTGCTAGTGTATGCTTTCTCCAGCTTCTTTTTGTAGGCACTCAGAGCTATGAGTTTTCCTATTAGCACTGCTTTCATTGTGTCCCATAAATTTGGGTATGTTGTGCCTTCATTTTCATTAAATTCTAAAAAAGTCTTTGATTTCTTTCCTTATTTCTTCCTTGACCAAGATATCATTGAGTAGAGTAGAGAATTGTTCAGCTTCCATGTGTATGTGGCTGTTTGTTGGTTTTTTGTTTTTGTTTTGTTTTGTTTTGTTTTGTTTTGTTTTGTTTTGTTTTGCTATTGAAGAGCACCCTTATGTCATAGTGATCTGATAAGAGGCATGTAATTAGTGTGATTGTCTTATATCTGTTGACATCCATTTTGTGACCAATTATATGGTCAATTTTGGAGAAGGTACCATGAGGTGCTGAGAAGAAGGTATATTCTTTTGATTTAGGCTGAAATGTCCTATAGATATCTTTTAAGTCAATTAGGTCCAAAACTTCTGTTAGTGTCACTGTGACTCCATTTAGTTTGTGTTTCCCTGATCTGTCCATTGAAGAGAATGAGGTGTTTAAGTTCCCCACAATTATTGTGTGGGGTGCAATGTGTGCTTTAAGCTTTAGTAAGGTTTCCTTTAGGAGTGCAGGTGCCCTTGTATTTGGGGCATAGATGTTCAAAATTGAGAATTCTTCCTGGTAGATTTTTCCTTTGATGAGTATAAAGTGGTCTTCTCTATCTTTTTTTATTAATTTTTGTTGAAAGTCTGTTTTATCTGATATTAGAATGGCTACTCCAGCGTGTTTCCAGGGACCATTTTCTTGTAGAACAGTTTTCCAGCATTTTATTCTTAGGTAGTGTTTGTCTTTGACACTGAGATGCATTTCTAGTATGCAGCAAAATGTTGAGTCTTATTTATGAAACCAGTCTGTTACTCTATGTCTTTTTATTGAGGAATTGAGTCCATTGATATTAAGAGATATTTAGGAATAGTGATTTTTGCTTCCTGCTCTTTTTGATGTAATTTTTATGTTTGTGTGGTTATCTTCTTTTGGATTGTTTGAAAGGAGATTACTTTCTTGCTTTCTCTTGTGTGTAGTTTCCGACCTTTTGTTGGTATTTTCCATTTATTATCCTTTGAAGGGCTGAATTTGTGGAAGGATACTGTGTAAATTTTTTTTTGTCATGAAATATCTTGGTTTCTCCATCTATGGTAATTGAGAGATTTGCTGGATATAGCAGTTCGGGTTGGCATTTGTGTTCCCTTAGAATCTGCATGACATCTGCCCAGGCTCTTCTGGCTTTCATAGTCTCTGGTGAGAAATCCGGTGTAATTCTTATTGGTCTACCTTTATATGTTACTTGACCTTTTTCCCTTACTGATTTTAATATTCTTTCTTTGTTTAGTACATTTGGTGTTTTAATTATTATGTGACAGGATGAATTTCTTTTCTGGTCAAATCTGTTTGGAGTTCTGTATGCTTCTTGTATGTTCATGGGCATCTTTTACTTTAGGTTAGGGAAGTTTTCTTCTATAATTTTGTTGGAGACATTTACTGACCCTTTAAGTTGGAAATCTTAATCTCTTCTATGCCTATAATCCTTGGGTTTGTTCTTCTCATTTTGTCCTGGATTTCCTGGATAGTTTGGGTCAGGAGCTTTTTGCATTTTTCATTTTCTTTGACTATTGTATCACTGCTTTCTATGGTATCTTCTGCATCTGAGATTCTCTCTTCTATCTCTTGTATTCTGTTGTTGATGCTTGGATCCATGACTCCTGACTTCTTTCCTAGGTTTTCTATGTCCCAAGTTGTCTCCCTTTGTGATTTCATTATTGTTTCTACCTCCTTCTTTAGATTCTGGATGGCTTTGTTTAATTTCTTCACCTGTTTTGTTGTATTTTCCTTTAGTTCTTCAAGGGCTTCTCCCTTTTTATATGTGTTGTTGTGAATTTCTTTAAGGGAGTTATTTATGTCCTTCTTGAAGCCCTCCATGGTGCCCTTTATCAGCCTCATGACCTGTGATTTTAAATACAAATCTTGCTTTCCTCATCATTTGGGGTATGCAGGACTTGCTGTTGTGGGAGAATTGGGTTCGGATGACTCCATATTGCTTCAATTTTTGTTAGCAACATTCCCACATTTGACTTTTGCCATCTGGTTATCTCTGGTGTTAGTTGGGCCTGCTGTCACTGGCTGGAGCCTGCCCCTCCTCTGTGTGTGTGTGCCTGCAGGCCTCTCTCAGCAACCCTGGGTGAGCTGCTTTTCCCTGGCACAAATTGCTGTGGTGCTGCAGAGTTTCTGGGTGCAGGTGGAATCCTGGTCCAGTGTGGCCCAATTGATCCTCTACTCTGCTGAAATCTGCCTACCAATCTGTTGCACAGTCACAGAAGCAAAGATGGCAGCCGAGACCCACTCTCTTGTATTTGTATTTGCTTATGCACCTCTGTCTCCCTGATCAGGTCTGTATGCAGGCTGTGCTGGTTGCCTCCTCCTCACTGGCTGCTGGATGTATAGCTGGCTTTCTGCACTGCATGGAGATTGCTCACTGTGGCCAAGGGTGTTCCAGATCCAGAGGTAGAAACTGGATGGCTCTTGCTAGAGGCCTCTGGACTGGATCCTCCAGTCTGCAGGGCCGGGCTCACCTCTGCAGCCTGCCTCTTCCTCACTGGCTGCTGGGCATACCAAGGAAAGGTTTTTAACGGTATATTTTTTATAAGCTAACTAATAAATAATGTTCAATCAAAATAAGGGGTTCTTGAATGGAGGCTTTTTAACATGTAGTCTGTGCTACTTCTAGAAAGAATAGGTTTCCTAATCAAATTGCAATACCAAGTAAATACCTCTTTATACATTAGGCAATGACAATGCAGAGGTTCTCCTATCAAATTATTTGTTATTGCCATTGCTAGTGAATGTTCAATATCAAAATATTCTCATCATTGAAGATTTCACACACTCTGGATGCAGAACTCAGGAAAACAAGCTGAAACTGAGGTGTCAGCTTTCTCTCTGTGGCTAGAGTTCATAATGCCAGAGGCACTATAAAGGTTGCCAACTGCATATACTGGAAGTTAGCTACAAAACTGTGCATACTAGAAAGATATCGCTTCTATTTCTGTAAAAGTTTTCAGAGCAACCAACCACTTACAAGTTAGGTTTTATTTCTTTATGAAAACTTGACCATCACATTAAGCTTTAACTTTCTTAAATTAAAGTTTGTATACTAATTTTAAAACATTTGTATATTTGTCCAGTATTTAGATCATTTTAGGGGGACCAGACGTCTCCTATGGCTTTTTTTATACAACATTGTCACTGACCTGAAGGAAGATTTCTCATATATAAAGTGTTAGTCATTATGACATATGTGTGTTAACATACATTTCATCTTAAACACATGAGAATGTCTAGGATCAAGAAAATAATAATAGTTCATCCTTGTAAAGATGTGCAGTGGGGAGTATTCATCTATTTGTTGTGACTATAAACCCTTCTAGGCACTATGGGAATCAGTGTAGAGTTTCCTCAATAAAATGGGAATTTTGATTTACTAAATGATGCACTTATACCACTCTTGGGCTCACATTTAGAGGACACTTCATTTTAACACAGAGACTTTCTCAACCAACTATGTTTATTGGCATTCTATTCATGAGATTGAGAAATTAGAAACAACCTAGATGACCCTCATCAGATAAAAATGGAGAAAATGTGGGAGAAGGAAGAAATGAGTCTCTACTGGAGGAGACAAATAGAATCTGGGGCTATCTCTGCAATGAGCTAGAGACCTAATATAACAGAAGCTCCCAGGAATCTATGAGAATGATTCTAGCTAAAACTCCCTATAATGGAGGATATGGGACATGAATTAGCTATTATTGGTATGCAGGTAAGTCTTCCATTGGAAGGAATGAGACACCAACATAGGCACAAAACTTTCAGCCTACAGTCTTTCCTCTTTAGCAGGATTCCACAAACTCTGTTTGAGTGATCAAGGGCACGTTGAGAAATTCCACAGAGTGAGAAAGTCTGGGCCCATAGGGGCTCACAGAAATGGAACCGGCATGATACAGACCTAGGAACTCTGGTTATGTTACATTTGTTTAGCTTGGTCTTCTTGTGTGACTCTAGCAGTGGAAGAATGATCTCTCTCTGACTCTGTTCTCTTTTTTTTGGACACATTCCTTTAACTGGGTTACCATGTCTAGCTTTAATAGGAGAGGAGGTACCTAGTCTCACTGTGGCTTTATATGCTATGGCTGCAACTTCATATTAATGAAACTCTTGTAACCCTAGAGTTCCTTTAGGCATATATTATGCCCCCCCCAGAGTTTGTTTGTTTGTTTTATACAGGTGAGTACACTGTAGCTCTCTTCAGACACACCAGAAGTGGGCATTGGGTTCCATTACATATATATATACATAGTGGCTCACAAACATCTATAACATGGTTGCTAGGACTTGTACGCAGGCCTTTAGGAAGAGCAGTCAGTGTTCTTAAACAGAGTCATCTCTTCAGCCCCATGTTTTCAAATTTTGGAGAGGAATTTTAATCCACAACATGGCTTCTATAGCTGGACATGCCCTTAGTACTTATATTTAATCCCAAACAATATATGGAAAGTTAGTTTGTAGAAGAAAGTGTCATGTTTGAAAGGGATATCTAATTGGAGGGCAGTCAGTTGAATTGAGTTCCATCAGTCACCTCAGGAAGCAGTGCAGTAGAACTGAGTTCAGTTCTATTCAGCTCATGCAGCAGAGGCAGTTGAGGCCAGAAGAAGCTATAAGATTAGAATAAACTGTCTGAGTTAGTTTCAGGCCAAGAGTAATTCAGTGAGAAGCTGATAGAAGCCTGAATCAGTGACCTTGAAGAGGAGATTGAGCACGGACAGCTGAGTTGAACCAGTCAGTCACAATTGAGAAACACCTAGAAGCATTGAGCTTATCTAGCAGTGAGCCTCCAAGATGACAATTACTTCAGGCAAACGAACTTCACTTTTATAAAATGTTATGTTTTTATGGGATTTCTGAATGGGCATTCGAATGGGTTGCTGAGTCTATATCTTTTCTTATGCCTTTTCTTGTGCTATATTTGCTCTCTTCCTTTTCCTTTAAATATGTTTCAGTTTTTTCATCTTCCTATATATTATTTTACTATTATCTGTTAGAATCTGTTTTTTTTTTAAATCAGAGATATAAAAGGTGGATCAGAATAGGAGGAGGATCAGGAGAAAGCCTAAGGAGTGGAAATGGAAACTCTGGTCAGGATAAAAATCTATTTTCTATAAAAATGAAAACATTAAATGCATAAAATAATTTGATTTTTAGCAAACCATATTTATGAATAAAAAGAATTTGTATATTTATTGAATAAAATTTGCTATCAAAATTGAGTGTTTTAATGGTTAAATGCTTATAAATATATATTTGAGTATTTATTTCCCTTCCACTTTTGGATTCAATCTATAAATAATCTGAGATTAGTGTTGTCAGTCATACAACTTCCTACAATGATGTATTTGATTGCACTGAGTTTATTTTAAGCATCATTTAATCATAAATGAAAATATTTTACATTCAACATTAAAGGTTATGTCAAGGAAAAGTAGTTCATTTGTTGTCAATGAGGTATGCTAAACATTTGATGGTCTTTGCTGCATGTCAAAAGACTAGGTAGTAATTTAAGTATATCTTAAATTATTAAGTAATTTAAATATATCTTTGAAATAAATACTTTTGATGATGTGTACTAAATACAGTTCAGAAAATATATGTGAATTTCTTAATGAATACTCCATAATAGTTAAGCTTTTATCAACTAGACACAAACTAGGGTCATTATTGAAGAGGGAGTGTCCTTTGAAAGATTGCTTCCATTAGACTGGTCTATAAGGAAGAATTTGACACATTGTCTTGTTTAATCACTAATACAAGAGGCCTAGTCTAGTGTGTGCTGTTCCTTCATTTGGCAGGTAAACCTGTGTTACATAAAAATGTAAGCTAGGATCTTCTGATCCATAGTCAGTTATCCACTGTTCCACTGGCCCAGTGCTAAATTAACAATGGAGAATAAGCCTATAAACTATGTTTTGTTTTTTGCCGTTCTTGCTTTAAGGTCTTACCTTGAGTCTCAGCCTTGTTTTCCTTTGGTTATGAACTGGAAGTTGTATGCTAAAATCATTTACTCCTCCAAGGTGTTCTGGTTATTGTTTTACCACCATGACAAAGAATTTAACCAGTTCAACTGTATATAGGAAATTAGTCATTTTACACTGTAAATTTCCAAATACGGTGAAAATTTGTAAGAGAGGTTAAGTTGTAGCAGATTATTTAAAGAAAGTTCTTTCTTGAATATGTGACATTTTCCTACCAAAGTTGCCTTCATTTAATTGAAAACTTTGATCTTCATCTTATTGATGTGAGATTATTCTTATTTCTAGTCTAAAAATGTAATGAGGTCATGACTCATTTTTCCCAATTCTCCCAAAGAAACCTGACTCCTAGAAAATGATAGAGAAAATTGGGGATACAGGAAAAACCACTCTTTCCACAAATCTGAAAGGGCAGAAGAATACAATACATACAAAACTTAAACTTTCACAAGAAAAAAGCCTTTTTTAACTATATACCATAATAAACATAAATTGTAATACTAATGAATTAGAGGAGGCTGTATGGCAATGTTTTAGTGAGAAATTCATAGCCTTAGTCTCAGGAAAGCTCAGACTCCAATTGCTTTCCCTATGGTCAAAAAAAATACAGGTTATATTAATAAATAACTAAGATTTATCTTCTATTAGCTATGGCAGGGAAAAAAAGAAAAGAAACAAGTATAAAATATACATATTCTTGTAAGTTAGAAAATGGCTTGTGCCTAAGAGTATAAAAAGTTCTAGAACATCACCGTCTTCCTCCTTACTCCAATCACTTCAGTTCCTCTCTTAAGTGTGCCAGTGAGGATGAAAACGTAGGAGCCAGCTATTCTCAGCTGAAATGATCTAAATAAAAAAAAAGCGTGTCATCCAGGGAAGGCAGCAGGCAGGGGACAAAAAAATATTCTACTGAGATACATTTATGAATGTCACAGCTCAAAGGTACACATTGTTATGAGATCTGTGATTTACTAGACTTAATTAGAAGATTATAATATGCTTCTCTCCTATAATTTAACACTCTATATCATCCCACTAGAATATTAACTGTTGTTTGAAGCCAAAGAGCTTATAAGACACAAATCATCTTTGAGCCACTTTATATTCTATGTGATGCTATACATATTTTCTTTTTATCTTAATTAAAATATGATCATATTATTTTTTTCTTTCTATTCTCCCCCATCCAAACAGTCCTACTTCCTCTCATTCTCATCCCACTCATGACCTCCACAACATGCTGAGTTTATTTACTGTACTGTACTTGATTTCAGGAGTTATTACTGGGAATTCGATACCAAATTGGTATGTTAAGTATCTGGGGAAGATTAATTCTCCAATTTCTCAGCAGTCATTAGTTATTTATGGCTCTTTATCTACGGATGGAGCTGCATAATATCTTCAACTTCCATGGAGCATATCTATTGACCTCATCATTATTTGGTTCTTGTTTGGTCTCAGTCATATCAATGCAGTGTCATGGAGATAATTCCCTTGTCATATCTAGGAGACTCAATCTCACAGCATACATTCTGGACCTCTGGTTCTTACAATTTTTATGCCCTTTCCATAGTATTCCCTGGGTCTGAAGTATAAGAACTTTGTTATTGATGTCTCTGCTGTAGCTGGGCAGCCAATAATCTGCTGTATTTGACCTGTTGTAGTGCTTTTTAGTGATTTCTATTTAACATAAAGAGACATTTACTAGATAAGGAATGAGATACGCAAGTATAAAATGAACAATGAGAAAGTATGCTAGCCTAATAGAGTGGTAGTACTAGCTTATTCTCAAAAACATAGAACCTCACTAGCGAAGAGTACTAGAAATATAGTTTCCAGTCATGATATCTTTCCCATTGAGCAAGTCTCATGTCGAATTAAAAGAACAGTTGTTTGCAACCAAGATATGAGTACTACTATTGTACATTTAGAATATCACCCATGGTTATATGTCAATGTTGTGGCTTGTAGGCATCAATCCTGAGTAGGACTATTAAGCTGATTCCCCCTTGGGAAGGTTTCTGGTACTATGAGAACTAGTTCTCAGAAAGGAAGATTTCAGATCCCACCCACCCTCAAACTTCCTTGTCCTGTGTCAGAATTTAACACTATAATACCCTCAGAGCTCCAGGGACTAGACCACCAACCAAAAAGTACACATGGGGGGACCCATGGCTCCAGCTACATATGTAGCAGAAAATGACCATTTCAGACATCAGTGAGAGGAAAGACCATTGGTGCTGTGAAGGCTCGATTCCCTAGAATAGAGGAATGCAAGTCAGGAAATGGGGGTTGGAGAATAAGCAGGGGAAGGGGGGATGGGATACAGGATATTTGGAAGGGTAATGAGGAAAGGGGAAACCATTTTAAATGTAAATAAAGCAAATATCTGATAAAAAGTAAAAATAAAAATAAAGAACCTGAACTTACCTCAAGTTCTGAAGAGCAAAAAAGGACAGCAGTATAACCTACATTGTTTTCAAAAACTCTTGGACTCTCTTTTATACTAACATGTAAAGAACTTTCTTGTTCCTGGTGCTGAGATATTTAATTAGAGTCACAATGTACTTCTTATTGCCACCACTACCACCACCACCACTACCATCACCAAATCCACCATTTTCTTCATCATCGTCATCATCATCATCATCATCTTCAGTATCACAATATAATTCATGATCTTTGAACTATATTAATTACACATGAAAATAATAGAAAGAAAGGTATATAGTCCTCACGTAGAAATTGTAGTAATATCCTAGAAAATAAACTCTTTATCTGTGCTATTTATTTAAAATTACATTTTCCTCATTGTGACAGATTTAGAGGCACTAAAGTCAGTGCTTCAAACTTGAACCTGTCTTTTTAAATTATAGGTCATTTTACATTTTGATTATACTAAAATTGCATCATTTTCTTTTTTCTCTACAATCCCTCCAACTAACTATTCCTGTCCTCTTTCACATTCTTTGCTTCTTTCTTTACTTGTTGCTGAATATCCAGTTTCTCTTTTTTGTTTTGAAATCTTGATTTCAAAGCTTTGGATACTGTAAAAGGAAAAAGAGTTTCTTGGCTGTATTTGTCCTGTTTATCCTGAAAGAGTTTCTTTGCTTTCCACTGGGTATCATATATATTTTCAGAGGCTTCCCAATTGCTCCTGAATCTTCAGATGTTCACTCGAATACTCTAGAGAGTTCCCTTGTGTCCTTGGAGTCAAATCCATTTTCAGGTTTTCCATTTCTTAGAGTCACTTGTGTCAGATATTAGCCCTGGTCAACTGGAGTCTCTCAAATAATCAGTGTCCTATGCTGGTGGAGTCTTCTGCCCAGACTCTTCAGCAAAGAACACAGTCTCTCCCAGAGATCAAAATTTGATGTGCAAAATCTACCTTTATAAGTTGCTGTTTATATATTTTACCATTTTTCTTCATGTCAAGACAAACAGACACTCCCTGTACACATCATGCCTTCAAAAATATCAACTGTTGGCATTACCTTTCAGCAACTTATTTAACAAATTTGTTCTAATAATAATTTTAAAAGTTCCAACTCAACCATCTATCTGACTGGTGTTGATTCTATTTTATTACTGGATGCTCACTTGATAAGTCCAACTTTCCAGAGTTTGTCACCACAGCTGGGTATTATAAAGTCCATCAGTCCAATTAGATGCGACTCATGCTAGAACTGATGTTCCTTCAAACACATGCTGCTAAAATGACTAATGTGCTTACATGGAATTTAGACAGGTTCTATGTAGAGGGAAATAGAATTTGACATTGTAGTGGCTTATTCAATAATATCTTAATCCTTAAGCTATTTCAATGGAGATAAAGGAACTGACAGAAAGAAATGAGCATAATGGCTTCCACTATAATCCCATCAACAAAGATTGCATACAGAGGGGTTAGCAGCATGGTTTTTATTTCAGACTTTGGTGCATGGGGAAATTTTATTTTCTTTCAAGCCATGAACAAATTAAATTGAAAAAAATCTTATTCTGAATTGTTGCATTACAGGGGATTAAGACCTTAACATTTAAATCAGCACTGTTTTGAAAGCCTAGGAATGAGATGTTCAATGCAAATGGGAAATGATGCAAACTCTTGGTATGGCAGCTTCTCAAAATGTGCTTTTCTAGGAATCCAGGCTGCTGTTGAACATCTGAAGAGGAATCAAAACTCTCATACATAAACCAAAAATTGAAATTAATTTATTTCTTTGTCCACTTCTTTTGTGTTGAAAATAGTTCCACTGACTAAAATCTAGATATGTACATGCCACATCTTATACCATTTAGCTGATAAAACATCTTTTAAGCAATTTCATTTAATAATATTCTATGTGTTAGCAAACAGTAAAACTGGAAATAGGAAAATGAATTCTATTGGCATTCAGATAGTTAAGCACACATGGCTGGTGGGTGTTCTGAAGCTCTGTGACTGGTTGAGGCATTTCTGTTTTCTGACACATATCTTTTTACTGAAACTACTTAATTTTCTTAGGATTAATGTTATATAATTTAGTTGTACAATGGAAAGAGTGTCTAAGAACAATTGAATAATTTGACATAAATCTAATTATTCCATATTTATATATATTTGGTAAAAAGTATATAATTACATTGGTTGAATATATTTTAAAAATATTTGCTCTTTATAGGCATGGACCTATAATTCACATTGTAAATAATGATTAAAATTCAAGTTTCCTTTGATATTCAAACAAACACAGCTTAATGCTATGGACTAAAATCATGATATTTCAAAATATTTGCTTTATGTTAAGTCTACTTTAAATATTAATGATTAACATATTATGTCCTTTGAAGTTTTCCTATGGATTTGCTTGACATCATTTCATGAAAAGGTACTTAAAGTGAATAATTTTAATTTAGATTAAGGTAAAGGAACAAACAACCACTTATTGAATATTGTGAACCATATTACTTAAGTAGCTTAAGAATATAGAGCATCTAGTATGTGTAAAGTCATTAAGTGAGAATATTTGCTCAGAAAGTAAAGTTGCTTGCCACCAAACTGATAACCTAAGTTCCTTTGCCTCATTAATATTAGGTACCACTGGTCATTTTATTAATATAAAATGTTAAATATGTAATAAAAATTCAATAAATATTAAGTTCCAAGCATCATTAAAATATTAATAGACTTATGTTTATTTGCTGTCCTATAAAAATGGCCTCTCTCATTTTTCTCTTTGAACTTTTAGTTTTTCTCAGAGTACAGATATGTTTATTACAACATCCAATTTTTAAATTTTATATCTTCATAATTCTGACTATTCAGCATTTGGCTTCATTCTTGTAAATCCTTATGAGTTATTCTACTTCCTTGTATTTTTCTAGTTTTCTTTCCTCCCCAATTTGTTTCTTTATTGTATTACATGTTTTCCCTAATCATCTTTTTTTTTAACACAAATTTGAAATTGATCTTAGATTTCAGGATCATACTGAAGGAATTTTATAGTAAATTATTTTCTTCTTGTTGTTACTATTGTCTAAGAATCAATGGAAATTTTAATCAGACTATTCCTTTTTAGGAAATACCATACTAATTTAAATCTTAACTGTATTTCTTTCAAAAAATAGTTTAAATCATATGCTTTACTTTTTAGACAGTTGTTCATCTTACATTAATGCATTCTTTCCCAAAATGTTTAACTTGTGAAAAATAAGCATTTCACTATCATTTACTTTAATATGTTTATATTACTTATAAACATATTTCTTCCATTAAATAAATAATTCTTTTGTAAGAACAAGACAAAACAGTTGTTTCTTATTTTATTATACCTCACCAGTGCCATCATAGTTGCTAAAAATGTCTGCTTCTTTAGAATTTTTTTATTTAATTTTTATTTTCTATATTCCATGTTTATATTCCAAAGGCTTTCCCCTTTCCCAGTTCCCCCCCACCATATGTCCCATAATTCCTCTACCCCCCAACTATTCCCCAATCATTCCCCACCCACACACGATTTCTCTGTTCTTGGTCTACAAAACTGGATCCAATCTTTACAGGCCCAGGGTCCTTTTCTTTCTTCTTCTTGGGAGTCATTTGACTTGCTAATTGTGCCTTGAGTATTTAGGGCTTCTGGACTCATTAATATCCACTTATCAGTGATTGCATTTCATGTGTGTTCTTTTGTGATTGGGTTAACTCACTTAGGATGATATTTTCCAGATCTAACCATTTACCTACAAATTGCATGAATTCATTATTTTTAATTGCTGAGTAGTATTCCATTGTATAAATATACCACATTTTCTGTATCCATTCCTCTTTTGAGGGATATCTGGGCTCCTTCCAATTTCTGGCTATTATAAACAAGGCTGCTATAAACATAGTGGAGCATGTGTCTTTATTGTATGCAGGGGAATCCTCTGGGTATATGCCCAGGAGTGGTATGCCAGGGTCCTCTGGAAGTGACATGCCCAATTTTCTGAGGAACCGCCAAACTGATTTCCAGAGCGGTTTTACCATTTTGCAATCCCACCAACAGTGGAGGAGTGTTCCTCTTTCTCCACATCCTCGCCAGCAGTAGTTGTCTCTTGAGTTTTTAATCTTAGCAATTTTGACTGGTGTGAGGTGGAATCTCAGGGTTGTTTTGATTTGCATTTCCCTGATGACTAATGATGTTGAACATCTCTTAAGGTGTTTCTCGGCCATCCGAATTTCTTCTGGTGAAAATTCTTTGTTTAGCTCTGTAACCCATTTTTTGATAGGGTTATTTGGTTCTTTGGGGTCTAACTTCTTGAGTTCTTTGTATATATTGTATATTAGCCCTCTGTCGCATGTGGGGTTGGTGAAGATCATTTCCCACTTTGTTGGCTTAGAATTCTTAATATCATAAATTCCAGACAGGCAGTGGTGGCGCACACCTTTAATCCCAGCACTTGGGAGACAGAGGCAGGCAGATTTCTGAGTTCAAGGCCAGCTTTGTCTACAGAGTGAGTTCCAGGACAGCCAAGGGCTACACAGAGAAATCCTGGCTCAAAAAAACCAAAAAAAACGAATCATAAATTCTGAAGATATTCCCTGCATGTTTTGATCTAAAATCCTAATGGAATGTCAATATTTTTTAGAACAAACACAAAAACAAAGGGAAAACAAACAAAATACCCACTGCATCTATATATAAATATGCTAGGATGAGTTTGGTGACATTTGCCTTTAATCCCATCATTAGATGACAGATGCAAATAGAACTCTATAAATTCAAAGTTAACCTTATTCATAGTGAGCCTGAGGCAAGTCAGAGCAATACAGAAAGACTCCATATCAAGCCATGAAACTAAAATTATTTTACTGTTATTATTAATATCTGCCAAACCATTATTAACTCCAGATGGATAAGCCAACCAGTTTGTTATTGACAAATTATATCAACCTTGCTATCAACAGGATAAACACAAAAATAATTTTTGACATAAAATCAATGAAAAAATTCAGTAATTCATAATTAAACAAATTCCTACAAAACCTCACTTCCATAAAGGTTACGTTTGTAAGACTCAAAATTTGAAAGGTCATAATGAAAGACTGAACATTTTCCCTTAATATTAGACAAAACATGATATCTAGTTTTATAGCTGTTAAACTATGGTAGCATCATTTCCTACTTAAAAAACTGTAAAGAGAATAAAAGGCAAACAGATCTAAAAAAAATACAGTGCCACCCCTTTTTTAGGTACATTATTGTCTACAATAAACACTAAAAAGTTTGCTTCCAAAAATTTCTGAGAAATTATAAGTGAATTCGTCATAGCTATGAATACAAAATAAACATAAATATACCACGTCTACTTCCAATATTATGGAGAAACTGTCAAAATGATTCCATACTATTAACAAATGAAATAATTATTTGGGTAGGAACAAAATTAAAAAAAATGAACAAGACTTGTATGGAAAAGATCAGCATATACTTTATGAGAGAAGACTCTAATTTCAATTAAAAAATGATTTTAAAAATGCAAAAAGTACTGTCTAGGTTAGGCATTGTACTTCTGTGAATACACACAATGACCACTGCAACTCTTATGAAGAAATCATATAATTGGGGCTAGATTATATTTCAGAGCTTCAGTTCATTATTTTATAGTGAGAAGCATGGTGGCAACCAGAAAGACATGATGCTAGAGAGGGAGCTGAGAGTTCCACATCTGCATTTGCAAGCAGCAGGAAGAGAGTGACATTGGGCCTGGTTTGAGTATCTGAAACCTCAAAGCCCACCACCAGTGACATATACTGCCTCCAATAAGTCCACTGCTACCTCAAGTAAGGCCACACCTCCTAATGGTACCACTCCCTATATAGGGGCCATTGGGCCATTTTCATTCGAATCATCACATGCAGCTTCTACATAAACAGTTAAATACTTTTTAAAAAAGTGACATAAGTAAAATATCATATCATCTGCAAATAATGATAGTTTGACTCCTTCCTTTCCAATTTGTAGCCCTTTGACTTCCTTATGTTGTCTAATTGCTCTCTCTAGAACTTCAAGTACTATATTGAAAAGATATGGAGAGAGAGGGCAGCCTTGTCTAGTCCCTGATTTTAGTGGGATTGCTTCAAGTTTCTCTCCATTTATTTTGATGTTGGCTACTGGTTTGCTGTAGATTGCTTTTACTATGTTTAGGTATGGGCCTTGAATTCCTGCTCTTTCCAAGACTTTTAGCATGAAAGGATGCTGAATTTTGTCAAATGCTTTTTCAGCATCTAATGAGATGACCATGTGGTTTTTTTCTTTTAGTTTGTTTATGTAGTGGATTACATTGATGGATTTCCATATATTGAACCATCCTGCATCCCTGGGATGAAGCCTACTTGATCATGGTGAATGATCATTTTGATGTGCTCTTGGATTCGGTTGGCAAGAATTTTATTTAGTATTTTTGCATCGATATTCATAAGAGAAATTGGCCTGTAGTTCTCTTTCTTTGTTGGATCTTTTTGTGGTTTAGGTATTAGCATAATTGTGGATTCAAAGAATGAGTTAGGCAGTATCCCTTCTTTCTCTATTTTGTGGAATAGTTTGAAAAGTATTGGTGTTAAGTCTTCTTTGAAGGTCTGGTAGAATTCTGCACTAAAACCATCTGGTCCCGTACTTTTCTTGGTTGGGAGGCTTTCTATAACCCCTTCTATTTCTTTAGGGGTTATGGGACTATTTAGCTGGTCTATTTGATGCTGATTTAATTTTGGTATTTGGTATCTGTCTAGGAAATTGTCCATTTCCTCTAGATTCTCCAGTTGTTTTGCGTATAGACCTTGGTAGTAGGATCTGATGATCTTTTGAATTTCCTCAGTTTCTGTTGTTATGTCTCCCTTTTCATTTCTAATTTTGTTAATTTGGATACTGTCTCTGTGTCCTTTGGTTAGTCTGGCTAGGGGTTTATCTATCTTGTGAATTTTCTCAAAGAACCAGCTCCTGGTCTTGTTGATTCTTTGTATGGTTTCTTTGTTTCTATTTGATTGATTTCAGCCCTGAGTTTGATGATTTCTTGTCTTCTACTCCTGCTGGGTGAATTAACTTGTTTTTCTTCCAGGGCTTTAAGGTGTGCCAATAAGCTGCTAGTGTATGCTCTCTCCAGTTTCTTTTTTGATGCACTTAGAGCTATGTGTTTTCCTCTTAGCACTGCTTTCATTGTGTCAAAAAACTCCACCAGAGAACTTCTACAGCTGATAAACAACTTCAGCAAAGTGGCTGGTTATGAAATTAACTCAAGCAAATCAGTAGCCTTCTTGTACTCAAAGGACAAGCAGGCTGAGAAAGAAGTTAGGGAAATAACACCCTTCACAATAGCCACAAACAACATAAAGTACCTTGGCATAACTCTAACCAAACAAGCGAAAGATCTGTATGACAGGAACTTCAAGTCCTTGAAGTAAGAAATAGAAGAAGACCTCAGAAGATGGAAAAATATTTCTTGCTCCTGGATTGGCAGGATCAATATAGTAAAAATGGCCATCTTACCAAAAGCAATATACAGATTCAATGCGATCCCCATCAAAATCCCAACTCAATTCTTTATGGATCTGGAAAGAGCAATTCTCAAATTCATCTGGAGCAACAAAAAATCCAGGATAGCTAAAACTATTCTCAACAATAAAAGGACTTCTGGGGGAATCAATATCCCTGACCTTAAACAGTACTACAGAGCAATTGTGTTAAAAACTGCATGGTATTGGTACAGCAACAGGCAAGTGGATCAATGGAATAGGATTGAAGACCCAGAAATTAACCCACAGACTTATGGTCACTTGATCTTTGATAAAGGAGCCACAACCATCCAGTGGAAAAAAGATAGTCTTTTCAACAAATGGTGCTGGTTCAACTGGAGGTCAACATGCAGAAGAATGCGAATTGACCCACTCTTATCTCCTTGCACTAAGATCAACTCCAAGTGGATCAAGGACCTCCACATAAAACCAGACACACTGAACCTATTAGGAAAGAAACTTGAGAAGACCCTGGAGGACATAGGCACAGGGGGAATGTTCCTGAACAGAACACCAATAGCTTATGCACTAAGGTCAAGAATTGACAAATGGGACCTCATAAAATTACAAAGTTTCTGCAAGGCAAAGGACACTGTCAGAAGGACAAAACGACAACCAACAAAGTGGGAAAAGATCTTCACCAACCCCACATCCGACAAAGGGCTAATATCCAATATATACAAAGAACTCAAGAAGTTAGACCACAAAGAACCAAATAACCCTATCAAAAAATGGGGTACAGAGCTAAACAAATAATTTTCACTAGAAGAAATTCAGATGGCTGAGAAACACCTTAAGAGATGTTCAACATCATTAGTCATCAGAGAAATGCAAATCAAAACAACCCTGAGATTCCACCTCACACCAGTCAGAATGGCTAAGATTAAAAACTCAAGAGACAACAAATGCTGGCGAGGATGTGGAGAAAGAGGAACACTCCTCCACTGTTGGTGGGATTGCAAAATGTTAAAACCTCTCTGGAAATCAGTGTGGCGGTTCCTCAGAAAATTGGGCATGTCACTTCCAGAGGACCCTGGCATACCACTCCTGGGCATATACCCAGAGGATTCCCCTGCATACAATAAAGACACATGCTCCACTATGTTTATAGCAGCCTTGTTTATAATAGCCAGAAATTGGAAGGAGCCCAAATATCCCTCAAAGGAGGAATGGATACAGAACATGTGGTATATTTATACAATGGAATACTACTCAGCAATTAAAAATAATGAATTCATGCAATTTGTAGGTAAATGGTTAGACCTGGAAAATATCATCCTGAGTGAGCTAACCCAATCACAAAAGAATACACATGAAATGCAATCACTGATAAGTGGATATTAATGAGCCCAGAAGCCCTAAATACTCAAGGCACAATTAGCAAGTCCAATGATTCCCAAGAAGAAAGGAGAGGACCCTGGGCCTGGAAAGATTGGATCCAGTTTTGTAGAGAAACTGTGGGGGGAGGGGGAATGATTGGGGAATAGTTGGGGGGGAGAGGAACTCTGGGACATAGGGAGGGGGGAACTGGGAAAGGGGAAAGCCTTTGGAATGTAAACATAGAATATAGAAAATAAAAAAAAAAGAATTATAAAGTGAAAGCAAGATATGTTATTGTTTAGTACTCCCATTATCCATAAAAAGCTTCAATATTGTACTAAGAAGACTGTGGTATATTAAAGATGGAAATAGTACATTTTATTATAACCACTTATACATAAAACAAGCAGATATGACCAATAACCCAATTATGGAGATAAAATGGAATAATTTAGAGACTAATTAGTAAAAGAATAAAATAAAACATTTCAAAAACAACAAAAAAAAGTGACGACTGAGATATAAAAATAGACCTGAAAGCTCTACCTAAGGATATACCTTGCTTAAAATTGACCAGTAAGCTCAGATTAAGCCTAATAATACTGCGACATATTTTAAGAATACAGCAAATTATTGTATAAAAAATGTAGAAAGGCACACATCCAAGTAACGCCAGGGATATTGAGTAGAATGGTTAAAGCCATTGCTTGTTGGGCAGTCATGCCAGGAGAGGGGTGTGGAGAAAGAATACAGGAGAGGGGTGCATGAAAGAATACAGGACAAATGCTTCTAGTCAGGTCATGAGTGTGCTTGGATTTGCCAGCGTGTGTGTCTACCATGCCTACATGGAGAAGTTGTCCTCAGCTTTCAAGCTATTGATTCTTGTGGTCTTCCTGTCTATCTAATGCCTCTCGAGCCATGAGAAAGTTCTCATTTCTTTATTTGGTAATATTTCATTTCAGAAGTGCCTAATAAATACTACTATGTAAGGTAATATATTTTACTAAGATATTAGCATAAATATTAAACATATTTAAGAGATCAGAAGTTCCATCTAGACTGAGATCTAATCAATAATTATAAACATTGATACAGGCAAAGTGACATGTAAAATAACTTATTATACATAATAATACTATATTTGTTATTTGGATTAGAGTCTTTTCTTAGAAAACACATTCAAATTTTATATATTTACAGGTATATCAAATTTTATAAAATCAAAAGTCACAGGTATTTCAGAGGCAGTTCTGAATATTTCCAATCATCTTTACAATTCAAAAGACAATCATACAATAGGGGAAGATATTTCTCCAGAACTGTGTGTAAAATAAAATGAAGATGTTTAGATGTCGAATGCCTTCTGCAGTTTGAAAAGACTCTTTACTTCCAACACTTTATACTTTACACAAAACTCAATTAACACAATCCCAGGAGCAAAGCTCATTTAAAGTGAGACGCACAGAATTGACAGTAATGCTAGAATGGTTCAGAATGAAAGGGACATCAAAGAGTCCCAGGGAGAAACGGCATACTTTTTTCAGGGTGATGATTTATTTATTATCCAAATGTGAAGGATATTTGGACCACTTTTCAAAGAACTGTGGTACTTCAGAAAAATAGTCTGTACTTTATTATGTGCCAAGTCAGTTAATGAAATTAATACTTTATTGAATATCAGGTAATAGAAAAGCATACTTACAGGAAAGTGAACATTTATATTCTTTTTATCAAGTCTAAATATTTTTGTAAGGGAACATAGCCAAAATATTTTTGTATTTATTTTAGAAGTACTTACAAAAGCAAAAGGAAGATCCTGTCTCAGCAGAGCATTTTTCCCGTTTACAACACATGTCATTTCCACAAATTAGCTTATGTCCTCCAGAACCCAGTCAGAACAAACCTTCGATTTGAATATATATATATATATATATATATATATATATATATATATATATATATACATATCATGGCACATACTTCTTTATGTATGGAAACTTTGTCCACCAATTATTCCTTTTAGAGGTAGCAACTTAATATTCTCTAGCACAGGCTGTGCCCAATTCAGCCACGAACATGGCATATTTTCATGAATGCCATCGAGGGAGAGATAAAATAAAAATGTAAAACATAACAAACCTCTAAATACTCCCCTGTTAATATAAATAAATGTGAGATGTATTGCTGTAGGGATAACAGACTTCTAATTCTATTTTATGTTTTGGATGAGTAGAAACCCAATCTTCAGCTTCTGCTGGATGACATACCAATGACCCTTCATGTGTACATTTTCTTTAATTCAGTTGGGCAAGGAATTTTGCCTTATAAACATAGACTGCAAGATTTTACTTGAAGAACTGCCACTTAGGTTGAGACAAAATTACTTTAGATTTTATATTTTGAATGAAAGGATAATATTTCATTAATAGTGTACATGGAGGGGTTGAAATAGGAGTAAAACTGCAATGAAGATCTCAAGGACACTAAAAATGATCTATTCATTTTTAACATATGGTATCTTTAAATAGTGTTCACAAGTAACAAGATTTGAATAATAATATATTCTAGAGAACTTCTGTCTATCCTAATATTTTACATTGGTTTAATACTTAGAAATTTTATATTATTTAATACCTATGAATTTATTTAAAATTTCAGGTCATTTTGCAAATAAGCATTTCAACATTTCTCATTCTGGGACTGGAGAAACTGCTCGTTGGTTAAGGGCACATACTGCTTTTACAGAGAACAGAAGTTTGGTTCCCAGAATCAATATCAGGTGATTCCCAACCATCTGTATCTGTAGCTCAGAGGTCTCTTCTGGCCTCACCAGGCACATGCACTTATCTACTCACAGACTCACATAGACACATAATTAAAAATAAAGTCTTTTAGACATATTTGAGGTTTCTGACTCTGTTTTGCAAAGGACAGTAAACTTTATGAAGTAAGATGTCAAGCAACATTAAATATCTTGAGGTTAGAAAGAACAAAATAAAATCTAGCATTTCCAATCTCTGAAAACTGCACAAGTGCTATTTAAAAGGAGTGTCCATATCACTTATAAAAGACTTAAGTTTATTACAGCATAATTGCCTTTTAAGTGTTTGGTCATTCTGTGTAGTGCAGACTTCACAGAAAGTATTTCATTTCATGGAAATGAAATCATTCAGTTTATATTATAGTATAGCCCATTGAGAATGATGATGATAAAACACAGTAGCACACATATCAAAGAAAACTAGAAAGGTTAAGTTCAAACTAGTGTGGAGGATTATGGCCCAGGGCTGTAGATTTGTGTTTCCCCGAGTACCATGCTCCAATGTGCTAGTGGTTTGTGGAGATTTTGCAGTTCAAGAATAAGAGAATGTCATAAAATAAGTCATTTTCCCCCCAAATGCTTTGGTGCATTTGTTACCTGATTATACTCTTAGCCTTTGATGCAAGGTAGACAACTGCTAATACATTTCAATTAGTTAAAACTAATACAGAGAAGGGCTACAGATAACTCTGAAGAAGGCTAACATGGCACAGAATAATATGTTTCTTGGCATGTAAATTCCAAATTTCTACAAGCATGGAAGTTCTAATCAGTCCATCTGTGTTGTAGAATAATTAGCATAATTTAGGATTTCATTTTCATTCTTTTTAAAAATATATTTATTCAGTTTACAACCCAATATGAGACCTTTCTCTTCTCCTAGTACCCCCTCATGTAAATCTACCCTCTATTTCCCTTTGAAGGGGAAGCACCCTTTCTCCCATCCCCAATTTCCCCATCCCACACCCCAGTCCACACATCAAGTTGCTGCTGGACTAGGCCCATCTCACTCACCAAGACCATACAATGCTGTCCATTCAGAAGTGAGGAACCCACGGGAACTCAGGTAGGCAACAGGTTCAGGGGCAGCACCTAATACAGATGTATGGGGGACCCACAAGCTGATCATCTGAAACCTGTATGTATCCAGCCTGTGCTTGCTCTTTGGTGGGTGATTCAGTCTCTGGGAGGCCCCAAGGGTCCAGGTGAGTTAACTCTGTTGGTCATTCTCAGGAGTCCCTGTCTTCTTCAAGTCACTCAATGTCAATGGGAGAAATCCCATCTCTTTCCATATGACTCACAGAGCTCCATCGACTGTTTGGGTGTGAGTTGCTGCATCTCCTTTCATTGGCTATTTGGGTAGAGCCTCTCAAAGAACTGTTATGCTAGACTGTGTTATGCAAGCCTAACAGTGGTATGTACTCACTGGAGTACATACATCAGTGGATATTAGCTGTAAATACAGGATAACCGTGCTATAATAAACAGACGCAAGAAAACCAAATAACAAGGAGAGAGCATGGGAGAATGGTTGAATCTTTCTCAGAAAGAGAAACAAAAGAGATATCTGAGGTGTCTAACTGGTTGTTAGAGAAGATGGGGAGGGGAGATAGTCAGGGGATCATATGTAGGGAGAACAGAGAGAAGAGAGAACAGCTGGGGCCCAGGGGCAATCTCTAGGATGTGCTAGAGACTTGGTGTGGAGAGAGGCTCCAGAGGAGGTAAGGGTGTGACTCTAGCTGAGATTCCAAGCAGTAAGAGATATGGATGCTGAAGTAGCCACTTCCTGTAGCCAGGCAGGACTCCCAGTGGAAGGATAAAGACAGCAACCCACCCACACAGACTTTGACCAAAATGTACCCTGACTACAAGATATGAAGGGGCAAAGAGCAAAATCTAAGGGAATAGCCAGCTAACCAGTGCTTGCCCAAGATTCGGACCATCCCATGAGCAAGAATCAATCCCTAACACTATCAATGATACTGCAGTATGCCTTTTTTCATTCTTATTTCATATAGTTCATCCTGACAACAGTTTCTCCTCCCTCCTTTTCTCCCAGTCTTTATCCCACAGCCTCCTCCTCTAGACCCTGTTCTTCCTCCATTTTCCTTCAGAAAAGGGCAGGTATCCAGGGGTGCCAATCAAATATAGCATATTAACTTGTAAATAAAATAAGGCACATCCCCTCATATTAAGGCTGGATGAGAATGCACAGAAGGAAGAAAAGTATACTAAAATCAGGCAAATGAGTCCAAGAGAGTCACTGCTCCTTCTGTAAGGAGGTAATAACATAAATGCAGAGGATCTATGTCTATGCATGCAGGGTTCTGTGGGTCCTATTGAGACCCACCATCTTTCATTTTTTAGCAACTATATTTACAAGGAAAACAAAGACTCTAGCATTCATGGTAGATTCTTAAACTAAGCATTATGAATTGGTGCCAGAAGTTAATTTGCATCTAGAGAAAAAGAAAAGTAAGCATATTATTTTGCCTTGATTCCACTTTGCCTAACAAAAAGTCCATGACAATAAAATCCAGTATCTGGAAAACCCTGACAGCTGCATATCCTGCATGATCATCTCTACTTCTTGCTTTTTAATATTAGTTTCAGAAAATATTTGTATTATTTAATTTGATAAATTAATATTCCTCCCCAACTTTCCTCCATCCACCTCCTTTCCTACCCACCCAAATTTGTGTCTTAAAAAAGAAATAAGATTGCAAGGCAGTGTGGGGGTATGCACTCCTTTAATCCTAGCACTTGGGAGGTAGAGGCAGGAGGATTTCTGAATTGGAGGCCAGCCTAATCTACATAGTGAGTTCTAGGACAACCAGGGCTAAACCCTGTCTCTAAAAAGCCAATAATAATAATAATAATAATAATAATAATAATAATAATAATAATAATTTGTGCTACCTATTTGCAATGTTTGGCCTTCTTTTTTCGGTGAGGATTTATTTAAAGCGGTATCTTAAAGCTAAATGACATGTAAGTTTTTACCATAACTGCACATCAAAAGCCTACACCTAATCTACAACAACAACAACAAAATGCCAAGAATCAAAATATGCACATAGCAATAACTACTACCCAGAAAATAAAATAAAGTGAGCAGTGGTGCTGTACAGGAGCACTTATTTAAAAAGCACTGAAGTCCTTACACCATTATACATGTAATTAAATAGAACAAAAATTAAAAAATTAACAGTTTTCAAGTAAGTATGTGATTATGAATATTTATCTTATGTATAAAATAAGTTAAATTATACAACTTAAGGACAGAGGTTTTGTTGAATTAAAATAACACTTAAGACTAACTACCTTGCCTGGGAGATGCATCTGTAACCTATAAACACTAAGACTTAAGGAATGAAAAGGGACAGTTCACACTAACAGAAAATGAAAGTAGGCAGAGCTAGCTGTATATATTTCAGGTCAAACCAGTGACAATTAAAATACTCTAGAAGAAGATGGGAAAAAAGTCTTTGTAATATTAAAGGCTTTACTTCTTAAAGAGGACATACCAATTTTAAAGTAAGTATGTAACCAATGTCAGAACCCACAAATAAATAAAGTAAATATCAATTATATCTTAAAAGAGGAATAGACTGTAGTCCAATTGCAGCAAGTGACTCACTACCTCACTATTTTATTAGTAGATAGATCATCCAGATAGAAAATCAATAGGGAAGAATCAAACTTAAACTACACTCTAGATCAAATGAACCAAACAGACATATATAGAACTTCCCTTTCAAATGCTGCACACAACACATTCTTCTCAAGAATTCAGTAAAGATAACTGACATTGATAAACTGGCGTACTCAGATGCTGTGGACAGGAGCTCATGTATTGAATGTAAGCAGTGCAGCTTCGTGTTTGGATTAGACAGATGTTGATTCTCGTGTGCTGTCTGCCTAGTTAACTACCAGCTTACCTTAAGATTTTAAATTTCAAATGTAATACGGAAAAGACTATAAGAAAAAAGACATCCCGTCTGATGTGTGTGTGTGTGTGTGTGTGTGTGTGTGTGTGTGTGTGTATAGCAAAAATGCTAAGTATTTTTTAGGTAGTGATGGTTAAAGATAAAATAAAGTGAAACACTGCTTTAGAATACTAATATATTCCAAAATATATTAAAGAGAAGAGTCTTGACTTAGTCTATAAAACTTTCTCTTTTTTTTAGTTAAATATAATTATGTTGATTAGATTAAATAAAAAAATAGCTGCAAGTTATAATTCAGGAGTACAGTAATGGTAAATATTAAAATATTGAAAAATCTGAAGTAATATAAAGTAAATTTTGGAAGCTCCCAGGGCTGAAGGAAATTCATATGGGGAAATCATGCTGTCTCTCTATCATACAATACAGATAAAGAGAAATAATTTTGTTGTGACTATTTGTATATACTAAAAATAGTTGAATATGTATTAGGACCATTTTTCCTTCAAACTAAAATGAGAGTTAACATTCCCATATTAATAAAATCATAGCTTTTTAGACCACTTGTATTTTACTTTATTGTTTTACTCATAAGATAAAAATATATGCAGCTCAAATTCAACTTATTGGAAAGCTGAAAATAACTATATGTTATTCACATATTTTACCAAATGAAACAAGAATGAGAAAAAATTAGTTATTTTTTAGTGAATGAAGTGAACCTGACTGTAATTCAATACTTGTGAGGTTGAGGCAGGAGGATATTAGTTTTGAGGTCAACCTGGTATACATAATAAAGTAAAAATATAGTCTCAAGCATAACAAAAACCAATGCAGTTAGTTTTTAGAACTGCATGTCATACTAATTAACAACAAAAAAGTGTTTGCATGTGTTGTTATTTCAAACTAAAATTATTTAACAATCAATAGCCACTTTTAATTTTATTGTGAATGATACAAATTATCTCAAAAGTCTTCTCTTACTCTAGATGCATAATTAGCTCTAAATGTCCCTTATGATTTCCTGTAATAATTCATTTCTTGATATTTATTTGTTTTTATACAAAATATTTTCTACCAGTTTTTCCCCAGTAACTACAATTCTAAGAGATTATGCTTGCATTTCTGAGTTTCATTGCATGGGCAAAGGTACTACTAAAATTAATTAAGATAGCTAAACTGTGAGTAAATGAAGACAGAATAAGCAATTGTCTGAGACTCTTTCATTTTTTCTAAATGCATGTATCTGATACTAGGTTGTAAGTAAAGAAAACTGGTTGCATTATCTCAAGACTCCCGTGCCAGGAATATTTAAAGAGCATAGTTTCTAGCCAGAGCCCCTTTGAGGTGTCACAGCTATGTAGTTGAGATCCAATGGAGAGAGGTGCTGTGAGCACTGCTCAGATATATAAAGAAAGTAGTGAGCGAAGCAACAGGACTTCCTTCCTAACAATGCAGCAAATCCACTTCTGTGAAAGGGAAACTTCATTCCTATGAACAAAGCTATAATCTCCCCCAAAGTCCCAACTGTTCATAAATTACTATTTTTCAAGGCTCTCTGTATGTGTTTTGTTGTGATCAAATTATATTCAAACCTTTGCACATCAAAGTAATATATTTGAAATCATAAATATCATACTTAGAGGATATCTCTCAATCCATAGGGTGTATTTATATACACATTTAGTTAAAACTAATGAATTTCAAATAAAGCTTCTTTGCTCCTCATTAAGTCTGGTGTCAGTCTACTGCTCACTATCCTTGCATTTACTCAGGACATATAGAAACCTTTTGATATCAGGGAATTAGTGAAACTCTGTGAAAAATAATTTTGTTATCACATAAAAATGATAGTATTTTAAGCTTCATTAACATCAGTCATAGGCAATTAGTAGACAGATCAACATACTGGTATCATTGGCATAAATCATTTTCTCAGGGCTAAATAACATATTGTCATAAACCTAGCCATTTAAAGTTATTTTCAATAAATGTAGTAATAAATGTCTAATTTATACAAAAATGCTCATAAAAATGCCTGAAGATTATAAAATTCTGTTTATAATCTTATTGACATTTTATGATAATTGGGATATTTTTAATCTTGTTCATTAAAGAGGTGGTTAGAAAATATATACATTAAAATATTTACGCCGGGCAGTGGTGGCGCATGCCTGTAATCCCAGCACTTGGGAGGCAGATGCAGGTGGATTTCTGAGTTCGAGGCCAGCCTGGTCTACAGAGTGAGTTCCAGGACAGCCAGAGCTACATAGAGAAACCCTGTCTTGAAAAACAAAAATAAAAACAAAAACAAAATATTTACAAGGCTTTTTTAAAAAAAATATTAAGTGTTCAGCAACATGCACAAAAATATATGAAAGAATATAAGACAGTTCTTGGTTTTAACACTGTATGTTCATTTGTTAAATGAAGATTTAGACTTTATCAAGCAAATACCATGTCCATTTGAGAAACAGGAAGAAAGAGAGTGAGAGAGCAAAGCTTTAGTGAAATTCTAATCTTCTAACTTCAAAATGTTCAACCAGTATTACCAAAGCCACGGAGTTTGGTAACAGTTCCATGATGCAGATGCCACAAATAGTATCAACATCACAGCAATCAATACACCACCTGGTTCCTAGCTCCAACGGCATCTGCTCCTCACTTTAATCTCTGAAGAGTTGCATTTCTACTATTCCAATAGAGGACATGATGAGATTGCAGGTCAGATCCAGTATTTTGAAGATTTCCCATTCTATATCACATTTTTTACTATAAAGATGAGCAGTTAAATGCTGGAATTGTAGATATGAGATCACATAACAATAGAGGGAGACACAAGAACAATTGAGGAACTGCAATTAGAAAACAAGTCACGGTGATTATAGGAAAATTAATAGCCTTCTTACTGAGAAATGTCTACTGCTTCCAGTGACAGAAGAGACCTCCGGCAAAAGCCTCTGGGAAACTCTAAAGAGAAGCTATATGTTTGCCTTAGTTTTCTAAAAGATGTAGTGTCAACTCACCCTTTAAAGACTTAGATCAATTGTTCTGCAACAGCATAAGGTGTTTTCGTAGGTTAGCTCAGTTGCCCAGCACCTTTTACTGCTGATTTCCCACGTGAAGGCAGAAGTTCACATTTAGGATAGTCTCCTGTTTAAGAGAAGAGAGAGGGAGAGAATTTACTGAGCAGTGTGAAAATAACCAAGTAAATTTTACTAACATTAAATAGGTGTCCTGATGGATGTAAATTATTAATTCAGTGGGGATTTTAATTGATCTAAGCAGGGAAGAACTAAAAAAAATTAAAAACTGAATGGCAAGTGGGCATCTTACTTTTAAAAAATCCAATTTATAGATAAAAATACCAACATTTTAGTCAAAAAAAGTAAAGCATACAAGTGTTAATTTAAAGCACAATATTTTATATTTGCAGAAGCAGATGTGGGGTTATCCTTAAAGGATAATAAATTATTTGTGCTAGTGAATTTATTTACAATCTCAGGGTAAATGCTAAGGTTACTTCTACAGGTTTTAAACTGTTACAGAGAAATGTTATTTTCTAGAATTACATAATTTAATAGTTGACATATTTTAAATACATTAAGTCATAGCAAATAATAAAACTATATAGGTTTCAGAAACTATATATTACTTGACTCACATCTCACATCCTCAAGTAATTGACTTTTTTTGACATCTTGTCACAATTTGAAACCTTGCAATGTTAGAGGGTTGCTATGGATTATCCTTGTTCAATTTATAATTCTGTGAATCAAACATACCTTGGTATCACTTGCCATATTATATGTAGTTCCATATGTATGCTGTGAAGATTTCTTTACACTCAAGCTTACTATTTAATTTTCACATCTGCTTAATTTTCACATCTTTCTGGAATGCCTTTCTCTATAAAGTGGACTGAGTTCAAATCCAAGATTGATAATATATTAATCAACAGACAACATTTTTGAACTATGTCCAAATTGTGTCTCTATAGCTTCATGAATACTGTACCTGAGACATATTGAGAAGATTATTTGATTTCACTTTAGATTTTTATTTAATAATGTTTTGAGGATTATTGTAAGTTTACATATATTAGGCATTCTTTAAATTTGGCCAAATGTATTTTTTAATATTGGTTGTATGTAACCCTTCCATAACTTCAAAAAAACTTAATATATTTAACATTCAAAAAACATATATATGAACATATTTTTCATATATATTATTTATATATTAATATATAAAGATCAAAATATGAATAATTAAATTGCTTCTTAAAACACATTTGTACACTTAGACTAGGATGCTATTTCTCTTAGTCACAGAAACTTCCTTCTGTAGTTGACAATGGTTAATATAGTGATTCACAAATGTTCAAAATACTGAAAATAATTTTCTGTTATGTACTCAGTCTTGAGCAGCACATCTATATTACCCCCTGCAAAGATGTGAGAACACCCTGGAAAGGGGGTAGAAAGGTTGTAAGAGCCAGAGAGTTTCAAAATTATCTTAAAGGTTTATTTTATTGTATTGTTTTATTTTATCTATTAAATTATGTTTCCTGTCTTGAGAGTGTCTATAGAGAAATGGGCACTTATTCTGTTGGTAAATTAACTGACACATATCTAACAACTTAGAATAGAGATGTCATTCCCTTGGTACTATACCCTGAAGTTTTGTTATACTTTGTATCTAGGAAGAAAGTTGCCATGAACAATCTTAGTTATCAATGTGATACATCTGAAAAGAGGAACCATGAAATGAAGCATTGCATTATTGTATTAGCTTGAGCCCATTTCATTGACGCGTTTTATTAATTCCTAAAAATATAGTATATTACAGTTCAGTGTGAGCACTGCCACCCTTGGGTCTCAGCCATAAGAGAAAGGTAGTTGTGTCATCACTGCCAATAGGAAGCAAATGCACAACAATCCATCACAGGTTCTGCATTAGTTTATGCCTTTGGGTTCCTCTGTTTATTCTCCATTGTGAAGGACATTCTCTCAATGGAGGAATGTTACCTGGTAGCCGAGTGGATTCCCTTTTCTCCAAGTCTCTTTTAGTCATAATAATTATTATTATACATATATTGAACTAGGACATGGATAATTATGAAGAATGTGTAGTGTTGCTTTGATGGACTTATATGGATTTTGTAGGGGTTTCTTTGTGTGTGTGTGTGTGTGTGGTGTGTGTGTGTGTGTGTGTGTGTGTGTGTGTGTGTGGTTTGTTTGGCTTAAATTGATTTTGTTCTGTAATATTGTAGAGGAATTTAGAACCTTAGACTGGAAAGCTCACTGAGTATTCAGAGATTATTAGGCTGTTCTATGTAAACTTGAAAATAACATAATAATGTTGAAACACAGACACTGAAAACTGGCTTATGAAGTGTCACAGGGAGACAAAAAAATCTTCAGGTTTTTTTCCCTTATCAATTTTCTTTTTTTTAATTTATTTATTATTGGATATATTCGATATTTACAATTCATTTCCCTTTTTCTGGTTCCCCACACCCCAAAGGTCCCAACATGCCCTTTTCCCTCCCCCTGCTCCCTCATCTACCCCTTCCCAGTTCCCTGTTCTTGTATTCCCCTACACCGATGCTTTAATTCTTTCCAGCCCCAGTGTCCACTCCTTTCTTCTTGTCAGACATCATTTGGTATGTGAATTGTGTCTTTGGTATTCTTTTGAGACTGGGTTACCTCACTTAGTATGATGTTCTCCAGCTCCATCCATTTCTCTAAGAATTTCATGAATTCATTGTTTCTAATGGCTGAATAGTACTCCATTGTGTATATATACCACATTTTTTTGTATCCATTCCTCCATTGAGGGACATCTGGGTTCTTTCCAGCTTCTGGCTATTATAAATAAGGCTGCTATGAACATAGTGGAGCATGTATCCTTATTGCATGCTGGGGAATCTTCTAGGTATATTCCCAGGAGTGGTATGGCTGGGTCCGGGTTTTTGTTTTTTTAATTTCACTTTCTGTCTTTGTTATGTTTCCAGTGAATATCCATTGAAAGTGTCAACTATTTTTGTTCTATTAGGCCAATGGATACTGGTAAGGGTATGTGAAAAAACAGTTATAATTACTAAGTAATGAACATCATTAAGGAAAAATATGTTTGGAAAATATTTCCACAGTTTTAATGCAGAATCTTGGTCCACTGGCAGAGGAGGCAAGGTTTTATATCAAACTAGAGGGAAGTAAGGTATATAGTTTCATATATGGTCCTCGTTTTCAAGACATGAAACGGTTCTAGAGAGCAACTTATGTGACGGTGATTGAATATTCCCGAAGAGCTTCCAGAGGAGGCAAGTGGTAATGGTGCATCCACAACTGCAATAGAAACCACACGATTAAAGAACTAATGGTTAGAAGCTGAGGCTTGGCAGCATGTAGCATGGTTGGAGTCCATTAGAAGAGAATAGTAAGCCACTTATGAAGATTCAGCATCACTTACAGTGGACTAAAGATGTCAGGAGAGTGGAATGACAGAACCAAGGATAGCATCAAGCATAAATGGAGCAAACTCATAGTGTTCATGTGTTGTAGACTGTAGAATTGTAGAAGTGGGTTTGGCTAAACCCATTGGTTCCCAGAAAATTATGAGTGACTTAGATGTGCTCAGCATAGAGCTTACACTTTTGGATTTTAGTTTGGCTTTGATCTGATTGTGACTGTGCCATGGCTCATTCTTCTTAGGATAAGAAACCAATTACCATATTTATTTTTTATTCTATGTGATCCCAGTATTAACATAAGTTTGAATTTTAAAGAGAACTTGGACATATATTAGATATTTTAATGATTGCAGAGCATTTAAGTTGTACTAATTTTTTTAAATGACAGTAGTATAAGATCTTAGTGACAAAGGATAAAGACTAGGTTGTTTAAAAGTGATGTATTTGTCAAGTTGACAGGAGTAGGCTTGTGAAGGGTAATCTTGTCAGGTTGACTCATAGAAATAGAAAGAACATCATTTGAAGACTTGCTTTCAATAAATTGACCGACATCTATATTTGTTGTGCATTTTCTTGACGAATGATTGCTTTAGGAGGCCCCTACCCATTGTTGGCAGTGCTATCCTAAGCAGGTAAGCGAGAGCTGTCTAAAAACAGTAGCCAAGTAAACCCACAGAAGCAATAGAGTAAAGCAGAATTCCACCAATATTGTTATTCTGTTCTTGAATCCATCTTACTTTCCTGAATTTTGTCTTGGTTTTCTTCAATGATGGGAAATAATCTATAATTCAATATTTTTATCCCCCAAGTTGCTTTTGATCATGGTATTTATTAATTACAGCAACTGAAACAAAACCAATACAAAATTCTCAATGGACACAATTGATTTTTCCAATAGGATACTGTGCAATATTGCTTCGAAGTAAATAGGAATATAAAAAATTGTCTTTGTCAATCATGTCCTAATTGTGTCTTACACAACTTACCTCCCAAGCATTCCCTGACACTGGGGCATCGATCCTTCCTCCACAGTCCTAAAGGCCTTCCCACCCACTGATGCCAGAATCAGAAATCCTGTGTTACATATGCAAATGTAGCTATGCATCTCTCTACATATATCCTTTGGATGGTGTTTTAGTCCCTGGTAGCTCTGCGGGAAGTGGTCTGGTTAGTTGATGCTGTTCTTCCTTTGGGGTTGCCATCTCCTTTAGCTCCATTTTCATATTATTGTACAAAGCTCAAATCCATGTGGATCAAGGACTTCCAAGCAAAACCATATATGCTGAATCTAATAGAAGTGAAAGTGAGAAAGAAAGCCAAACACATGGACACAGGGGAAATTTTCCTGAACATAACACCGATGGCTTATGTTATAAGATCAACAATAGACAAATGGGACCTCACAAAATTACAAGGCTTCTGTAAGCAAAGGACACTGTCAATAGGACAAAACAGCAACCAACAGATTAGGCAAATCTGCATCATTACCTCCCATACATCTGATAGAGGGCTAATATCCAAAATATACAAAGAACTCAAGAATTTAGACTCTGAGAAACAAATAACACTATTAAAAATAGGGTACAGAACTAAACAAAGAATTCTCAACTGAGATATCTTGAGTCATAGAGAATTACCTAAATAAATGTCCAACATCCTTAGTCATCAGGGAAATGCAAATCAAACCAACCCTGAGTCTCCACCTCATGCTAATCAGAATGGGTAGGATAAAATACTCAGGTGCTAGTAGATGCTGGTGAAGATGTGGGGAAAGAGAAACATTCCTCCATTGCTGGTGGGATTGCCAGCTGGTAAAACCACTTTGGAATATTTTAAATCGATACTATATAAATCTATCCCTTTATAAACAGCTAATGTTCTTAAGAGGATTCAGTTTAAAGAGTTAGACTATGCCACTGTTCAATGAGTCATTATATTCTCAAAGAGAAATAAAGCAAACCAAATTATATTAATTAAAAAGCTATATATATCACTCACTTTTAGATCTTGTTAAGAAATGAGAAATGATTGATCTGATTATTTTTTGAATAGAACTTTAGGGCAAGTTTTAAAAGAAAAAATCTTAAAAAGAAAAGCAATTATCAATAATATGATTTAATTTTTTATTTGTAATTTTCACATATAACAGAAATTAAAATCTTATTGAGATTATAATGAGATCAAACATACTATTTCAGCATATGAATAAAACATCAAAAGACTTTCTTGCTTAGTATTTCTGTTTTGTACTAAAAATAGCATCCTATTCATAGTTTTTTCTTATGGGGTTTTCTTCACTCTTATTCAGGTGGTAAACAGCAATATATTTGGCTTTTCAATTTCCCTTGAATATTGCATGCTATTTGCAATTTGTGTTTGTTTTTAAAGAAAAAACAAAACCAGCCAGTGTTAAAATGATGCAGGTGGGAGATTTATAAAAGGATGATTAATATTCAGCAGATGTATTAGCCCTCTGTGCTTTGCCATTCTTTATGTTTTTCCCTAGGACACAAACTTTAAACAAAATAAAACAAACATGAAAATATGCTATATTGACAAATCCTAACACTACTACAAAAGTGATTTGTAAAAAAGATAAATCTGGCAAAATACTTTTGTATAGCTACAAATGCATTTGTGTTTTAGGCAGAAAACCTAACTTTGTGTGTCCCGTGTTTTCTAAGGTGGTTCCTGCAACACTCAGACTTTATCCAATGACTCTGGGGAACAGAAACTTTCCCCACACTTTTCTATGTTTGTCGTGCGGTAATTTTTTTTCTGTTTCTCATTTTGCTTCCATTACCCATGCCAAGGTGAAAAAGATGATATGGTTCTGGCTACCGTATTGTAATGAAAGAACGGATCCAAAAAATGAAAAAGAGGACATTGGAGGAACTAAGATACTTCAGATGTGTCAAATTCTGTGTCTACTCCTACTTCCTTAGTCACACAGAAGACATTTCATCAGACAACATAATAAAAACATGATTAGAGCCAGGCAGTGGTGGTGCACGCCTGTAATACCAGCACTTGGGAAGCAGAGGCAGGCGGATTTCTGAGTTCGAGGCCAGCCTGTTCTACAGAGTTAGTTCCAGGACACCCAGGGCTACACAGAGAAACCCTGTCTCAAAAAACCAAAAAACCAAAAAACAACAACAACAAAAAAAGCATGATTAGATTTAATAGAATTTGATAGAATTTAAAACACTTTTGGTACAAATATCCACACACTACTTACAAATATGGACATTGTCTTTAACATACTAATTATACATACTTCCCCATAAAGATGGTACCAATAAACATCGTATCCAACCCATAGAATTTACAGTGATGGAAAAAGCACTCAATGGCTGGAATATGATCTTCATTTTCAAAAGGAATAAGGGATCCTGCCAGTAAATGACCAAAAAAGACATTGACACCACTTTGAACTCTTTGTCATTGTTCCATTCCTTCTCTACTCTGATGATTCAAACTGTTCCTTGAGAATAAGGCACTGGAGATTTCTGGGAGCTCAGCAATCCTATTGCTCCCCAGACTCTGGGTTTACCCCTAGGTAATGGCTTCTTTGTTATAAACTTTGCTGGTCTCGTATGGAAAGAGAAGGATTTTTCATGTTGTCTTACAGTAAAGAACATGTTCTATCATTTCAGAATTAATACTGAAACACTTTGAATGAAGTTGTTGTTGCAGGTTTGTAATACAATTGAGAAATTAATTTGGAAATTCTTTTCAGTGAGGTCAGCCATAAGTAGTAACAGCTGTAGCTACTATTGATTTTATTTGGATGTAATTCCTTGCTATAACTCTAAATATAATCTAATGTATATTCTGCTTTAGAAGACTAGTAGAGTCTTCTCTGTGTGAATTTTGTGCAATAGAAATATGTATGTATGTATGTATGTATGTATGTATGTATGTATTTATTTGTTTTCCTACTTACTTATTTACTAATGTTGGGGTACATATTTGCCACATATTCCTTGTGGAATTCAGAGAAAAATTTGTGAGAGTTATATTTAACTTCTATTATGTCTTGGACAATTTTTTTTTCATGAATACATGGTAGCAAGTGCTTTTACCTGCACTTATAGGGGATCTTGTGATCCCCTATAATATTTTCCATATCATCCTGATATATACACCAGTACTGTTACACATTTCAGTTGGTAATGTAGAGTCATTTAAATTCTGTTTAATATGTAAACTACTAAATTTTGTTTTTATAATTAAGTGATAAGCAATATTTATAATTTTAAATCTAAGAAATTATCAATGAATAACCTGCTTGTTTTCCTTCACTCTGCCTGACAATTTAATATTTCTAAGCATATTTTCTTCTCTTAATTTCTTACATTCTTCATTATAACACTAAATTAATATTAATACCCTATATTCACTTTTTTCATTTTCACTTTTAGAGCATAGTTTCACTCTTAAATAATTACAGGTATATTTTTTTTCAAATATTAACTTATTGGCGCCAGGCGTGGTGGCGCACACCTGTAATCCCAGCACTTGGGAGGCAGAGGCAGGCAGATTTCTGAGTTCGAGGCCAGCCTGGTCTACAGAGTGAGTTCCAGGACAGCCCAGACTACACAGAGAAACCCTGTCTCGAAAAAGCGAGAAAAAAAAAACTTATTGGCAAAACTCTGTGATTTTTGTAAGCTCTAGTATTGTATGTCTTAGAACCCTATGTTTTTTAAGTATTTGTTTCTAAGGCATACCAGTTGGTTCAAAAATAAATAAAATAAAGCATATAATATCAGCATATGTTAGTATGCTTTCATTCATAATATATATTATTATATTTTAGAATGCTTCCATTTATAATTGTTAATGTGTTATGATAATTGTTGAAGTAGTTACACACACACACATGCACACACACAACTTCAATAGGCTAATTTATTGTTATATCAGAAAGATATATTTTCTTAGTCATTCTTTACTGTACCTTATAGGTACAGGAAATGAAAATAATTTGCTGTTTATAAAGCCTGTGGCATACATACATCTCTGTAAGCTCCTAATTAACTACTATTAACATTAGTTGCTATTCTGAATATTCAATTTTATGGCCACTAAAAGTTTTTTTCCTCTATATTTCTCAAAACATTGATATATTTTACATGGTCTTAATAAATCATCCCCTAGTATAATTTATAAGTCATTCTATACTAGGACTCTTCTTTGTGAAAGTTTAATGTTTATAATATAACACAGCAATTTTTCTGACTTACTTGCCAAGGCTTGAATTCTTATTGTGAATAACTAGTTATTCAGATGTCATGTTGACCCTCAGTATGCATTTTCAAACCAACATCCTGCCTACCAAGTTACATTGTTTTACACTAATGCAATAACTTTCTACATACACACACACACACACACACACACACACACACACAGAGAGAGAGAGAGAGAGAGAGACAGAGACAGAGACAGAGACAGAGAGAGAGAGACAGAGACAGAGACAGAGACAGACAGAGACACAGAGACACAGAGAGAGAGAGAGAGAGAGAGAGAGAGAGAGAGAGAGAGAGAGAGAGAGAGAGAGAGAGAGAGAGAGAGAGAGAGAGTGTGTGTGTGTGTGTGTGTGTGTGTGTGTTTGTGATCCCTGAATGGTGTCATCTTTAATAAATCCTTTTGCAAAATGTCAGGAAGAACTAACCATTGTTTTTTAATGGACTTTGTCTACATTAATTACAGAAAAACAAACAAAATAAAGAAAAATTAATCATTTTAATAGGGTTTTATTTGAAATGTGATTTAGTCATGTCGGTATTAAAAATGAAAAGCTTACATAGGACTTAGAATATTAGTGATTCTGGCTTTAGTGTGGTTTAATTATATTTTGACACTAAATGCTTTACATAACAAATCTAATGTTAATAATCACTTAGAATTGGTTTAAATTGCCATCACTTATTTTACAACTGAGTTTGGCTCTTTAGCTCTTAGTCTCATGGAAAGTAGTGTCTACTTCTTTAAGATTAAATTTCATACGTATTTCATGAAGAAATTACTCCATTTGTTGAGCTAATGTGACACTAAATTATAGGTATGAGTAGCTGACTCTCTTTGCCAGGTATTCAGTAATAGAGATGGTTACTGACATCCCATTTATATGATGACTTTGTGCTTACAGAAACAATATCAATGAGACACTTAAATTACAAATTTCTGACATTATTCAGAGCTAAAACAGAAATTGCAAAGAGCTTCTATGTATCATAATAAACAGAGCTAAGAGTGATATCAATGACTTCTTCTTTAAATTTTATTCAAGCTGAAGCAGTGTGTGGGGAAATGAGTATCATAGTTGGTAATCGGGGAAGGATCTCTTCACATGACTAGGGCGCAAGATAGGTCGAAGGTGCAACTTTTATTATCTAACATTGAAAAGTCTTTAAGTTATTTCATACTGCTTAAATGTGCCAACTCTGTATATAGCTTGTGTTTCACTTGGTGATATGCAATTTCTATGAAGTTCTTGATGTTTGTATGTATTAGCATTTAATAATAGAAAAGGTTAAATATGTGTTTTCAAGCACTTTGTTATTTTGCTTGTTTGGTTTGGTTTGGTCTGGTTTTTTGTGTGTCAAGTATTACTCTTAAGGATAAAAAAGGGACAACATTAATGCTTAGTTTATTTTTTTAATTTGACAACTCCATACATATTTTTCAATATAATTTGGTTATATCTACTGCCACTCACTCCCTCAAACTCTCTCTGGGATTCACCCTAACATTTCCTGACTGCATGTACTCTGGTACTCTGGCTTAATTTCATGTTTGTTAAACTCACTGAGTCTAAGTCTGGCTGGCTGTATGCTAATGGGCTGATAAACATGGACTCATCGGCTAATCAATAAACAAAAAACCAAAGAAAGGTGGCCCCTCTTTCAACCGAGATCAGCTGCCGATAGCTTCTCAGCTACAGCAAGAGTATAAGTGTTTCCTCCATCCTCAATGTTGATATTTTAATTTTTGTGAATTTTAACAAGTCTTATTTAGGTAATGACAGTTGATTTGATCCCATGCATCGACCACATCATTCCTAGAGGCCAGTATTTCATACTACTCTAATATCTACCTCTTAAACCCTTTCTCCTTTCTATTTTGTGATGTTTCCTGAGCCCAGGAAAGAGGATGAGTTGATATAGACTGCCCTACACAACTGAGAATTCACAGTCACATATTCTCATCATCATAAGCAGTTATAGGTGTCTGCATTATTACCTGCCCTTTTTGGTATATGCCCAGGAGTGGTATAGATGAGTCCTCAGAAAATACTATGTCCAATTAATTATCTTAGGAACCACCAGACTGATTTCCAGACCAGCTTGCAATCCTACCAGCAATGGAGTTGTGTCCTTCTTTCTCCACATCCTTGCCAGCATCTGCTATCACCTGTTTTTGATCTTAGACATTCTGATTGCTGCGAGGTTGAATCTCAGGTTCTTTGGACTTGACTTTCCCTGATGACTAAGGATGTTGAACTTTTCTTTAGGTACTTCTTTGAGACTCAAGATTTCTCAGTTGAGAAGCCTTGTTTAGCTCTGTACCCCCTTTTTAATAGGGTTATTTGATTTTCTGGAGTCTAACTTCTTGAGTTCTTTGAATATATTGGATATTATCCCTGCATCAGATGTAGGGTTGGTAAAGATCTTTTCCTAATCAGTTTGTTGCCATTTTATCTTATTGACAGTGTCCTTACAGAAGCTTTTTAATTTTATAAGGTCCCATTTGTCTAATCTTGATCTTAGAGCATAAGCCATTAGTGTTCTTGTCAGGAAATATTCCCCTGTGCTAATGTGTTCGAGGCTATTCCCCCACTTTCTCCTCTATAAAACACCCTCATAGAAGCAGGGTGAGGGTGTTTCCATGGGAAAACTGGGATAGGATATTACATTTGAAATGTAAATAATGAAAATATCCAATGAAAAGTAAAACCTCACCCAATCCTTGTCCTGTAAGATGATTCTATAAACTTGGTTATAAGCAGTGAAAATATTTAGACATAAATATAAGATTCAGAGAGCAGTATGACATGATCTTTAATTTAAAATGATAACAATATTTTTACGTCTCAGATCTATGAGTTTCCAAGACTTGGGTTTTGTTTATAGTACTAGGCAATAATTCTAAACTATAGACCAGAACTTAACACCAATTAAAATAATTTTTACTAACACATAAATAACCTTTGCATTTTTACATCTTGAATAGTAGGTCTGTAATTTAGCAAACAAAGTACAGTGATGGATATCAATGTTGATGTCTTTTCATCTTCAGCCAACAGCATAACACATTCTAGTACTATTATGAAAGCTAACCTATAAAGAGCAGAAGTTCTAGTAAGCTACTGACATATCCTTCTGTGTCCTAAAATCAAGGTATATACTATCATTGGAAACATTGTCTTATACTCTAAATATATAAAGCAACCAAAAGTAATGACAGTGGCCTGTATTGTTTTGTGTACCTCTGGGAATTCCTTTATAAATAGCTCCATGGCATATTTTATTGTCTTTTTGGTTCTTCATTTTGTATTATTATTACAAAAATCTTCCATGCAGGTTCAAAATAGTAAATTAATTTCTATTTTAATATTAAAAAATATATAGAAGAAATGTAAGATAAATTTCCATATTCTAATTTTGATAACTAGACTGTCATTTTCTTTCATTATACACAGTGTTATATGTCTTGAAGAAGCAAACCTTGTAGACAAAATACGAACACATCCAATAAAAAGTTCAGATAATGGTCTGGCATGTTAGCTCAGTGGTAGGTAAAAGGGTTTCTGCCTTATTAACAGGTTCTATCTCAGAAATGCACATGTAAGAGAGAACCAATTTCTGTAATTTGTCCACTAACCTCCATAAGCATACATGTGCATATATGCACAACTAATTAATTAGTTGATTGAAATTATAATAAATATTTTAAAGTATGGAACACAGCCCTGACAGCACTCATATGAAAAAATGTTTTTAGCCAAATAATGCTGGAATCTGAGAAATCCCAGGACTTATTGACTGAAAACTTGAAAATGACCACAACTGTTAATGTAATTCTAAGTCCTATATCACTTTTCCAAATAGAATTACCAAAAATAAATATGTGTGCATATGTGTTCTGCACACATAAATGCCTCCTATTTCCTCCATTTTGCATTTAGAATCCATTTCTTTACTTCAGAATGCTAGCGGCTCTTACACAATTATCACAGCCCTCAAGAAATAAAGAACAAAATGAATCCAACATAATAGAAAATCTAATGCTATCACTGATGGATAACACTGTCTTTTCTTTCTTTTTTTTTTTGGTTTTTTTTTTTAATTTTTATTGTCTATATCCTATGTTTACATTCCAAAGGCTTTCCCCTTTCCCAGTTCCCCCTCCCTATGTCCCATAATTCCTCTCCTCCCCAACTATGCCCCAGTCATTCCCCCTCCCCCCACAGTTTCTCTACAAAACTGGATCCAATCTTTCCAGGCCCAGGGTCCTCTGCTTTCTTCTTGGGAATCATTTGACTTGCTAATTGTGCCTTGAGTATTTAGGGCTTCTGGGCTCATTAATATCCACTTATCAGTGATTGCATTTCATGTGTATTCTTTTGTGACAGGGTTAGCTCACTCAGGATGATATTTTCCAGGTCTAACCATTTACCTACAAATTGCATGAATTCATTATTTTTAATTGCTGAGTAGTATTCCATTGTATAAATATACCACATTTTCTGTATCCATTCCTCTTTTAAGGGATATTTGGGCTCCTTCCAATTTCTGGCAATTATAAAGAAGGCTGCTATAAACATAGTGGAGCATGTATCTTTATTGTATGCAGGGGAATCCTCTGTGTATATGCCGAGGAGTGGTATGCCAGGGTCCTCTGGAAGTGACATGCCCAATTTTCTGAGGAACCACCACACTGATTTCCAGAGCAGTTTTACCATTTTGCAATCCCACCAACAGTGGAGGAGTGTTCCTCTTTCTCCACATCCTTGCCAGCACTTGTTGTCTCTTGAGCTTTTAATCTGACCCATTCTGACTGTTGTGAGGTGGAATCTCAGGGTTGTTTTGATTTGCATTTCTCTGATGACTAATGATGTTGAACAGCTCTTAAGGTGTTTCTCAGCCATCCGAATTTCTTCTGGTGAAAATTTTTTGTTTAGCTCTGTACCCCATTTTTTGATAGGGTTATTTGGTTCTTTGGGGGTCTAACTTCTTGAGTTCTTTGTATATATTGGATATTAGCCCTCTGTTGGATGTGGGGTTGGTGAAGATCTTTTCCCACTTTGTTGGTTGTCGTTTTGTCCTTCTGACACTGTCCTTTGCCTTACAGAAACTTTGTAATTTTATGAGGTCCCATTTGTCAATTCTTGATCTTAGTGCATAAGCTATTGGTGTTCTGTTCAGGAACATTCCCCCTGTGCCTATGTCCTCCAGGGTCGTCCCAAGTTTCTTTTCTAATAGTTTCAGTGTGTCTGGATTTATGTGGAGGTCCTTGATCCACTTGGAGTTGATCTTAGTACAAGGAGATAAGAGTGGGTCAATTCGCATTCTTCTGCATGTTGACCTCCAGTTGAACCAGCACCATTTGTTGAAGAGGCTATCTTTATTCCACTGGATGGTTGTGGCTCCTTTATCAAAGATCAAGTGACCATAAGTCTGTGGGTTAATTTCTGGGTCTTCAATCCTATTCCATTGATCCACATGCCTGTTGCTGTACCAATACCATGCAGTTTTTAACACAATTGCTCTGTAGTACTGTTTAAGGTCAGCGATATTGATTCCCCCAGAAGTCCTTTTATTGTTGGGAATAGTTTTAGCTATCCTGTTTTTTTTTGTTGTTGTTGCTCCAGTGAATTTGAGAATTACTCTTTCTAGATCTGTAAAGAATTGAGTTGGGATTTTGATGGGGATCGCATTGAATCTGTATACTGCTTTTGGCAAAATGGCCATTTTTACTATATTGATCCTGCCAATCCAGGAGCAAGAAATATTTTTCCATCTTCTGAGGTCGTCTTCGATTTCTTTCTTCAAGGACTTGAAGTCCCTGTTGTACAGATCTTTCGCTTGTTGGGTTAGAGTTACGCCAAAGTACTTTATGTTGTTTGTGGCTATTGTGAAGGGTCTTATTTCCCTAAATTCATTCTCAGCCTGCTTGTCCTTTGAGTACAAGAAGGCTACTGATTTGCTTGAGTTAATTTTATAACCAGCCACTTTGCTGAAGTTGTTTATCAGCTGTAGAAGTTCTCTGGTGGAGTTTTTTGGGTCACTTAAGTAAACTATCATATCATCTGCAAATAATGATAGTTTGACTTCTTCCTTTCCAAATTGTATCCCTTTGACTTCCTTATGTTGTCTAATTGCTCTCGCTAGAACTTCAAGTACTATATTGAAAAGATGTGGAGAGAGAGGGCACCCTTGTCTAGTTCCTGATTTTAGTGAGAATGCTTCAAGTTTCTCTCCATTTATTTTTTTTTTAGTTATTTTTATTTTCTATATTCTATGTTTACATTTCAAAGGCTTTCCCCTTTCCCAGTTCCCACCCACCATAGTTCCCATAGTTCTTCTCCCCCCCAACTATTCCCCAATCATTCCCCCTCCCCCCTCGGTTTCTTTACTAAACTGGATGCAATCTTTACATGCCCAGGGTCCTCTCCTTTCTTCTTCTTGGGAATCATTTGACTTGCTATTTGTGTCTTGAGTATTTAGTGCTTCTGGGCTCATTAATATCCACTTATCAGTGATTGCATTTCATGTGCATTCTTTTGTGATTGGGTTAGCTCACTCAGGATGATATTTTCCAGGTCTAACCATTTACCTACAAATTGCATGAATTCATTATTTTTAATTGCTGAGTTGTATTCCATTGTATAAATATTTTGATGTTGGCTACTGGTTTGCTGTAGATTGCTTTTACTATGTTTAGGTATGGGCCTTGAATTCCTGCTCTTTCCAAGACTTTTAGCATGAAAGTTTGCTGAATTTTACAAATGCTTTTTCAGCATCTAATGAGATGACCATGTGGTTTTTTTCTTTTAGTTTGTTTATGTAGTGGATTACATTGATGGATTTCCATATATTGAACCATCCCTGCATCCCTGAGATGAAGCCTACTTGATCATGCTGAATGATCGTTTTGATGTGCTCTTGGATTTGGTTGGCAAGAATTTTATTTAGTATTTTTGCATCGATATTCATAAGAGAAATTGGCATGTAGTTCTCTTTCTTTGTTTTTCTTTGTTTTTGTGGTTTAGGTATTAGTGTAATTGTGGCTTCAAAGAATGAGTTGGGCAGTATCTCTTCTGTCTCTATTTTGTGGAATAGTTTGAGAAGTATTGGTGTTAAGTCTTCTTTGAAGGTCTGCTAGAATTCTGCACTAAAATCATCTGGTCCCATACTTTTGTTGGTTGGGAGGCTTTCTATAACCCCTTCTATTTCTTTAGGGGTTATGGGACCATTTGGCTGATCTATTTGATGCTGATTTAATTTTGGTATTTGGGGTCTGTCTAGGAAATTGTCCATTTCCTCTAGATTCTCCAGTTGTTTTGAGTATAGACCTTTGTAGTAGGATCTGATGATCTTTTGAATTTCCTCAGTTTCTGTTGTTATGTCTCCCTTTTCATTTCTAATTTTGTTAATTTGTATACTGTCTCTGTGTCCTTTGGTTAGTCTGGCTAGGGGTTTATCTATCTTGTTGATTTTCTCAAAGAACCAGCTCCTGGTCTTGTTGATTCTTTGTATGGATTCTTTGTTTCTATTTGATTGATTTCAGCCTTGAGTTTGATGACTTCTTGTCTTCTACTCCTCCTGGGTAAATTAACTTGTTTTTCTTCCAGGGCTTTAAGGTGTGCCATTAAGCTGCTAGTGTATGCTCTCTCCAGTTTCTTTTTGGATGCACTTAGACCTATGAGTTTTCCTCTTAGCACTGCTTTCATTTTGTCCCATAGATTTTGGTAGGTTGTACTTTCATTTTCATTGAATTCTAAAAAGTCTTTGATTTCTTTTTTTATTTCTTCCTTGACCAAGATGTCATTGAGTAGAGTATTTTTCAGTTTCCATGTTTATGTGGGGTTTCTGTTGTTTTTGTTGCTATTGAAGACCACTCTTACTCCATGGTGATCTGATAGGAGGCATGGGATTAGCTGGATCTTCTTGTATTTGTTGACATCTGTCTTGTGACCAATTATATGGTCTATTTTGGAGAAGGTACCATGCTGTGCTGAGAAAAAAGGTATATTCTTTAGCTTTAGGATGAAATGTTCTATATATATCTGTTAAATCCAATTGGTCCAGAGTTTCAATTAGTTTCACTGTGTCCCTGTTTAGTTTCTGCTTTCTTAATTGGTCCATTGAGGAGAGTGGAGTGTTGAAGTCACCCACAATTATTGTGTTAGATGTAATGTGTGCTATAAGCTTTAGTAAGGTTTCTTTTACGAATGAGGGTTCCCTTGCATTTGGAGCATAGATGTTCAGTATTGAGAGCTCTTCTTGGTGGATTTTCCCTTTGGCCAGCAAGAAGTGACCTTCTGAGTCTCTTTTGATGATTTTAGGTTGGAAGTCAATTTTATCTGATATTAGAATGGCTACTCCAGCTTGTTTTCTGGGACCATTTGCTTGTAAAATTGTCTTCCAGCCTTTTACTCTAAGGCAGTGTTTGTCTTTAACACTGAGATGTGTTTCCTGTATGCAGCAAAATGTAGGGTCCTGTTTCCGTATCCAGTCTGTTAATCTATGTCTTTTTGGGGGGGAATTGAGTCCATTGATGTTAAGAGATATTAAGGAATAGTAATTATTACCTCCAGACATTTTTGAGATTATATTTATTTATTTTATTTATTTTTTATATTCGAGAGGTTATCTTCTTTTGGGTTTGATGATAGGAGGTTTCTATCTTGCTTCTTCCCGGGTGTAGTTTTTGTCCTTGTCTTGGTGTTTTCCCCCTATTATCCTTTGTAGGACTGGATTTGTGGAAAGATATCGTGCAAATTTGGTTTTGTCATGGAATACCTTGATGTCTCCATCTATGGCGATTGAGAGCTTTGCTGGGTAAAGTAGTTTTGGCTGATGTTTGTGTTCTCTTAGAGTTTGCATTATATCTGCCCAGGATCTTCTAGCTTTCATGGTCTCAGGTGAGGAGTCTGGTGTTATTCTGATCGATCTTCCTTTATAAGTTACTTGGCCTTTTTCTCTTGCTGCCTTTAATATTCTTTCTTTGTTTAGTACATTTGGAGTTTTGATTATTATGTGATGGGATGTATTTCTGTTCTGATGCAGTCTGTTTGGGGTTCTATATGCTTCTTGTATAGTCATGGGCATCTCTCTCGTTAGGTTGGGGAAGTTTTCTTCCATAATTTTATAGAAGATATTTGTTGGCCCTTTAACTTGTAAATCTTCACTCTCATCTATGCCTATAATCCTTAGGTTTGGTCTTCTAATTGTGTCCTGGGTTTCCTGAATGTTTTGGTTTACAGCCTTTTTGCATTTAGTATTTTCTTTGACTATTGATTCAATGGTTCCTATGGTATCTTCGGCTTCTGATATTCTGTCTTCTATCTCTTGTATTCTATTGTTGATATTTGCATCTATGGCCCCTGATATGTTCCCAAGGTTTTCTATCTCCAATGTTGTCTCCCTCTGTGATTTCTTAGTTGTTTCTGCTTCTGTTTTTAGTACCTGGATGGATATGCTCAGATCTTTCGCTTGCTTGATTGTGTTTTCATGTATTTCTTTAATAGATTTTTGTGTTTCCTCTTTCATAGCTTCTACTTGTTGGCCCACATTCTTCTGTATTTCTTTAAGTGATTTTTGTCTTTCTTCCTTATTGTCTTCTTCTTTTTGATCCATCTTCTACTGCATTTCTTGAAGTGATTTTTGTATTTGCCTTGTAAAGTCTTCTAACTTTTGATCCATTTTCTCCTCTATTTCTTTATGAGATTTTTCTATGTGTTCAGCTACCAGCAGCCTGACCAGTGATTTTATATCCAAGTCTTGTTTTTCTGGTGTTTTGGGGTATCCAGGGCTTCCTGTTGTTGGCGAACTGGGTTCAGATGCTGTCATGTTGCCTTGATTTCTGTTAGTGATGTTCCTTTGTTTACCTTTTGCCATCTGGTTATTTCTGGTGTTAGTTGACCTTGTTGTCACTGGCTGGTGTTTGAATCTCCTGTGAGGCTGGGCTCACCTGTTGTTTCTCTACTGGTGGTTATGCGTGATTGCTGCTCAACGGGATCATGAGCTGGCTGCCACTGGCTGCCTTGATGCACGGCCTGAGGTCAAGGGGAAGTGCGGGGAAGTGCAGCAGAGCCTTGGCGGGTGCTGCTGGGCCTGCCTGGTAGCGAGAGCCTAGCAGATCTCCCCGAGCTGTAGCCCCAGATGGAATCTTTCTACCTGCGCCTTTCCAGCCGTGTCCTGGTTGCAATATGGAGGCCTGCTGCTATCGCTGGTCCAAGGTCCTGGGAGCTGGTTGCCTCCGGCTGCCTGGGTGCACAGCCTAAGGTCGCCTGGAAGTGCTGCAGAGCCTAGGGGTGCACCACTGGGCCTGCCTGGGGGCGAGAGCCTAGCAGATCTCCCTGTGCGGTAGCCTCAGATGGAGTCTGTGTACCTGTATCTTTCCAGCTGTGTCCTGGTTGCAATATGGAGGTCTGTCGCTATTGCTGGTCCGGGGTCCTGGGGAGCTGGGTGCCTCCTGCTGCCTATCTTTTCAATACAAAAAAAATTAAATGATAATTAAAATAAATAGAATTTTTTCCACTATAATTAAACATTTTCAATTTACATTGTCATAATACATATTTGTATATTTAAATATTCTCAAAATATTGTTTTAGGCACAAAAGTTAATAATGCTGGGAACACTGGCTTTGATCATGGAGGGAGAAAAGGAGTGACAAGGGGCAAAAAAAATGTGTCCTCCGAACTCTCATAATTTGTAAGAATTTATAAGTGTTTAGATGGGTGTGTTTATTCTATAAAAATAGAATGACTATATTTAAACCTTATGCATGATGATTGGATATAAGATGTGTATATATAAAACTCTATTTAGAATATCAAGTATTTATAGTGCATCCATATTTGTCTGAAAAATAGTTAAGAAATCATCCTAAATGGGACATAGTACCTTCATTTATCTGACATTATAAAGAACTATTGACATTCTACAAAGGAAAGCTGTTGATAATAGGCTAATACCACAGAATAGATGGAATTCATATGAATCACAATCCTGAGCCATGAAACTTAGTAAGTTAGTCTTGTCAGATGTGTGTAGCATGCTTAATTGTTTGATATGAAAAAAGATTGTGAAAAGAATGACTTTATTCATCTTGGCTCATTTTACAGATGTTTTTTTACAGATGCCAATGAAATTTTGCTGGCGAAATTAATTGAATAAATTAGTATAACGCTCCTGAACACTTACTAATAATATTTGTTTTCCTAAAATATCAAATTTTAAAGTATTATAAAAAAAATAGGTATTAGTACTTATTATAGAATTTTAAGATGATTATTAACACTTAAAAATAAACTACTCATATTTATCCTACTAAAAATTTAGACCATTTCATTTACTATTTATATTAACTGCAAATGCAGAAAACATGTGTTTAATCATAATTCATATTCTTCAAAAATTATTTTCTTTTCACAGAAACATAAGAACAGGTAAAGTATTAATATTAGCAGGATTATAACAAAATCAATATAAATTTATTGACTCTTCATTTAACATGTTTTCATCATAAACATTGTTCTGCTCCAACAAAGTGTATCAACATAACTTCACACCAACATTCTTGTTTACACAAATTCTTTTCACAGTATAATTTTCATACTTTGAATAACCTTGATAAGACTGGATATATAAACAAACTATCAATGGCTAATTTAGTGCAAATTTCCAAAGCATTGTTGTGTCAGTAATCTGTGCCTAATACCTTCTTTGTTCAACACATTATTTTCTGAATATTGTCTCCCCAAGTTTCCAGGTCATAATAGCTCTGACACCTTGCTTGCTCACACAAGCCAAGCAAACATCCTAACATGGATATATCTTCCACTAAATACCCAAGTACAAAACAAAACAATATATTAAAATAAAAAGAAAGAAACTCTGAACCATAGTTGTATTAAAAAATACCACAGAATCAATGCTCCAGAGTATGTTAGGAAGAGAGTAAGAAAAGATCCCCATAACTGATGGTCTTTAGGCTTATTTGTCGGAAGATTCTGAAGCAGACTCTTGAGGAAGACTGAGCAGTCCATGACTAGATGTTTCATGCAATGTACACAAAATAAGGAAAGCATGAAAAGGAACTTAAAGTATGTTTTGGTAAAAAAAATGGATATTATATAACCAACCCTTCATTATTCCTAAGAGCTAATACTTTAGTTATCATAGAATGTGCATTCAAAGATTTCATTCTTAAAATCATAGCATTGTCTGAGTAGATAGATATGGATAGATATCAAAACAGATATAGAATGTTGAGAGTAGTTCATCTCTTACTCATACTGTCAAATCTTTTTCTGACCCATATGTGTGTGTATGTATGTATGTATGTATGTATATATCAATATATCATATGGACCTATATCACATATTTATATATGGATCAGAGATATATGTGTATAAGCCTATAAATATGTTTATATATGTGAGGTAACCCAGTCTCAAAAGAATACCCATGGTATGCAGTCACTGATAAGTGGATATTGGCCTAGAATCTTGGGACACCAAAGACACAACTCACATACTAAATGATGTCTGACAAAAAGAAAGGAGTGGACACTGGTGCTGGAAAGGATCAAAGCATCAGTGTAGGGGAATACCAGAACAGGGAAGTGGGAAGGGGTGGATGAGGGAGCAGGGGAAGGAAAAATGGGCATGTGGGACCTTTGAGGGGTGGGGAACCAGAAAAAGGGAAATGAAATGTAAATATAGAATATATCCAATAAAAAAGTTACTGGAAAAATACAGTGAAATGTTCTCATATACAAAAGACAAAGTATGGTGAAAACAGTTTTCATATACAATTGTCACTACTCAGCAATTTTCATTACACCTATAAACCATTTTTGGCAGATTGGATCTATAGAAATAAATAGAAGTATTTATTTTTACTTGATTTTTACTTACTGTCCATTTGATTCACTGTCTTATAGGCTCATGTATCATTCCTCGTTCCAGTTGACTATGGTGTCTCTGGATTCTCTCTGTATGTTCAGCCAAACCAGAAAAACCAGTGCTTCCTCTGCAAAGATGCCAGGTGAATTTCTCCTCTGGGACTTTCTGTCAGAGGTCTCCTCTCCTCTGTGATGTATCTGCGAGATGTTATATGCTTTCTGCAACATTGTTGGGCTTTCATTTTTTTCCATCATGTTGGGCACCAGATGCAACTGTAACTTGGATTAGCCTGATGTAATGGTTATCTCTGAGGCCAACGGTTGAATAAACTCAACTTTTCTACAGCATTCTGAATTCTATCTGGCTCATTCAACTCAGTTGTTCTGGCTCAGATGTTTCTCCAAGCTCACTGATTCAAAGTAGTTTCTCTTAGCTTCCCAGTGAATTGTTCTGCTTGGCATTAAACTCAATGCATGGACTCAAGAACAAACTGGATTATACAGTCTCCCAACTGACTGACTCTCCTGGTGCTGCATTTAAATAGCTTCTGTTTCTGTGATGTTCTAGTGAGTGCTGGGAATATCCTATTCCTGACTCATACTGTCAACATTTTCTCTGATTCATCAAATTCACATTGTTTCCCCCACAATTAGATGTAACTTTGAAACATGGCTGCTTCCTTTTTTTTTTTTTTTTTAGGAAAATACATTTATTAAAGTTCAAACGAGCATTTATCTAAAAATGGACAAATTCCGGGCAATAAATCCACTTTAATTGGTTTATAAGAGCAAAATACAAAATATGTTAATATTCGATTGTGTTAGATTAAAAATCAACAATAATATCCAGCCGGTGGCGGGGAAGCCAGACCCAGCCAGCTTCCCAGGTGCTCAGACCCAGCCGGCAGCACCAGGTACATGAGATAACCCAAGTTTAAGACCCTCGGGGACTCAGGCCTGGAGCGGGAGCTGTGCACAGAGTAGCAGTTTGGATCACAGTGGCCGAGCCTGCGCTCGCAGGCTGGACCCCGAACTCCCTGCAGGCAGCACCGTCTTGCCTGCAGCTTCCCATCCAGCCAGTGGCAGGGAAGCCAGACCCAGCCAGCTTCCCAGGTGCTCAGACCCAGCCGGCAGAACCAGGGACCCGAGATAGCCTGAGTTTAAGACCTTCGGGGACTCAGGCCTGGAGCAGAACTGCTCATAGAGTAGCAGTTTGGGGTACAGCGGCCGAGCCTGCAGGGCAGACCCCGAACTCCATGCAGACAGCGCCATCTTGCCAGCAGCTTCCCATCCAGCCAGCAGCAGGGGAGCCGGCCTCAGCCAGCTTCCCAGCAGCTTTGGACCAGCAGGCAGAACCAGATAACTGAGATATCCCAACTTTAAGACCCCTGGGGAAACAGGATACCAGACAGCAAAACCTGAGTAGGAGCAGTGCAGAGCAGCTGCCCAACAGGTGGAACCAAGTACCTGGGATATCCTGAGTTTAAGACCTCAGGGGACTCAGGCCACCTGTCAGCAATCTGTGAGCAGGATCCCTGCAGGGCAGTGGTTCAGGTGTCCCAGTCGCTGGGAAATAGCCTTAAGAGCCCACAGGAGGGTCAAGCACCAGCTAGTATCTACAGGACCAACTAACACCAGAGTTAACCAGATGGCAAAAGGCAAACTTAAGATCGTTACTAACAGAAATCAAGGCAATATGGTGGCATCCAAATCCAGTTCCCCGACAGCAATAAATCTTGGATACCCCGAAACACCAGAAAAACAAGACTCAGATCTAAAATCACTGGTCAGGATGCTGATAGAGGAACACTTATATAAATCTCTTAAAGTAATACATGAGAAAATAGATCAAAAGCTAGAAGCCCTTACAAGGCAAACCCAATAAATCTTGGATATCTCAACACACCAGAAAAACAAGACTCAGATCTAAAATCACTGGTAAAGATGCAGATTGAGGATCACTTAGATAAATTTCTTAAAGTAATAGAGGAGAAAATAGATCAAAAGCTAGAAGCCCATACAAGGCAGACACAAAAATCACTTAAAGAAATCCAGGAGAATATAGAGCAAAAAATGAATCACAATAAGGGGGAGAAACAAAAATCACTTAAAGAAATACAAGAGAACATGGGTCAACAAGTAGAAGTCATAAAAGAGGAAACACAAAAATCCCTTAAAGAATTACAGGAAAACACAAACAAGCAACTGAAAGATCTGGGCAAAACCATACAGAATCTAAAAACAGAAGTAGAAACAACTAAGCAATTGCAAAGGGAGACAACGTTGGAGATAGAAATCCTTGGGAAGAAATCAGGAGTCATAGATGCAAATATCAACAATAGAATACAAGAGATAGAAGACAGAATCTCAGATGCAGAAGATACCATAGGAACCATGGATTCAACAATTAAAGAAAATGCAAAATGCAAAAAGCTGGTAACCCAAAACATTCAGGAAATCCAGGACACAATGAGAAGACAAAACCTAAGGATTATAGGGATAGATGAGAATGAAGATCTACAACTTAAAGGGCCAGCAAATATCTTCTACAAAATTATGGAAGAAAACTTCCCCAACTTAAAGAGAGAGATGCCCATGGATATACAAGAAGCCTATAGAAACCCAAATAGACTGGACCAGAACAGAAGTACTTCCCGTCACATAATAATCAAAACCCCAAATGTACTAAACAAAGAAAGAATATTAAAGGCAGTAAGAGAAAAAGGACAAGTAACATATAATGGAAGACATATCAGAATTATACCAGACTTCTCACCTGAGACCATGAAAGCTAGAAGATCCTGGGCAGACCTCATGCAGACCCTAAAAGAACACAAACTTCAGCCAAAACTACTATACCCAGCAAAACTCTCAATTGCCATAGATGGGGAAACCAAGGTATTCCAAAACAAAACCAAATTTGCATGATACTTATCTACAAACCCAGCCCTACAAAGGATAGTAGGGGAAAAATACCAACACAAGGGAGGAAACAACACCCCAGAAGAAACAAGATAGAAACCCCATCTCATCCAACCCAAAAGAAGAGAACCACTCAAATACAATAATAATAATAATAATAATAATAATAATAATAATAATAAAACACCCAAAATGTCAGGAAGTAATAATTACTATTCCTTAATATCTCTTAATATCAATGGACTCAAATCCCTAATAAAAAGACACGGACTAACAGACTGGATACGGAAACAGGACCCTACATTTTGCTGCATACAGGAAACACATCTCAGTGTCAAAGACAAACACCACCTTATAGTAAAAGGCTGGAAGACAGTTTTACAAGCAAATGGACCCAGGAAACAAGCCGGAGTAGCCATTCTAATATCAGATAAAATTAACTTTCAACCTAAAGTCATCAAAAGAGACACAGAAGGTCACTTTCTGCTTGTCAAAGGGAAAATCCCCCAAGAAGAATTCTCAATACTGAACATCTATGTGCCAAATGTAAGGGCACCCTCATTCATTAAAGAAACTTTACTATGCTTAAAGCACACATCGCACCTAACACAATAATTGTAGGTGACTTCAACACTCCACTCTCCTCAATGGACCGATCAGGAAAGCAGAAACTAAACAGGGACACAGTGAAAATAATTGAAGCTTTGGACCAATTGAATTTAACAGATATATATATATATATATAGAACATTCCATCCTAAAGCAAAAGAGTATACCTTTTTCCCAGCACCGCATGGTACCTTCTCAAAAATTGATCATATAATTGGTCACAAGACAGACCTCAACAAATACAAGAAGACCAAACTAATCCCATGTCTCCTATCAGATCACTATGGAGTAAAAGTGGTCTTCAATAGCAAGAAGAACAAGAGAAAGCCCACATACACATGGAAACTGAACAATACTCTACTCAATGACACCTTGGTCAAGGAAGAAATAAAGAAAGAAATCAAAGACTTTTTAGACTTCAATGAAAATGAAGGTACAACCTACCCAAATCTCTGGGACACAATGAAAGCAGTGTTAAGAGGAAAACTCATAGCCCTGAGTGCCTCCAAAAAGAAACTGGAGAGAGCATACACTAGCAACTTAACAGCACACCTGAAGGCCCTGGAACAAAAAGAAGCTAACTCACCCAGGAGGAGTAGAAGAGAGGAAATCATCAAACTAAGGGCTGAAATCAATCAAGCAGAAACAAAGAGAACCATACAAAGAATCAACAAAACCAAGAGCTGGTTCTTCGAGAAAATCAACAAGATAGATAAACCCTTAGCTAGACTAACCAAAGGGCACAGAGACTGTATACAAATTAACAAAATTAGAAATGAAAAGGGGGCTATAACAACAGAAACTGAGGAAATTCAAAACAGCATCAGATCCTACTACAAAGGTCTATACTCAAAAGAACTGGAGAATCTGGAGGAAATGAACAATTTCCTAGACAGATACCAAATACCAAAATTAAATCAGCATCAAGTAGATCAGCTAAACAGTCCCATAACCCCTAAAGAAATAGAAGGGGTTATAGAAAGCCTCCCAACCAACAAAAGTACGGGACCAGATGGTTTTAGTGCAGAATTCTACCAGACCTTCAAAGAAGACTTAACACCAATATTCTTCAAACTATTCCACAAAATAGAGACAGAAGGGACACTGCCCAACTCGTTCTTCGAAACCACAATTACACTGATATATAAACCACAAAAAGATTCAACAAAGAAAGAGAACTATAGGCCAATTTCTCTGATAAATATTGATGCAAAAATACTAAATAAAATCCTTGCCAACCGAATCCAAGATCATATCAAAATGATCATTCACCATGATAAAGTAGGCTTCATTCCAGGGATGCAGGGATGGATCAATATATGGAAATCCATCAATGTAATCCACTACATAAACAAACTAAAAGAAAAAAACCACATGGTCATCTCATTAGATGCTGAAAAAGCATTCGACAAAATTCAGCATCCTTTCATGCTAAAAGTCTTGGAAAGAGCAAGAATTCAAGGCCCATACCTAAACATAGTAAAAGCAATCTACAGGAAACCAGTAGCCAACATCAAAATAAATGGAGAGAAACTTGAAGCAATCCCACTAAAATCAGGGACTAGACGAGGCTGCCCTCTCTCTCCATATCTTTTCAATATAGTACTTGAAGTACTAGCGAGAGCAATTAGACAACATAAGGAAGTCACAGGGATACAAATTGGAAAGGAAGAAGTCAAAGTATCATTATTTGCAGACGATATGATAGTTTATTTAAGTGACCCAAAAAACACCACCAGAGAACTTCTACAGCTGATAAACAACTTCAGCAAAGTGGCAGGTTATAAAATTAACTCAAGCAAATCAGTAGCCTTCTTGTACTCAAAGGACAAGCAGGCTGAGAAAGAAGCTAGGGAAATAACACCCTTCACAATAGCCACAGACAACATAATGTACCTTGGTGTAACTCTAACCAAACAAGCGAAAGATCTGTACAACAGGAACTTCAAGTCCTTGAAGAAAGAAATCGAAGAAGACCTCAGAAGATGGAAAAATATTTCTTGCTCCTGGATTGGTAGGATCAATATAGTAAAAATGGCCATCTTGGCAAAAGCAATATACAGATTCAATGCAATCCCCATCAAAATCCCAACTCAATTCTTCATAGATCTAGAAAGAGCAATTCTCAAATTCATCTGGAGCAACAAAAAACCCAGGATAGCTAAAACTATTCTCAACAATAAAAGGACTTCTGGGGGAATCGATATCCCTGACCTCAAGCAGTACTACAGAGCAATTGTGTTAAAAACTGCATGGTTTTGGTACAGCAACAGGCAGGTAGATCAATGGAATAAAATTGAAGACCCAGAAATGAACCCACAGACTTATGGTCACTTGATCTTTGATAAAGGAGTCACAACCATTCAGTGGAAAAAAGATAGCCTTTTCAACAAATGGTGCTGGTTCAACTGGAGGTCAACATGCAGAAGAATGCGAATTGACCCACTCTTATCTCCTTGTACTAAGATCAACTCCAAGTGGATCAAGGACCTCCACATAAAACCAGACACACTGAAACTATTAGAAAAGAAACTTGGGAAGACCCTGGAGGACATGGGCACAGGGGGAAAGTTCCTGAACAGAACACCAATAGCTTATGCTCTAAGATCAAGAATTGACAAATGGGATCTCATAAAATTGCAAAGTTTCTGTAAGGCAAAGGACACTGTCAGAAGGACAAAACGGCAACCAACAAAGTGGGAAATGATCTTCACCAACCCCACATCTGACAGTGGGCTAATATCCAATATATACAAAGAACTCAAGAAGTTAAACCCCAAAGAACCAAATACCCCTATCAAAAAATGGGGTACAGAGCTAAACAAAGAATTTTCACCAGCCGAAATTTGGATGGCCGAGAAACACCTTAAGAGATGTTCAACATCATTAGTCATCAGGGAAATGCAAATCAAAACAACCCTGAGATTCCACCTCACACCAGTCAGAATGGCTAAGATTAAAAACTCAAGAGACAACAAGTGCTGGCGAGGATGTGGAGAAAGAGGAACACTCCTACACTGTTGGTGGGATTGCAAAATGGTAAAACCACTCTGGAAATCAGTTTGGCGGTTCCTCAGAAAATTGGGCATGTCACTTCCAGAGGACCCTGGCATACCACTCCTGGGCATATACCCAGAGGATTCCCCTGCATGCAATAAGGACACATGCTCCACTATGTTTATAGCAGCCTTGTTTATAATAGCCAGAAATTGGAAGGAGCCCAAATATCCCTCAAAGGAGGAATGGATACAGAAAATGTGGTATATATATACAATGGAATACTACTCAGCAATTAAAAATAATGAATTCATGCAATTTGTAGGTAAATGGTTAGACCTGGAAAATATCATCCTGAGTGAATTAACCCAATCACAAAAGAATGCACATGAAATGCAATCACTGATAAGTGGATATTAATGAGCCCAGAAGCACTAAATACTCAAGACACAAATAGCAAGTCAAATGATTCCCAAGAAGAAGAAAGGAGAGGACCCTGGGCCTGTAAAGATTGCATCCAGTTTAGTAAAGAAACCGAGGGGGGAGGGGGAATGATTGGGGAACAGTTGGGGGGGAGAGGAACTATGGGAACTATGGTGGGTGGTAACTGGGAAAGGGGAAAGCCTTTTGAATGTAAACATAGAACATAGAAAATAAAAATTAAAAAAAAAAAAAGAAACTGAAAAAAAAAATAAATGTTTTGATAAAATTCAAAAAAAAAAAAAAAGAGATGTTCAACATCATTAGTCATCAGGGAAATGCAAATCAAAACAACCCTGAGATTCCACCTCACACCAGTCAGAATGGCTAAGATTAAAAACTCAAGAGACAACAAGTGTTGGCGAGGATGTGGAGAAAGAGGAACACTCCTCCACTGTTGGTGGGATTGCAAAATGGTAAAACAGCTCTGGAAATCAGTGTGGCGGTTCCTCAGAAAATTGGGCATGTCACTTCCAGAGGACCCTGGCATACCACTCCTGGGCATATACCCAGAGGATTCCCCTGCATACAATAAAGACACATGCTCCACTATGTTTATAGCAGCCTTGTTTATAATAGCCAGAAATTGGAAGGAGCCCAGATATCCCTTAAAAGAGGAATGGATACAGAAAATATGGTATATTTATACAATGGAGTACTACACAGCAATTAAAAATAATGAACTCATGCAATTTGTAGGTAAATGGTTAGACCTGGAAAATATCATCCTAAGTGAGCTAACCCAATCACAAAAGAATACACATGAAATGCAATCACTGCTAAGTGGATATTAATGAGCCCAGAAGCCCTAAATGCTCAAGGCACAATTAGCAAGTCAAATGACTCCCAAGAAGAAGCAAGGAGAGGACCCTGGGCCTGTAAAGATTGGATCCAATATTGTAGACCCAGAACAGAGAAATCGTGGTGGGGGGAATGATTGGGGAATAGTTGGGAGGGAGAGGAATTATGGGACATATGGTGGGGGGGAACTGGGAAAGGGGAAAATCTTTGGAATGTAAACATAGCATATAGAAAATAAAAATTTAAAAAAAAGAATTTTTTTAATTGGGTATATTGTTTATTTACATTTCATTTCCCTTTTCCTTGCTCCCTGCTCCCCAAAGGTCCCACATGCCCTTTTCCCTCCCCTGTTCCCCCATCCACCCCTTCCCACTTCCCTGTTCTGGTATTCCCCTACACTGATGCATTGAGCCTTTCCAGAACCAGGGTCCACTCCTTACTTCTGAGACATCATTTGGTATGTGTATTGTGTCTTTGGTGTCCCAAGATTCTAGGCTAATATCCACTTATCAGTGACTGCATACCATGGGTATTCTTTTGAGACTGGGTTACCTCACTTAGTATGATGTTCCCCAGTTCCATCCATTTGTCTAAGAATTTCATGAATTCATTGTATCTAATGGCTGAAGTACTCCATTGTGTATATAAACCACATTTTTTGTATCCATTTCTCCATTGAGGGACATCTAAATTCTTTCTAGCTTCTGGCTATTATAAATAAGTCTGCTATGAACATAGTGGAGCATGTATCCTTATTGCACACTGGGGAATCTTCTGGATATATGCCCAGGAGTGGTATGGCATGGTCCTCTGGAAGTATCATGTCCAGTTTTGTGAGGAACCACCAGACTGATTTCCAGAGTGGTTGTACCAGCTTGCAATCCCACCAGCAGTGAAGAAGTGTTCCTCTTTCTCCACATCCTTGCCAACACCTGCTCTTTTCTGAGTTTTTAATCTTATCCATTCTGACTGGCGTGAGGAGAAATCTTAGGGTTGTTTTGATTTGCATTTCCCTATTGACTAATGATGTTGAACATTTCTTAAGGTGTTTCTCAGCCATCCAAAGTTCTTCAGGTGAAAAGTCTTTGTTTAGCCCTGTACCCCATTTTCTTGATATGGTTATTTGGTTTTCTGGGGTCTAACTTCTTGAGTTCATTGTATACATTGGATATTAGTCCTCTGTCAGATGTAGGGTTGTTGAAGATCTTTTCCCAATTTGTTGGTTACCGATTTGTCCTTTTGACAGTGTCTTTTGCCTTACACAAACTTTGTAATTTTATGTGGTCCCATTTGACTATTCTTAATCTTAGAGCATAAGCTATTGGTGTTCTGTTCAAGAACTTTCCCCCTGAGCCAATGTCCTCAAGGGTCTTCCCCAGTTTCTTTTCTATTAATTTTAGTGTATCTGGTTTTATGTGGAGGTCCTTGATCCTCTTGGAGTTGATCTTAGTACAAGGAGATAAGAGTGGGTCAATTCTCATTCTTCTGCATGTTGACCTCCAGTTGAGCCACCACTATTTGTTGAAAAGGCTATCTTTTTTCCACTGGATGTTTTCAGCTCCTTTGTCAAAGATCAATTGGCCATAGATGTGTGGGGTCAATTCTGGGATTTCAATCCTATTCCATTGATCTACCTCCCTGTCACTGTATCAATACCATGCTGCTTCCTTCTAAAAACTAGTTTTACCTTAAAGGTGTGTGTTAAGGACATATCTGTATGTCAGTTAGTGGTATTAAGGCTATTTGATATGTCCACAATCTAGCCAGATCACACAGACCTAGAACATTGGATTTGATTCCTTGCCAAAGCAGTCATGTTTTGGATCAAAATTCTTCTGCATACTTACATGTGTTATTTATTCACTGTGTATGCACCCAACACCTACTAAAGCCAGAAAGCACATCAGACTCCCTAGAAATGCATTCCGAGAGAGTTATATACCAGGATATTGGTGTTGGATATTGAACTCAAGGCTTGTGGAAGATCAGTGAATGCTCTTTACCTCTGATCCATTTCTACACTTCACAGTTATATAGTAGCTGAGCTGGTCAGGGTTCTGGCTCTACCTTATCTGCACTGCAAGGTTGAGTTCTCTATTATCGCTCTAGTTTGGCCACCCAATTGCTCACTCAGCAGTAGACAGGGACAGCTCTCCTGTTCTCATGCTTTCTGTACCAATCCATCCAGTACAAAAGCTGTTCCTCTGGGCAGAGGGAGTGAGGGAAGGGAAGGGGAGAATAATTATATGAAATATAGAAAGAAAATGCAAGACAGTGGGCTGCAGGTCTATACCATACCATCCGCAAGAGTACTTCTTTTTTATTGAATACATTCCTCAGTTACATTTCAAAGGTTATACTCTTTCTCAATCCCCCCTCCCAGAAAACCCCCAACCCATCCTTCCACCCCTTGCCTCCAAGAAGATATTCCTCCACACAACCCACTTCCACATATGCCCCCTCCTCAATTTCCCCACACGGGGGTATCTATGGAACCTTCATAGGACCAAGAACCTCTACTCCCACCAATGCCCAACAAGGCATTCCTCTGCCACAAATGAGGCTAGAACCATGTGTACTCCTTGGTTGATGGTTTACTACCTGAGATCCCTTGGGGGTTTGCTTGGCATGCATCTTCATTCTACCCAGGGGCTGCAAAACACTTCAGCTCCTCCAGTCATCCTCCAACTCTTTCATTAGGGACCTGGCACTCATTGGATATTAGTCCTCTATTGTATGTAGGATTGGTAAAGATATTTTCCCAATCTGTTGGTTGCTGTTTTGTCCTATTGACAGTGCCCTTTGCCTTACAGAAGCTTTGCAGTTTTCTGAGATCCCATTTGTCAATTCTTGTTCTTAGAGAGTAAGTCATTTGTGTTCTGTTCAGGAAATTTCTTGCTGTGCCCATGTGTTCAAGACTCTTCCCCATATTCTCCTCTGTAAGCTTCAGTGTATTTGGGTTTTTTGTTTGTTTGTTTGTTTGTTTTTGTTTTTCTCTGGAGGTCCTTGATCTACTTGGACTTGAGTTTTGTACAAGGAGATAAGAATGGATCCATTTGCATTTTTCAACATGCTGACATCTAGTTGATCTAGAACCATTTGTTAAAAATGCTGTCTTTTTTCCACTGAATGTTTTTAGCTCCTTTGTAAAGTATCAAGTTACCTTAGGTGTGTGGGTTCATTTCTGGATCTTCAGTTCTCTTCCACTGATCTTACTGCCTGTCTCTGTACCAATACCATAAAGTTTGTAATCACTATTTGTAGTAGAGCTTGAAGTCAGGGATGGTGATTCCCCCAGAAGTTCTTTTGTTGTGGAGAATAGTGTTTGATATCCTGGGTTTTTTGTTATTCCCAATGAATTTGCAGATTTCTCTTTCTAGCTCAATGAAGAATTTTAAAAGGCATTCTATTGAATCTGTAGATTGCTTTTTGCAAGATGGCCAATTTTTACTGCCAATTCATGAGCATGGGATATCTTTCCATCTTCTGAGATATTCTTCGATTTCTTTCTTCAGAGGTTTGAAGTTCTTGTCATACAGAACTTTCACTTGCTTGGTTAGAGTCATGCCAAGTTATGTAATATTATTTGTAACTATTGTGAAGGGTGTCATTTGCCTAATTTCTTTCTCAGCTTGTTTATCCTTTGAGCAGAGGAAGGCTACTGCTTTGTTTGAATTAATTTTACATCCAGACACAATGCTCAAGTTGTTTATCAGCTTTAGAAGTTCTCTGGTATAATTTTGGGGTCACTTATGTATATGAACATATAATTTGCAAATAGAGATTTTTTTTTACTTCTTCCTTTCCTATTTGTGTATCTTTGATGTCCTTTTGTCATCTAATTGCTGTGGCTAGAATTTCAAGTACTATATTAAATAGATAGGGAGAGAGTGGGCAGTCTTGTCTGGTACCCAATTTTAGTGACATTGCTTCAAGTTTTTCACCATTTAGATTGATGCTGGCTACTGGTTTGCTGTGTATTACTTTCACTATGTTTAGGTATGGGCCTTGAATTCCTGATCTTTGCAAGACTTTTAACATGAAGGGATGCTGAATTTTGTCAAATGTTTTTTTAAGCATCTAATGAAATGATCATGTGTTTTTTTTCTTTGAGTTTGTTTATATAGTGAGTTACATTGGTGGATTATTGTTTTGATACATTCTTGAATTTGGTTGGCAAGAATTTTATTGACTATTTTTGCATCAATGTTCATAACAGAAATTGGTCTGAAGTTCTCTTTCCTTGTCTGGTATTTGGTTTAGATATAAGCGTTATCCTGGATTCATAGAATGAATTTGGTAGTGTTCCTTGTGTTTCTCTTTTCTGGAATAGTTTGAAGAGTATTTGATTAGGTCTTCTTTGACAATCTGAAAGAATTCCCCCACTAAAACAATCTGAAAGACTGTTAATGACTGCCTTTATTTCCTCAGTAATTATGGGACTTTTTAGGTGGTTTATCTGATCCTGTTTTAACATTGGCACCTGGTATGTGTATAGAAAATTGTCTACTTCATCAAGATTTTCCAATTTTGTTGAGTATAAGCTTTTGTAGTAGGATCTGATGATTTTTTTTTAAATTTTCAGTTTCTGTTCTTATGTCTCTGTTTTCATTTCTGCTTTTATTAATTTGGATAGTGCCTCTGTGCCCTCTGGTTAGTCTGGCTCAGGGTTTATCTCTCTTGTTGATTTTCTCAAAGAACCAGCTCCTGTTTTTTTCATTCTTTGTAAGTTCTTTTTGTTTCTATTTGGTTGATTTCAGCCTTGAGTTTGAATATTTCCTGCCATCTACTCCTCTTGGGTATATTTGCTTCTTTTTGTTCTAGAGCTTTCAGTTGTGTTGTTAAGCTGCTAGTGTAAGCTCTCTCCATTTTCTTTTTGGAGGCACTCAGTGCTATGAGTTTTCCTCTCATAGCACTGATTTCATTGTGTCCCATAAGTTTTGCTATGATGCATCTTCATTTTCATTAAATTCTAAAAGTTCTTTAATTTCTTTCTTTATTTCTTCCTTGACCAAATTATCATTGAGTAGATCATTGTTCAATGTCCATTTGTACGTGTGCTTTCTGTTGGTTTTCTTTAAACTTAAGACCTTGGTGACCTGATAAGGTGTATGGGGTTATTTCAATATTCCTGTATCTGTTGAGGCCTGTTTTGTGACCAATTATATGGTCAATTTTGGAGAAGGTACCATGAGGTGCTGAGAAGAAGGTATATTCTTTTGCTTTAGTATGAAATGCTCTATAAATACCTGTTAGATCCATTTGGTTCATAACTTCTGTTAGTTTCACTGTGTCTCTATTTAATTTTTTTCCATGATTTGTCCATCTCTGAGAGTAGGGTGTTGAAATCCCCCACTGTTTTTGTGTGAGGCTATTGTGGTATAAAATCCCAGGGATTATCTTTGAAGACACAACATTGGACTTTTTGTAGAAAAATAAAATATTATTGAACAAATAACAGTAATTATTCCCACTGATGAGTTTTTTACCTTGGAATTTAGAGGAATTGCCATTTATTATAACATAATTAAAGAATGAAGAAAAACTGTTTTTTGTGTAGGTGTGAATAAAGTGATTTGCTTTTTTATACATTCTTCAAATATTATTTCTAACAAGGTGGCATGTAGAATTTCTTTGCACGAAATGGAATGACTCCTCTATCAACTTGCTCAGATGCAGTGCATGGGTTGTGGAAATAAGCAAAGCACAGAGTGAATGAGCAGCTTCTTTGAGTCATGTCTTCCCAGAAACAAGCCAATGACATGAAATTACTGGTCTTGTGGTTTTTGTTGTTGTTGTTTTGTTTTGTTTTTGTTTTGTTTTGTTTTGTTTTGTTTTCAGGGAAGGAGTTAGGAAATAAGCATAACAATATATATATATATATATATATATATATATATATATATTGTTCTGTGCAAATCTTGTGCACATTTCAGTCTAATTCTTTATCTTCAGGTAAAATATCATTGTACATGTGTCCCTATATTTGTGATTGACTTAATGTGCTTGATTTGAATTTTTTCAAATGCAAACACATCCACCACTTATATATTCAATTATCAGAGTTCCTTTGAAGATTTCTATTTGTATGATATACATTGAGGATAGTTGTACCCACACTTCTAGAATTACACAGTCCATTTAAACCTAAGATCAGAAACCAAATAAAACAGCTGTCCATTTATCTGAAAACCAACAATAAGAAATTCAACAGCTGTTGCAATGCATGGCCTTATTTGCCACTTTAACTGAACCTGGAATCAACTGAAGTACAAGCAGGTAAAGACTCTTGTGAAGGATTTAGTTCTAAATTATTTGAACTGGAAAGACTCATCCTAAGTGTGTGTGGTTCTATCTTTTGGAAGCCCACGTTGAAGAACACAGAGAAAGAAACCTTTGATTTCTGGCTGCTTGTCTTCATGCTTGCTTGCATGTTTACTTATTATGTTGGAGAAGCTTTCCATCTCTGATAATATAATCAGCTTTTTGGGGTTTTCCAAGAAAACTGAAAACTATAAATTCTCCAGGAATCCTTTAGGTCCTCAGTATAAAATTGGAATTTCTTGTATATATAGTTTCTTTTTGAAGTACACAACTGCTGGAGGGTGAGTGTTTCCAGGCTTAAGATGGGCTTTTTTTTTTGGCTTACCCATTTATATCCAACCTAATAAATCCCCATAAATATGTGTGTGCATGTTCAGTCTATCTGTTTTGTTCATTTAGAGAATACTGACTAATAATCATTATTCAACTTTTTGATGAAATATATTCCATCCTTAAACCTTTTAAAATTTTCTTCCCTTGAGTTTTTTTCTGAATTCATGACATGATTATTTGTCCTAAGTTCAGGTTCAAACACCTTCAATTAACTCCATGTCCATAACTAGAATTAGATTTACTAAAATCCCCAATAAATTGAGTATTTGTTCAAGATGAGAACCTTATACATTGCAAATGTTAAAAAGTACCTGTTGGTTTCAAGCAAAATAATGTCTTTGGGAAGAGTCTGAAGTTCCTTCTTTGTCAAAGTTAAGGAGGTCAAAATGGATTTGAAGGTGTCAGGCAAATACAGATAGAAGACTTGCTTATGTCAGATTTATTCAAGCAATGCACATGAATGAAAATGAGGATATAAAATGTAGGTTCAATCACCTGGGACATTATTGAAACGTCTAATTGATACTCAGTCGCAGTCATTGCTTGTTGAAATGTAAAATCTCCTTGGCTTACTGTGAGGAATAGTCTCAGAATCTAACTCTCAGGAGACACAAAACAGGGACTCAGTTTCTGATCATAGCATGGTTGTTCATGAGGGAACAAAGTGCAAAATGGTTAATGAATATTTCATGAATTACCATATTGCAATAATTTTGAATAGGTCTCTACATGGAAGTCAGTACAGAGGAAAGAGAAAAACTGAGGACATTTTTAGACTGAAATCATAGGACAAATGTATCTGAAATGAATGTAGGTTTTTTTATTTTTGATTTTTTATAAAAGATCTTCCAGTGCAAGGACCTCACTGTAAATCCTCAAAACCCATAGGAAGGTTGGATACATAGTAGCACTGCCTGCACTCCTAGCATACTTAACAGCAAATTGGAGGCAGAGTCAGGAGAATCTCCTATAACTGAAGACCATCACCTTGCCCAACACTGTAGAAGACAATAAAAGGAAAACAAGGTAGAAAATGAAGAAAAATACCAAGATTGTTCTCTAATCTCACAGGTGATCTCTCACAAATCTCTTTATCTCTCTCCCGCTCTCTTTCTCTTTGTGTGTATGAGCCTCTGTGTGTGCATCATACATGCGATAAATGTTCACATAATAATGACAATGAAAATATTACAATAAAAGTCCTAATATATATCCTAGATAAACTGTGGCAATTTTATTATGTATGGCACATTGAGTAATATTTATGTTATTAGTAAACATCGTAAGTTTTAAGGTTCTTCCTGATTGCATCAGAGGATGTTTATATTCCTTTAAATATGTGAATAACAATCTATGACTTAATATATCTGGAGCTTAATTTTAATGAGATACGATGCACAGTGCAATGTGTGAGTTATCAGCCCACTTTTTGGCCATATCCTGAAATGACTCTTTTTTGCCCCTCCAATGTTACTTTGCCCATTTTGCAAAGTCATATTATAAAAGTACACGGCTTGAATATTATCATATGCTTCCTGAAAGATACTGTCTTTCATAAGAACTAGAATCTTAGGAGGCTTAAACATCATATACTCTGAAGAAGTTAAGTCAAGAATTTAATGACTATTTCAACCTTCAACACACTCGTGCACACACAGATACATAAACATTTTTATTTATAAATATTTTAGGGAATATGTCATATATTTACTCCAGTTTGAAAAATGTATGAGATTTACCTTACCAGGATCAACAGTGTATATACATGTACAGCTGTTTTGTCCACAGGTAGTCTTGAAATAGAACAGTAAAATACATTGTTCCACAACTTTATCAGCCTGTTCACTTGAATTCAGTCTATGTTTCAATTTACTAGATCATGCCAGAAATATTGAATGTGGAAGAGTTTCCAGCAGTCCTCAATGTGAAACCCTTAGCCAATAATCAAAGCATGTGTGTTGACCTGCAGAGCTAGTTGCACCTACTAGATGTATCTGTTGTTATTTATTCATTATCTACTTTTATTATACCTGTAAATATATTCCACCCATAATATATACCTCAGTGTTCAATTCTATTCACCTTCTCTTGCTCTTTTTTTATAGTTATCATTGTTAATACAACACTATATTGAATCTTTAAATATATGTGTTACTATGTCTTTACAATCTGTCTTCCAAAAATCATTTATTATGATATTTTGGAATATATAAATTATAGTCAAAACTTTGCATTCATTGTCAGGTGATTTTCAACTTCAAGCTTATGAATTAATCTTTAATGAATACTTTAAGTTAATATTCAGTAGCTACATACGACTTCACTTTTTAACACTAGTATTAATCTTATTAGCTGCAATGATGCATCTTGCTTCATCTGATAGTAAAATCAGAAGTTCATGACATCCAACTTGCTATAATGAAATTTTTCTCCCTCCTACACAATCATTTGAACCCTCATGTTAACACTAGTTCCCCTCTAGGACTAGAGAGCTGCTAATGCATAGTAACATAATGACATGAAACACAACATGGTTTCTAATCACAGTGTGGAAAAATTTTAGAGGGGAGACAAGAAATTATTTCTAACTACAGTTGTCCATAGATTTTATACTTATCATATATTTATCAGGCCAAACTATTCTTTGCAAAGAAAATCCTACACACATCCTTACAAATTAAGATTCATTTACCAAGTAAGATAAAATGTAAGAGAGAAAGTGGGGGAAAAAGTATTAATTTTAAAGAAATTGGTAAATGTTAGAGTTATTTGGAAATTTTATCTTTAGAGTTTCTAGTATATTATGACATCATTCGTAGGCACATGTCTTACCACTGAGAGTAAAATTGAATCCTTCCCACTATTATCATTAGATTCATTGTTAGACAAATATTTGCTTAGAAGTAAAGGAATAAAAAATATTTTCAAATAATGGTATATTTCTATGCCATTACTCTGGTATATATTAACTAATAAAAATATGCGGCTAATAGATTCACATGTTTTGCCAAGCTAAAGATGAGAAAAATGCCATGACAGAATCTATATTTTGTATAATTTCATTGATACCATGTAAATAAAGAAAACTCTCAAAGATATTCTAAGAAAACCCAGTTCTGGGGAAGGGACAGCATCTTTGGAGGTTTTGATCAAAGAATTCCAATAGGCTTCTAAAACAAACTAGGCTTTGTCATTTCCCTTGATATCTTACAGGGAAAAAAGTAAAATGTGATTGCTGAAGCCAGTACACAATAAGGAATCAAGATGTGCAGGTCTCAGTTTGGATAAGACAGAGAAGTGACTGCTGTGATGAATAGCACTCATAATATTGGAAAAAGCAAAGCAAATTCTGATGTGTTGTGTGGGAGGAAGGCAATGAGTAATTCTGTCCAGCTATAATTCCTGTGAATCACAATGAAAGCTGGTATTAAAGATAATCCTAAAGGTGAAAAAAGGTACTTACATCTCTAGCAACCAATAGCCACCTCACTGAACTTAAAGCCTTTTCATTTTTTTCTTTTTAAAATTTTAATTAGTTATTTTTATACACTCTATATTTTATTCCTCACCCCACCAACCCCTGTGACCCTCCAACTGTTCCACATCCCATACCTCCTCCCCTCTCCCTGTTTTCACAAGGATGTTCCTATCCCCAACCCACATGAGTGCTAAACTCCCTGGAGCCTCCAGTCTTTTGAGGGTTAGGTGCATCATCTCTGAATGAATAAAGACCTGGCAGTCCTCTATTATATATGTGTTGGGGGGTCTTATATATGCTGGTATATGCTGACTATTTGGAGGTCCAGTGTTGGAGAGATCCCAGGGGTCCAGATTGATTGAGACTACTGGTCCTCCCACAGGGTCACCCTCAGCTTCATTCAGCCTTTCCTAATTCAAGAGCACAGGTCAGCTGTTTCTGGCCACTGGTTGGGTACAAATATCTGCATCTGACTCTTTCAGCTTCTGGTTGTGTCTTCTAGAATGTGGTCATGCTAGGTCCCTTTTTGTGAGTGATCCATAGCCTCAACAATAGTGTCAGGACTTGGGACCTCCCCTTGAGCTGGATCCCACTTTGGGCCTGGTGCTAGACCTTCTTTTCTTTGGGTTCCTCTCCATTTCCATCCTGCAATTTTTTCAGACAGGAAAAATTATGGATCAGAGTTATGACTGTGGGATGGACCCCTCTCCCTCATTTGAAGCCCTGTCTTCCTGCTGGAGGTAGGGTCTATAAATTGCCTCTTCTCATTGTCAGGAATTTCATCTAAAGTCCCTCCCTTTTAGTCCTGTGAGTCTCTCACCTCCCAGGTCTCTGGTAAATTCTGGAATGTCCTCTCAACCTCCTATTTCCTGAGGTTGCCTGTTTCAATTCTTTCTGCTGGACCTCAAGGCTTCAGTCCTATTCCCTTTCACAATGTCAGATCAGGTTTCCCTCTCCCTCTCCCCAGCCCCCACCTCATCCACTTTCCCTCTCATGTACCTACCTCCATCCCAACTTGTGATTGCTTTCTCCTCCCTTCCAAGTGGGACTGAGGTGTCCTCACTTGGTCACTTCAGCTTGTTGACCTTTCTGAGTTCTGTGAACTATATCTTGGGTATTCTGTACTCTTGTTTTTGGTTAATACCCACTTATTGGTGAGTACTTACCATGCATGTCCTTTTGGGTCTGAGTTACTTCACTCAGGATATTTTCTATGTCCATCCATTTGCCTGCAAAACTCAAGATGTCCTCATTCTTCATAGCAGAGTAGTAATCCATTGTGTAAATGAACTATATTTTCTGTATCCATTCTTCTGTCATGGGACATCTGGGTTGTTTCCAGCTTCTGGCTGTCACAAATAAGAATGCTATGAACATAGTGGAACAAGTGCCCCTGTTGCATGATGAGGCTTCATTTGGGTATATTCCCAAGAGTGGTATAGCTGGGTCTTCAGGGAGATCTATTTTCAATTTTCTGAGCAACCTCAGGATAAATTTCCAGAGTTGTTGTACCAGTTTGCAATCCTACAAGCATTGGAAGAATGTTCCTCTTTCTCTACATCCTCTCCAACTTTTATTGTCACCTGAGATTTTGATCTTAGCCATTCTGACTGGTGTAAGGTGGAATCTCAGGGTCGTTTTGATTTTCATTTCTCTGATAACTACGGACTTTGAACATTTGATTTATTTATATATCCCATTATTTGATTGGGTTGTTTTGTTTTGTTTTGTTTTGTTTTGTTTTGTTTTGTTTTGTTTTTTGGTGATTAGCTTCTTAAGTTCATAGTGGTGGATTTTCCCATTGATGAAAATAAAGTGTCCTTCTTTATCACACTTGATAACTTTTCATTGAAAGTCTATTTTATTGGATATTAAGATGGAACTCCTGCTTGATTCATGGGACCATTTGTTTGGAAGACTTTTTTTCCATCCTTTTACTCTGAGATGTCTGTCTTTGTTATTGAAGTATGTTTCTTATATGCAGAAAATTGCTGGATCTTGTTTGCATATCCTGTCTGTTAGCTTATGCCTTTTTGCAGGTGAGTTTAGTCCATTCATATTGAGAGATATTAAAGAGAGATGACTTTTGGTTCCTGGTATGTTTGTTTTGTAAGTGGCTTTTTGTGCCTATGGTTCTCTCCTTTTGGCTTTGATTTGAGTTGATTAATATCTTGACCTTTCTTTGGTACAGGAATCTTAGTTGTGTTGGAATTTTCCTTCCTGCATCCTCTGTAGGGCTGATTCATAGAAAAATTCTGTTTCAGTTTTGTTTTGTCAAGGAATATTTTGGTTTCTCCATCTATGTTAACTGAGAGTTTTTCTGTGTATAGTAGTAGCCTGGGCTGGTATTTGTGTTCTCTTAAAATCTGCATGACCTCTGACCAGGCCCTCTGTCTTTCATAGTCGAGATATCTAGTGTAATTCTGATAGGTCTACCATTGTATGCTACTTGACCATTTTCCCTTGTAGCTTTTAATGTTCTTTCTTTGTTGTACCCGACCAGCAGGTCCAGTTATTCCAGGGTCCCTGGAGAGTTGCTACTTAGGGATCATGGTAGTGGGGAGAGAAAGACTGGGACCCTGCGTTCGACAAGCTTTAGTCAGAGTCCATTTAATATTGGAAAGCAATGGCTTATAAGCAGTAAGAAGGGGAAGTGAGACAAAGGCAGTAAATCTTGAAACAGCCAAATGGGATGTCTTGGGATGAGGGATAAAGACACTTTGATGGCCAGTTTGTCAATTAACTGGTTCCTATAAGGAGGTCTGGTATCTAAATAATCAGTTTATTGCTTTAGCCAGTTCCTGGTATGGCAGATCAAAGAAGGTGAGATTGCAGCACTGTGAGATGCTTGCACTCCAGGAGTTAATTAAGGCATTCAGGCGGTGAGAGCAGAGGCAACCGGTGAGAAAGGAAGGCGACTCATCTAGGAGATGAAGACAGGATGATGCTAGACCAAATGGCTCAGGGTTTGGTGGAGATTATCCAGGGATGCCCCTTATCTTTTATGGCTGGTCAGTTCCTGGAGTCTTCTGTGCCATCAATTTGTGGGAAAGGCTTTTGTTTAACAATCTCACAACCCTGCAACAGCCATCTTAGGGCTGAACGTTTGTGGCCATGTAGCTTAGAATGGCTCCTTACACTTTGTTCTGCGCATTTAGTGTTTTGATTATTAAGTGACAAAAGGATTTTCTTTTCTGGTCCCATTTATTTAGTGTTCTATAGGCTTCTTGTACCTTTATGGCCATCTCATTCTTTAGGTTAGGGAAGTTTCTTCTGTGATTTTATTGAAGACATTTTCAGGTCCTTTGAGCTAAGGATCTTCATTCTCTTCTATTACCATTATTCTTAGATTTGTTTTTTTCATTGTGTCCTGAATTTCCTGGATGCTTTGTGTTAGGAGTTTTTTATGTTTTGAATTTTTTTCACAGTTGTGTCAATATCTGCTATGGTATCTTATTCACTTGAGTTTATCTCTTCTATCTCCTGTATTCTGTTGGTGATACTTACATCTGTAATTCCTGACCTCTTTTCTAGGTTTTCCATTTCCAGGTTAGCCTCCATTTGTGTTTTCTTTAATTATATATCCACTTTTAGGTCTTAGATTACTTTACTCAACTCCTTCAACTGTTTCCTTGTTTTTTCCTGTATTTCTATCAATGAGTTATTGATATCTTCATTAAAGGACTCTATTATCTTCATGAGATAGAAATTTAGGACAGGTTCCTGAGATTCAAGTGTGTTGGTGTATTCATGGCTTGCTGTGGTGGGAGAACTGGGTTCTGATGATGCCCCCATATATTGGATTCTGTTGCTTATGATCTTGTGCTTTCCTTTAGCCATCTGGATATCCCTAGTGTTTGTTGGTCTGAGTCATTGAAGTCTACCTGCCTTGTTGTCCTTGGCTTGCTGCGAGTCTCTTTGTATGCCTGAAACCTTGACTGTAGTACACCACCTGTAGGACCTTCCAACTGAGGGCTTTTCACAGGGGTAGAGAAGCTGCTAATTTGTTGCTCTGGCTATAGTAGATCTCCTGGGAGGCCTTCAGACTGTTGGGTTTTCAGTGGAGCAATCAAGCTTTTTTCCAGCTGCTCTGCAACTGATCTTCAACTGCTCAAATTGCAGTGGAGCTTCAACTGTTCTGAGTGCTGTGGGTCCTCTAGGAAAAGTCAGGATATTGTGTCTTTAAGTGAGCGGGTCAGCTAGAATTCTGACACAGCAGAAAGGACCCAACTGCTCTGAATGCTGTGGGTCCTCTAGGGTGGGTCAGGATACTGTGTCTTCAAGGGAGGAGACTTGCAAGGATTCTCCTCTAGCGGAAAGGACCCAGTGGAAAGGGCAGAAGGGGTGGAAGGGGAATGGTGTTCGAGAGGGTGGGGTTTTGGTGTGTGATGTGTGCTGAGTCTACAGGGTTCCCAGCAGCAGCTCTGGGACTCTGGAGGGGGCTCTTACCAACTACTCTGAGAACTTAATACTGTCATTTAACTAAACCAGTGCAATTTTTAACTGCATTCTAAATGCTTATACATATAGCTACAAATAAGTGTAGTTTTCACTCTTTGTTGGAGAAGCTCCTTTTGTAGTGTAAAAAGAATACAAAACAAATAAACATAAAACGTACATCTGGTCATAGTATTGACATCAACTGAATGTAGACAACTTATCTCTAATTAATCTATTTACAATAAAACCACAACAGTTAGACCAAGGAAGATTGCAGAATAGGGTGCAGAAATACTGTAATAACAAGAAAGGGTAGGAGGGAATGTGATCAAGATTAATTGTATAAATTTCTCAACTGATTAATAATATTTTATAATTTATTTTTTAAATGGTTCATCATGTCTGCTCTCAGGTGAAAGCAACAGTCAACAAAAGAGCAGGGTGGATTTCTGGAGAAGATGAAATGTTTTATATTTAACTAATCCACTAATTAATTAATTTGCTGTTATGAAACAGGGTCTCTTTACATTGTCCTCATTCTCCTAGAACTCACTATATAGACCAGGCTGACTTTGAACCCATAGAGATATGCCTCTCTCTAGCTCCCAATGAAAGCATTAAAGGTGTGTACCATTACAACCACGCTGTTTAATAATTGATTAGGACTGTTATACTTGTCAAAAGTAAATTAAACATGTAAAATAAGACATACTGTACTCTGAAAATAAATAAAAATTAGACAAAAAAAACCCCAACATTATACGGGACTCATATTTCTCAAGAAGTAAATATTTCTGAGAAATCTGATGTGTGTGTGTATATATATATATATATATATATATATATATATATATATATGTGTGTGTGTGTGTGTGTGTGTGTGTGTGTGTATAATGTATATTCATTTCATATGCAGAATATATTGGAATACATATTTTATACATAATGCATGCAAAGGAGTTTATGCTTGTCCTTGGAATTTGTACTCATGGAAGTCTGTTTTCTACCCTCACCTTGCCTACCACTTTCAAATGGATAGGTAGTTTTATACTCTCTTAGTTCAAGCATTCTGTTCTTTCATCTTCAATTTGTGGAGTGTTTTTTTTTTCTATTTTAATATGACTTAATTTATTATTTTATTTTCTAAAACACAAAAACACATTCATTATATATGTAAAATCTTAAGGGCATTTAGCCCAGGAGCATGGCTGCCCTGGCAAGGGATCATATCCAAAGGCCATCAACATCTGTGTGACCCAGCTGGAATGCAGACATTCCACACTTTTAATCCTTGAACACACATATGCTCTTAGTACACACCTTTAGTCCAAAAACAATGAAGGTAACATTAGTTTGGGCAAAGAAGCAGCCATATTTGAAAGTTACCTCTAATTAAGGTGCAGACAATGTGATGAATCAGAAAAAGATTTGACAAAATGAGTCAGAGACAGGATATGCCCAATTCTCAGGAAAACACACAGAAGAGTCAACTTAAGGAAGTAGAAGCAGCTGCAGCAAATGGATAGAGGGTGGAGGCAGTTTTATCAAGATAGATTAAAGGTGAAGACAGAAAGAGCCAGAGAATAAGGAGTCAGAAGATTAGAATAGATTGCCAGAGTTAATTTGTGGCCAGGTAGAGCAATTTAGTCAGAAGCCAAAAGAAGCTAATTTAAATCAGCAAGCTTGAAGAAGAGTTTCTACCAGAACAGTTGAGTTGAACCAGACAGCAAGAGTTCAAAAAGGTGAGTTTATTCAACAGTAAGCCTAAGAGATAACAGTTACATCTAGTGGATAAAAGTTACATTTACATAAAATGTTACTTAAATTTCATTACTTTTAATACTCTGCTATCTCAATATAATTAATTTTTCTTTATCATGTCTCCATCCTTAAACTCATTTAAACCAGATTTAATTGTCTATATTAAACACTCATGCTTGAGAACTTTTTAAATTCATGAACTGAAGTACATGATCCTTTCTTCTCTTCAGCCCGCATTTTTCCATTTTTCACTTCTCTTATTTTTAGTTTGTCTTTTCTTTCATTTCTTTTTTTCTTGTTTTATTAGCGTGTTAAAATTCTGTATATTGGGACAACTTTAGGTATGTGTATATTATATTTGTATCATATTGATCCTTTATCATTCCATGTCATCCACACTCTAGTCACATTCCTCCTCTTCTTCAGGTCCTTCTTCTTTCATGTTTTTTCTATTCCTTTGACCTCAGGAAAAGAATATTTGATTGATTTTTCTGTATCTGCTTCATATGCTTACCTTAATGATCTCTCATTAAGGTAAGCATATGATATCCTATGGATATAAATCCATAAGGTTAAGGCCCATGATTGCTAATTTTAATACCTAGTTCATATTAACTTTTCAATAATTTTTACAATTATTTTTCTGCAAATGATAACATTATTGTATTCTTCTCTATATTTGAATAATATTCCATTGCAGTTTTTATACATTTGCCAATATGAACATCTAAACTGTTTTATAACTTGGCTTCTATGAATAAACCCAAAATGTACACAGTCATACATTTGTTTCAGTTGTATGGTTAGGTTGATACATATGGAGAGTCTAAGACTGATAGATTTACAAACTACACTCAAATTTAAAAGTTGTTTCTTCCGAGCCGGGCGTTGGTGGCGCACGCCTTTAATCCCAGCACTTGGGAGGCAGAGGCAGAGGCAGGCGGATTTCTGAGTTCGAGGCCAGCCTGGTCTTCAGAGTGAGCTCCAGGACAGCCAGGACTACACAGAGAAACCCTGTCTTGAAAAACCAAAAAAAAAAAAAAAAGTTGTTTCTTTCTTCACATTATTCATTCATATTCTGACTTCATATTTCCTACACCATGTTACTCACCTTCTAGTTATTTTATCAATACCTTCCAAGTTATTTCTAAGTACTTGTGAGCATATTTATATTACCATTCTTCCACAACTGCAAAACAGAGTTTCTGTGGATATAAATCCGTAAGGTTAAGGCCCGTGATTGCTAATTTTAATACCTAGTTCATATTAACTTTTCCATAATTTTTACATAAATAATGGATACTTAAATATAGAAAATTACCTTTTGACTTTTATGGTCAGCAATGGGGTCATTTCTGTAAATGTATTTTAAAAGAATTTATGCAATATAAGTAAGGATACCATTTATGAAAAGAAAGTGATAACAAATGCAGCAGGAATTTTCTATAAAGTAGACCTTATGTGTTCTCAGATGATGGATGTTAATTAGCTTAGTTTTGCTAATCACTTCTCAGAGCATATGTGGATCAAACATTGCTGTGTACATCTTAATTTAAAAAAATCTTTGAAAGTTTAAAACAGAAATAACAAAATGACCATATCTAAATATAATCTTGTTTTTAAATTTTTGATCTTTCTGAAGAAGAAATATTTTAAAATTTTAATTTTACTTTTTCTAGAATGAAATTTAATGCTTATGTGAAACAGTGTTATTTACATTTTGAAACATTTTTTTCCTGGCTTGTATGCACTGATTTCATCGACCTTCACAGCTTAGCAGCCACTGAAACAGAACAGATTCCCAGAAGAGGATAACTAGCTGTCAGTGCTGTTTAGCTCATCTCCTAATCCTTGCTAAACCAGTTACTCTAATTAACATTTCAAACAAAATCCCCAGAGGATAGGTTCAAAGAACAATCTACTACTATTCTTCAAAAGGGAAACCCTCTCTTCTGCCCTTCTGTAAACCCTTATTTTCATGGGCAAGATTTATCAAGCTGTACTGAATATTCTTAAGAGCTAAGACCTAAATCTGCCATCTCATATGTACTGGGCACACAGTGAGCTGTTTGTTATATCATTGTATCTAAATTGAGAAGCAAGGTAATTCCATTCTATTAAGTTTTCATTTTAAGGAAATCTCTGCCAACTGTTAAAATATCATTGACTTTTTAAATTAGTGACAAGGTATCAGACAGCATTGTAATTACATTTTTTGTTTTCTACAAAGTGAATAATATCATATGAATGTCAAATTAAAAATTGTGAAAACAGGTGCTTTGTGTGTGTGTGTATATATATATATATAATCAAACAAGTACAGTAAAGTTATGTAGTTAGGACTATGAAAGTAACCATCCTTTTGGTGACCCTGTTAATGTCTGTCAGCATTTCTCCAAGTTGGTCTTCTTTCAAACAAGAAGCCCCAGAGAAAAGTCACAAAAAATTAGGCAAAAGCAAAATGATTCTGAGTCTTCTAGGTGACTGAGAGTAATTTTGATAATTACAGAACCATTATCATGCTAAATGTCCTGCTCAAGAGGCTTTCACACCCAGCATTTCTGAGCATATAATGTATGAAGATCCATGATTGTGGTACGTGCATCAGGAATGTACCCAGCAATACCTGTGGTGATAGCTCAATTCATTTTGAATATATATTATGTTCCAGGTAATACCCTGTGCTTCCTTCATTAGGTAAGGCAATGCTTTGAAGTTGTACTCATTGTTCTTATATTACATGTAATACATCTTTGGTAGCTGCTTTATCTTCTTGTTGATGTTGCTGAATTTCAATTACCCTAACAACAAACCCATTGTATTCAGTTTTACAACCAACAATCCAAACTTTATTAATAATAATTTAAACCTGGGAACTACATTTCAATACCCTCAAAAAGCCTTTGATGTTAAAGATTCTTCTAACACTCAATGATTGATTAGAATTTCCTATTTTAGTATATGTGCTGCCAAAGGAAGCACTGATTAGAACTTCCTGATTATGGAATTCAAATATGGCAAGTAGAAACCTGTTGGAGTTGGAGACAAAGGCTCAAATTAAGGGGCTGGAGTGCAACCATCTTACAGGTGGTCCTAAGTCATGTATGCAACTGACACAGCTCTCTTCCTCACCAGCTGTTCCAGGAACTAGCTAAACAATACTGACCAAATATTTAGTCACCAGAACCTTATACAGGAACTAGCTAGTCAATAAACTAACCTTTACCCAACCTTTCTCACCCTTGCATTCCAAGGATATTTCACCTGATTGTTTCAGATTTATCACCTTCACCCGTTCCCCCTCCTTACTTTTTAAAATTCGCTGTGTTTGTTACAATAAACACACCTTGACAACGATTTTGCTTGGTCTCGCTCTCCTATCTTGCCCGTTCTTGTTTTTCAGGCCAGATCCCCCTTGAACCCCACGAATAACTGAGTCCCGCAGGATGGGACAGAAACCCAAATTTTTCTTTGACATTATATACTTAATAACCATTTAATGTCTCCTTTTAGGTATGAGGATTATGGTGTACTTTGGAAACAGTCGTTAAGTCCTTGGAGG